>JAUDYJ010000006.1:6988023-7590523 GCA_030761175.1 Masticophis lateralis | reverse complement strand
TAACAAGTTAGGTTGTAAAGTTAGTAACATTTCGGTTGTTCAGCAAGGGGATCACGTGACACTTCCCCCCCCCCCCCAGGACACTGCAACGGTCATAAATATGAATCAGTGGCCAAGGGTCTAAATTCTGATCACGGGGCAATGGTTGTAAGTGTGGAAAAATGGTCGTAAGTCAGTTTTCCTGATGCTGTTGTAACTTCGAATGGTCGCTAAATGAACTGTCGTAAGCTGAGCATTACTTGTATTAGATAGGGCTGCCTCTGTAAAAAGGATTGAAAAAAACTAGGGTTCAATAAGCATATCTTTTCAAAACGTCTACGCGGGATAGTTACGCACGGATATGTCTTAGATTAAAGGGACGTGGTGGCTCAGGGGCTAAGAGGCTGTGCTTGTTGATCGAAAGATCGGCAGTTCAGCGGTTCGAATCCCTAGTGCCTCATGTGGGGTGAGCTCCTGTTCCTTGTCCCAGCTTCTGCCAACCTAGCAGTTCGAAATCAGGTAAAAATTGCAAGTAGAAAAACAGGGACCACCTTTGGTGGGAAGGGAACAGCGTTCCGTGCGCCTTTGGCGTTGAGTCATGCCGGCCACATGACCACGGAGACGTCTTTGGACAGCGCTGGCTCTTCGGCTTTGAAACAGAAGTGAGCACCGCCCCCTAGAGTCGGGAACGACTAGCACATATGTGCGAGGGGAACCTTTTACCTTATGTTTTAGATTATCCACCCCAGTGCCCAGAATGTACCATAGGGTTCTTGAAAGAGAGAAGAAATCAGCTGAAAAAGAAAAGGTCAGCCTTTGATTGATCTCCACAATTCATTAGCGAGAGAAAAGCGCTTCCTAGCTGCTCTGCAAAGGAGAACAAATTCCTCATTAATCTCCGAGACAGTCACCTCTGAAGTGCATTCCCAACGTTGTAGCAACTAATGTGATAAACAGGCATCTGGATAGAAAAGACGAGTTCCTCAGCTAAGCCGTACAACAGACGGATGCAACATCAAAAATTTTAGCAAGGGCTTTTCTGCCTGGTTGCTGGGTGGGCGTGGCCATGGTGGGCATGGCCTAGTCCCGTGATGACAAAGCTATGGCACACATGCCACAGGTAGGCACGAGGAGCCATATCTGTGGGCATGCAAGTGTTGCTCTAGGTCAGCTGCAGCTCACATGTGCACACCGGCCAGCTGATTTTTGGGCCTTCTGGGCCCAGCGGAGGGACCTCCAGAGGGCCTCCAGGGGGGTGGGGGAGGACCCTGGTACTATCCCCTCCTATATTGCCATGTTTTCTAAGCCACACACATGTGCGGAAGGCCGCGCTCACATTTTCAGTGTTGGGAGAACTGATTGTTACAACCAGCAGCAGTTCACCACTGGATACAACACCACCTATCTCCTGCTTATAACAGAATCCTTTCGGCAGTTCCAGCAAGTTTCCATACCCATCTGTACTATTCTGATGACCACAGATAAGCCTCCAAGCAGCCTCAATGACTCTCAGGAAGATTACTAATGACCAGATGGAATATAAATCCTTCCATTGTCAACGTTTCAAGTAACGCATCTGATCTGTCCCCCTCTACACACACCCACAAAAACACAGCCAGTCGAGGGTTAAGGAAGCACTTGGCACACACCACAGTCCTTATCTCCAACTTGGCAGCGATATTCACACCATCTGCCAAGTGCTTTAATTGTTCACAGAAAGAAAATCACATACGTAGCTTTGCCAAAATCCGTTCTTTTAGCAGCTTCAGGCTACAATGACTACCAGATTGAGTTTTGTTCGTCACAGGGATCACTGACCACCACCCTCTCTTATATAGTCTCTGGGTGTGGTCCAGTGACTCATTGGTCCTGTGACTCAAGTCCAGCGACTCAGGTCTATTCCCTCGCATGCCTCCTCAGCTGCTGCAAGTGCTTATCTCGCCTTCGTTGACATGCGTCCAGGAATGACGTCTCTACCTCACTCTCATCTGAGACACCTGTTTCCCCACTACTTTGCTCTCTTTCAGCTGGCACCTGAGACGGTGCCGGGGGGGGGGGGCTGGGAGATCTGGCTGGCTCCTCTTCCTCATGCTCAGAGTTTCCTTCCTCCAATGGGATAGGCTCAGAGGACGGGGCCACAACAGCATCCATAGAAAGCAGAACTTTGAGTTCCTCAAAGAACAATTGATTGGATACATTATATTGGCACAATTGGTAGGAAAGCCGACTCTGAAAGTTCCCATGGCTTTCATCTAATTCAAAAGGAAAACTGCCCCCTTTCCCCCAAGTCATTGGTCACGTGGTGGGTTGCCCCCGTTTTGGATCAGTTCACAAGAACAGGTAGTAAAACCGGTGGGAGGCCCCGCCCGCTGCCCGGATGTTGTCATCGGGGATCTGCACATGCGCAGAAGCAAGGCGTGCTTGCTTCGCTTGCACGCTCGTGCAATCCTGTTGCGAACTGGTAGTAAAGGTAAGTAGGATCCATCCCTGACGCTGTCCAATCAAGGTGCTGGCCGGTTGCTTGGTTACTTCACTCCTCCCCTGGCCAGTCACCTGTCAGGATGTCCTTGGTTCCCACAGTTAAACTTTGTTGTTTTGCCTACAAAACCCCATCTAGCTAATTTTTTAAAAATTTGATTTATATGCCGCCCTTCTCTGGAGACTCAGGGTGGCTTACAATGTGTTAAGCAATAGCCTTCATACTTTTGTATATTTATACAAAGTCAGCTTATTTCCCCCACAAACTGGGTCCTCATTTGACCTACCTTAGAAAGGATGGGAGGCAGAGTCAACCTTGAGCCTGGTGAGATTTGAACTTACAGTAATTGCAGACAGCTGATGTTAATCACAATGCTTAGTCTGCTGAGCCACCAGGCCCTATTTCCCTCCTCCCTGCCCTTTCTTCTGCTTTGTGGCAACCCTGAAGCCTCAGCCAGGTTCACTTCAGGGTTGACATCCATTCTCCACCATTCAGTCAGAACTGAAGAATCTTCTTGGATGAGAAGCGAAATCTCTTAAACGAAAAATGAAGTCCAGTTGCCTATTTTTATTATTTTTTAAAATCACCTTTGGGATTTCCAGGCAGTGGTGACAGACCTGGCACAAAAGAGCCTCAGATAGCTCGACGGGCTAGATAGCCTGTTATTAACACCCAGCTGTCTGCAATTATGTGAGTTCGAGGCTCAAGGTCGCCTCGGCCTTCCATCCTTTCTAAGGTAGGTCAATTGAGGACCCAGTTTGTGGGGGCAATAAGCTGACTTTGTATAAATATACAAAAGTATGAAGGCTATTGCTTAACGCATTGTAAGCCGCCCTGAGTCTCCGGAGAAGGGCGGCATATAAATCTAATTTAAAAAAAAAATGTGGCTGATTTCTAGATACAGGGAGTTAATTAAGGCCAACATTTTGGTTGCAAACAGCAGTGGGTTTCACATTATCTTACTACCAGTTTGCCGTGTGTCGCACGCTTGCTTTGGGTGTGCACGCACACAGTTTGTTCGTGCACTTGCTTTCCGTACATACGCCCGATCTTCTGTGCATGTGCTTTGCTCATGTGTGTGCCTGGCCTCAAAAATGTGCTTAAATAGGATGGCATCAAGTTGGGGCAGGTGGATGGGCCCACCCATGATTTCCCCTACCAGTTCGGGTGAATCGGTCCGAACCAACTGAATATTTTATTCATATATTCTATACTATTCTAATAAATACCAAATCTGGTCACAAGTCAGCTCTAACGGAGCAAGCAATTAGAAGTGGACGGTGGGAGGTTTGTCCCTTCAGATTTGCAAGGTTCTGTTAATGTAACCTTACACCAAAGTAGATTTAATTCATCTGGTCATGTCTCCTGTCTGGTTCACCTTGGAGATCTGACATCAACGTTGATTTTTTTTTTTTTTTCCCCTCGCTGTCTTTACTCCGCCATGCTTCCTCCTGATTTTGCTCTCGGGAGCAAAAAGGAAAGCGGCTGTTTCTTCGGCATCCATTTTATGCACATCACGCTGTGCAGAGCCATTCTAGTAGCAACAGGAAATAAAAATAGTATTTAAAGGACCCCGGTGTGACCTTTCCGTGCTAAGCCTCTGCACGGATCCTGCTTGACTCTTTCCATTTGTACTGCTGATTGCAAAGTTTTGAGAATGCAGCAGGAGACGTAGCAACAGATTTTAACCATCTTCATAAGGTTAAAAATGCCACAGCTATGAAGTCTTCCTGGGACACCGAGCTTGTTTGTTTGCTTGTTTGTTTTAACAAACAACATCTCTGTCTTGCTGTGGTTAAGGCTTTTTTTAATCTCATCCAGTACCTAACAGCTTCCAGAGCCGTAGTAAGGTTTTCTATTGAGCTTCCTACTACAGCTTGGGGATAAAGATTTATACGAATTGTTGTTGTTAGTTGCGAAGTCGTGTTCAACCCATTGTGACCCCGTGGACAACATTCTTCCAGACCTTCCTGTCCTCTACCATCCTCCGGAGTCCATTTAAGCTCACGTTGACTGCTTCAGTGACTCTATCCAGCCACCTCATTCTCTGTCTTCCTCTTCTTCTTTTGCCCTCAATTGTTCCCAGTATTAGGCTCTTCTCCAGGGAGTCCTTCCTTCTCATTAGGTGGCCAAAGTATTTGAGTTTCCTCTTCAGGATCTGGCCTGCTAAAGAGCAGTCAGGTTTGATCTCCTCTAGGACTGACCGGTTGGATGGCCTTGCAGTCCAAGGGACTCGCAGGAGTCTTCTCCAGCACCAGAGTTCAAAGGCCTCGATTCTTTGGCGCTCAACCTTCCTTATGGTCCAACTTTCACAGTCATCCATTGCAACTGGGAAAACCATAGCCTTGACTATAAGCATTTTTGTTGTCAGGGTGATGTCTCTGCTTTTTAGTATACTGTCTAGATTTGCCATAGCTTTCTTTCCCAGGAGCAAGCGTCTTTTAATTTCTTGGCTGCGGTCCCCATCTGCGGTGATCTTGGTACTCAGGAAAATAAAATCTGCCACTCCCTCCATTTCTTCCCCATCTATTTGCCAGGAATTGAGAGGAGAGAATATTTGTAGCTCAATGTCTGTGGAGATTCTCAACCATCCAGGTCATGGTTGTCTCAAAGGTGCTTTTTTCGAAAGGGAACTGCACTTCCTTTGTTTTTCCTTAAGGATGTTTCGCTTCTCATCTAAGAAGCTCCTTCAAGGTCTGACTCGGAATTCCATTCAGATTCAGTCAGAACTGAAGAAGCTTCCTGGATGAGAAGTGAAATGTCTTCAAGGAAAAACAAAGAAAGGTCCAGTTGCCTTTTGAAAAACCACCTTTGGGACATTTATAGTTCAAGGTTAGATGTGAGTCCTTGGTGCTCTCTGAGATTGACTATATATTTTTGGGCAGATGTTTCATTCCCCAAACCAGGTTACATCATTAGAGCTAGTCTGACTAGCATTAATGATGTTACCTAATCTGGGTGTGAAAATTCTGTTAGAGAACAACCACGCTCAGAGAGCAGCTCATGTCAACCCCAAACCACAAATATTCTCCTTTGTTGCCTCAATAAAATATCCAGAATGGACTAATCTAACCATTCAACCATCTTTGCATGAATTTAAGATACCATCATAGGAAAGTAATCTTACCAAGAGGAGCAGCTAACAATGGCTTCCCACCCTCAGAACGTAAGTGTTGTGGCCCGTCAGCGGCCTGTGCAGATTGTAGCTGATTCCGACAACGAGGAGGCTAGTGTGGTGCTGGAGTCAGACAATGAGGAATCTGGAGAAGAGGCAAGGATTCAGCCAGGGCCTTCAGAACCTCCAGAAGCTCCTTTAAGTGAAGAGGACGAAGAGGAGGAGCCTCTTCTCGATGCATGGGCGCGCAGAGCGGCCAAAAGACAGGAGTGGCTCCTCAGGAGGAGGTCTCCTTGAGAGTAAGGCTTGGGGCTAATTGGCCACTCCCTTAGCCTATTTAATAAGGAATGCCACTTGCAACAAGCTGTAGAGAACAACTTCACTCTCTTTCGTGTCTGCAAAATTGCTTCTGGGCTTTCTGCCAACTCTAGTAAGACTGTGATTACTTTATCTTAGAATTCTGGTAGGCTGTTAAGACAGTATTAACAGCCTTTGGTTGACAAAGACTAAGTTATTTGAGTAAAATAAGCTTTGTATAGAGTTTGTGTATGCTGCATTCTTTAGGGTCCATAGCTGGGGCAGAATAGTAAGTTATCTGTTCCAAGACAAGGATAGATGTAATATATGATTCCCTTGAATAAGCTGTGATTTTGGCACATAAGATCCATATGTGGCCTGGAAGAAGAACCAGTTTTTTGGTGCTTTCCTGAAGGCCAATTGATTTGGGGGGCACCCATATCTCTGAGGGGAGTAAATGCGAGGACAGAGAAAGCAGTGTGTCAATCCTGAAGCTGACCTGATTGAAGCCATCTTGGAGCTTCAGTATTGTCACACTGGAGCTGAGGGATGGGGGGGAGGGAATTGAGATAGTTGGGACTCTGTAAGGTACAGAGTCAAGATAGTTGGGACTCTGTAAGTAAAGGTTCCCCTGAACATGCATGCAAGTCATTCCCGACTCCAGGGGGCGGTGCTCATCTCCGTTTCTAAGCCAAAGAGCCAGTGCTGTCCGAAGATGTCTCCATGGTCATGTGGCCGGCATGACTCAGTGCCAAAAGCACACGGAACGCCGATATCTTCCCACCTAAGGTGGTCCCTATTTTTCTACTTGCATTTTCTACGGGCTTTCGAACTGCTAGGTTGGCAAAAGCTGGGACAAGTAACAGGAGCTCACCCCGTTATGCGGTCACTAGGGATTCGAAGTGCTGAACTGCCGACCTTCTGATTGACAAGCTCAGCGTCCCTTTGGGACTCTGTAGCCAAAACAAAATACTTTCTCTTGAGAACCAAGGACATTCTTATACCTAGCCCGAGGAAGAAGTGATGTCGCCAGGCAACCAGACGGAGCTGTGATTGGGCCATGTGACTGATTGTTTGGAGTTGAGAGGAAAACTTTTACCTTTAATTACGTGAAAACTGTGGTAACCCTCAGAGTTGGTTGATTTGGCTGATTGGCTGATTTGGCAAGGTGGGAGGCTATGCTACAACAGGACCCAAATAATATAGGATGTAAAATGAATTTGAAATCAGTAAGGCACCAAATAAATTTATTAGACCAACAGGATTTGGAGAAAAAAAATGAGGCGGATGAAACAAAGACAATTTTAATATGCAAATAAACAAGGGAGGTGGCTTACATATCGATTAAACAAAGAAAAGGAAAAGAATAGAATTCATAACCTGAAAGATGGGGATGGCAATTAGATTACAGGGGAAGAAGGGAAGAAAATAATAGCACAGGAGAACATAAGTCATTTTTGAAGCCACTTGGAGGTTTATCTCTGCTCTCGGTGTCACCTGAATAGTGCAAATGGGTGTGGAATCTTCTTGGACCTGCTGAAAGGGTTGTGTTGTATCCCTCACCCACTCTTGACACCACTTATCTCCTGTTCACAACACAATCCTTTCAGCAGTTTCAAGAAGATTCCACACCCATTAGCATTACCCAGTTGATACTGAGGGTGCAGATAGACCTCCAAGTGGCTTCAACGATTCTCAAGAAGAGTGCTAATGACCAGATGACTGCAAGGAATATAAATCCTTCCATCCTCCACCATTCAGTCAGAACTGAAGAAGCTTCTTGAATGAGAAATTAAACATCTTCAAGGAAAAACAAACTCTAGCTGCCTCTAGAAAAAAAATACACCTTTTTGAGACAGCCATGAGCTGGATGATGAAGAATCTCCAGAGACCTTGCCTGGAAGAAGAATCAGTTTTGTGTTGCTTCCTTGAAGGCCAAAGGATTTGGGGGGCATCCATATCTCTGAGGTGAGTAGATGCCAGGGCAGAGAAAGCAATGATCCCGGAACTGGGTCTCTACATGGGGCTCCCCTTGAAGAGCACCCGGAGGCTCCAACTGGTCCAGAATGCGACCGCGGGGGTGATTATGAGTGTGACTCGACGCACCCATGTGACACCTCTCCTGCGCAAGCTGCAGTGGCTCCCGGTGGTCTTCTGGGTGCGGTTCAAGGTGTTGGTCACCACCTTTAAAGCGCTCCATGGCTTAGGGCCTGGATACTTACAGGATCACTTTCTGCCACCAATAGCCTCCCACCGACCAACACGCTCCCACAGAGAGGGGCTCCTCAGGGTGCCGTCAGCAAAAAAATGTAGGCTGGCGACCCCCAGGGGAAAAGCCTTCTCTGTGGGGGCATTCACCCTCTGGAATGAACTACCCCCTGGGATATGTACGATTCCCGACCTCCGTACCTTTCGCCGGGCCTTAAAGACCCTGCTATTTCAACAGGATGGCCTGGCTGAATAAAAAACTGGATGGGGTAATTTTAAATTATGGGCTTTTAATTGACAGGGCCAAATTGATTTAATTCTGTTTTAAATTGGTTTTAAACTTTGTATGGTTCATTATTTTATCTTGGCTGTGCACTGCCCTGAGTCCTTCGGGAGAAGGGCGGTATAAAAATCTAATAAAATCTAAATCTAAATCTAAATCTAAACTGTACTTCTCTGGATGCAGTCCAAAATTATATGTATTCTTTTGAGCAACCACAGTAGATTGCTACCTTATCAGTTTATGTCCAAGGAGCATTCCAATGATAGAAGTATTCCAATATTTAAGGGGCTGCCACAAAGAAGAGGGGAGTCAACCTATTCTCCAAAGCACCTGGAGGATAAAACAAAGACCAGTTGCAAGAATTGGGTATGTCTAGTCTAATGAAAAAAAGGACTGATAGCAGCATTCCAATATTTATGAAGCTGTCACAACGGAGAGGAGGTCAAGCTATTCTCCAAAGCACCTGAAGGCAGGACAAGAAGCAATGGATGGAAACTAACCAAGGAGAGAAGCAACCCAGAAATAAGGAGAAATTTCCTGACCGTTAGAACAATTAACTAGCGGAAGGGCATTGTATTCAGAAGTTGTTACTTGGTTGGTTTCATCACTGGAGGTTTTCAAGAAGAGATTAGATAACCACTTGTCTGAAACGGTATAGGGCAGTGATGGCTAACCTTTTCCAGACCAAGTGCCCAAAGCGTGTATGCAAATGCATGGGCACACACCTGAGCCCCCCAAATTCAATGCGTGCACAGTCCCATGCATGCACCCCACCCCCTACACATGCGCATGTGGCCCCCTGCATGTGCTCTGTCCCCCAGGCCATGGGGGGCAGAGACCTGAGAACCAGCTGGCTGGTGGGAGGCAATAATAATAATAATAGTAGTAGTAGTAGTAATAATAATAATAATAATAATAATAATAATAATAATAATAATAATAATTATTATTATTATTATTATTATTTTATTTCTATACCGCCCCTCTCCCGAAGGACTTGGGGCGGTGCACAGCCTAATTAAAAGCACAAGACAAACAACAATTTAAAAATTAAAAATATTAAATAATTTGGCTCAATGTAAAACCCCAAATTTAAAAATCCCAGATTAAAACCAATTTAAAAATCTTCACATCGATAGCCCGGCCTGGCGGAACAAAAAGGTTTTGAGGGCGCAGCGGAATACACGGAGGTCAGTGATCTTACGTAATTCTGGGGGCAGTTCATTCCAGAGAGTAGGAGCTCCCACAGAGAAGACCCTCCCCCTGGGTGTCGCCAGCTGACATAATTTGGCCAATGACACCCTGAGACTTTCTCTGTGGGAGCGGACTGGCCACTCCCACAGAGAGGGTCTCCCACAGACATGTGTGGTGGACCTGAGCTACGGCGACAGCTTGTGTGCCCACAGAGAGAGCGCTGCCTACCACCTCCGGCATGTGCTCCATAGGTTCGCCATTACAAGTATAGGGTCTTCTGCTTGAGGAGAGGGGTTGGACTTCCAAGGTCCCTTGGTTATTCTGATGGGATCCTTCCTCCATCTGGCTTTTATTCTTGAACTTGGGGGGAGCTGAGATTGCAATTCATTTTCTCCCTATTTTCTACATCCCTAGATTCTCCCTGTTGCTACCGTTAGCTTCCGCTTGCTCCCTGCAGAAGATCAGAGGGAATACTTAAAAGAAACAGACACTCGAAGGAAACCAGATCCGTTCATCGCTTAGAATAGAACTCCCTGTGGGAAAGCACAACCGTGCCGAATGTTCCTTTTAGAGGAATGAGTGTGTTTCTGTGTAATGCATGTGCGCGTGCAAATGGGCAGACTTTGACAGACAATTGCTCCTTAAGCCCTGACGTTTCTGGTGGTTCCTTCCTAATTGTGATCAATTAAAGTTGATGTTTGCCCTTAGCATTCAGACAGTCTAATACCTCCCATCGAAGAAACAGAACATGCCCAGCAGTGGGTTTCCAATATTCTTACCATCAGTTCGCCACATGTGCCCAGTCTTCCGTGCATACCTTACCATCAGTGCCTTCCACACATGTGCCCAGTCTTCCGTGCATGCACTTTGCTTGCTTGTGTACTTTCCCTGCATGTGCCTGGCCCTGAAAACATGCCTAAATAGAATGTCATAGAGCCGGGGTGAGACCTGCAATCTCTGCTGCCAATTCATCTAAACTGGTACGAACCGGCTGAATACCATCTCTGAACATGCCAAATATATGAGAAAAGAACTCTCTCTTCTTCAATTTGCAAGCCATCAGTTAGCTCAGATCTTCCTTCCTGCTCTACAGGGGTGGTATTCATTTACTTCTCCTACCAGTTTACAAATGTGAGCGCGCGCACAGGTGCCTGACCTTCCGTGCATGCACTTTGCTGCCATGCGTGCCTTTTGCGCATGCACCCAGCCTCAAAAAACATGCCTAGCATGACTTGGAGCTGGGGCGGGTGGGCTCCCCCCCCCATAATTTCCACTACTGGTTCAGACGAACTGGTCCGAACCAGATGAATATCACCTCTGCTGCTCTAAGGTGGTTTTTATCTACAAAAAAAAAATCTACAGTCTGTTCCCCTCACTCAGCAGAAAGTCCCGACATGTGAATTTAACGAGGCAAAACACTTGTCCAATCAAGCTCATTTGTCAATGAATTTTAAGAAAACCGGTCATCCGAGCCTCATCTTACACCACGGGTATAAAACTGTCAAGACATGGAACTTACGGATGGTACCCCGAGGTTGGAAATGCTTTGGAATATTTACAGGGTTGTCTAACTGGGTCTGGGGAGGAAAGTAAATTCTGCAAGAAGCCCACTTTGATTATAGAGGCCTGGAAACTATGTTCTCTGGATAGAAAGCAAAGGATGATCTCAGCCTAGGCTAAACACAGCAACACCAAGAAACACACACGCACAGGGTGGTGCTATGCTGGTTTATTCTCTGGCTGGCTCCAGGAACATGCTGCACTCGTTAAACGATGTGAAATTAGCCCTACATTCCATAGGCGTGCAGCTGTTTTATAGCAAATAGCTCGTTACTGTGCTGCCCCGCCCTGTATTTAAAGCCACACCCTCCCTCGTCTTTCCGGATCCTG
This sequence comes from Masticophis lateralis, assembly GCA_030761175.1. Lineage (NCBI taxonomy): Eukaryota > Metazoa > Chordata > Lepidosauria > Squamata > Colubridae > Masticophis > Masticophis lateralis. The sequence goes on along the minus strand of JAUDYJ010000006.1, from coordinate 7,579,078 downwards.
GGCTCGGCGTCTCAGCGTTTTCCCAGCCTCTCCTCGTTTCGGCGTCTCTGCAGCGAGGGTGTCAGCGAATACAGCAGTCGGTGTGTTGAAGCCCTAACACCGTCGCCCCACCTTCCCCACCCCGCACACAGCTGCCTATTCCTTAGTGCTCCCATCACCAGTGCACCCCCCCCCCATGCAGGTAACGTTGTCGAGCGTGTCACTTGGCTCGACAGATGATACATGCACAGAGGTGGGATTCAGCAGGTTCGGACCAGTTCGGACGAACTGGTAGTAGCGACTTGTGGGTGAGTCGCCCATCAATCCTGGTGTTGTTCCATCCTATTTAGCCACATTTTCTAAGATGCATGCATGTGAGTGGAAGGCTGCATACATGTGCAGAAGGCATGCACTGACATTTTCAGTGCTGGGCGAACTGGTTGTTAAATTATGTGAAGCCCACTTGTGTACATGCACATTGTTGGCATTGCGGAAAGGCTTTCATGAAACCCCAATGTCAAGAGGGAACTCTTCCATGGGCTACTGCAGGTATCACAGTCTAAATTGTCAACGTTATGGATTCTTGCCTTTGAGAAATGTGGGAGAATTTCTCTTTCCATTGGAGGAACCTGGTGGAAAAACAAACCACCTAATCTCCCTGTCCACCATACGTGCAGTCAGCTCTAAGCAGGAGGGTCAAGCAAAAGGAAGAACTTGTTTCTGTTTCTCTGCCTTCCTTCTAAGACATGCAGTGGCTCAATGACTTAATAGCAATATCAATAGCACTTAGACTTACATACCACTTCACAGTGCTTTCCAGCCCTCTCTAAGTGGTTTACAGAGTCAGCCTATGGCCCCCAACAATTTGGGTCCTCATTTTACCCACTTCGGAAGGATGGAAGGCTGAGTCAACCTTGAGCCTGGTGAGATTTGATCTGCCACATTGCAGGCAGCCGGCAGTCAGCAGAAGTAGCCTGCAATACTGCATTCTAACCACTGCACTACCGCAGCTCATAATGATGCTGGAGATGGGTCTTTGCCCCAGCGGTTTGAGTCCTAGCACCATATGTCAGGGTGAGTTCCTGTTATTTGCCTCAGCTTCTGCCCATCTAATGGTTAAAAGTATGTTATATGCAAGTAGATAAATAGGTACCACTTTGATGTGAAGACAAGCCGGCTCTTTGTGCTGATGGTCAGAATGCTGCTGGTGCTGGACCTTCCCGGATGTGTTGCCCATTTGCAAGGCGACTTTGAGGGCCCTAGATGATGCTTCAGGAATGCCTTTCATCTTTCTTTGTGGTGCAGAGCCTTTCATCTTTCTTTGTGTACCTCTGTGGTACACCTTGGAAAGTGTGTGAGTGAGTACTGAATGGTTTAGCAGTCTTAGGTAACCAAACTACTACTCTGTGTTAGCATTGTAGTTGTGATGACCTGGGACAAGTCACAGAGGCAACACAGTCAGCTGATAGTTCAAACCACCCCTTTATTGCTCCAACTTTCCCCCAAATGCTCCCATGTTTATGGCATGTCCCAGAGCAAAGTGATCACACACAAACACACACACACCTCCAGCAGCCTCAGTCTGCAAGTAGTCCAGCTGTGAGCACAATGGCAAGAGAATAAATCAATGAGTCCAGGAAGCAAAGAAATCAGGCAATTAATCCAGGAAGCAAGAAATAAGGCAAGGAGTCCAAGAAACTCCAAACATCGGCAATGGCACACAACACTCCAGGAATTCAGTGTTTGTTTTCAACAAATGCCCCTCCCCACAGCATCTCCTTTAAATCTCAGTCCCCAGGTGTGCCTTGTGAAGAGGGGCAAGGCGCTTTCCTCCCAAGTCGTCAGGTCGACCTCTGGTAGTATTCAGCCGGTTCTATCCATTTTGGGCAAACCGATAGAGGCGACTGCAGGATGCCCTGCCCACCTGCGCAGAGGTCATGACGTCCCATTTTTCCACGTTTTTGAGGTTCTGTACATGTGCAGAAGGCCTTGTGCATGTGAGGAAGACACGCATTTGCAAAACAGTAGGGAAAATAAGTGAATACCATTCCTGGTCAATCTGTGCTGTTCCTATCTCCTCTCCACTCTCCATGCTCGGGGATCAGGAGGGGGTGGTCCTTGCTCATTGCCTGAGCTCTGTCACTCCTCATGTTCCCTGCTTGCCCTCTCTTGGTCATCCTGCCCCTGTTCCTCCCTGCCTACAAGCCATCCCAATCCTGACTTGGCCTGCTCCTCCCCACATTCCTCCAAAGGCAACGAAGCCGCCACCTCAATCTCTGTCGGCTCTAGCTCAGGCTCATCTTCCTTCACAATTTCAGGCTCCAATGGAGGCATGACACTAGTCTCCCAACTAATATAACATCACCATATGCTAAACCATTGCTTCCTTCTTCCTGCCATTGGAGCTCCTCTAGATATATTATAGAAAGGAGAGAAGGAAGAAGAAAGAATTTGGAAAATCCTTAATGGTGGACGAGTTACATGGGGCCAGTAGAAGGATGGGAGAGGGAAAGATGGCCTTGCAATCTTCTCCAACTTCTCATCCATCACTGTACAACACAAGGCTGAAGAACTCCATCATCTCACAGCTGCATTGACTGCAGTCATCCCACACTCTACCAATCAACATTTCTCCGAAACGTCAGTGGGGGTGGGAGGATAATTGCACACAGTTTCTTTTCCATCCAACTGAATGAGAGTAATTTTTAAGTGCACGCAGCTAATGGCCTCCACCGACGAATGCACGCCAAAGAGATGCCTGTAATTGAACAACTTCTATATTTAATAATCCCGATTAATTGGCGGAAGGAGTTGTGAGTCCACGCTGCGAGGGGTGGTTCTCAATTTTATTAGCAAAGTCAGATGGCGGACTCTCCGGTGGTAAGAACAGGTGTGATTGCGATGGCAACTCACTGGTGATTCTGCAGTGTTTGTAGAATGTTTGTTCTCGTTTTCCTGTCATTATATTCCTTTTACATTTTAAGTTACGAGTGGCACAAAGAGCCACGGAAGGATACAAACTCGGCGTCATAAGACAAGATTGAAAGACTTGCAAGTGGGTTTAGAGAACAAGCAAAAGCAAATGGTGCCATCAAGAGAGTAAAAGAATTGAAATTGGAACAGGCTGGTCACATAGCAAGAAGAACTGATGGCAGGTGAACTAAGAGATTATAGAATGGATTTCACTTCATAAAAAACATCCATGAAAGAGACCTAAAACAAGATGGAGCAAAGGCATCAGCAAGTATTGCAGGCCCAATTGGCAAAAGAAAGCTCAGGACCTTCATCTATTTATTTATTTATTTTAATTTGATTTATATGCCGCCCTTCTCCGGAGACTCAGGGCGGCTTACAATGCGTTAAGCAATAGCCTTCATACGTTTGTATATTTATATTTTATACAAAGTCAGCTTATTGCCCCCAACAAACTGGGTCCTCAATTTACCCACCTTATAAAGGATGGAAGGCTGAGTCAACCTTGAGCCTGCCTGGGATTGAACTCGCCAGTAATTGCAGCAGCTGGATCTTAAATGCTGCCTTTTGTAGGAGGCATTACTCCCCTATGCTACTCAGGCTCCTTCTACATCTATGATGATCTTGCTAATTAAAACATTGGTTAATTGACTTTTGGGCCCCGTTTTACAACTTTTTCTGCCACTGTTGTTAAGCGAATCACTGCAATTGTTAAGTGAGTAACATGGTTGGTAAGTGAATCTGGCTTCCCTATTGACTTCGCTTATTAGACGGTCGCAAAAGGGGATCACATCGGTGGTAGGTTGCCCCCGGTTCTGATCGGTTTGCAAGAACTGGCAGTAAAACCGGCAGGAGGCTCTGCCCACTGCCCCGGATGTCATCATAGGCGATCTGCGCAGGCGCAGAAGAGCACGCGAGTGGGCAAGATGCGAACCGGTAATAAAGGTAAGTAGAATCCACCCCTGGATCACATGACCCCGGGATGGTCATAAGGATGAACCAGTTGCCAAGCATCTGGATTTTGAACTCTTATTTTGAACTCAAAATAAGAACTCTTATTTTGTTTTTTTCACTTTACAGGGCTAATCCTGTAAGGAAGGCAGGAAGGAAACATTCTGGTGTTGTTTCTAGCCTAATTTTTATTGCCCTGCTTACAGAAACTGCCTCTCTGGTTAAGCCTTGTTACATTGTAACAACTAAGGCGAAGCACCCATCAACCTGAGTGACTTTGAGTTGGCTGTGCCCACACAGTCACATGACCACTGAGCCACGCCTACCCAGCTAGTCATTAGGGCAGAGAACCGGTTGTTAAATTGTTTGAATCCCACCACTGACCATGACCTGGATGACTGAGAATCTCCATAGACATTCAACTACTTTAGTGTCTTCAAAGAGAGTGAGTTGTCTATTCAGGAAGAATCTGTACCACTAAACATTTAAATGTTCTTACACAATGATAGAGAAGCTGAACAGCAGGAGAACCCGTCCATCTTCATAATAACTTGTCCTTTCCTCAGCACAAGCCAGACATCTGGATGATGGATGTTTCCTTATGAGATCTCCTACCATAATGTCTCCGTAGATCTACCTGGCACAAAGCAGGAATGGGGAAGCTGGTAAAATGTCTTCATCCTTTCATTCCACTAGAAAAGATCAGTAGGAAAATCAAATCAACTTCGCATTCCAAAAATATCTGTCAGCTGTACAAAAACAATATCTTTACCATCTATCTTTCCAAAGGTTTTTTTTTCTTTTTGCACTATGCGTAGATTCCATGGAGAAGGAAGGGAAGGGAAGTAAACAAGTAAAGTAGGAAGGAAATGGTAGGAGGGGAGGAGAAGAGGGGGGAGGGGAGGGGTGGAGAAGAGAGGAGGGGAGGAGGGGAGAGGAGAGGAAAGAGAAGGGGAGGGGAAGAGGAAGAGGAAGAGGAAGGGGAAGAGGAAGGGGAAGGGGAAGGGGAAGGGGAAGTGCCCTTAAGACTTTACTATTTCAAAAGGCTGGGCTGACAAGATAAGGAATTTTAAATGGGTATTTTAAATACCCATAAAAATACTTGGCTATTTTTAAACATATTTTTAAACAAATTATCAAATTTGTTTTAAATTGTTTTTTAAATTTTGTGGTAGATGTTGGTTTTATTATGGCTGTGCACTGCCCTGAGTCCCTCAGGAGAAGTGTGGTATAAAAATTTAATAAATGAATGAATGAATGAATGAATAAATAAATAAATATAAATAAGGGAAGGGAAGGAGGGAGGGAGGGAAGGAAGGAGGGAGGAAAGGAAGAGGGAAGGCAGGAAGAAAGGAAAGGAAGGAAGCGTTTATGTTGTGTGTGTGAAACTAAGATAAAGTATGTAATACCTAGTTTTTAATTGTATTTTCATTGTTAATTTTTATCAGCATTTGTGAAAAGAAAGATAGGCAAAAATAAAAATAAAGCACCCAAACAGAGAAGGTTCAGACACTGTTTGTTAACAGTGGTATAATATCATGGTATAATATCAACTGGTTGGGCTAAAAAAGCCATGCCATTTAGACAGATCATGATAGCAATGGTAATCTTAACTCAGAGCAGAGCTGAGATCTGCTTCGTGGACTTCCTAATTTCCAGTTTGGTCTCTTACTGTACAGAGGAAGTTGCAACTAGACTAGTCTAAATATGTAATGGTATGTGAGGATCATCTTGGGAGAGAGGGCGATGAGAAAGCAACCAAGGGAATAGTCAGATAAAAGGCCACGTAGCCCTCAGTAGGAATGTGGCAGGATCAAGATGCTCAGAAGGGAACTTCCCTAGTTCTGGTTGATGGGAGGAGATTGGTACTTTCGAGCTTGCAAGATTCTGCTTAATGTAACCTTACAATAAAGTAGAATTACCATATTTTTCGGGCTATAAGACACACCTGACTATAAGACGCACCTAAATTTAGAAGACGAAATCAACAAGAAAAAGTGTTTGGCCTCTGCATTTTTGGGCCTTTTGGGGGCCTTTTTTGGCCCTTTTCCAGCTCTTTTCCAGCCCATTTTTCCTGCTTTTTTCAGCCCGTTTTCTAGGCTTTTTTCGGCCCATTTTTGAAGCCTTTTTCAGATCATTTTTTAGGCTTTTTTTGGTCATTTTTGAGGCTTTTTTGGCCTGTTTTTGAGGCTGTGTTGCCTGTTTTTGAGGCTTTTTCCCAGTCCATTTTTGAGGCTTTTTTAGCCCATTTTTGAGGCTTTTTCCCAGTCCATTTTTGAGGCTTTTTTAGCCCATTTTTGAGGCTTTTTGGCCTGTTTTCTAGGCTTTTTTAGCCCATTTTCGAGGCTTTTTGGCCTGTTTTCTAGGCTTTTTTAGCCCATTTTCAAGGCTTTTTTTGACCTGTTTTCAAGACTTTTTTCAGAAATTGTCTTCGGACAATGTCTTCGGACAATAATGGCTTCCTCGGCTAAGAAATACAGATGACCAGTCAGATACAACTGGACAGGGGAAAGCTTTACCTTTATATTTTGCTAAAATAATTGCTTTGGCTGCAAGAAAGGTCTATTTTCACTACAAATATCCAAATCAGGGAATATGCTGCACAAAATCTGCTCTTTCTAACAGATCTTGGCATAGCAGGAAGTTCTTGTTCTTTCTTTTCTACAACTTGTGAAAGAAAAAAAACAAAGAAAGGAAAGGGGAAAAAAATGGAAATCTCCGGTGAGCATCATCTATCCAGAGTTCCATCTGCCTCTTTATCGTCAGTTTATGCAGCACACCAAGGCATCATAAATGCTTCGGGGAATGTTAAATGACCACGATTATAGCCCGTTTAGGAAGCAATAATTAATTATCTGTCTAACAAATCAAACTGTTGGCAAATCAGGAAGCAAAACTGCCTTTGGAGCATATGGGCTTGAGAAATAGCATTGGAAAAACGATAATGGTGGGCCATTGTGAAGCAAATGGGCTATGAGGTGCAGAATGCAATGAAGTTAAACAAATATATATATCTTTCTCGTCTCTCTCTCTCTCTCTTACTTGCTTTTTCTTTCTTTCTCTCTCTCTTTCTCTTTCATTCTCACTTTCTCTTTCCCTTTCTTTCTCTCTCTCTCTCTCTCTCTCTCTCTCTCTCTCTCTCTCTCTCTCTCTCTCTCTCTCTCTCTCTCCCTCCCTCCCTCCCTCCCTCCCCTTCAGATTCTTTCATGCAGATTGGATACCAGGAGAGGAGTCAGCACAGCTGACAAGCTCAGCGTCTTTCACTGCCCCTTCCCCCTTAAAATACAAATACATATAAATGAATCAATAAATGTCTCCTAATTTTCCTATTCTCTACCTTCCCCATTGAGAAAGAAGACAGCTGAGTTTCTTCCCAATGAATTCAGAGCAATGTGAATTCATATCTTCATTCCACAAATAGCTGGACAGAAACACCCCAAACCGAAAGCTGATGGTTGAGGCCCTTCACACGTCCAACTGATAGTTGTTCTATGCCTCCCTATGTTTATGTATGTTTACTTTACGGTACACTGCAAAATTGGTTAACTTCAGTAGTCCTTAATTAGTAAACTAAAGTTTGTATGGATTTTGTGTGTGCTGCGTTCTTTGGGGTCCGTAGCTTGGGCAGAACAGATGCACGGAACGCTGTTATCCTCCCACCAAAGGTGGTCCCTATTTTTCTACTTGCATTTTTTACCTGCTTTCGAACTGCTAGGTCAGCAGAAGCTGGGACAAGCTCACGGGAGCTCACTCCATTATGCGGCACTAGGGATTCAAACCGCTGAACTGCCGATCTTTTGATCGACAAGCTCAGTGTCGGGTGGTAGATTTAAATATTTAATCAGCAATGTCTCTACAACCCCAGCTGAACAGAGTAGAATTGCAGAGTTGGAAGGGACCTTGGAGGTCTTCTAGTCCAACCCCCTGCTTAGGCAGGATATGCTACACCACTTAAGAGAACCTAATTAGGAGACCTAATGGAAGCAGTCATGCTTTAATAAGTGTGTTTTTGGGAGATGTTTCCTTTTGTTAATGCTCAAATTATATATTTGGAGTGAATGTACTTTCCCTCCTTCTCCTGAGGAAATTCACCACAAATCCTTGCAACTCGTACTCTCATAGTATGACTAACCCTAAAAGTAGCATAATCAATACAGTCATTGCGTAGTTTTTAATGATGTCCTGATTAAAACTAGTTGTCACAATAATGGTAGATGGTATCACAACATGTTAACTACCAAACATCTCTTCTCATTTTAGCTTCATCTACTTTTCTGGGCGAGGGATGCAATGGCTCAGTGGTTAAGATCAAAAGATCGGCAGTTCAGCGGTTTGAATCCCTAGTGCCGTATAATGGGGTGAGCTCCCGTGAGCTTGTTCCAGCTTCTGCTGACCTAGCAGTTCGAAAGCAGGTAAAAAATGCAAGTAGAAAAATAGGGACCACCTTTGGTGGGAAGGTAACAGCGTTCCGTGCGTCTGTTCTGTCCCAGCTACGGACCCCAAAGAACGCAGCACACACAAAATCCATACAAACCTTAGTTTACTAATTAAGGACTACTAATGAGCTTTCTTAGTAGTTGTTCAAACACAAGTACAGTTTAAATCAGTCTTTTCTGAACAAGGGCTGTTCAATTTAACTTCATTAACAGTCGACAAGAATCCAAAGAATAATAACTCAATTCTGAGGCACAGTATTTCAGATAACTGTAATCTTACTATGGTTGGCAGAATGCCCAGAAGCAATTTGCAGGAAAACTGACAAGAGAGATACAAGTACTGAATCAAACATTTCTGGAATCAAGACGCGAAGGAATATGAACGAAGTCGTTTCCTGCAAATTGCACCAGTCCTTCCTTAAATAGGCTAGGGGAGTGGCCACTTAGTCCCAAGCTCTACTCTCGAGGAGACCTCCTCCTGAGAAGCCACTCTTGCCTTTTAACAGCTCTGCGTGCTCGTGCATCGAGAAGAGGCTCCTCCTCTTCACTTATGGGAGCTTCTGGAGGTTCTGAATCCCCACCTCTGATACCACATTTTCTCCAGCTTCCTCATTGTTTGACTTGAGTGCTAGCTGCACAGACTGCTGGCGCAGCATCACACCAGCCTCCTCGCTATCGGAATCAGCTACTAACTGCACAGGCTGCTGACGGGCCACAACAGCGCCTTTGGCATTTAGTCATGCCAGCTACATGACCACGGAGATGTCTTCAGACAGCAATGGCTCTTTGAAACAGAGATGAACACTGCCCCCCAGAGTCGGGAACGACTAACACAGATGTGCGAGGGGAATCTTTACCTTTACCTTACTTTCCAAATCTCCACCTCCTTTCCTTTCTCATCGAGCTTGCAACACTCTGCAGGAGGCCCCAAGGCACATCTTGTAAGGTAACGGACTGGTTTACACACCTCTGCTTGTAGAACAACGGAGCCATCCGTGTCCTGTCCCAATTTATCGTGAAAAATGTCTTCCCCACGTCTCTTGCAAAAAGACGGTTTCTTCCCCTTCCCCTTCTTTGCCCTCTCCTTGCCATCGGAATAAAGCCCTTTGAAACCAATTAATAGTTGACCTACATAGTCATGCACTTGTTTCCTTGTCTCCACTCTACTTCGTGTCATAGCGAGGATTTTGTGCTGGCAGAAAATGAACAGGCGTGCTCATTGAAGCTTGCATTAAGAGCTTCGGGTTTAACTAACACGCAACGGTCTTTTGTAACAGCTTTAAAACAATCTCCTGGCCGTGTTTTCCAAGCATATAAGCTTTGCTTTACAACCCTGAAACAGATTAGGTACAATCCAACCACTTCTATCTCAATGCCTTGCCAGCCTCATAATTGTTGTTATGCCACAAATAACACTTTGCCTGCAGCATGAAAAAAAAAAGGGGGGGGGGTTTCTTCAGCCACGTTCGGGTGAGAAAGTTGCCCTTAGAGAGGTCTAAGTTGTTCTCCTTCTTCTAAGCTGCTGAGATCTACTGGTAGTCCTCGATTTATGGCTACGTTTGGGACTGGAACTTCAGTTCCTAAGCAATCTGGTCATTCAATGAGTCATGTCTGATTTTAGAACCTGGTCGTTATGCAAATCGCACAGTCCTTAAGCGAGCCCCCATTGAGTTTGTTTAGAATAGAATAACACATTAAGTGAGTCATGCCTGATTTTAGGACCCGGTCATTATGCAAATCACATAGTCCTTAAGCGAGTCCCCATTGATTTTATTTAGAATGGAATAACAGAGTTGGAAGAGACCTCCGAGTTCTTCTAGTCCACCCCCCTGCTTAGGCAGGAAACCCGATGTCATTTCAGACAAATGGTTATCCAATCTCTTCCTAAAAACTTTGTCAGAAGCCACTCCTGAGTAGGTTGCAAATGGGGATCATGCAGCTCTAAGACTCTGCGACCATCATAAATGCATGCAGGTTACCAAGCGTCGCCAAATTTGACCATGTGACCACAGGGATCCTGCCTGTGATCATAAGCATGAGGATCGAGCATAAGTCAGTTTTGTCAGTGGCGTTCATATCGTTGAATGCTCATTAATGAAATGATCTAGCACTTCCATTCCATCCTATACCTGCCCTCCCATCTTACCTATGTGTTTATCTATTTTTTTAAAAAGTTTTTTATTAATAATACAATTAAAAACATTGGACATGGTTTGACATTTCCAGTTTAGACACCTCCGTCACATTTTACCTTACAACTAACAGAATTCCTTTATGTTATACAAATTGTTTCACAATTAAAACACGGAAATTCTTACGTCTATAGAACTTACATCCATAACAATGTCATTCCTATCTCTCTCAAGAAACTAGCATATAAATTTCTAAACTTCCATCTCATCAGTAATCCTTTATCCCGGCATTCTTCCTCCTCTCCAACCAATAGTATAATTTATTCCAGATTTTGTAGTATTCTGTTTCGCTCTTCTCTTTGAGTTCCAACGTCAACCTGTCCATTTCAGCACAAGTTAATATCTTAGCTACTATTTCTTCCTCTGAGGATGTTTCTTTATTTTTCCAGTTTTGTGCAAAAACCAGTCCTGCTGCCATTAGAATATGTAACATTAAGTATATTGTTTCTTTATTGTATTTACCTACTGTAATACCTAGTAAGAAAAGTTCTGCTTTAATTCTATATTTTGCATTAGCATTTCCTCCAGTCATTGCTTTATCGGGTGCCGAAAGTCTCTGGTTTTTGGGCATTCCCACCAGATATGATAAAAGGTCCCTAACACTGCCTCACATTTCCAACATACCTATGTGTTTGTCCATTTGAATGCTATATTTATCATCTTACTGTTTTAAAGTTTTATAATATTGTTTTATCCTATTGTAAGCCGGCGACAGTCATGTGACAGTGAGATGAGAGGCAAATGAATTTAGAAATTAAATTAAACCAAACAATAATAAAAGAAAACAAAATATAAAATAAAATGTAAAATAATAAAATGAAATATAAAATGAAATAAAATAAAATAATAAAATGAAATAATAAAATGAAATGAAATGAAAAAATAAAATAAAATAAAATAAAATAAAATAAAATAAAATAAAATAAATAAAATAAAATAAAATAAAATAAAATAAAATAAAATAAAATAAAATAAAATAAAATAAAATCAGGTCAACCATTAGTTTAGTGACTGTTCAGAATTATAGCGGCATTGAAAAAAAGTGATTTATGAACATTTGTCAGAGTTAATGACTATTGCAGCATCCCTGTGGTCACATGACCACCTTTTTCGACCTTCTGACACTTAATAACCACCTTACTAACTTAAACAACCGCGGCGATTCACTGAACAACTGTGTCAGGAAAGGTCATAAAATGGGGCAAAACTTAGCAACAGAATTTTTGGGCTCGGTTATGGTCATAAATCGAGGACTACCTGTAAAATAAAACACAATAAAATAAAGTCTTGGAAATTTCTTGTTGTTTTTCATGTCGTGCCCTGCAACTCATTTTCCCTTCCTAATATTCCTCTCAAATTATTATTATTATTATTATTATTATTATTATTATTATTATTATTATTATTATTTTGACATTCGGGCATTATGAGAAATGAACCCTCGTCGTCCACAGCTCTTCCCACCTCAGTGGTATTTTGAGACCTGCCATTCCCAATTAGTACGTCTTTCAAACTGGGCAGTTATTTATATTAAAGGGGAAAGAATTGCAATGGCTATTTTTATTAGAATTTCCACTAACCTGCAGATCGAGAGAAAGACAAACGTGTTGGGTTTGATTAGAGCCTCTTGGCTATTTTACAAATGTGCTAAACTCATTAAATTGATCCCAGAGGAAGTGAAATAAACATTGGAGATCCGCTTTGGAATTCTGATCACCTTTTCTAGCATGTGACTGTAATTTTTTCCCACCTCCCAATTTCTAAATAATGCAAAAATCTAAGAACAGGTAGCCTTTGTCTATTAAATCATAAGCTCACTGCTATGCTAGAGGTTAAAACATATGAAGGACGGTTGCAGGAACTGGGTATGTCTAGTTTGATGAAAAGAAGGACTAGGGGAGACATGATAGCAGTCTTCCAATATCTCAGGGGTTGCCACAAAGAAGAGGTAGTCAAGCTATTCTCCAAAGCACTTGAGGGCAGGACAAGAAGCAATGGATGGAAACTAATCAAGGAGAGAAGCAACTTAGAACTAAGGAGAAATTTCCTGATAAAACAATTAATCAGTGGAACAATTTGCCTCCAGAAGTTGTGGATGCTTCAACACTGGAATTTTTTAAGAAGAGTTTGGACAAATGTTTATCTGAAATGGTTTGCTGTCTGAGCAGGGGGTTGGACTAGAAGACTCAGCCCAACCCACCTCATAGGGTTACTGTGCGGAAAATAGGCAGTGGAAGATATAAAGGAGCCTGAGTAGCGTAGGGGAGTAATGCCTCCTACAAAGGCAGCATTTAAGATCCAGCTGCTGCAAGTACTTGTGAGTTCAATCCCAGGCAGGCTCAAGGTCGACTCAGCCTTCCATCCTTTCTAAGGTGGGTAAATTGAGGACTCAGTTTGTTGGGGGCAATAAGCTGACTTTGTATAAATATAAATATACAAAAGTATGAAGGCTATTGCTTAACGCACTGTAAACCGCTCTGAGTCTCCGGAGAAGGGCGGCATATAAATCAAATTTAAAAAAAAAAAGATATGTTGGATATGTTCATAGCCATGAGCTGTTTATAAAAAATAATGAACTTGGGAGGTGATAGATGATAGATAGATAGATAGATAGATAGATAGATAGATAGATAGATAGATAGATAGAGATAGATAGATAGATAGATAGATAGATAGATAGATAGATAGATAGATAGATAGATAGATAGATAATGGATGGATGGATAGTAGATGATAAATGGATGGATGGATGGATGGATGGATGGATGGATGGATGGATAGTAGATGATAAATGGATGGGTGGATGGATGGATGGATAGTAGATGATAAATGGGTGGGTGGTGGAGGGATGGATGATGGGTGGATAGATGGATGGATAGATAGATGATGGATAGATGATCGATGCATAGATGATAGTTGGATACATAGTAGATGATGGATGGATGGATGGATGCATAGATAATAGATACATAGACGATGGATGGATAGATGGATAGATGGATAGATAAATGATAGATGGCTGGATGGCTGGATAAATAGATAGATAGATAGATAGATAGATAGATAGATAGATAGATAGATAGATAGATAGATGAGAGAGGGAGGGGGAGGGGGAGAGGAGAGAGAGAGAGATTGATGAGACTATGTTGGGAAAGAACAAAACTGAAAGCTACAATCTCACAGCCTTTGGTTTTTGAAAGCGCCCCAAAATCAATTTCACTCTGTCCCTGAATATTTTCTTTCTTTTGAAAGACCTCCCCAGCACCTCCGTTTCAATTAGAGACTTTCATCTGCCCTTGAAAGGATTATTTAAAAAGAAAGAAAGAAAGGAAGGAAGAAAGTGCGTGGAGAAGAAACCTGCTTGCTTTACAAGTGCGGATTCCGCATTCGGCAGCGGCATCAATCAGATGCATGAAACGTAGAAACAAACCAGGGAATTGAACGCAAGTATATTATGCTTGCTAGGGCAAAGATTTCTCCCACGGTTTCCTCCTTAAAAGGAAAGTTTCGGAGATCTTTTTAATCCTTGTCCCTTAATTACCGCGGACCGCTTTCCAAGGGCCTCTTATATTGCACAGAGGGGAAGCCAGGCCGGTAGGTGGTAAGAAGGGGCGAAACCCATCCAAATGGCTTGTTTTTACATTTAAACCCCTGTTCTGGCAATGGAGTTAAAAGGTAGAGAGTGGAGAACGCATGTAGAAGAATGCACCAGGCCTGTAATTTAAGCCCCAGTAGGTTAGGCTTCCTTAAATCTTTTAAGAGGTGGTTCACACTGCGAATGAAATACAAAGTTTTTAAAAATATGTACATGGAGAGTGGGGGGGAAACATTGCCATGACAACAGGCCGACCACAGGATGCTGATAATGGTGGGCTGAGAAATTAGCCAAGCTTACTTTGTGGGGATGGGGGAAAGAGGATAATCCAGCTGCGTGTAAGGAGATGGAGGAAAGAGAGAAACTTGTAGAAAGTCGTGAATTTTGATTGATGTCTCGCCATGACACAAGGTATAATCGCGATAGGAATGTCAAGATTCACAGACTGGGTCATGTCACTGTTTTGTTTTTTAAATTATTATTATTGGCATTCCCCAGTAGATAATTTGATTCCCGGTGCACTCCTGAGCTTAGTGCTCTCTGAGCTGGGTTGTTTTCTTGCAGATGTTGATTCTCATGATTCAACTAAGTAACATCATCAATGTTAGAAGAGAGGGGAGTTTGAAGGGTGGAAGTGCAGAGGAGGAGGAGGAGGAGAGGAGGAAGAGGAAGAAGAAGAGGAGGAAGAGGAGGAGGAAGAGGAGGAAGAAGAAGAGGAGGAGGAGGAAGAGGAGGAGGAAGAAGAAGAGGCAGAGGAGGAAAAAGAAGAGGAAGAAGAGGAGGAGGAGGAGGAAGAAGAGGAGGAGGAGGAAGAGGAGTAGGAAGAAGAAGATGCAGAGGAGGAAGAAGAAGAGGAAGAAGAGGAGGAGGAAGAAGAAGAGGCGGAGGAGGAAGAAGAAGAGGAAGAAAAGGAGGAGGAGGAGGAAGAAGAGGCGGAGGAGGAAGAAGAAGAAGAGGAGGAGGAGGAGGAAGAAGAAGAGGAGGAAGAAAAGGAGGAGGAGGAGGAAGAGGAAGAAGAAGAAGAGGCGGAGGAGGAAGAAGAAGAGGAAGAAGAGGAGGAGGAGGAAAAAGAAGAGGAGGAGGAGGAAGAAGAGGAGGAAGAAGAAGAGGTGGAGGAGGAAGAAGAAGAGGAAGAGGAGGAGGAGGAGGAGGAGGAAGAAGAAGAGGAGGAGGAGGAAGAGGAGGAAGAAGAAAAAGAGGAGGAGGAGGAAGAAGAAGAGGAGGAGGAGGAAGAAGAAGAGGAAGAAGAGGAGGAGGAAGAAGAAGAAGAAGAAGAGGAGGAAGAAGAGGAGGCGGAGGAGGAAGAAGAAGAGGAAGAAGAGGAGGAGGAAGAAGAAGAAGAAGAGGAGGAGGAAGAAGAGGAGGAGGAGGAGGAGGAGGAGGAGGAGGAGGAGGAGGACAACTGTGAGGTCCTTGATGTCCTCTGAGCTCGGTTGTTTTCTTGCAGATGTTTCATGACCCAACTAGTTAACAACACTGTAGGACAAATAGGCTCCATGAACCCCAACCGGCCGTCAGAAGACAGGATGGAAACTTTTTTAATTTCACAACTCGTGGACAGATGTAACCCGAGTTTCCGCTGGGAAAGTGGGAGCCTCTTAGATCAAGCCAATTCCCCAAAACAGACCTCCCCCCCTCCTGTTCTTCCAAACATGGATAGGCAAATTTGCTCACCGAGGCTCATTATTTTGGAATTGATGAACGTTAACCTTTCCTTCAAGCCAACTTTAACTTCTGCTGAATAACCAGAGCCAACCTGGCTTAGTTTCTGAGCCCAGAGAGGCTCAGCCAAATACTGTCGCTTTGCAACAGTTCTGGAATAAGCAAATGTTCCCCGGGCGATAAAACGGTTCTGCTCGTGCCAGTTGGAAAAACACACACACACACACAAATACCCTTTTTTTCTTTATTGCAATTTATAAAGTTTCTTCTGAGCTAAGGTCAAATCCTGGCAGCCTTCCTAGACACTTCATGTAGCGACAGTACGAAAACGTTGACCGTTGCGTTATTCGTTTGTTTAACTTAGAACAGGGGTGTCAAACACAAGGCCCATGGGCTCGATCCGGCCCACGGTGTGATCAGATCTGGCCCGCGGGGGGACTGTCCTGGAAAATGTAAGGGGCCGGCCTGCGTTGCTTCAGTCCAGTCTACCCAATGCAAAGAGGAAACGTGCCAGCTGTTTGGGGAGTGGAATCAAGCTGGCCACGCCCACCCACCCAGTTACAACCTTTTCTAGTTGTAACTCCTTCTCCTTCCTTCCTTCCTTCCCTCTTCCTTTTCCCTCCCACCTCTTACTTTTCCTTCTTCCCTCTCTCCCTCCCTCTTTCCTTCTTTCCTTCCTTCCTCCTGACTTCCTTCTTTCCTTCCTTTCTTCCTTCTTCCCTCCCTCCCTTCTTCCTTCCTTCCTTCCTTCTCCCCTCCCTCCCTTCTTCCCTCCTCCCTCCCTCCATTTTCTTTCGCTTCTCTTTTCTTCTTCTCCCTCCTCTCCTCCTCCTCCTCCTCCTCCTCCTCCTCCTCCTCCTCCTCCTCCTCCTCCTCCTCCTCCTCCTCCTCCTCTTCTTCTTCTTCTTCTTCTTCTTCTTCTTCTTCTTCTTCTTCTTCTTCTTCTTCTTCTTCTTCTTTTAATTTGATTTATATGCTGCCCTTCTCCGGAAACTCAGGGCGGCTTACAATGCGTTAAGCAATAGTCTTCATACTTTTGTATATTTATACAAGTCAGCTTATTGCCCCCACAAATTGGGTCCTCAATTTACCCACCTTAGAAAGGATGGAAGGCTGAGTCGACCTTGAGCCTGGTGAGTTTCGAACTGGTGCAGGCAGCTGGATGTTAATTGCTGCCTTAGTAGGAGGCATTAGCCTCCTACGCCATTCAGGCCCTTCTTCTTCTTCTTCTTCTTCTTCTTCTTCTTCTTCTTCTTCTCCTTCTCCTTCTCCTTCTCCTTCTCCTTCTCCTTCTCCTTCTTCTTCTTCTTCTTCTCCTCCTCCTCCTCCTCCTCCTTTCTCTTCCTCCTCCTCCTCCATCTTTTATCTTTCTTGAGCTGCAACGTATGAATACATACGTTGCTCTTCTTCCAATGTCTTGGCTACTTTTTCTCAGCCTTGAAGACAGCTCACAAAACTTGATGGACAGTGCAAAGAAAAGGCTGTAGTCTGAGCCGGGCTAGGTCCCCCCACAAAGCAAAGGCGATATTGCAGGGAAATACCAAAAAAAGCAAAAAAAAAAACAAAACAGCAGACAGGCAGTAGTGCTCCATTTACACTCCAACAGGCTGAGTTGGCATCACTTACCACACTTGTCACCTTTCTCCAGAATCCCATCATCAGTGCTAATAATGGGTACTGTCACATTTTTTTTATTTTTTTGAAATCTTAAAGCTTCAGGCAGGCTTGCAAGCAGCAGGCGTACATTTGGTGATAATCATTAAGGCCCAGCAAAGATATTTATAATCTGGGGGAAAATGCGAACACTCTCTCTCTCTCTCTCTCTCTCTCTCTCTCTCTCTCTCTCTCTCTCTCTCTCTCTCTCTCTCTCTCTCTCTCTCTCTCTCTCAATAAAATCTTGATTTACTGGATTTCGATGCAATGGGCTTTGTAGGCAGTAGGCATCGGACAGCAATGAGGAAGAACATGGGCCAGTCCTGGAGGGTGGGGAAGGCCTGGATGAGGGCTCTGTGTCAGGCCAGGGCCATCAGGGAGTGATGTGTGGACTCCGGAGCCTCCAGAGGCTGACAGCAGAGAGGCAGAGGAACAGGAGGAGCCTGTTCCTAGTGCACGTATGAGAAGAGCTGCCAGAAGGCAAGAGCAGCTAAAACAAAGGGAACACCTTGGGAGTAGGGCCAAGAGATGATTGGCCCCTCCCATAAGGCTTAAAAGACCAGCAACAGTTCTTGGGCTCTTTGTCGGAAAACAACGTTGATAGACTTGTCCTTGTCTTGCTGCACTTATCTCTGGTCGACGTCTTCTGCTTCTGAATGTTTGCCAAGAAAACACTTTGGAAGTGTGCCTAATTATACCAAGGTTGTTGATTAGACTGAAGAATTTGTGTTATGAAGAATTTGTTTTAATTTAGTTTGGACTACGCTGAGAATGAGTTAATTCTCAGCTGTTCTAATCAAGTCTGTTTTGGAACTGTTTGCGTCTAATACTATCTACTTGGGCCAGGGTCACAACAGTAAGATGCCATCGTACAAGGGGTGTGATCTGGGTAATGGCATCACATCGATGATGTAATATGAGAAAAATTGATGCCATTCAGTGTGATGAAGGCATCCCGGAAAGGATGTAAACGCCTGCAAAGCCACACGGTTTGATTTTTTTCAAGGATAATATTTGTACTGTAGATCTGGTTTCAAACGAGGGGCTTGGTGGTCTCTGAACTTAGTTCTTTTCTTGCAGAGGTTTCGCTATCCAAACTAGGTAACATCATCAGTGCACTCTCCTTTAAGAACAATGTGATTGATTGATTGATTGATTGATAGATAGATGATTGATTATGTGCTATCAAGTCACTGATAACTCCTAGCAATCACAGAAATGTTTTTTCCCCTAAAGATGATTTGTCCCTAATCTAACTAACTACGGCATACAAAACCTTTGCCAGACCAATTCTTGAATACAGCTCATCCACCTGGAATCCCCGCTGTATATCGGACATTAATACAATTAAGATATTTCACGAGAAGAATCCTCCAATCCTCTACTCACAATAGAATCCCTTATGCCACCAGGCTCGATATTTTGGGCTCGGACAATTTAGAACTATGCCACCTACGGTCGCTCTGACCTAAACATAGTACACAAAATTGTCTGCTACAACATCTTACCTGTCAGCGACTTCTTCAGCTTCAACCACAATAATACACGGGCAAACAATCGATACAAATTCAAGGTAAATTGCTCCAAACTCGATTGCAGAAAGTTACGACTTCAGCAACAGAGTGGTCAATGCCTGGAATGCTCTATCCAATGACGTTGTTACAGCCTCTAACCTTCACAGCTTCAACCTCAAACTGTCTACCGTGGACCTCACCCCATTCCTAAGAGGTCCGTAAAGGGGGCGTGCATAAGCGCACCAGTGTGCCTACCGTTCCTATCTTACTGTCCCCATTTATCTGTACTTACTTCCTTTGTTTATGTTTATATCTATACCTGCTATCTTGTGCATGTTTGACAAAATGAATGAATGAATGAATGAATGAATGAATGAATGAATGAATGAATGAATGAATGAATGAATCTGGGTTCTTCAGGCCTTCCAATGGTGGACTCACCACCACCATAACTTATGTTCACCCACCTTCCTGCTGCTTCTTCTTTTCTTTCCTTCCACTCTTCCTAGCCTTAGAACTTTCTCTAGAGAGCTACAGTAGGTCTTTGTAGGATGTATGGTAATTTGAGTGTAGTCATTGGTATCTCAAATTTTATTTATTCAGTGATTCAATTATTTATTTTGTTGGCTCTCCATCATATTCTCGGGCATCTTCTCCAATATCACAGTTGAAATACATCCGTGTTCTTCTGATCCTGCTTTAACTTTCATTTCCTTAGACCGAGAATACCCTGGCTTGCAAAATTCTGATCTTTGTAGATATAGATGCATCACCAAATTTAAATGTTTTCTAAGGCCTTCAGGAACTGACCAGATATTGACTCCTCCTTCCATTGGAGACAAAACTGGTACAGCTCAAAACATCCGTTGACCTTCAGCAAGATGGGTTACATCTGCTTTCTTTCAGATGGGTGGACCGTCAATTTCCTGAATTCCCAGCAGCATGGAAAGACTTTTTTCTTCTTCATCATCATCATCATCATCATCATCATCATCCATCATCGTTTAACTACCCCATAATATCTGGTGGTTTGGAGTCTGGGCAACTGAATGGAGCTAGCAGAGTGTTGTGGTTTTTTTTTTGAAAAAGTTTTTCATTTTTCTCATAAAGATATCTTGAATGTACAATTTCTTATCTAACATACATATTTCCTTTTAACTTTCATATTAATGCAATCTTCATCCTAAACAATTTAATTATATTCGGGGTTGCTCTTCCACCATTTCATCTCCCTTGTTTTACAACAATCCTTCTTCTCCCTCTCCTCTCTTTCCTTTTCCTCCCTTCTTCCATCTACTCTTCTACTTTCTTCTTTCCTCCTCTCCTTTTCCTTCTCTACTTCCCCTTCCTTTCCCCCACACCTCCCTTCTTCCTCCCTTCTAACCTTCTCTCCTACTCTTGTTTCCCCTCTCTTTCTTCCTCTCCTTTTCCCCTTCTTCTTTCCCTCTCTCTCCGTAATTGAAAAGAAAGTAAAAATCGGGATTGCTCGAATACCACTTTGGAAAATATTAAATTGAAAATGAATACAACAATAGAGAGAGAATGGAGAGGGATAGAAGAGAGAAGAGCTAGCAGAGTGTTTTAATGGCCAGATGCCCTTCCTATCACCAATGAGGAGTTTTGTTCAAACAGATATATTCTCATTGTACCCAGAGAGAGAAATATCTGACTCTACTTAGGATCGAACTCACAGTCTCCTGGTTGTGAGGCAAGAGCTCCCCCTCTAGGCCACCACCGCACCGCTCACGGAAAGGCTTCTTTCCATTGGATACAAATTGGTTTGGCTTGAAGTACTGTATTTTTTTTTTTTTCTCACAAGCTGTCTGGCTTCAGATGATTTCCTCTTGCTCTCGTAGTTTAACAAAATTAAGGTTGAAGTGCATGTTTGCATTGGAGACAAGTAATTATCTCTTCCCCACTTATTAAGAGAGTATTACAATTGTTGAGCAGCAATATGTATCCACTTTATACAGGTAATTGTGTCGGTAATTGCACTGCTCCTATCACACCAGGCCATCCAACCTGCAACATGATCATTTGGCAGGTTTAAACGGCTGATTGTTTTGGGGGTGGTGGGGGGAGGGAAAGGAAACCCTCCAGGTTGGGTTTGGAATATGAGTGAACCACAGGTAAGGCTAGCCACAATTCTGTGGCTAAGTGAAACATTGGTTAAGTGAATTTTGCCCCGTTTCATGACTGTTCTTGCCACCGCTGTTAAGTGAATCACTGCAGTTGTTGAGTTACTAACACGGCCGTTAATTGAATCTGGTTTTCCGCTTGTCAGAAGGTTGCAAAAGAAGATCACATCAGTGGTGGGTTGCCCCCGGTTTACACCGGTTCTATAGAACCGGTAGTAAAACCGGCGGGAGGCTCCTCTCACCGACCCGACATCATCAAAACGCTTCTGCACTTGTGTAGAAGCTTCTGAGCTTGTGCAGAAGAGTGAGGGCGCGCGGCCCCGCTGCAAACCAGTAGTAAAGGTAAGTAGAACCCACCCCTGGATCACATGATCCTGGGATACTGTAATGGCCCAGGCTCCGCTTTTCTCTCTTTCTCTCTCTCTCTCTCTCTCCCAGCTCCACTCCCTCTTCACCCTCTCAAGTGAAGCTCTCAGGTTGCCTTGATGATGGTCCTGACTCCCACGCCTCCTCCTCCTCTGATTTGGCTGCTGGAGGGACCGGCGGTCGATGGGCCACAACAGTTAGTCAAGTCGATTTGTGTATAATACTGTGATCTGCTATTATTACAGTTTCCATGTGATGTTCTCAACCCTTGGAACAAATGAAGCAGGTGGATGCAGGTCAACAGTGACATACTAGCAAGGTGGAGTTCATAGCAGTATGTTCTCCCACGTACTGGGCATCTTTCTACCCACCCTGCAATTAGCCTTCCCACCTCCCTAGATAGTTGTAATATAACTGTAGATCGATTATTGGATGCTAAAATGCAGCTTTTTTGGGGGGTGGGGCTAAATCGCCAGTATTTGAAATCTATCAAGACCAGTGGTGGATTGCCCCCGTGAAACTGGCGGGAGGCTCCGCCCACCAACCCTGACATCATCAGGAAGCTTCTACGCACACGGCCCCGTTGCGAACCGGTAGTAAAGGTAAGTAGGACCCACCCCTGATCAAGACATAAAGGACTGTGGATCTAGGAGCATAAAGGTTAGCTGAAAGAATGATGCCTTTTTTGTAAGAATGGATTGCTGATATGCCTCGCTTATTAACATCTGAAATTAGAGGTTGGGTTGTTTTCTTTCTTTACGTCTTCGACTAAGGGATTTTTTTTATTTTATTTTTTTAGCAATATCAACATGTTTAAAAAATCTACTGCAGTATTTAGTTTTCCAGGTCCATTTTTATCTTTTTTTTTTAATGTTGTCATGGCAATTAATGCGGAAGTTATGTTATATCTGGATATTGATTATGTGCCGGCAGGTTGCGTAGAGTCTTAGAGCCACATAGGTAGGTTTTTCTCTCTAATCTGATCCTTATCTCTGAAATACTACTGCATCTCCTTTTCTATTTTGCATTTAAAATAAAAATAGCCACTGTTGGCTTGCAAGAAGGAGGGATCCTTGGTGCTGTATGAGCATTGTTGTTTTCTTGCAGATGTTTCATTATCCAGCTGGGTAACATCATCAGTGCTGGAAGGGAGGAGGAGGAGGAGGAGGAGGAGGAGGAGGAGGAGAAAGTGGTCATCTGGTTTGGATGGCACATTGTACAAACTCTTCCTCTTTGGTTGGTTGATGGTTCATGGAGGAGGAGGAGGAAGAAGAGGAGGAGGAGGAAGAGAAGGAGAAGGAGAAGGAGGAGGAGGAGGAGGAGGAGGAGGAGGAGGAGGAGGAGGAGGAGGAGGAGGAGGAGGAGGAGGAGAAGGTGGTCATCTGGTTTGGATGGCACATTGTACAAACTCTTCCTCTTTGGTTGGTTGATGGTTCATGGAGGAGGAGGAAGAAGAGGAGGAGGAGGAGGAGGAAGAGAAGGAGAAGGAGAAGGAGAAGGAGAAGGAGAAGGAGAAGGTGGTCATCTGGTTTGGATGGCACATTGTACAAACTCTTCCTCTTTGGTCGGTTGATGGTTCATGGAGGAGGAGGAAGAAGAAGAAGAGGAGGAGAAGAGGAGGAGGAGGAGGAGAAAGAGAAGGAAGAGAAAGAGAAGGAGAAGGTGGTCATCTGGTTTGGATGGCACATCATACAAACTCTTCCTCTTTAGTTGGTTGATGGTTCAGGGAGGAGGAGGAGGAAAAAGAAGAAGAGAAGGAGAAGGAGAAGGAGAAGGAGAAGGAGAAGGAGAAGGAGAAGGAGAAGGAGAAGGAGAAGGAGAAGTATTTATAATAATAGAGTTGGACCTTGGAGTCCAATCCCTTCTAGTCCAATCCCTGCTTAAGCAGGAAATCCTACACTACTTCAGACAAATGGTTATCCAACATCTTCTTAAAGACTTCCAGTGTTGGAACAGGAGGAGGAGGAGGAGGAGGAGGAGGAGGAGGAGGAAGAGGAGGAGGAGGAGACAAGGAAGAGGAGGATGACTTGTCATTACCCAGATTAGGTAACATAATCAGTGCTAGCATGTTTTGGCAACAGTGTTACCTAGTTTGGGTGATAAAAAGTTTGCCATAAAACATCTGGGCTCAAAGCGCCCTAAGGACTTATTTTAACCCTGAGCTACACATATTGGTACATGCAGGAATAAAAAGCCAGGAGATCCCAAGGAGATGAGGGAGGATCTGTTATTGGATAGAGCCATGTTATTGCATAAAGATAAGACCCAAATTCTGGATGACTGTTTAATAATTCTACAATAATAAAGCATATCATAACAAAACCTTCCCCAAGTTGAGGGAGATACATGGTTCAGAATGGAAAGGCTATAGACTGAGCGTAGGGCATCTCAAATACTTGGTGGTGGACTCCACTCCAAAACTTTAGATATCAACTTCCCCTCCAAAAAGGACAATGTCAGGATGCGGATGAATGCCCTAATTAAATCATGAGCCTCGAGCGAAGCTTTGAAAGAAATCCAGTTATTTATTAGGAGTTCCATTTCAAGCACATACCCAAGTGAAGCCAACTCTGACCCTACATAATCTATGCCCCTGTTTTCCCCTCCCCCCCCCCAGGGTGTGTCATCAATCACATTCACCAATGCAGCAATTTTTCAGGTTGCAGAATCACTCCCCTCCGGCTGATGTCATAACCCTAGAAGACAGCCTTGAGAAAGATATGTCTGGAATGTGCTCTTGTCTTTGGCTGCCATGTTGCTTCATCAATTTTCCATCCCCCTTGACTATGGCAACTCGAGAGCAGACCAGGGATGCTTTGCGAGTTGACAGATAATACTATTTAACAGAATTATAATCAAAGCTATGGTTTTTCCCCATAGTATATGTATGGTTGTGAGAGTTGGAACATAAGGAAGGCTGAGCGCTGAAGAATTGATACTCTGGAGAAGACTCTTGAGCAGGGGTGGGTTCCACTTATCTTACTACCAGTTTGCAATGGGAGCATGTGCGCGCTCTTCTGCACATGCGCAGAAGGTTTTGCACATGCGCAGATCGTCAGTGATGACATTGGGGCGAGTGGGTGGAGCCTCCTGCCGCCATTACTACCAGTTCGCGAGAACTGGACTGAACTGGGAGCAACCCCCCACTGCTCTTGAGGGTTCCTTGGACTGCAATTGAGAGCCAATTGATCAATTCAATCAATTATCTGAAATAGTATAGGTTCTCCTGCTTAAGCAGGGGCTGGACTAGAGGGACTCCAAGGTCTAATCCTCAAGGAAATCAATTTTTTACTTTGGAAGTTCAGATATTGAAACTAAAGCTCAAATCCTTTGGCCACCAAATGAGAAGAGAGGACTCCTGTCAGCTGTCACCTTATGCTTGCTTGTGCTTCGCTAGATTAACAGTGACGGACTGCCATGAAAAGTAGAGAGGAAGGAAGGCAAAGGGGGAAGCGAAAGTAAGTGCTGTATCTTTTCGAGATGCTGCTTCAAGGTCATCGGGCATACCAGCTGCATACTATCCTGTGTCTGGGCTAACCAATATAAAAACATCTGGCCTGAACCTGAATGTTCACATGGGGTGGTCAATGAGAGGTAGCTAAGGGAGGAGGGAGGGAAAAAGTAAAACTTGGGGATTTGGGCTCACGATTCTCAGTTCTGGCTATGCACCGCTGCGATATGTTTGACTCAGAGCTGGTATTCAGCCGGTTCGGATCGGTTTGCCCGAAACTGATAGCAGAAATCATGTGTGGGCCCGCCCACCCGGCCCGGCTCTATGCCATCCTAATTAAGCACATTTTTGAGGCTGGGTGCACGCACGGAAGGGGTGCACGCCAGGAAATCACATGTGCGGCAGGACGGGCACATGCATGGATGGGCACACTCACATTTGCAAACTGGCAGGGAAGTAGGTGAATATTACCTCTGATTCGACTTCTAATAAAACTGTACCTTTCCCAGCAAATGGAGCCAATGATCATTTCTACTTAAATAAAGGTTTAAGTGTTGGCAGGTCTGACAACTCCTTGGAAAAGACGTTGGGAAAGATGGAAGGCAAAAGGAGACGAGGACGGAAGAGGATGAGATGGGTTAGATAGTGTCATTGACACAATTTTTTTTAAATTTGATTTATATGCCGCCCTTCTCCGAAGACTCCGGAGACTCCGGAGACAATGAACGTGAATTTGGGAGAACTCCAGGAGACAATGGTACCCAAAGGCCAGACAAGGAATGATGGATGGAAATTGATCAAGGAGAGATTCAACTTAGAAATAAGGAGAAATTTTCTGACAGTGAGAGCAATCAATCAATGGAACAGAAGTTGCCTTTAGAAGTTGTGGGAGCTTCATCCCTGGAGGCTTTCAAGAAGAGACTGGACTGCCATTTTTCAGAATAGAATAGAATAGAATAGAATAGAGTAGAGTAGAGTAGAGTAGAGTAGAGTAGAGTAGAGTAGAGTAGAGTAGAGTAGAATAGAATAGAATTTTTTTTTTATTGGTCAAGTGTGATTGGACACACAAGGAATTTGTCTCGGTGCATATAAAAGAAAAGTGTATCTCAGTGTATATAAAAGAAAAGATACATTCGTCAACAATCATAAGGTACAACACTTAATGATAGTCATAGGGTACAAATAAGCAATCAAATCATATTAGGAAACAGTCAATATAAATTATAAAGACACAAGCAACAAAGTTACAGTCATACAGTCATAAGTGGGAGGAGAGGGGTGATAGGAATGATGAAAAGATTAATAGTAATGCAGACTTAGTAACTAGTTTAACAGTGTTGAGGGAATTATTTGTTTAGCAGAGTGATGGCGTTCAGGGAAAAAAATGTCCTTGTGTCTAGTTGTTTTGATGTGCAGTGCTCTATAGTGTCGTTTTGAGGGTAGGAGTTGAAACAGTTTATGTCCAGGATGTGAGGGGTCTGTAGATATTTTCACAGCCCTCTTTTTGACTCGTGCAGTATACAGGTCCTCCATGGAAGGTAGGTTGGTAGCCATTGTTTTTTCTGCAGTTCTAATTATCCTCTGGAGTCTGTGTCTGTCTTGTTGGGTTGCTGAACCCAACTAGACAGTTATGGAGGTGCAGATGGCAGACTCCATAATTCCTCTGTAGAACTGGATTAGCAGCTCCTCGGGCAGTTTGAGCTTTCTGAGTTGGAAATGGTGTAGGATGTCCTGCTTGGGCGGGGGGTTGGACTAGATGACCGACAAGGTCCCTTCTAACTCTGATAATCTGTAATAAACAGTGGAGGACAGGGTGGGTCCTGGCGTGCTGTGATCCATGGAGTTGTGAAGTCGGACACAACATAGCAACTGAACAACAACAATCACAGTTAATAGAATCAACCAGTGACTTGATTTGGCCTGCAACAGCTTTATCCTGCCCTAATGTATGCTTTTTATGGTGCTGTAGAATCGTCAAATGAAAAAAATCTCCGCAAATGAACTTGCGCGCTAAGGAGAAGCTGGGGGTTGGAAGGAAGAGAAAGAAAAGGGTTCATTTGATGAGACGTTCTCAGGCAAAGACAGATCAGTCAGGTTATAATTAGCTCTAATTGGTATTCCCAAAAAGCTGCAATGCTCTTTATATGGCAGCCAAGTGACAATCAAATTAACAAAAAAGAAGAGAAAAGAAAAGTTGAAAAGGAATTTTTAAAAAGGTGAGAAATTGCTTCTCGTCTTTGAAAAATGGAGACATCCAAAGAAGAGGTCGGTCAGTTGGGTCGTTCGCCATCTTTAGAAGATCAGAGCGGGGACCCAGTGATGTCCCTTGAGATTGCAAATTGGTCAATCTGGGATATTTTAGAGCAGGGGTCTCCAACCTTGGCAACTTTAACACTTGTGGACTTCAGCTCCCAGAATTCCTCAGCTGGTGGCTGAGGAATTCTGAAAATTGAAGTCCACAAGTCTTAAAGTTGCCAAGGTTGGAGACCCCTCCTTTAGAGCATTGGCCCCCAACCTTTTGAGCAAATGAAACCAGTTCCATGAAGAGAAGTTTTTCCGTGGACCGGAGGAGGTGTGGTTTTGAGTTCTTCCTGCATCCCATGGATGGGGCTTCATCGGTTTGCGTGGCCCAGTTTCTGGCATGCTGTGGATCAGTGTCGGTCCACGGACTGGGGATTGGGGACCCCTGCTTTAGAGGGTATTCAAGAGCATACCACGCACAATTTAAATGTTTTATATTTATGTACAGGAGGGTCATTGAAGGCTGCAGAACCCAGAATCTCAAGAGATAGTTGATTCTTTAGCCCTGGGGGGGGGGGGGAAGTGAGCTATCTGTTGTAGTATCTATGAGTAAAGAATAGCAATAGCAATAGCTCTTAGACTTATATACCGCTTCACAGTGCTTTTACAGCCCTCTCTAAGCGGTTGACAAGGTCAGCTCATTGCCCCCAACAATCTGGGTCCTCATTTTATGACCTCGGAAGGATGGAAGGCTGAGTCAACCTTGAGCCGGTGAGAATCGAACTGCCAAATTGCAGGCAGCCGTCAGGCAGCAGAGGAGATGCTACCTTTGGGACAACTGTGACCTGGATGACTGAGAATCTCTACAGACCGTTAGCTATACAATTTGGGATGAACACCCTTTGAGTGGTGGGGGAGTAGGGATGGATTTCCAGAGAAAAAATTGCAGACTACAGAAACCAGGAGCATGACTCAGGTGACCCTGAGAACACAAATAAACCTCCAAGCACTTCAATGCCCTTGTCACCTCACGCCTGGACTACTGCAATGCTCTCTACATGGGGCTCCCCTTGAGGAGCACCCGGAGGTGCCAACTGCCCCAGAATGCAGCTATGTGGGTGGTGATGGGAGCGACGTGACGCTCCCATGTGACCCCCCTCCTGCGCGAACTGCACTGGCTCCCGGTGGTCTTCCGGGTGCACTTCAAGGTTTTGGTTACCACCTTCAGAGCACTCCATGGCTTAGGACCAGGGTACTTACGGGACCGCCTTCCGCCACCAATAGCCTCTCACCGACCAGTTCGCTCCCATAGAGGGGGGCTCCTCAGGGTGCCGTCGGCCAAACAATGTCGACTGGCGGCCCCCAGGGGGAGAGCCTTCTCTGAGAGGGCACCCGCCATCTTGAACGAGCTCCCCCCTGAGATAAGGAAGCTTCAGGACTTACTCACCTTCCCCCGGGCCCTAAAACCCTTTTTATTCCAACTGGCCTAAGTCTCCCCTTTTAAATTGGGTTTTAAAATGTTTGGATATAATTAAATTTTGTTTCTAAGCCTAAATTATTTAATCTATTTTAAATAACTTTTAACTTTTATATGTTATTGTATTTTATTTTGACTGTTCACCACCCTGAGTCCCTTTTGGGAGTAGGGCGGTATATAAATTTGAATAATAAATAAATAAACGACCCATTAACCAGCTGACTGCAAGGAGTATAAATCCTTCCATCCCTCACCATCCTGTCAGAGCTGAAGAAGCTTCTTGGATGAGAAGCAAAACATCTTCAAAACAAAATAAAAACGTCCAGTTGCTTCCTGAAAAAGCATTTTTGGGACAATATGAAGTCTAGCGTGTTCACCCATATATCTTAAGGTATCCAAAAAGAGTGCTCATTTCACACCAAGATACACACACACCAGTGGTGGGTTGCCCCCAGCGGGAGGCCCCGCCCCCACCCCAAATGTCATCATCAGCGATTTGCGCATGCGCAGAAGCTTCCAATTGTGAACCAGTAGTAAAGGTAAGTAGAACCAGAGGTGGGTTTCAGCAGGTTCTCACAAGTTCTGGAGAACCGGTAGTGGAAATTTTGAGTAGTTCGAATAACCAGTAGTAAAAATTCTGACTGGCCCTGCCCCCATCTATTCTCTGCCTCCCAAGTCCCAGATGATTGGGAGGAAATGGGGATTTTGCAGTAACCTTCCCCTGGAGTTGGGTGGGAATGGAGATTTAATTAATTAATTAATTAATAATAATAATAATAATAATAATAATAATAATAATAATAATAAATATTATAATATTATAATATAATAAATTATATTATATTTATTATATTATTTATTATATTAATAATATAATAAATAATAATAAATAATATAATAATATAATAATTATAATAAACTAATACATAATAATAATAATAACAATAATAATATTAAACAACGCTATTTACTTGACGAAATTTACTTGACACCCAAAGACCAGGTCCCCCACACATAATCCCCAGCACACTCCCACCCACCACAATTCCCCACTCCTAAAACCACCCAAACATCTACACAACTGACCAAGTAATATTGTCCAACTGTTCACTGATGGTGGCCCTTTAGTTCGTTGTTGATTTTAGCTCTGGGATAATTTTACAGCATCCTTCCCCTGCCACGCCCACCAAGCCATGGCCACCAAGCCATACCCACAGAACTGGTAGTAAAAAAATTTGAAACCCACCACTGACACACACATAATACAGGGGGGAGAGGGGCAGAGAGAGAGAGGTGGAGAAGGAGTGACAGTCACATTAGTCCCAAAGCTCCTAGACTCCAAAAGGGCAAAAATATTGTATGCCCTAGCAGGCTTCACATATTATGCTAAACAATTAAATTTTCAGAGTGTAAAGACAATCCTAGTTCATGTTTTCCACAGGTGCCAATGTTGTTATACGGAGAACCAGGGAGCGGATAGAATAATTAGCAGATTTCTAACTCTTGAATTGCAGCATTCCTCCTCCCCAGCCCCCGTGCTCTTGAAAATCAGTTTCCTGTCTCAAACATCTGAAGGGTCTTAAAAGCTTGTTTAGATTTGCTTCTTGGGCATCTAATGGCATAATAAGAAGAGATGCGGAAAAGTACGATCAATCCCTTTGTTAATTTGCAAACGTCAAAACTGGGTCTGGCTCGCCTAGCTGTGCCATGGTTGATAATGACGGCGTGTCAATTTCAGGCTCAAATTAATGCACTTCCCCAGTACTTGAGTTCTGATCCGGAGCCCACTTTAAACTCAGATGGAACTGACTTGCTTGTTAAGTGCCTCTTGCTGGGAGAGAGAGAGAGAGAGAGAGAGAGAGAGAGAGAGAGAGATACCGTGAGGGTCTGTAGGCTAGAAATATGCCTTTGGGCACTCACATAATGACGTGCTATTACCGAAGATTCAGGGTTTCTATGACAGCCTCAATTTCTCTCTCTTTTTTTAAAAGTTTTTTTTTTTAAAAAAAATAGTTGTTGCTTCTGGAGATGCTGACAAACTTTATTTGGTTTCACTTAAGGAATTTTTGACAGCAAGGCACCGAAACAGCAGACGGAAACCTGAACAGGCAGCGGGGAAAGGAATCAGGCTCATTGTGCGAAATGTGCAGGGAAGGGAACAAGCTAAATCCACAGGCGTAGCCCTTATCGCTCAACTTTAACCTTATCAGATCGGGGTTACAATATCAGGCCAGCCACAAGAGGGCAGTAGAGAGTTATTTTGCAATAGCTCTCTGCTGCCATCTAATGGTCTGGAATTTAGCAGCTCAGATAGGCAAAAACTTAATCAGATGTATTTGTTTACACACACACACACACACACACACACACACACACACACACTACAAACTATTCTAAAAATACAAGTTCCAGGTATATTAGTAAAGAAAGAAGCAGACATTTTGCGAGCTCCGGAACTTAAAATTTTCAAATAATATTATATATATATATTATATATTGCTCCTGGAAGCACGAAGCCGAAAACACCAGCCTGAAGATGACGAATGAGACTTCGTCGAAACGTCGCTAAGGCACTTCCAATTTTACGCAGGAGAAGACCCGAATAACCAAAGACCTACATACAAACACCCGCGAAAACCTCAGAAAACACACACACACACACACACACACACACACACACACACACACACATACATATATATATATATATATATATATATATATATATATTCAATATAATAATTCCATCTTCCATTAAACAGTGTGTCATCTGGGTACAAATATCTTTGTGTAGTAATAATCAAAGTTTACAACAGTATTCATTACCCTGATATTAATTCTCTGATTTTACAATACTAATATTGAACATAATAAATATATTCATTTCTCCCTCTTAACATGTCTTCTAATAAGAGTATAATAGTAATATTAAACATAAACCTAATAGTAATCATAATAATAAAAATAATAATAGTGTATACAACACTTTCTTAACATATTTTCTATATTTCATTAATCGTCTTATTTCCTTTTTTTAACATCCGTTTTTATTTTCTAACCATCGATAAAATAATTCCCATGTCATGTAGTATTCAGTTTGTTCCTTCTCCTTAATTGCAAATGTTAATCTATTCATTTCAGTGCATTCTAATATTTTCTTAATCACATTCTAATCTGTAGGTATCTTGTCACTTTTCCAGTTTTGAGCAAATACAATTCTCGCTGAAGTTAATACATGAATAATTAGATATGCATTCCCCTTCCTATATGTTTCAGGTAAAAACCCCAACAAAAATATTTTTGGTTTTAAATCAATGTGCTGTTTTATCATCTTTTCCAGCCACATATGTATTTTTGTCCAGTATTTTTTTGCTTCTACGCATGTCCACCATATATGATAATAAATCAGACTTATTTGTTGTTCTTCCAGTTAGTACGAGTAGTCATTGACTTTATGACCACAGTTGAGCCCAAAATTTCTGTGTTTAAGTGAGACATCCGTTAAATGAATTTTGCCCCCTTTTTATGACTTTTCTTACCTTGGGTTACCAAAGAGTGTTAAATGAATCACAGCAGTTGTTAAGTTAGTAATATGGTGGTTAAGGGAATCAGATTTCCCCACGGACTTTGTTTAACAGAAGGACGCAAAAGGGGATCACGCAACCCCGGATACGGCGACCGTCATAAATGTGAGTCAGTTGCCAAGTGTCTGAATTTTGATCAATGCTGCAAGGGTTGTGAGTGTGAAAAACGGTCATAAGTCTCTTGTTTCAATTCTGTTATAACTTTGAATGGTCACAAAATGAACTGTCATAAGTCGAGGATTGCTTTCATTGTAGGCAGATAAATATTAGATTTTTTTTTCCAGGACACTGTGAGTTTTTCTCCCATCTTAGCCATAAAAGCTGAATGGATGACTTTAGGCCAATCACTTTTTATCAGCCAAACCCAACTCACACGGTTGTCGTGTGGAAAAATAGGAAGAAAGAGTATTAGGTATGGTCACCAACTTGAATTACGTATAAAGTAATGAAGGTGAGATAGATAGATAGATAGATAGATAGATAGATAGATAGATAGATAGATAGATAGATAATGATAGATGGATAGATGGAGGGATGGAGGGATGATGGATGGAGTGATAGATAGGTAGATGATAGAGAGAGAGAATGATAGATAGAGAATGATAGATAGATAATGGATGGATGGATAGATAGATAGATAGATAGTAGATGATAGATGGGTGGGTGGATTGATGGATGGATGCATAGTAGATGATGGATGGATGGATGGATGGATGGATGGATGGATGCATAAATGATGGATGGATGGATGGATGGATGGATGGATAGAGATAGATAGATAGATAGATAGATAGATAGATAGATAGATAGATAGATAGATAGATAGATAGATAGATAGATAATATAGATGGATAGATGGATAGTTGGATGGATGGATAGATAGATGGATGGATGGATGGATGGATGGATAGATAAATAGTAGATGATAGATGGATGGGTGGATTGATGGATGGATGGGTGGATAGATGATGGGTGGATTGATGGATGGATGGGTGGATAGATGATGGATGGATAGATAGTAGATGATGGATGGATGGATGGATGGATGGATACATAGATGATAGATGCATAGATGCATAGATGATGGATGGATGGATGCATGCATGCATGCATGCATAGATGATGGATGGATGGGTAGATAGATAGATAGAAGGATGGATGATGGAAGGATGGATGATGGATGGATAGATAGATAGATAGATAGATAGATAGATAGATAGATAGATAGATAGATAGATGATGGATGCCTGTTTCTTGTCAGAAGGCAATAAGAACAAAACAGCAACCCCCAAAGCCATCAATGTTGGGAACCAGGAGTCCTGTTGCAGCTGATGGTTTTTAATCCCCTCTCTCCAGATCCAACATATTAGAATTCCTTGCTTCTCCCCCCGCCCCCCTCAAACACACACCCATCACCCCCCTTGCTCGGACCATGCCCTGAAAGCCGAACTGTCATTGTTAAAGCAAGAAAAAGCCATTCGTAATAACCCTGCTTTCTGGGCCGTCAGATCTTCAGAAAGAGGGTGGGGGGGGCAGATTCATTTGTTCAAAGGTGAGGGAGGTCAGGAGAAAGAGAAGCCAGAGAATAACCAGAAAGAGATTGCTTATCACGAACGAAGCGCCACAGCTGGAATGGCAGCAGGGCTAAATGGGGGGGGGGGGGCATTTCTAATCTAAAGACTCGTTGAGCGAGACGAGCCAGTTGGAATGGCGGCAAGGAAAGAAAAGTGAGACGGTGACAGGTTTGCGTTGATGGGATTTCATTTTTTTTCCCCTGGGGATGGGGTGGGTGAAGGCGCGAGGCCTTTTGAGTCTGCGCCACAGCTTCCCAGTTAGGAAGGCAAATGGAAGCAGAGAAGAAAATGGAGGATAGGGCGTCCCTTGGTTCTCTCTGGACTTGGTGGTTCTTCTTGAAGATGTTTGATGCCTCAAACTAGGTAAGGTAATTAGCATGATGATGTTGCCTAGTTCAAGCAGACAACAGTGCAGAGAGCATCGAGGACCCCACAATTCAATCCTGAGTTACAAATGGTCTATGGAGGGGAGTGGAGTGGAACGGAACAGAACGGAACGGAACGGAACGGAACGGAACGGAACGGAACGGAACGGAACGGAACAGAACAGAACAGAACAGAACAAAGAACTGGAGGAATGGAATGGAATGGAATGGAATGGAACGGAACGGAACGGAACGGAACGGAACGGAACAGAACAGAACAGAACAGAACAGAACAGAATAGAATAGAATAGAATAGATCAAAGAACTGGAGGAATGGAATGGAATGGAATGGAGTGGAGTTGGAATGGAATGGAATGGAATGGAATAGAATAGAATAGAATAGAATAGAATAGAATAGAATAGAATAGAATAGAATAGAATAGAATAGAATAGAATAGAATAGAATAGAATAGAACAAAGAACTTGAGGAATAGAATGGAATGGAGTGGAGTGGAGTGGAGTGGAGTGGAGTGGAATAGAAACGCCACTCCCTTCTAGCAGTGATTATGTTACCTAGTTGGGTAACAAAATGTTTGCAAGAAACAAGCAAGCTCTTAGAACCCCTCATTTCAACCCTGAGCTACAAATATTCAATAGGGTAGGGTAGGGTAGGGTAGGGTAGAGGAGGAGAGGAAAGGAAAGGAGAGGAGAGGAGAGGAGAGGAGAGGAGAGGAGAGAAGAGAAGAGAAGAGAAGAGAAGAGAAGAGAAGAGAAGAGAAGAGAAGAGAAGAGAAGAGAAGAGAAGAGAAGAGAAGTCCCTTCTAGCACTGATGATATTACCTAGCTGGGTCATGAAATGTGTCTAAGAAAACAACCAAGCTCTGAACAACACAGAGGACCCCTGACTTCAATCCTGAGCTACAAATATTCTCCTTTTTTTATTGGAGAAGGATAGGTTTCCGGGCCAATTAATGAATGCCCAGTTGATATTCTTGGCCAATTTTGACTGATTGCAAAGGCTAAGCTTAATATTTGAACAGGAGACCATGAGGCATGGCCAAGCTCCACTTGAGAACCTGGGAGAAAAAAAATTATTGGAAAAAGGCAGGGACGAAATATTTCTGCGATAGGAAGATGCCCCTCTGATGGGTCCACCAAGACCCCAGAAGCTGCGCTCATGCCAGATGAAATTTTGTCTTTTATCCCAATGCATTTTTTTTTCAAACTTGGCAACTTTAAGATGCATGGCTGGGGAATTCTGGGAGTTGAAGTCCATGCATCTTAAACCTGCCAAGTTTGAAAACCACCGACTGCACAAGAGGAATTTCAACTTTAATTAAAAGCGAACTCCATGTTGCTTTCTCCTGGGTTCCACCCCCCTTTCAGAATGTAGTAATCTGGCTTGCTTCCTGGGGTCAGGGATGCTTTTGGCCAAGGAAACCAAACTGCCTTTGGATTTAACCGAATGTGTACAGAGGAGGCCGTAGCTTAAGCAAATATACTTTTTCGTTTGTTCTTTGACATGGTGTAAATGTCCATTTTATAGGAGGGATTCAGGGATGGGATTCAGCCGGTTCGGTTGAACCTGCCCATCTCGCTCCCCGTCCCCTCCCAGGAGTCTCCACGCAGCCCATTTCGGATGCCAGGTTAAGTGCAAGGCCTGTGTGCAGCTCTAGGAGGGTGAAAAATGGGCCTATCAGAAATTCCGGAAGTCCAGAAATGGGCCCGTTTCCAGCCTCCAGAGGCTGGGGGAGGCTGTTTTCGCCCTCCTGGAGGCTCAAAGAAAGCCTCCAGAGTCTTGGGAGGATGAAAAATGAGCCTACTGGAAGTACTGGAAGTTTGAAAACCGGCCAGTTTCTGGCTCCGGAGGCCCTCCGGAGGCCAGAAACTGGCCGGTTTTCAAACTTCCAGTACTTCCAGTAGGCGAGGCCATTTTCGCCCTCCCAGAGGCTCGAGGAAAGTCTCCAGGGCCTGGGGAGGATGAAAAACGAGCCTACTGGAAATCTGAAAAGAGGCCCGCTTCTAGCCTCCGGAGGGCCTCCGGAGCCAGGGGGAGGCTGTTTTCACTCTCCCGGAGGCTCGAGAAAAGCCTCTAGAGTCTGGGGAGAGCAAAACCACCACCACCACCCCCCGTGGTGCAGGAGGCTGAGTAGCCTCCAGTGATGGAGCACCAACAACTTTTGAAGGTAAGCCAATCCCACTGGTTAATTCTTCTTACCGTTAGGAAATTTCTCCTTAGTTCTAAATTACTTTCTCCTTGATTAGTTTTCCATCCGTTGTTTTTTTGTCTTGCCTTCTGGTGCTTTGGAAAATAGGTTGACACTCACCCACCGCCCTTCGTTATGGCAGTCCCTCAAATATTGGAACAGTGCAGGGGTGGGTTCTACTTACCTTCACTACCGGTTCGCAACAGGATCGCAGATCGCAAATGACGACATCCGGGGCAGTGGGCGGGGCCTCCTGCCAGTTTTACAATTTGTCCGAACTGGGGACAATCCACCACTGGAACAGTGCTATCAAGTGACTCCCAGTCCTTCTTTTTTTTTTTTTTTAATTAGATTTATATGCCGCCTTTCTCCGGAGACTCAGGGTGGTTTACAATGCGTTAAGCAATAGCCCTCATACTCTTGTATATTTACACAAAGTCAGTTTATTGCCCCCACAAACTGGGTCCTCAATTTACCCACCTTAGAAAGGATGGAAGGCTGAGTCGACTGGTGGAAGGTTGGGCCTGGTGAGAATTGAACTCGCAGTAATTGCAGGCAGTTGGATGTTAAATGCTGCTTTAGTAGGAGGCATTAGCCTCCTACACCACTCAGGCTCCCAGTTCCTGCAATCGTTCTTCATATATTTTAGCCTCCAGTCCCTTAATCATCTTTGCTGCTCTTCTCTGCACTCTTTCTAGAGTTTCAACATCCTTTTTATAATATTGAGGATCAAAACTGGATGCAGCATTCCAGGTATGGTCTTACTCAGCCTTTATGAAGTGGTACTAAGAAGGTTTTCCAAATAAATCCTGGCTTGCATATAATGTAATTTTCTGCAGTGCCTGGGGACGGGAGGGGGGTAAAAACTGGGGTGGAGAGGGGAAGAGAAGACCCTGTATTCATCCATATCTGTGATCTAGCATTCCCTGCCCCGCAAGTGCTACATGGATTGTGGCCCTCTCCATTAAAAACCAGCACACTATCTGGGACTCTTGGCTATCAAAATGTTCTCTGTTGCTGTTAGTCTTTCCAGGTATTTTTTCCTTATCTGTTGGATCAGTAGGACACCCTGATTACATGCCTAATTGTGCTATGATGATTTTTTCACAGAGAAACTGAGTTTAAAGGTGTAGTGGAGGAGAAGCACCAGGGGAGGAGGAGGAGGAAAAGAAGAGAAAGAAAAAGAAGGAAGGAAGGAAGAAAAGGAAGGAAGGAAGGAAGGGGAAGGGAGGGAAGAAGGAAAAGTAGGAGTGAAGGAAAGAGTAAGAGAGAAGGGAGAGAGATAGGGAGAGAGGGAGGCAAGAAATAAAAGTAGAAGGAAGAGAGAGAAGGAAAGAAGGGAGGGAGGAGGGAGAAAAGGAGAAAGGTAGGAGGTGGAAGGGAAGAGGAAGGAAGGAAGGAAGGAAGGAAGGAAGGAAGGAAGGAAGGAAGGAAGGAAGGAAGGAAGGAAGGAAGAGGGAGGGAGGGAAGAAGGAAAAGTAGGAGTGAAGGAAAGAGTAAGAGAGAAGGGAGAGAGATAGGCAGAGAGGGAGGCAAGAAATAAAAGTAGAAGGAAGAGAGAGACGGAAAGAAGGGAGGGAGGAGGGAGAAAAGGAGAAAGGTAGGAGGTGGAAGGGAAGAGGAAGGAAGGAAGGAAGGAAGGAAGGAAGGAAGGAAGGAAGGAAGGAAGGAAGAGGGAGGGAGGGAAGAAGGAAAAGTAGGAGTGAAGGAAAGAATAAGAGAGAAGGGAGAGAGATAGGGAGAGAGGGAGGCAAGAAATAAAAGTAGAAGGAAGAGAGAGAAGGAAAGAAGGGAGGGAGGAGGGAGAAAAGGAGAAAGGTAGGAGGTGGAAGGGAAGAGGAAGGAAGGAAGGAAGGAAGGAAGGAAGGAAGGAAGGAAGGAAGGAAGGAAGGGGGAGGGAGAGAGGGAGGGAAGAAGGGAAAGTAGGAGGTGGAAAGAAAGAGGAAGAGAGAAGAGAGGGAGGAAGGAAGAAAAGAAAGAAAGAAATAAAAGTAAGTGGAAGGGAAGAGGAAGAGAAGGAAAGAAGGGAGGGAGGAAAGGAAAGGAAAGGAAAAAAGTAGGAGGTGGAAGGGAAGAGGAAGAGAGGGAAGGAAGGAAGGGAAGGGAGGGAGGGAGGAAAGAAGGAAAAGTAGGAGATGGAAGGAAAAAAGAAGCGAGAGAAGGAAGGGAGGAAGGAAGGAAGGAAAAGTAGGCGGGGAAGAGGAAGAGAGAAGGAAAGAAGGAAGGGAGGGAGGAAAGGAAAGAAGTAGGAGGTGGAAGGGAAGAGGGAGGGAGGGAGGGAGGAAGGAAGGAAGGAAAGAAGGAAGGAAGGAAGGAAGGAAGGAAGGAAGGAAGGAAGGAAGGAAGGAAGGA
The DNA here is from genome assembly GCA_030761175.1 of Masticophis lateralis. NCBI lineage: Eukaryota > Metazoa > Chordata > Lepidosauria > Squamata > Colubridae > Masticophis > Masticophis lateralis. Next base: position 7,540,368 of record JAUDYJ010000006.1, on the reverse strand, counting down.
AGGAAAAATAGGTGGGAGGGAGGAGAAAATAGAGAAAAAGGAGGAAGAAATGGGAGGGGAAGGGAGCAACCAGCCAACCAGTAGGAGACTGTGTTTCTCCACGATCCTCTTGTCTAACGGTCCAGCTTTGGAGTTATGAAATGGGAACGACGACCCTATGAGGTTGAAAGCCTCTGAAGGGGCTGGGCGTGGAGCCCATCTCCCCTCTCGGCTACTCATCCAGCTCTCCCCTCCTATAGAGCCTCCTTCCCATTTTATTGCCCCCCAATGCCGGTCTTTGAGAGTGTCTGCTTCGACTTGCTGTTGGGGGTTTTTGGGGGTGTTATGTGTGATAACGCTGCTGGTTTGACATTTCCTCTACCCCGGGGATGTTTTAGAACTGACAGCAAATAAAACACTCGGTTGTCTTTTGGCCTGGGATGGATGGAACCTTCCCTGTTGGTGAATAAAACATTTTCGATTTTTATGGTGTTTTGATAGTTCTGCCGGTCTCTCCCGGGCCCTGGGAGGGAAGGGTGCCAGGGGACAATAATGCCAGTTGGAAAATGTATCTCCTTGACACCAGGAACAGCATTCGGCCTCTCTGTTTTTTTCCCTCTGCCTCTGCCTCTGAAGCGCAGGGTGGCGGCTGCATGTCAAACATTTCTCTTTTTTGCCTCTTGAAAACTGGGACATTCTGGCGTTCCCTTTAATCGGACTTCTTGCTCTTCCTCTTGATCTCCTCTCTCTCTCTCTCTTCTTACCTACCTTGCCTCATAATTTTCTTCCTCTCCCCCTCCCCCCTCCCCCTCCCCTCCCTTTCCTTCACCTTCTTTCCCTTCCTTCTCCACTCCTCCTCCCTCGTTTCATTTTGCTTTTCTTTTTCACCTTTCTTTTCCTTCCTTCCTTCCTCCCTCCCTCTATTCATCTTCCCTGCCACCTCCTTTCTTTTTCCTTCCTTCCTTCCTTCTCTGTATTCCTCTTCCCTCCCACCTCCTTCCCACCTCCCTTCTACTTTTTCTTTTTTTCTTCCTCCCTTCCTCCCTCCCTCTTCCTCCCTCCCTCTTCTTCCTTCCCTCTATTCTTCTTCCCTCTCACCTTTCTTTTTCCTCCCTCCCTCCCTCCCTCCCTCCCTTTCTTCCTTCCTTCCTCCCTCTCTCCCTCCCTTCCTTCCCTCCCACCTCCTTTCTTTTTCCTCCCTCTCTTCCTCCAGGTCAAATCTAAAAAGAGTGAAGCGAAGGGGAAGGAGAAAATGGGAGAGGAGGGAGGACGTTTCAGATTGAAGCCATACATTTATCTACTGTATGTAATATAATTAGACTGTATTTATATTTTGCAGTGATTTGAGATGATAAACGTGGCATTCGCCCTCCCCAGTCATCCACATTTCATCCTCAATATAACCCCACAGCTGGCTTTTAATTGCAAAGTTTTTAGCATAAGAAGATGTATAGGGAAGATATCAAGGAGAAGAGGAATCAAACAAGCCCGTGAAACATTCCTGTTTTTCCTTCCCTTTTTCCTTCTTTAGTCTCTACATATTAAGAGCAGAGGATTAACGGACTTTGCCATCAGAATTGTTCCACGTTGGCATCTTGTGCTATTGTATTTTTACCTGTTTTATGCTTAGCTGGAATTTTAGAATGTTCTCTTTTTCCCCATCATGTTAAGGTCATTTTAAATTATTGCAAGTTGTTTTTAACAGTTCCTTATTTTAGTTTGGTTTTTTTCCCCTTCAAAACAATTTGCACGCTACACATAAAAAAAAAGAAAAAGAAAAACATAATCAGCAGTGGTGAAATCCATTTTTTTTTTACTATCAGTTCTGTGGGCGTGGCTTGGTGGGCGTGGTGTGGCTTGGTGGGCGTGGCAGGGGAAGGATGCTGTAAAATCTCCATTCCCACCCAATTCCAGGGGAAGGATACTGCAAAATCTCCATTCCCACCCCATTCTGGGGCCAGCCAGAGGTGACATTTGCCGGTTCTCTGAACTAATCAAAATTTCCGCTCCCAGTTCTCCAGAACCTGTCAGAACCTGCTGGATTTCACCCCTGGTAATCAATCAAGATACAGAAGTTGTTCTCGGCTTATAGCCACAATGGAGCCCAAAATTTTTGTTGTTAAGTGAGACATTTGTTAAGCAAATTTTGCCCCATTTTACGACCATTCTTGCCTCGGTTCTTAAGTGAATCACTTCAGTTGATAAGTTAGTAACCCGGTTACTAAGTGAATCTGCTGATCAGAAGGTCGCAAAAGGGGATCGCATGACCCCGGGACCGTCATAAATGTGAGTCAGTTGCCAAGCCTCTGAATTTTGATCGCATGACCGTGGGAATGCTGCAATGGTCGTAACGGCGAAAAACGGTCACTTTTTTTTCAGTGCTGCGGTAACTTTGAATGGTCACTAAATGAACCGTTGCAAGTTGAGAACTAACTATATTCCTTCTTTTCATTTCACATCCCCGATTAAAGGTCAACGATCAACGATTAAAGGTTAATCCGTATTTCATTCCAATAAAGATCAGACTTCTGCTTTTCGGTTCCTTCCATGTTGCAGGTTTTTTTATAACGTTTGTTTCCCGAGTCATAATGATGTTGTACCGTTGACTAACATACATAAAAGAGTTAATGGCAGGTTTTCTGCAACGGCACCAGGGACTTTGTCAGCCTTCTCATGATATAAAAGAAGATGCTTCACTGTAGTAAACTGTTCACCCAGCACCGGAAATGTGAGCTCGCTTCACTCACACATGTCCTCTGTGCATGCTTGCAGCGTCACAAAACACAGCAATTCGCTCGCATGTGCCATCCATGGATGCATGAAGTGTCAAAAATACAACGATATAGGACAGCATTGTGGCCAGGTGAGTAGGTGGGCCCACATCCGCAGGTCACCACTATCGATTCGCCCAAACTAATCCGAACCAAATCCCATCTCTGTTCCCACCTCCCCAAATTGTATTCCTCCATGCAGACGTTTTCACAGTACCGCTTACACTTTTAACAAGCAGACAAACCGAAAACAAATCCTTCATACTTAAACCAGACATTTAATACCTCGGGGAGAAGGAGAAAGAGCTCGGCTCTGAAGGAAATTACCAAGCTGAGGATTTAAAGGAATCTTTCTGAAATCTAATGATGAACATGGCATCGCAATTATGTTCACCAATATATTTCTTTCCACAATTGTGCCGCGCAGTTAAATTAACTACATGAATCGAGCCGCACAAAAAGATGTATATTGTCTGAAGGCAGTTAAAACACTCCAATAGCTAAAAAAAAAAAATTAACTTAATTATCTACATATTATACTTGGAGGGAAATCATTAGCTTCTTGTTTATGGGGAGGCAGCAGCGGCCACCCTATTCAGCTCAAGAAAAGAGCTCATAAAGAACGAGGAACGAAATGAATTTCCACGGAAGAAAAAGGAAGAATACAAAATGCCTTGAATGGGTTGGAAACAAGGAAGAGAAAGAAGGATTCGCCCCAAAGTTTCCCTTTTATATTTTGGGCTATTGGTAATACAGAAACACATCCTTTTCTCATCAGTTCACACAAACATAGAATAATCAGAGTTGGAAGCAGAGGTGATTTCAGCCGCTTAAGATCAGTAGCGGAAATCATAGGGGGGCCGCCTATCTGCCTGTTGTGGCTCCGTTGTCTGAGCCTGTGTCATCGGCAGGAGAGGACTCTGAGAATGAGGGAGAGGAGTTGGCAAGGCCTCCTTCTCCAGGACCCTCCTCTCTGGCAATGCCTCCAGAGGACACCGAAGGGCAAGAGATAGGCCCAAGCACGTCCCCGCAGCCACAGGTGGACAGTGATGAGGGTAATGAGTCTTGGCTGGACCCTCGCCAGTGTCGCAGAGACAGGCGCGCGCAACAGAAGAAAAGGCGTGCCCGTGATTAGCTGACTCACTGGACCACACCCCACAGACTATAAAAGGGGGTGAGTTAGCCATTCTGACTCTGTGACGGATAAAACTAATTCCTTGGAGTCACTTTGCATCTCGGCTTCAGATTTATTCCTGGACAATTGTTGTGGTGTGTATTTTCTTCTATGTTGATAAAAGGTCTTGGCAAGCAGCTGCTGGGATTGCTGCCAAGCGTCTTATTGGACTAATTGGTTGCCTGCCAGTTTATTTAACTCCCGTCTGTCTGTCTGAGTGTGTGTGTGTGGGACGGGGATAGAACATTGCCCATCCTCACCGGCTCTATGCTGTCCTATTTAGACATGATTTTGAGGCCCGACACATGCATGGATGGGGTGCACACAATTAAAGTACATGCGTGGAAGGCCAGACACATGTACAGAGGTAGCACACCAGTGGTGCGTTGCCCCTGGTTCGGACCAGTTCACAAGAACCGGTAGTAAAACCAACGGGAGGCCCCGTCCACCACCCCGGATGTCATCATCGGCGATCTGCGCATTGCATGCACAATCCTTTTGCGAACCGGTAGTAAAGGTAAGAAGAACCCTCCCCTGTGGCACACGCTCACATTTTTAGTGCTGGGCGAACCGGTAGGTAAATTATGGGAATCCCACCTCTGGCTGGAAGGGACCTTGGAAGTCTTCTACTCCAGTTCCCTGCTCAGGCAGGAGACCTTATATCCTTTCAGACAAATGGCTGCCCAATTCCTTCTGATGAATCTCCAATGATGGAGCACCCAGAACTTCTGAAGGCAAATCATTCCACTGAAATATGTTCTTGGTCAGTTGTTGGTGGTTTTTTTTAAGTGTCTGTTTAAAAATTCAGCTGCTGAATGCAACAACGTTTGTTTCCAAAATGTATGTCACGCAGACAGATTCATCGGAGAAACAGGTTTTCTGAAGGTTTGCATAACCGGGCCAGCTGTCCACCTGGAAACAGTGTTTTGTATGCGTAGAAAACCTGGTTAAATTTTGGTTGATTGTCTAGTGTGTTTCCCCAGCCACGGGATGGAAGAAGGATAAAAGGATCCCGTTGATTTAATCCTTTATTCGTGATGAACAACAGAAGGCAGAGTGATTGTGCCTTTGACTTCAAGACACAAAAGAGTTCGAACATCAAAAGGCAAATTAACTAACCCACATTTCCTTCTTGTGGCCCAGAAGACAAGGGAAGGGAATGTATTGAGAGGTCATCGCGAAATCTCAGAACCACCGCTGTAGATTTTGTTAAATTATGCTTCTGAATTTATAGGCCAACTTAAAGTGATTCAACCTCCCAAAGAGACTCTTTACACATTAAAAGCCCAAGATTCATTCACAGGGTAATTAGAAACTATGCAATGGTGACCTAGAAAACCATGAAAAAAATTGGGAATGTTTTAACCCAGCTTTCCTTGATCTGTGACTCTCTAGACATGGGTTTCCCAGAATGCTAATCAGGGCAGACCAGGAGAGAAAGACAAAATGGCAAAATGGCAACCCCAGCCTATATTAAAAGGGGGTGGGGCTTCGATCAGAGAGCCCCAGCTGCCATCTTTCTTTCTTTTTTTAACACTCTGATGGAAGCAGGAGAAGGGGCCCACTTTGAGTAACCGTTTTCAGCAACAAGGAGTTAGATGTCTATGGAGATTCTCAGTCATCCAGGTCATAATTGTCCCAAAGGTGCTTTTTTTCAAGAGGCAACTGGACTTTCTGGTTTTTCTTTGAAGATGTTTCTCTTCTCATCCAAGAAGCTTCTTCTGCTCTGACTGGATGGTGGGGAATGGAAGGATTTATACCAGAAAGTCCAGTTGCCTCTTGAAAAAAGTACCTTTCGGACAAGGAGTTAGATATTTTATTTTATTTTTTATTTATTTTAAATTTGATTTATATGCCTCCCTTCTCCGAAGTCTCAGGGCGGCTTACAATGCGTTAAGCAATAGCCTTCATACTTTTGTATATTTATACAAAGTCAGCTTATTGCCCTCACAAACTGGGTCCTCAATTTACCTACCTTAGAAAGGATGGAAGGCTGAGTCAACCTTCCAGGAGGATGTATCAACCTGATACATCCTCCTGTATCTAACAGATAAAACAGTACCTCTTCTGAATCCCCCAACTAGGTAACTTCTTCAGGGCTAGAAGGGAGTATGATTTTGGAAAGGAGGAGGAGGAGGATAGCTATGGGGGATGACTGAGATGGGTTGTCTTCCAGACATTTCATCACCCAACTAGGGTCACCCAACTTGATAGTTAGAACAATTAATCAGTGGAACAACTTGCCTCCAGAAGTTGTGAATGCTCCAACACTGGAAGATTTTAAGAATACGTTACCATTTTGGAATGGTTCAGACAACCATTTGTCTGAGGTGGTGTAGGGTTTCCTGCCTAAGTAGGGGGTTGGAGTAGAAGACCTCCAAGGTCCCTTCCAACTCTGTTATTCTATTCTATTCTAACTAGGCAACATCATCTGTGCTAGAAGGGAGTGTAGTTTGTGGGAAAGGAGGAGGAGGAGGACTGTGGGGTTCTTGGCGCTCTCTGAGCTTCGTTGTTTGCAAACCTTTCATTACCCAACTAGGTAAGCTTGTCAGTGCTGGTGGTGTTACCTAGTTGGGTAATAAAACATCTACAAGAAAACAACCAAGCTCAGGACCACCAAAGATCCCACACAGTTCAATCCTGAGCTACAAATAATGCCTTCTACAGGAAGCACCTGATGACGCTGTGGACCAGACTACTTCTGGTTTGAAGAAGGAGCTTCCAGAATGCCTGTGGATCACTCCTGGATATTTACTATACTGTTTTGGTCCAAAGTTCTTTAGAACATTCCATTCTCAGATTTTTCCACACATCTAATGTATTTTCGGGTGTGTTGCAAACAGCTCGGAGTCTGCTCATTCCAAAGTTACAGGCCTTGTGACTATTTTACTTCAGTACTTAGGCCTTGATTTACCACATCAAATATACTCAGCCTCCTTCCTTGTTTGATGGCTCAGCTTGTAAATCTGTCCCACGAGTGCTGTTCTCCCACTGGAAAATCATGGAAGACATTTAGGGCTCCTGCTATTATTGGCTATTAAAGACCTCTGTGCTTTGTGTATGTATGTGCTCCACATCCATTGCACCTCTCAGACTGCCAAATCTTGATGATATTGTGGAGTGCGTTGCCATGGTAAAAATTGTTCAGCGAGAAGTAAATGCACGCAAGTACAGACGTTCCATGGTTGTAAGTGTGGCGAAGAATAGTTTCATCCCAGCTACTTAGGAACAATTTCACCTGTAATTTTGACAATACAAAACACCTTTCCTTTCAACGTTCCAATTACCATTAGTGTCCTGAACTGAGAAGAAAGTACTTGCCTGGCTTTAGTTTTCTTTCAAAACATGAAGCCGAGAAATGTTTTCATTCAGGACCGTACAAAGCCTTCATTCAATAGCCAGGAATTGATTTCTCCGGTGCCTATTTACAATGCAGCAGGTGCCAAAATGCGGAGGATTTGAAAGAATTTAAGAATGGCCTTCGCAGATTGAAATAAAGGTCCTCTTTCCTTTGATAGCAGCCAAATAGAACCTCTGAAATCTCATGCACAGGGCAACCACAACAACAATCAAACAAAGTGACTGTTTGTTCTCAGCCTCTACTACACAGAATAGGCGTCTCTGTGGAGATCAGTTTTATTCCACTGTCATGCTTGGTAGCTATAGAGTTGAAGAAGAGCTGGTAGATCCTAGATAGTGGTCCTCTTCCATATCATGATCCCATCAACCAGTGGTCTTCTTCCATATCATGACCCCTTCAACCAGTGGCCCTCTCCCACATGATGATCCAATCAACCAGTAGTCTTCTTTTATATCAAGATCCCATCAACCAGTGGTCCTCTTCAACATTATGATCCCATCAACCAGTAGTCTTCTTTTCTATCATGACCCCATCAACCAGTGGTCTTTTTCCATATCATGACCCCATCAACCAGTGGTCTTTTTCCATATCATGACCCCATTAACTAGTGGTCTTCTTCCATATTATGACCCCATCAACCAGTGGTCTTTTTCCATATCATGACCCCATTAACTAGTGGTCTTCTTCCACATTATGACCCCATCAACCAGTGGTCTTCTTCCATGTCATGACCCCATCAACTAGTGGTCTTCTTCCACATTACAACCCCATCAATCAGTAGTCTTCTTTTATATCATGATCCCATCAACCAATGGTCTTCTTCCACATCACAACTAGAGGTGGTATTCAGCCGGTTCGGACCGGTTCGCCCAAACCAGTAGCGGTGAACTGGTAATGTGAATCCCATCATTGATCACAACCCCATCAACCAATGGTCTTACACCAGATCTCATCAATCAATGGTCTTCTTCCATATCATGACCCCATCAATCAATGTTGTTTGTTAGTCCCAAACAAAGCTATTTTATTGTAACAGCTAAGAATTACGTTCATTCCCAGCTGAGTCCCAATTAGTTGCAAAACAAGTCCTTTGGAAGAAGTCCTTCAGGATAATCACTAACCTTTATCTTCTTTGACACCCTGCCAAAGGCCTTACTTGGCAAAGCCCCATGAAGTTCAGAAACAAACAAGAGATGCCGACTGGAAACAGAGTTAGCAATGTTGCTTTCATGCAAAAAGTCCCAAGTGCCTTTGTTTCTCTTTTAAGCCTTCTGGGAGGGGTCAATCATCTCCTGGCCTTACTCCTGAGTCATCCCTTTTGCTTTAGCTGCTCTTGCCTTCTGGCAGTTCTGTGCATGCGTGCTCTAGGAACAGGCTCCCAGATGGCCCTGGCCCCATCTCTGCCACTGATGCAGAGCCCTCGTCCGGGCCTTTCCCAGACTCCAGGACTGGCCCAGGTTCCTCCCCAACCTCCTTCACTGTCAACTCTGCTGCCAGCTCTTCAGGCTGCTGGTGGATGACAACATGTGCCTAGAGAAAGAAATATCTGCCTGAACCTAGGATCGAACTCACAGCCTCCTGATTGTGAGGTGTGACCTCTAGGCCACCGCACCACTCCTAAACCAGTCAGTTTCTAATGGTTGTTTTAAAAGATTTAGAGAGATTGTGTAATGGACAGAACTGATTTACAGTATTCATTTGAAAATATGTTCAATTAAAACTTGTGCTCATGAACCTTCCGGCAGCTTCTGGGTACCCCTGATTTTAAGGATCTTTGAAAAGCAGAGTTTAAAAGGAAATCAACCATTCAATTTTATAAGTAGTTAAATAATAAAATGGAAGTCAGCATCCACTGAATAGAAGAGATGAGATGAGATGAGATGAGATGAGATGAGATGAGAAGAGAAGAGAAGAGAAGAGAAGAGAAGAGAAGAGAAGAGAAGAGAAGAGAAGAGAAGAGAAGAGAAGTGAAAAACAGAGTTGGAAGGACCTTGGAGGTCTTCTAGTCCAACCCACTCCTCAAACAGGAGACCCTACACCATTTCAGACAAATGAGACCCTACACCACTTCAGACCTCTTCTTAAAAACTTCCAGTGTTGGAGCATTCACAACTTCTGGAGGCAAGTCCTTCCACTGATTAATTGTTCTTACTGTCCGGAAATTTCTCTTTAGTTCTAAGTTGCTTTTCTCCTTGATTAGTTTCCATCTGTTGCTTCTTGTCCTACCCTCAGGTGCTTTGGAGAATAGTTTGACTCCCTCTTCTTTGTGGCAGCCCCTGAGATATTGGAATACTGCTATCATGTCTCCCCTAGTCCTTCTCTTCATTAAACTAGACATAAATGGATTGTGGAATGAAGAACTGGAATGGATCCCGGGTTGAGGAACATGAAATACATTTCTTCTGATTTTAAAAAAATGTAAATTAATTCATCAGAAAATATTATTTTATATTTATTGAACTCTAAGATTGTTTAAGAAAGAATGGATGGCAGATTATTCTGTGTCGGCGTTGCAAGAAATTTGAAGTTTCTTTTCTGCACATGTTTTGGTCACGTCCAACTCTATTTTGATATCAAATAATTCACATGTCCCAGGACAATTTTGGAAAGAAATATTATAAGGGCCTCAAGTGGGATGTTGAACTATATTCGTAAAATATGGAATTTGTCATCTTATGAAGAGCTTTGGTTATATTAAGCCTGGGTTAAAATAGGATAATGAGGATAATTTTACACACCTCAAAAAAAAACCAAAAAAAAAAGAAAAAGAAAACCCAAACCCTTTTTCTCCTGATTTTAAAGAACAGATTTGGTAAATGAGTCTTTATCTAACTTTGAAAAGTCTTTCTGTGTTTTCAGCAATGCAAAAAGGAAGCAATGTGTTTCTATGAGGTCTATCAAGAAAATGGGATATAGAGAATATGGCCCCTATACAGAATGATGGAACCATTAGCATTGGTGGAGAACACCTGAAGAAAATATAGCTATTCAAGTACCTCAGCTCCAGGTGACTGGAGTCCTGTGTGATCATCGGATGCCCCTAAGCTTCAAGTCCAAGATTCTCAAGTCAAGTCAAGTCATGTCCGGTGCCCAGAGGAACACATAGTTGCGGTGATTGTCTGGTTAGAACCTCCACAAGGAGACACATAGATGCTGATGGATACAACAGATGGACAATAGATGGCTCCTGAGAGAGGCACAGCTTTGGTTCAAGAATGGTAGTGTGCCCAATAGCTCTCTATGGATCGGAGTGCACAGCAAAGCATAAGCAGGCCCTATGTGTGATGGAAAGAGCCCTGATGGTGCAGTGGTGAGAACGCAGTATTGCAGGCTAACTCTGCCCGCTGCCAGGAGTTCGATCCCGACTGGCTCAAGGTTGACTCAGCCTTCCATCTTTCCGAGGTCGGTAAAATGAGGACCCAGATGGTTGGGGGAAATAGGCTGCCTCTGTAAGGCACTTAGAGAGGACAGTAAAGCACTATAAAGCAGTATATGAGTTTGCCATTGCTATAACAGGGCCGTGGACTCAGGCGATTCAACCATGCCATGAATGACATCCAGCATCAACTGGGAGTCACACCAAACGTAGCAAAACTGTGGGAAGGAAGACTCTGGTGGTAGGGAGATGTGGTACATGGTAAAGAAAAATTGGTGCTAGGGCCATTCCAGGAAGTGCTCAGGCCATTCCAGGAAGTACTGGGGCCATTCCAGGAAGTGTTACGGCATTTCCAGAAAGTGCTAAGGCCATTCCAGGAAGTACTAAGGCTTCTATGGCATGCCTGCCTCGGTGGGTTTAGTAGCTGAGACACCTCGCTGGTTCTTAAGACAGGTCGGGGGTTTGTCTTCCTCACCTCCCTACTACAGGTTTCCTGCTGTGGCAGGGAATGTCTGGATTAACCTCATGTGCGGACCCCTCTGAAGGACCCCATGTCCTTCAGAGGAAGGACCTCTGAAAAGGTAACTGGAACCATGACGTTGCCTTGAAGCTTCGCGAGCAGAAAACCAAGATACCAGAGCCGTTGCAAGTATGTCATGTTCTAAATAAGAATAGACAAGATTCCTTCGGTTATCTACCACAGCTTTTTAATTAAGCCCAGTTCTCTATTTTGGAAATTCACTGACTGGAGAAGACAATTAAACTATTAAAATTACCATCGAGAACCTGCAGCGGCCCAGAATCCTCTGCCATTGTTAATAAAAACTAGATGTTATCAAAATGATCTTCACAAAAGTCAATCCAGAGCCAACACCAAACTTCTCCACCTTAGCGTTATTTCTTCAGACGATCATTTGGCTGCACGGACAAAGAGGTTTTGTGGAATCACGTCAGTGGTGGGTTGCCCCCGGTTCGCACTGATTCTATAGAACCGGAGGTAAAACCGGCCGGAGGCTCCACCTACTGACCCCGACGCGTCCCTGTTGCGAACCGGTAGGAAAGGTAAGTAGAACCCACCCCTGAATCACGTGATTATTTACGCCTGGTGTTCACGAGTGCAAAGGTCCAAGAGGAACACAGGTAGTCCTCAATTTACAACAGTTTGTTTAATGACCAAAGTTACAACGGCACTGAAAAATAGTGACTTATGACCATTTCCCACACTTACGACTGTTACAGCATTCCCCAGGGTCACGTGATTTACTTTTCAAATGCTTGGCAGCGGAATTTATGATGGTTAAAGCATCACGGAGTCACGTGATCCCCTTTTGCAACCTTCTGATGAGCACAGCCAAAGCCAGATTCATTTAACGACCGTGTTGCTAATTTTAATAACTGGAGTGATTCGCTTACCAAGCGCGGGAAGAAAAGTCGTAAAAGAGGGCAAAACTCACTTCACAAATTTCTTACCTAGCAGCGTAAATTCTGGGCTCAGTTGTGGGTGTGAGACGAGGATTACCTGTACTGCCACGGGTAGAGTAAGAATACGTAATCTTAATATTTATTTATTATTTATTTTGGTTGCTTGGAATAAACATCCGCGGTGCAACCCTAGCCAACTTTATTGACATAAAGATGTCATTGAGCTCAGCCCTTATTAAGAGTGCATAGGGAGGCTATTGTGGCCTATCGGCTGCCGATCCCTCCGGTAGCCAAATCAGAGAAGGAGTCATGGTCAGCATCAACGCAACCTGTGAGCTCCGAGGGGGAAGAAGGAATGGAGCTATCAGAGAGAGAGAGAGAGACAGAGGCGGAGCCTGGCCATCCGTCAGCCCTCAGATGGAGAGCCAACAGCTCCCAGGTCTGTACGTGGCTGATGAGGAAGAGAAGGAACAGCTGGATCCAGTGCCTGATGCGTGGATGCGCAGAAGGCAGAGGAGAGGAGAGCAGTGGAAATCTATGGGCTGATCCTTGGGACGAAAGAGCCACCGCTGCTAGCGAAGCCCCACCCTAGGGGACGGAGATGAATAGATGTGGCAGACAACTATTCATCTCCCTGCCGGACAGACTTGTTACCCTGCGGTGAGAGAGAAACTTGTTTGCTGGGGCTGCTGGAGCTCCTAAAAAAGGAATCATTGATTTAAATACAGAGGATTTGTCTCGTTTCGGGAGCTGGGTCAGAGCAGAGGCAGTCACATTCTCCCAGAAAAAAACAATAGACCATTGTTCCTGTGGATTTATTAAGTGATCCCTGTTGATAAATCTTGCTTGGGATTAATCCTTCGATTAATGCCAAGGAAATGGCATTGTTCAGCGGCAAAACAATAGCTTCTCCCGTGGAATTATGCCTTTCCAGCTTGATCAAATTTTCAAATGAAGCAGGTCGATGCGTTCAGAAGGATATGATTCTTTCCATTTAAAGTAATAACTGAACCTTATGAAGTGCTCTGTGACACACCAGGAAAGTGGGGGGGGGGGGGGGGAGAATTGCTGCACACAGTTTACTAAACCTGTTGCAACAGCTCCCTCTACGGACCTTGAAATACAGTCTAGGAGGTATTTGTTGCTGCGGCCAACAGCATCTATTGCTGAGTGTTTTTCAGGTGTGGGGATTCTCCTTCCTAGCATTCCCCTTTTGGGTGAGGCATCTGGGGTCTGAAGTCAGGAGAACATCTGGAGAAGGTCCAGATTAAGAACGACTGAGTCATGCTTGAGAAGAACCAAAACAGTGACTATGGGTTACCTTCAGGGGTGAAATGCTCCTGGTTCGGACCGGATCACCTGATCCGGTAGTGATGAAGGCTGGTGGTTCGAAGAACCGGTAGCAAAAATCCCTGCCCCCCCCCCAATACCCAGCTGAGTTGCACAATCATCAGAGTTTTTTTTTTTTTTTACTTTTAAAAGCATTTTTTCTACAACCTCTTTGGCCGAAAAAATGCTTTTAAAAGTAAAAAAAAAAGTCTCTGATGATCACGCGGCTCAGCTAGGATCTTCAAAGGCTTTTAAAAGCATTTTTTCTACAAATAAACGACTCTGATGATCCCAGCTGAGTTGTCTGATCGGCAGAGGCTTTTTTTCTTTTAAATGCCTCTGATGATCCAAGCTGAGTTGCCTGATCAGCTTGGATCATCAGAGGCATTTAAAAGAAAAAAAAGCCTTTGCTGATCAGGCAACTCAGCTGAGATCATCAGAGTCTTTTGAAAGCATTTTTTTTACAACCTCTTCGCCAAAGAGGTTGTAGAAAAAATGCTTTTAAAAGTAAAAAAAAAAAAAAATTGGCCGCGCCCAGCCAGTCACATTACCTCCACCACCAAGCCACAGAACTGGTAGTAAATTTTAGATTTCACCACTGGATATCTTCCTTCCTTTCCAATTATTCATACTTTTTTTTTTATTTTTATTGAAAAGTTTTAATAAATTTTACAAATGTTTCCCCTTCCCGCTCCCTCTTCCCCCCCCAACCTTCCCTACCCCCAACTTCCCAGAGCAAAATACAGGGTATAGCATTTAACAATCATACGCTAACATAAGCTAACTAACTATAGCCTCCTATCTCCCTCATCTACCTTAACCCCCCTTTTATTAGACTAAATTCAGGTAAAATTATAACATTTCTTTGTTCATTCATAAGCTAATTGAAATTTCTTAGTCCGATATTTGTTTTGAATGTGGTCAATCCATCTTCTCCATTCTAACATATATTTCTCATTTGAATGGTCCTTCAAATATGCTGAAATTTTGGCCATCTCTGCTAAATTTACTACTTTTAACGTCCATTCTTGAATAGTAGGCAAATCTTCCTTCTTCCAATACACCAACAATCTTGCTGCAGTTATTAAGTTCAGAATCAAATTAGTCTCCATAACTGTACAATCTGTAATTATACCTAACAAGAACAACTGTGGAGTAAACTTTATCTTCTTTTTAAGGATATTTTGGATAATCCACCATATTTTTATCCGAAATGCTTTAACTTTTTTACAAGTCCACCATACATGATAATACGTAGCGTCAACACAATCACATCTCCAACATTTGGATTGTAGATTCCGATACATACAGGCTAGCTTTTTGGGATCTAAATGCCATCTATAAAACATTTTATAAAAGTTTTCTCTCAAATTTTGAGCTTGCGTAAATTTTACATTTCTTACCCAGATCTTTTTCCCATGTTTCCATCATTATTGGTTCCTCAAAGTTTTGAGCCCATTTTATCATACAATCTTTAACTAACTCTGTTTTAGATTTCACCACTGGATACCTTCCTTCCTTTCCAATTATTCATACATTTATTTGAGAGCCAGTTTGGTCCAGGGGTTAAGGCACCAGGCTGGAAACTAGGGGACAGCGAGTTCTAGTTCTGTCTTACCCATGAAAATGGGCTGGGTGACTTTAGGTCAATTACCAAGAAATAGTGAGTTCTAGTCCCACCTTAGGCAAGAAAGCAGGCTGGGTGACTTTGGGCCAATCACTAGGAGACAGTGAATCCATCACTTTTGATGGATGGAGAAAAACTTGCCCCCATTGATAGGGCTCGCAACTTGGGTGTCCTCCTGGATGCTCGATTGTCCCTAGAAGACCATCTAACGGCTGTGACCAGGGGGGCCTTCTCACAGCTTCGCCTGGTGCGCCAGTTGCGCCCTTTCCTGGACCAAGATGACCTTCGCACAGTCACTCATGCCCTGGTTACTTCCCGCTTGGATTACTGCAATTCCCTCTACATGGGCCTGCCCCTGAGATGCACCCGGAGACTCCAGCTGATCCAAAATGCAGCCGCACGGGTTGTTACAGGAGCCCCTCGTTACTCCCATATAACACCCCTCCTGCGTCAGCTGCACTGGTTACCAGTGGTTCTCCGGGTCCGCTTCAAGGTACTAGTTCTCACCTATAAGGCCCTACATGATTTAGGTCCAGGATATTTACAGGACCTTCTCCTGCCTGCTTCCCACCGTCCTGTTCGCTCACATAGGGCCGCTCTCCTCAGGGTCCCGACGGCAAGCCAATGTCATCTAGCGGTGCCCAGGGGTAGGGCATTCTCTGTGGGTGCTCCCACCCTCTGGAATGAATTACCTACCGAGCTCCGGACGGCTCTTGATCTCCGCTCCTTTCGTCGGGAGCTGAAGACTTGGCTGTTCAAGCAAATAGGCTGACTTTGATTCTGGGTTTATTATTTATCATTAATTAGTTATTTGATTTAAAATACAATTTTATTGTACATGTTTCTTAACTTATGTTCGCCGCCCTGAGTCCTTCGGGAGAAGGGCGGCATATAAATACCTGTAATAAATAAATAAATAAATAAATAAATTCTAGTTCTGCCTTACACATGAAAGTCACTTGGGTGACTTTAGGTCAATTACCAGGAGTCCATGAGTTTTAGTCCTGTCTTAGGCAGGAAAGTGGGCTGGGTGACTTTGGGCCAGTCCCTCTTTTTACCTTCTTGAGTCGTGTATAAAAACATTATAAAAGTCATATATAAATAAAATAATTGGATTTATGGAGTTGTCCATCTCACATTGATTGCAAGATTTTCTGCACAAGTGCAAATGAATTGTTACTCCCAACAAAATGATCCGTGGATTCTACCTCACCATGCAAACCGATGCAAATTAATTAGGCGCTTCATCGCCCAAGGAACAAGCAACCTTTGGCTTCCTTGGGGGCGTTTATTTTTGTCCCCCTTTCCTTTCAATTATTTACTTATTTTTGCACACCCAAAGCCACATTGACTCTAAGCCTCTTTTCCTTCCTTCTGGATGCTAATTCTCCTCCTCCTCCTCCTCCTCCTCTTCTTCTTCTCCTCCTCCTCCTCCCCACTCCTCCTCCTCCTCTTCTTCTTCTTCTCCTCCTCCCCCTCCTTCTTCTGCTACCTCTCCTCCTCTTTCCCTCTCCTTCTTCTCTCTTCTCCTCCTCCTCCTCCTTCCTCCTCCTCTTCTTCTCCTCCTCCTCCTCTTCTTTTCTTCTTCCTCCTCCTTCTCTTCCTCCTCCTCCTCCTCTTCTTCTTTGTCTCCTCCTCCTCCTCCTTACTCTTCTTCTACCTCTCCTCCTCTTTCCCTGTCCCTTCTTCTCTCTTCTTCTCCTCCTCCTCCTCCCTCCTCTTCTTCTTCTCCTCCTCCCACTCCTCCTCCTCCACCACCTCTTCTTCTTCTTCTTCTTCTTCTTCTTCTTCTTCTTCTTCTTCTTCTTCTTCTTCTTCTTCTTCCTTCTTCTTCTTCTTCTTCTCCTCCTCCTCCTCCTCCTCCTTCCTCTTCTTCTTCTCCCTCTTCCTCCTCCTCCCTCCTCCCTCTTCCTTCTTCCTTCTTCCTTTCTTTCTCTCAACCTGCCACCCAGATCTCCCTCTTCTCATTTGCTAAATTAAAAAGCTTTCAGCCTCGAGTCGCTCCGCCGTGCAAACTCCGCAGACCGCGCGGCATGGAACTCCGCAATCCAAGCTCGGGCAGCCAATCCTGGCCTGAGCTGTAAGCAGTCGCCTAGGCAACCGCAACTCCGCAGCCCACCCCACCCCCTCCAAGAGGCTAATGAAACAGAGGAGGAATTTAATGCGGAGCTTAAGATGCGGAGGTTTTGGGGTTGTTGGTTTTTTTTGCCTCCTGCGCTTTTCTGCTTAAATAAAATAAAAATAAAATTGAAAATACAATCCAAGGAGAAGCGCTTGCACCCCGCGCCTAGTAAATCCTATGGTCCAAACGGCAGCTCTCGGGCTCCCTCTAGTGGCCGGTCAGCAAAGCGTCCGAAAGAGACGCGCTTCGAAAAGATAACCTGCGTTTTAAAATCCCAGGTTTCAATCGTGTTAAGCTAATATTGCAAGCTCAGCCTTCGGAAAAACGGGATTTCTGTTAGGAAAGATCCCGTTCCGCCTTGCCTTGACTCGTCCGCTTTTTCTTGCGCCTCGGGATTACCCAGGCGATCCTTCGAAGGAACCGAGGCATTTAAAAAAAAAAATGTTTGCATGCGTTCAAAACATCTCCCGGATGTTAGAAATTGGTCAAAAGATTTTAAAAAAAATCTTCCTTACGGGAGGATGCTGAGTGATGTCCTTTAAAAAGTATCAAAACCTAAAGACAGTGTGCGGAATTTAAAATGTAAAAAGGCAAGGAGGAGTTTTAAAAAATCAGTGTGAAAGTTAAGTTCATGAAAAGGCACATTTTATTTCACTTTTATTATATTATTATTTTTTTAATTTTAATTTTATTGTTTTATGTTTGAATGTATCAGAAGTGGAGTTCTCCCTATGACATATTGGAAGTAGAGTAGAGTGGAGTGGAGTGGAGTGGAGTGGAGTGGAGTGGAATAGAATAGAATAGAATAGAATAGAATAGAATAGAATAGAATAGAATAGAATAGAATAGAATAGAATAGAATAGGCCAATCACTAGGAGTCCATGAGTTCTAGTCTCGCCTTAAGCAGGAAAGCTGGCTGGGTGACTAGGATAGGATAGGATAGGATAGGATAGGATAGGATAGGATAGGATAGGATAGGATAGGACAGGATAGGATAGGATAGAATATGGAATGGAGCGGAGTGGAGTGGAGCAGAATGGAACGGAATGGAACAGAATATGGAACGGAACGGAACGGAACAGAACAGAATAGAATATGGAGCAGAGCGGAGCAGAATGGAACGGAACAGAATATGGAATGGAATGGAATGGAATGGAATGGAATGGAATGGAATGGAATGGAATGGAATAGAATAGAATAGAATAGAATAGAATAGAATAGAATAGAATAGAATAGAATAGAATAGAATAGAATAGAATATGGAATGGAGCAGAGCGGAGCGCAGCAGAATGGAATGGAATGGAATGGAATGGAATGGAATAGAGTAGGGTAGGGTAGGGTAGGGTAGGGTAGGAGTTGGAAGGGAGTTTGGAGGTCTTCTAGTCCAATCTCTTCTTAAAAACCTCCAGTGTTGGAGCACCCATAAATTCTGGTGGCAAGTTGTTCCACTGATTATCCCAGTGGCAACCCCTGAGATATTGGAACACTGCTATCATGTCTTCCTTAGTCCTCCTTTGAGGAAATTTGAGTAGTATATTCAAAGACATTGAGGGTCTGGGAAGACTATTAATTTTACAATCACATTCAATGACACTGAAGCCGGTGACAAAAAAATCAGCAGTATGAAAGAAAACCACATCACTTGGATTCGTTGTTGTCTGTCTGCAATCAACTAGTCCTCAAGAAATTGACCCCAAAAAATAAATAAAATCAAATAGCAGGAAAAAATTTCCGGAGCCATATCTGGAGGCAGTTTTTTTTAAAAGAAAAAGAGAAGCTTTAATGCCTGGAATTGTTCTCCATTACAGTGAGAAATCCTTTAATTATGTTGTAAAGGTCTGATATTCCAGGGAAATGTCATTTCAAAATAAACTTCTAACAGTTAATTATCAGTGATATTTAACTTGTGGAAAAATTAAATATCACCTCATACCTCTGTGATCATTTTATTGCTTTTATAGACATTTCAATGTTTTTAATGGTTTCCAAGTAACAATGGGGGGGGGGGGGGGGAGAAGAAAAATGACCGAAAGTGAATTAAAATGAGTGGAATCTGACTATCTTAATTCTCCATCCTCTTTATTTTTTGAAGAAACCACAAAAATAGTACAGATAAAAATAAAGAAGAAAATGGGTCAGAAATGACTTTCCTTCAAGGTAGCCTCTTACAGACTAACATTTAAGATAGCTTCATCTGTTGTTGATGCTTATAAACTTGAATAAAGAGTTGGAGGGAAGGCACCAACCATTTTTGCAGATAATATCTCCAGGTGGTCCTTGACTTACGACCATTCGTTTAGTGACCGCTCAAAGTTACAATGGCACTGAAAAAAGCAACTGATGACCGTTTTTCACACTTAACGACTGTTGAAGCATCGCTTCGGTCACGTGATCAAAATTCAGACACTTGGCAACTGACTCATATGTATGACGGTGGCAGTGTCCGGGAGTCGCGACCGTCAAAGCAAAGTCAATGAGGGGAAGCCGTGATTCACTTAACAACTATGGCAAAAAGTTTGTAAGGTGGGACAAAACTCATAACTACCTGTAGTTGGCAGCTGTATAGTATGAGGTAAGAATTTCTTGACAGGCTACAAAAATATTGCTGATAGTTCCGGTATGATTTGTGTAACAGGTAGCAACAATCAGTCAAAATGAGCAGGGTTATGCCTAGTTAATACCGGACAGGAGACCACTGAGAAATCTCCGAGCTGTAAGCATAATGTCATAAATCAGTGATGGCGAACCTTTTCAGCACTGAAACGTCGCACACGTGCCCACTCATGCTCGTTGGGGCCACACGGCGGAAAACTGAACTTACGGGTTCTAGCACGCACGAATGCCTGACAATCAGCTGGCTGGCGTGCATGCACCAGCTGGTTTTCAGCACTGCAGTGTGCGTGAAGGGATCGCGCTCCAGAAAAGCCGAACTTTCGGATTCTGGCATGCATGCACATCTGACAATCAGCTGGCCGGCACACATGCGCACACCGGTTTTCGGCACTGCTGCGTGCTGGGAGAGCTGATCGTTGCACACATGCCAGAAACCCGGAGGATAAACAGGTAATGGAAAGACATCATCAACGAAGACATGCAAGTGCTCCTGTGCCCTGGAGATGCAAAGTGGTTTCAATGATCTGAAAAGCGAAGCTTGCACCTGCAGGAATACAAGAAGGAGGAGGAGGAGGAGAAGGAGAAGGAGGAGAAAAGAGGAGGAGGAGGACGAAGGAAGGAAGGAAGGAAGGAAGGAAGGAAGGAAGGAAGGAAGGAAGGAAGGAAGGAAGGAAAAGGAGGAGGAGAAATGAGAAGTAGAAGGAGATGGAGAAGAAGAGGAGGAGGGGAAGAAGAAGAAGAGGAGGAGGAGGAGGAGAAGAAGAGGAGGAGGAGGAGGAGGGGAAGAAGATGATGAGGAAGAGGAGGAGGAAGAGGAGGAGGAGGAGAAGGAGAAGGAGAAGGAGAAGGAGAAGGAGAAGGAGGAGAAAGGAGGAGGAGGAGGAAGGAAGGAAGGAAGGAAGGAAGGAAGGAAGGAAAAGGAGGAGGAGAAATGAGAAGTAGAAGGAGATGGAGATGGAGAAGAAGAGGAGGAGGGGAAGAAGAAGAAGAGGAGGAGGGGGAGGAGGAGGAGGAGAAGAGGAGGAGGAGGAGGGGAAGAAGATGATGAGGAAGAGGAGGAGGAAGAGGAGGAGGAAGGAGAAGGAGAAGAAGAAGAAGGAGAAAGAAGAAGAAGAAGAAGAAGAAGAAGAAGAAGAAGAAGAAGAAGAAGAAGAAGAAAGAAAGAAAGAAAGAAAGAAAGAAAGAAAGAAAGAAAGAAAGAAAGAAAGAAAGAACATTAAATTTCTCATGAGATTTACACTGTTACCTTCCCACAGAAGTGGTACCTGTTTATCTATTTGCATTTGCATGCTTTCAAACTGCTAGGTGGCAGCAGCTGGAGCAAGGAACAGGGACTCAACCCTTCACACAGAGCTCAGGACTCAAACCTGGCTTGTCAGCTTTCCAGCTGACAAGCTCAGCTTCTTTAACTGATCAGCCATCTCCCTCCCTCTTTTAATTAAGTGTTGTTTCCAAAATCACAAGAAGTCACTCTATTTTTTCACTTCTTTTTAGGTCCGTGTGAAGATCTGGACATCGCCATTTAAGGAGGACGGAGAGAAAATGGAACAGCTTAGGAGAAAAAGCATAAGGAATGTTGCATATATTCACAAATCAAGACCCGTGTCTGCAGAGATGTTTGCCAGAGATGTTTTAATTTGAATTTCTGTGCTGAGTGTAGGCTGGAGCAGATGGTCTCGTGGCTATTTCCGTCTTTTGGTTTCTGTGAGTTAATATATCGTTTAAATCTCAGCGATGGTGAAAACAAAACTTTCCTTCAGAGTCAATAGCGTGGCAATCGGACTAAAGGCAACAATATTCACTCGATTGATGACCGCAATTGAGCCCGAAATTTCTGTCCCTAAGTGAGACAGTTGTTAAAATGAGTTTTCCTCAGTTTTACGACTTTTCTCACCACATTTTTTAAGAGAATCACGGCAGTTGTTAGTAACACGGTTGTTAAGTGAATCTGGCTTCCCCATTGCTTGACAGTAGGTCACAAAAGAGGATCACGTGACTCCCCCCCCCCCCAGGACACAGGAACCATCATAAATATGAAGCAGTTGTCAAGCATACGAATCTAAATCACATTACCTTGGGGATGCTGCCATAGTTGTAAGTGTGAAAAATGGTCATAAGTCACTTTTTTCAGTGCCGTTGTAACTTTGAATGGTCACTTAATGATCTGTTGTAAGTCGAGGATTACCTATAAATTTTCCATTAATATATTACACAATCAGGGTGTCGTGCCACTGTTGGAGCCTGAATCCATGGGGGAGGATGAGCTGGAGCTGTGGCTGATGGAGACTGAGGGGGCGGCTTCGTTGACTTCAGAGGAACAGGGGGAGGAGCAGGACGAGGCAGCTTTAAGCCCCTCAGGCTTGGGACAGCTTGCCAGTAGGGAGGAATGGGGGCAGGACAACCAAGAGAAGGCAGGCAGTGGAGATGAAGAGCGATGGAGGTCAGGCGATGAGCAAAGACCGTCCCCTCCTGATCCCCAAACACGGAGAGTGAAGAGAAGGCAGGAACAGCGCAGGCTGACCCAACGACTCGGAGGAGAGCACTCCGTCCCTTTTCACAAGGCACACCTGGGGACTGAGACTTAAGGAGACACTGTGGGGAGGGGCGTTTGTCGGGAACAAATGCTGAATCTGCGGAGTTTTGTGTACCATTGCTGACGTCTGGAATTGCAGGACTGCTTGCTTCTTCCTTGCTTCGTGGATTCATTTCTTTGTTCCTTTGCCTTAAGTCTCAGTCCCCAGGTGTGTCTTGTGAAGAGGGGCGGAGTGCTCTTCTCCGAGTCGTCGGGTCAGCCTGCACTGTACCTGCCTCCTCTTCACTCTCCGTGTCCGGGGATCAGGAGGGGACGGTCTTTGCTCATCACCTGAGCTCCGTCGCTCTTCATCTCCACTGCCTGCCTTCTCTTGGTTGTCCTGCCCCCATTCCTCTCTACTGGCAAGCTGTCCCAAACCTGAGGGACTCAAAGCTGAACTTCTTTGAAGTCATTCAGGGTGGTATTCACTTACTTTCCCTACCGGTTCGCAAATGTGAGCACCCGCGCACATTCCATGTATGCGCTCAGCCTTTTGCGCATGCGCTTTGCTGGGGCATGCACCTCCCACACATGCTCCTGGCCTCAAAAATGTGCCTAATGGCATAGAGCCGGGGTGATTTCTACTACTGATTCAGGCGAACTGGTCTGAACCAGCTGAATTCCACCTGTGAAACCATTGTACTAACAGAGTTCGCTGGACTGCTCACAGCCAGAAGTTGCCGTGTGTGTGTGCGTGTGAGTGCTTTGCTCTGGGACTTGTATAATGTGGGAGCATTTGGGGAAAATGTTGGAGCATAAAAGGGAAGTTTGAACTCTCAGCTGTGTGGCCTCCGTTCCTTGCCCCAGGTCATCACACCAGAGGATATCGCACATTCTTGTTGGAGGGATGCAGTAAGCAATGACTCCCCATGATTGAACCTTTTCAACTGGATCAGGGCTCTATAAAGAGGGCAAGGTTAGGACTTGTATACTTCAACTCCCAGAATTACCCAGCCGGCCATGCTGATATGCTGGGTGAGGAATTCTGGGAGTTGAAGTCCACAACTCCTAGAGTTGCCAGGTTTGGAGATTCCTGCATTAGATCATTGAAAGTTGAGTTTGTTGAGTCTCTCTCTGTGAGAGGTTTAGGTAGACCGGGGTGTCAAGCTCAAGGCCCACAGGGCAGATCTGTCCTGCGGGGTGCTTAGATCTAGCCTGTGGGGCCACCCAGGAAACAGAGAATGACCGGCCCTTGGTGCCTCTGCCGGAAAAAATGGAGCTTTCAGCCATGAAAGCCTCCTGCAGCCCTCTGCCAGCACGGCCTCCCCGAGCTCCGTTTTCACTGGCAGAGGGCTGCAGGAGGCCATTACAGCAGGAGTGGGATTCAGAAATTTTAGCAGTCGGTTCTCTGCCTGGTTGCTAGGTGAGCGTGGCCATGGTGGGCGTGGCCTAGTTGGCCTCCTGCACCATGGGGGATGTTTTCACCCTCCCCAGACTCCAGAGGCTTTTCTGGAGCCTCCAGGAGGGTGAATATGGCCTCCCTCAGACTCTGGAGGCCCTTCGGAGGCTGGAAATGGGCCTGTTTCTGGACGTCCGGACCTTCCGTTAGGCCCATTTTTCATCCTCCCAGAACCTCCGTGTGGGCCCTGCACTTACCTGGCATCCAAAACAGGCTGCGTGGAGACTCCTGGGAGGGGAGTGGCAGGGTGGGTGGGGTCAGCCAGTCCTTGCAACAATCAGTTCAGTGAACCAGATTAAAATGCCCGAACCGGTTTGAAATGGCTGAATCCCACCCCTGCATTTTGTTTGTTTGTTTGTTTGTTTGTTTGTTTACTTACTTACTTACGTATTTATTTATTTATTTATTTATTTATTTATTTATTTATTTATTTATTTATTTATTTATTTATTTATTTGACTTATATACCATCCTTCTCCTTGCGGACTCAGTGCGGTGAACAGCCGAATAAAAAACCAGTACACAAAAGTTAAAATATTATAAAAACAAATATAAATTTAGCTGATAATTAAAACAGATTAATATTAAAATAGATATCAAACCCTAAAAAACTCTAAAAAATTTAGCAGGGATCAGGCTAGGCCATCGAGCTGAAAAAGATATGTTTTCAAGGCCCGACGAAAAGTCTGGAGGTCGGAGATCGTTCTCAGCTCTGGAGGAAGATCGTTCCAGAGGGTGGGGGCTGCCACAGAGAAGGCTCTCCTCCTGGAGGTCGCCAGCCGGCATTGTCTGGCTGACGGCACCCTGAGGAGGCCCTCTCTGTGGGAGCGAACCAGCCGGTGGGAGGCAATTGGTGGCAGGAGGCGGTCCCGTAAGTACCCTGGTCCTAAGCCATGGAGCGCTTTAAAGGTGATTACAGCTGAAATTACAGCATAGCAGCTGAAAATGGAGTCTTGATGAGTGACAGCAAGCTGGCCACTCCCTCCCTGTCCATGCCCATCCCGGCCACTCCCCTCCCCCCCCGGGCATGCCCCCCGGCCCCCCAAGTCAAACACAACCCTGATACAGCCCTCAATGAAATCAAGTTTAACACCCCCTGATGTAGACAAAAAGGTCTCTTTACATTTTGGGAGACCATCCTCCCAGATAGCCTTCCATCTCCTATCCTGCTTCAACAATGAAGTAAAATCAGGATTAAGAACTACCGTACTTTTCAGAGTATAAAATGCACATTCCCCCCCCCCCCAAAAGAAGGTGGAAATCTTGGTGCGTCTTATACACCGAATACGGCCATTTTTGGCCTCCTAATACCCCGCCCTGTGCATCCCATTTTTGGCTAAAACAGGCCTGTTTTCACCCAAAATGGGGCACACAAAGAGTTTGGGGGGCCTGCAGAGTGCTCCTGGGGGCTGGGGAGGGCAAAAACTGGACGCACGGAGGCCGAAAACGTTTTTTCTCTTTTTTTTCTCTTTGCAATCATGTTGTGTCTTATACTCTGGTGTGTCTTATAGTCCGAAAAATACGGTAAAATCAGGATTAAAAAGTAAAATCAGTATTATTCTGTTGATCTTGCTATTTTTAAAATTTTAGGCTAGTTCCAATGGTTGGCTCTTTCTACCCATCATCCCAAGCGAAATTAAGCTAGCATCAATAGAAGTCGCACTTGCTGTGTGGCGCAGTGCCGAGATTTAAGATTTCTCCATCCACCATCCAATGGTTTTTGCTTTTAATTGGCTGCACAGACTCACAAATCACACAGAGACATGAGAGCCTTTAAATAAATATAAAATTACAGGCACTTTACGTTTGATGCTCCTGACCGGCAAAATCTCATGTCACAAGTGTATCTTATTAAAAAACAAAAACAACAACAACAACAAAAACCCAATCTGGCTTGTTTAAAAAATAAGAAGTAAATCTTATTTTCTAAAGTACACTTGGAATGATGAAAGATGCAACCATTGTGCCATTCCACAAAGCAGAGGGGTGGGGTGAGGGAGGGGTGGGGAATCAATTTAGCACATGTGCACACTGAAAAGAGGAGAGAGATAAAGAATGCATTTTTGTGTATACTAAAACCCAGAGAAATATTTTGTAATATTGACATTCATATCTAACTAAGCACAAGCTAGAACTTTGAATGTCATCAAAGGAGCGATCAAATCTCAGGGAGTCATTCACCACAGGTTTGTTTATGTGTCTGTGTGTGTATGTATACAGAGAGAGATTTTGTGTGTGTGTGTGTGTGTGTTATATTCTATACTAGCTGACAATCTGGCATTGCCCTGGTATTTATTTATCCCAATCCTGTATTAGACAGAAAGAGCAACTTCACCCTGAATCCTGATTTCGGTGAGAATTAAATTAGTTTAAAATGTTCTCCCTGTGCCCTGAGAAGTGTCAAGTAAAATGATACCGCCTTGTTGTTTTGCTAGCTGATCCATGCTCCTCAAGAATAATCAAAGCCTTGTTGAAAATGTCTGTACCAAACATAATTTCTAATGTTGGATTTTTCCCCTTACCAGAGGAAGCTCCCTTGTGGAGTACTGTGAAGCCGTTAACAGGGCAACTCCACTGTGCTGCACAGTAGAAGCCATTTTAAGGCAGTACCGTAGAAGCCATTTTAAGGCATAACAGGCTGTATCTTAACAGGACACACACCCTGAGGGGTGTTAGGGGCATCTTACTCCCACAGTATTTGTTTCCAGAGAGTAAGGCCTCTGTGTACCAAGTTTGGTTGAAATTGCTCGAGGCATTCCAGAGTTATGCTGGAACACACACACACACACACACACACACACACACACACACACACATCATATTGGAGAGCCCCTGTCTGCAGGAGATCGGCAGTTGAGAAATATGAAGTATAAATTAATAAAATAAATAAATATGTACAGATAGTTCTCAATGTACAACCACAATTGAGCCCAAAATTTCCTGCTGTTAAGTGAGGCATTTGTTAAGCGAGTTTTGCCCCATTTTACAACTTTTCTTGCCACCGTTGTTAAGCAAGTCACTGCAGCTGTTAAGCTAGTAACATGGTTGTAAAGAGAATCTAAACATTTTGCTGAGGGACTTCCTCTCTTCCCCAGAACTAATTCCTTACCCAGTCGGGATCTAATCTAATCTAATCCAGACAGCTCATCTGTCTGGAACCCGCACTGCATATCGGACATAAATACAATCGAGAGAGTCCAGAGATATTTCAAGAGAAGAGTCCTCCATTCCTCTAATTGCAATAAAATAACCTTATGCCACCAGACTCCAAATTTTGGCTTTAGACAACCTAGAACTACGCCGACTTCAGTCTGACCTAAGATAGTACATAAAATTATCTGCCACAATGTCCTTCCTGTCAATGACTACTTCAGCTTCAGCCGCAACAATACACAAGCAAATAATAGATACAAACTCAAGGTAAACCGCTCCAAACTCGATTGCAGAAAATATGACTTCAGTAAGAGTGGTCAATGCCTGGAATGCACTACCTGACTCTGTGGTTTCTTCCTCAAACCCCCAAAACTTTAACCTTAGACTGTCCACTGTTGACCTCATCCCGTTCCTAAGAGGTGTGTAAGGGGCGTGCATAAGTGCACCAGTGTGCCTACCGTCCCTATCCTAATATTCCTTTTTACTTACTCTTTTTCATGTATTCAAATTATGTTTATACTTTTACCTGTTATCTTATATATGCTTGGCAAATAAACTTACAATTATGATTATGATTTCCTCTAATATTCTTCTAATCCTCCCCTAACAAACCTTATTAACATCTCATCTTTGCTTTTCTGGAAGCGTCCCACATCACAGTCAGTAGGATTGCAAGCCACAGTTCTGAGTGATGGAAGGGGTCGGACTAGATGATCTCTAGAGGACCTTTCCTACCCATCCAGACGATGATTCTAATGGAATGGGGGAAAAAAATAATTAGTCTTGAGAGTCTTAATGCCACCAAACCAGAATGTCACCCTAAGTGCAGTCCTCATTAGGCCTCTATATGAATGTTGCTTAGCAACGGGGTGGAGTGAACCATGTTACTCTGGTTTCTGAGGAACGCTGTGTTGAGTTTGTGCCTTCGATTGTGCATCCTTATCTCGAGATCTTCCAAAGATTGTTAGACATTTCCTCTTATTTTGTCCAGCCTGCTTTAAAATCAAAACCGAATAATACTTTGCTTTTAATTCTTCGAATCCAATCTCTTATTTGGGTTTCTAAGTTTTCTCAAAGCGAGCCATCTGTGAGAATCAAATGTGTTTGGTGGAAGAATACAGAATTAACAGAGGTGGAAGGGGCCTTGGAGGTCTTCTAGTCCTACCCCTGTTGAAGCAGGAGACCCCGTTCCATTTCAGACAAATGACTGTCCAATCTTTTCTTAAAAACCTCTAGTGATGGAGCACCCACAAGGAGATTTGGGGGATTTAGATAGGAATAGGAATATCCTGGAGTTGACCATTTATTTGACAGGCTGATCTAGTCTGGGAGGCTAAATCTGTCTTCATGCCAGTCCAATGGGGGCGTCAAGGCTTAAGGATGGGGATGGAGAGAGAAAGAGAGAGAGAGAGAGGAGAGAAAGAAAGAGGGAGAGAAAGAGGGAGAAAGATAGGGAGAGAAAGAGAAAAAAGGAGAGGAGAGAAAGAGAGAAAAGAGAAAAAGAAAAAAGAAAGATGAAAAGGGAGAAAAAGAAAGAAAGAAAGAAAGAAAGAAAGAAAGAAAGAAAGAAAGAAAGAAAGAAAGAAAGAAAGAAGAGGAAGGAGAGAGAGGGAGGGAGAGAGAGAGGGAGAGAGAAAGAGGGAGAAAGATAGGGAGAGAAAGAGAAAAAAGGAGAGGAGAGAAAGAGAAAAGAGAAAAGAGAAAAAAGAAAGAAAGTTGAAAAGGGAGAAAAAAGAAAGAGAAAGAAAGAAAGAAAGAAAGAAAGAAAGAAAGAAAGAAAGAAAGAGGAAGGAGGGAGGGAGAGGTAGGGAGGGAGAGAAAGAGAGAGAGGAGAAAGAGGAGAAAGCGAAAAAGGGAGAGAGAGAGGGAGAAAGAAAGAGATGAGAAAGATAGAGAAAGAGAAAAAGGCAAAGAGAGAAAGAGAGAAAAGAGAGAGAAAAAGAACAAGAACAAGAAAGAGAGAAAGAGAAATGAAAAGGAGAACAAAAGAAAGAAGGAGAGAGGGAGGGAGGGAGGAAGAGAGAGAGAGAAGGAAAAAGAGGAGAGAAAAGAGAGAAAATGAAAGAGAGAAAGAGAGAGAAAGAAAGAGGGAGAGAGAGAACAAGAGAAAGAGAGACAGAGAGAAAAAGGGAGAGAGAGAAAGAGAGAGAGAAAAAGAACTATTTTCAAATGACAACAAATCCCATCTCTTGTGGTTTCTCATCCTGGAGGGACTTCCGAGGTTGGCTGAACTCTCTAATGATGAAGTTTTTACATCCACAATTAATGAACAAATAGACAAGAGCTCCGAAAGCAGCTGATGGCAGCCTTCCTTGGCTATTTCAAAGAAAGTTTGTGGCTATCTTTAGGGGCCTCATTATTTTGTGAAGGGCTTCGCCCATAAATCAAAACCACCCCTAAAAGACATTTTAGGGAGAGATGAAGCAAGATAAGTTATGGCCCAAAAGAGCTCGCCGGGCTCCGGAGACATCGTTGGCAAAAAAATCCATGCAAAATATTTCATACAGTAACCCCGAGCATCAGTTGAGATGCCTCGTTTGAATATTAATGATGTACCAATGTTAAGTACACCTGAGCAATTGTACAGCTGCATTAAAATGTCATGGCTGGAAATCAGCTGCCGGCCAACGTATTTATTTTTTTAATCACTACGATTACTTTAAACGAAAGGGGGAAAAATATGAGCTGCTTTGGTGGTGAAACATTAGGAACAATGGGTGGAAATTCATCAAGGAGAGAAGCAACCTAGAACTACGGAGAAATTTCCTCACAGTGAGAACAATTAGTCGGTGGAACAACTGGCCTCCAGAAGTTGTGAATGCTCCATCAGTGGAGATTTTTAAGAAGAGATTGGACAATCATTTGTTTTAATTGGAATACGGTCTCCTGTTTGAACAGGGGGTTGGACTAGAAGACCTCCAAGGTCCCTTCCAACTCTGTTATTTTATTATGTGAGGCAATGTTACTCTGCCTTAACGCCTTACTAGGGAGAGGAATTAGGTGGGGAACCCCCAAACTGTAAGCAGAGGTGCCAAAATTCAGCCTTCTTTTTTGAGGTACTAATACACACTAATACCAGGGTAGGTAGAGGAAAAAGGACGCTACGCTTGGAGGAGACTATGATGGAGGAAACTGACTTCTGGTCAGCTCCAGAATTGAACAGGGCTTTCGGTTAGGACCTTTGTGCAGGGGTGAAATGTAAAATTTGTTACTACCGGTTCTGTGGGCGTGGCTTGGTGGAGGAGAGGGTAATGTGCCTGGGTGGGCGTGGTCAACTTTTTTTATTATTATTTTAACTTTTCAAAGCATTTTTTCTGCAAATGCAAAAAAATGCTTTGAAAAGCCTCTGCCAATCAGGAACACAGCTGGGATCGTCAGAGCCTTTTCAAAGCATTTTTTTAGCCACCTCTTCCGCTGAAGAGGTGGCAGAAAAAAATACTTTAACAGTCTCTGTTAAAGTATTTAAAAATACTTTAGTTTTTAAAAAAAATGCTTTGAAAAATAGTTTTTAAAAAATGCTTTGAAAAGTCTCTCTGGCGATTTAACATTTATTTATTTTATTTTGTTTAGTTTGTCAAAAGTACGAGAAAACAGGTATAAGTATAAACATGGACATGAACACAGGAAATGAATACGAATAAATGGAGACAGTAGGACAGGGACGGAAGGCATGCTGGTGCGCATACACGCCCCTTACAGACCTCTTAGGAATGGGGTGAGGTCTACAGTAGACAGTTTAAGGCTAAAGTTTTGGGGGTTTGAGGACGTAACAACAGAGTCAGGTAATGCATTGCAGGCATTGACCTCTCTGTTGCTGAAGTCGTATTTTCTGCAATCAAGTTTGGAGCAGTTTACCTCATGTTTGTATCTATTGTTTGCCCATGTATTATTGCGGTTGAAGCTGAAGTAGTCATTGACAGGTAGGACGTTGTAACAGACAATTTTGTGTATTACGTTTAGGTCAGACTACAGGCGGCATAGTTCCAGATTGTCCAAGGCCAAAATTTCGAGCCAGTGGCGTACGAGATTCTGTTGTGAAGAGAGAAGTGGAGGACACTCCTCATGAAAGACCTCTGGACTCGCTCAATTGTATTAATGTGCGAAATACAGTGTGGATTTCAGGCAGATGAGCTGTACTCAAGAATTGGTCTGGCAAAGGTTTTGTATGCCCTAGTTAATAATTTGATGTTACTGGAGAAGAAGCTAGGCAAGATTAAGTAAACAACTCTTAATGCCTTTTTGGCAATGCTGTTACACTGACCTCTGGGGATTAGATCATTTGAGATGAATACTCCAAGGTCCTTGACAGAGTGAGGGTCATCTACAAGGTCGTATCTGCTCAGCTTGTGATGTCTGGGGAGATTCTCTGTCATCCAGGTCATGGTTCTTTCAAAAGACAACAGGGCTTTCTTCATTTTTGCTGGAAGACGTTTTGCTTCTCGTCCAAGAAGCTTTTTCGGTTCTCAGTCCCTTCAGTTACCGGAATAACTTCCTAATCTTTCTGCCATGTTCAGCAAAGTTCTCCGCTTAGAAAGGGAGCATCCTGGACTTCCCAAGAACACGTTCCCTGCAGAGCAGAATATATAGTTCTCTTGAACGAAATGCTATTTAGGCTGAAGGAAGGGATGGGTTTAAAATTACTAGCTCATTACGCCAATCAATCTGATTCACCCACCTTGAATGAGGCATTCAGCTCGGATCACTTCATCTTCAAAAATATCAGCCTCAGGAATAGAAAAGGTCCTGCGAAGGGCGCCGAGGAATGATTACCGGCACAAGGTTGTTTCCGTTGACGAGAGATTAAATGGGCGATGATTGATTATTTAACTCGGAAAAGAAGACTAACAAGGAAGATGATAGCAAAAGGTATATCCAGCAATTAATGGTGCAGGCAACGTTATTGTCTTCCTTAATTCTAGGCCTCTTGTTTTATAATCTCTATTTCTCCCTCCCTCCCTCCCTCTCTCCCTCCCTCCCTCCCCACTCCCTCTCTCTCTCCCTCTTTCTCCCTCTCCCTCCCTCCCTCTCTCTCTCCCTCTTTCTCCCTCTCCCTCCCTCCCTCTCTCTCTCCCTCCCTCCCTCTCTCTTCCTCCCTCACCCTCCCTCACCCTCCCACCCTGTCTCCTGCCCTCCTACCCCCTCCCTCCAGAGAAGAAATGGGTCTGGGGTTATAGAAATTTATGTGGGGATTTTAAAGAGCCGAGTTATAAGGACGACTAAGCATTTGGATGTTATGCAACTCTTCCAAAATGCAGCAAATGTTTTTTTTAGGAAAAAAATAATGATCGAATAGCAAAGAATAAATGAGAGAATAGTGGGAATGTCATATAGCAGTGATGGCTAACCTTTTTGCCATCGTGTGCCAAAAGCAGGGGGAATGTGGGGGGAGTCGTGCATGTGTGCCCATACCCATAATTCAAAGCGCCCCGGGCCATTTCCGGCCTCAGGGGGCGGGGGGAGGCCATTTTCACCCTTCCTAAGCTCCTAGAAAGCCTCTGGAGCCTGGAGAGAGCGAAAAATGGGCCTTCCTCACACACCTCTGGAGGCCCTTCAGAGGCCAGAAACAGCCTGTTTCCCAACGTGGATGGGCCCGGAAGGCCCAAAAATCAGCTGGCCAGCGCGTGCATATATGCTGGTAGCGTGCCCACTGATATGGCTCCGCATGCCACCTCTGGCATCACGGTCATATAGTATGTCGTAGAATAACGGCATTGGAAGGGACCTTGGGGGTCTTCTAGTCCAACCCCCTGCTCAAATAGGAGACCCTACGCCATTTCAGACAAGATCACAAATCACCCTAAAAGGACAACAGTGTTAGAATCATGCAAACACCGCCCTGATTTTGCACCTTGAGGTTGATGATCCACAGGCACGAATTGTTGTGTTTGCAGATTGACGTTGTCACTCCTCATCTGCCACCCCAAACTATCCAGAACTAAATTATGTTGCATCCCTACCACACGTAGCAAATCTCTCTTTTTCTGGGATCCTGGTTGCGGAATAACAGAAGGAAATTTGGAGGTCTTCTAGTCCAACTGGGACTCCGAGATCCCTCTCACAGTTACTACTATTGAGCCAGGTCCCATCTATATCAGGGGTCCCCAAACCCCCTGGGTTGTGGCCCGGTACTGGGCCATCCGAGGTGGGCTTCACATACTATAGCAAGCAGTTCGCCCAGCACTGGAAATGTGGGTGTGTGCCATCCGCACATATGTGCGGCGTCACAAAACATGGCAATTAGCTCATGCATGCCGTCCACATGTGCATGCGGTGTCAAAAACACAGTGATATGGAACAAAATTGCACCTGGGCGGGTCAGTGGCCCCACCCGCAGATCACCACTACCAGTTCGCCCAAACTGGTCCGAACTGGCTGAATACCACCTCTGTGGCCTATTCAGAACCAGGCGGCACAAGTGATAAGTGAGTGTGGACATGAAGCTCCATTTCAGGGGTGAAATCCAGCAGGTTCTGGAGAACCGGTAGCGGAAATGTTGAGTAGATCAGAGAACCGGCAAATACCATCTCTGGCTGGCCCCAGAGTGGGGTGGGAATGGGGATTTTGCAGTATCCTTCCCCTGCCATGCCCACTAAGCCACACCTACCAAGCCACATCATGCCCACCAAGCCACGCCCATAGAACCGGTAGTAAAAAAAATTGGATTTCACTACTGTTCCATTTGCATGAGTGCCCGGCACTTGGGTGCGTGCCCATCGCTCGCGCACATGGAGCTGTGTGCACGCAGGCACCTGCCACTCACATGGAACCGCTTCCTTCTCCCCCTCCCCGCCAGTCTGCAAAGCCAGAAATGTTGGTGACCACTGACCTATCCCAAGGGTCAGCAACCTGTGGCTCTGGAGCATGTGTCTCTTTCACCCCTCTGCTGTGGCTCCCTGTCACTCAAAATATGCATCACAACTGCTGATGTGCAACATCTGCCAGCATGTGATTTTCAACCCCCGGTAGGCCAACCATGGATAAATCCAAGAAAAGAAAAGTTTCAGAAGAAAACAGAACATTTAATTCAACTACATATGCTAGTTTTGTGGCTGCTCAAGAAATCGTCAGGCACGGGAAGGATTTTGTGGCTCCTGGTGTTTTCTTTTCTGTGGGAAATGGGTCCAAATGGTTCTTTGAGTGTTTAAGGTTGCAGACCCCTGACCTATACCATCCCATTATCTCAGAACCACTGTACCGTATCTTTCAAAAATCCTGGGGCACCAAGGAACTACCAGAGGAGGGGTGGGTTCTACTTATCTTTACAACTGGTTCTTTACTACTGGTTCACAATGGGATTGTGCACGTGGGCTCACTTCACTCCCAAGCGTATCTTGTTTCTGTGCATACGCAGGTCACTGATGCTGATATCTGGGGCAGTGGGCGGGGCCTCCCACCGGTTTTATTACCGGTCTGAACTGGGGGCAACCATCACTGTAGCAGAGGACTGGAAAAGAGCTATTGATTTGCTAGAACATCCTTGATTTGTCTTTGTCTCATTGGTGACCTTCTTGTAGGAAAGAAAAAGGCCCCCTTTGGCAGGGGAGAGACCCCCGACTCATCTTTCAAGATCATTATTCTTTGGGCAGAGGCCATATTTGAGCAGCACAGCTTATGCTTACTTCATAAAATCCACAACCTGCCTTTGATTTGACTGGGACTAAAGCTATCTGTCTTTCTGTAACAGCTGTTACCCTTTTGCTCAAAATCTCATTGCACTAGACTTGTCCAGATTCCCTGGACTTAAACTTGGATGCTGGTGACCTCAGGGAAACAAGCCATGTTATTGTTTTGGCAACCATAGGAATGTCGCTTGCCCTGGTCTGGTTCTCTTCCTTGGTTTGTGTATTTGTTTGCAATGATTTCTCAATCTAGCCAACCACCTCAAGGTTTTCTGGTGTCCTTCCAACCTGTATTAATTAATTGTGGCTCTGCTTATCTTCTCTAAGAAATGAAGACGAGAAAACAAGAAGCAGTTGTTTCCAAAGCAGATAGAATAGAATAGAATAGAATAGAATAGAATAGAATAGAATAGAATAGAATAGAATAGAATAGAATAGAATAGAATAACAGAGTTGGAAGGGACCTTGGAGGTCTTCTAGTCCAACCCCCTGCTTAGGTAGGAAACTCTACAGCACTTCAGACAAATGGTTATCCAACATCTTCTTAAAAACTTCCAGTGTTGAAGCATTCACAACTTCTGGAGGCAAATTGTTCCACTGATTAATTGTTCTGTCAGGAAATTTCTCCTCAGTTTTAGG
The DNA here is from genome assembly GCA_030761175.1 of Masticophis lateralis. NCBI lineage: Eukaryota > Metazoa > Chordata > Lepidosauria > Squamata > Colubridae > Masticophis > Masticophis lateralis. The sequence continues at coordinate 7,505,211 of JAUDYJ010000006.1, read as the reverse complement.
TTGCTTCTCTCGTTGATTAATTTCCACCCATTGCTTCTTGTCCTGCCCTCAAGGACTTTGGAGAATAGCTTCACTCCCTCTTCTTTGTGGCAGCGCCTGAGATATTGGAAGACTGCTATCATGTCTCCCCTAGTCCTTCTCTTCATTAAACTAGACATATCCAGTTCCAGCAACCGTTCTTCATATGTTTTAGCCTCCAGTCCCCTCATCATCTTTGTTGCTCTTCTCTGCACTCTTTCTAGAGTCTCCACATCTTTTTCACATCGTGGCGACCAAAACTGGATGCAGTATTCCAAGTGTGGCCTTACCAAGGCATTATAAAGTGGTATTAACCTAGATCCTTGATTTATTGATATACCAGTTTGTGTATTGATTGATTGATTTAATCTAAGATTTATTTAAATCCTATATTATTTTTATAAATAACTCAGAGGGAAAATATGCCTAATATTCTTTTCTTCTGCTATTTTTTTCTCACAATAACAACCCTGTCAAGGAGAGTTAGGCTGAAAAAGAGTGGCTGGCCCTAAGTCATCCAGGCATCTTTCAGGCCTAAGGTGGGACTAGAACTCAGGGTCTCCTGGTGATTGGCCTAAAGTCACCTAGACAGCTTTCATGCCTAAGGTGGGTCTAGAACTTATAGACTCCTGGGGATTGGCCCAAAGTCACCCAGTTGGGTTTCAGGCCTAAGGTGGGACTAGAACTAACAGTCTCCTGGTGATTCATTCAAAGTCACCCAGTTGGGTTTTCATGCCTAAGGTGGGTCTAGAACAGGGGTGTCAAACTCATGTCATCACAGCAGCGTCATGTGATGTATCGGGACCTTTCCCCCCTTTATTAAAATGGGCAGGGGCATGGCCAGCGCATGACGCATCTGGTCCACAGGCTGGGAGTTTGACAGCCCTGGTCTAGAATTTACAGATCCCTAAGGATTGGCCCAAAGTCACCCAGTTGGATTTTAGGCCTAAGGCGGGTCTAGAACTCACAGTCTCCTGGCAGTTGGCCCAAAGTTACCCAGGTGGCTTTCTAGGCTAAGATGGGAGTAGAACTTCCCTTCATTTGGTGATTGGTCCAAAGTCATTCAACTAACTTTTATGCCTAAACCAGGACTAGAACTCACAGTCCCCTGGTTTCCAGTTTGTTGTTGTTAGTTGCAAAGTCATGTCCAACCCATCGCGACGCCATGGACAACGTTCCTCCAGGCCTTTCTGTCCTCTACCATCCCCTGGAGTCCATTTAAGCTCACGCAGACTGCTTCAGTGACTCCATCCAGCCACCTCATTCTCTGCAGTCCCCTTCTTCTTTTGCCCTCCATCTTTCCCAGCATGAGGGTCTTCTCCAGGGAGTCCTTCTCATTAGGTGGCCAAAGGATTTGAGTTTCATCTTCAGGATCTGGCCTTCTGAAGAGCAGTCAGGGTTGATCTCCTCTAGGACTGACCGGTTGGATTGCCTTGCAGTCCAAGGGACTCGCAGGAGTCTTCTCCAGCACCAGATTTCAAAAGCCTCAATTCTTTGACGCTCAGCCTTCCTTATGGTCCAACTTTCACAGCCATTCATTGCAACTGGGAAAACCATAGCCTTGACTATACGCACTTTTGGTACATTAATTACTAGGCCAAACTGGCTCAATTGTCACTTTGGATCTTGTCCTGTCCAATCTCAAAGCCAAAAAGAGAACTATCAAATGTTCATTGACACCTCTGCCCCTCCTCCCAAAGTCAGAAGAAAAAGTTCTGGAATTGAAACTCCAGAGCATAAAAAATAAACAGGCTTTTATTACTGTGTACTGGGTTCTGCTTTGGGAACATAGGCTCTCCATATACATCACTGTTTTTGCAATAAACAGCTAACCCCGTCATTCTGGGTCTTTGAGCTTCTGCTGTAAGCAAGTTCTTGAACAAGGAACGAAGTGTTGAGATTTATTGCTCTGTCTGGCATGAAAACTGGCTAATTATTTTTAGATCAGCCAAGGTTGCAGAGGGCTGTCATTAGCTGTAGTATAATTTGAAAACTGGATGTGTATACATATATATACACACACACACACACGTATATATGTCTGAGAATTAATATATCTAATATATTTTTGGGAAATGAACCTGCGCTGAAAAATCAGGATGATTATATTCCTGTTCTCTAAAAAAAAATTAAGTGTATTTAACAAGTTCTTTCTTCCCTGTTTTTAATTTGTGTATTTGTTATTGTTCTTTAAAAAGAAGGAGAAGGAGAAGGAGAAGGAGAAGGAGAAGGAGAAGGAGAAGGAGAAGGAGAAGGAGGAGAAGGAGAAGGAGAAGGAGAAGGAGAAGGAGAAGGAGAAGGAGAAGGAGAAGGAGAAGGAGAAGAAGAAGTGTTAGACAAGAAGAACAGTTGTCCTTTAGCATCGGTTAATCACATTTTTATATTGTTTCAAGTGGATTTTATCTTAAACTGTGTGTCTGGTTGTCTTTGTGTTTTTTGTTTGTTTGCGTGTGAAATCTTAAACTTTTCACCAGGGAGGGAGGGAGGGAGGGAGGGAGGGAGGGAGGGAGGGAGGAAGGAAGGAAGGAAAGAAAGAAAAAATAGGGAAGGAGGAAGGCCGGGAGGGTGGAAGGCTGGGAGGAAGGGAGAGAGAGAGGAAGGAAAAAATAGGGAAGGAGGGAGGGAAGGAGAAAGGAAGGAAGGAAGGAAAAAATATGGAAGGAGGGAGGAAGTAAGTAAGGAAAAAATAGAGAAAGAGGAAGGAAGGAAGGAAGGAAGGAAGGAAGGAAGGAAGGAAGGAAGGAAGGAAGGAAGGAAGGAAGGAAGGAAGGAAGATGTTTATTCTCCTTATCCCTTGATTAATAAGGAGAATAGCATCCTTATTCTAAAAAAAGAAAAAGTGATAGCTAGAAAAGGGTGTGATTCAAAACAGCTTTGTATAAAAATTGCATTAAAATGCAATTTAGGAGCCTGAGTAGCGTAGGGGAGTAATGCCTCCTACAAAGGCAGCATTTAAGATCCAGCTGCTGCAATTACTGGCGAGTTCAATCCCAGGCAGGCTCAAGGTCGACTCAGCCTTCCATCCTTTATAAGGTGGGTAAATTGAGGACCCAGTTTGTTGGGGGCAATAAGCTGACTTTGTATAAATATAAATATACAAAAGTATGAAGGCTATTGCTTAACACATTGTAAGCCGCCCTGAGTCTCCGGAGAAGGGCGGCATATAAATCAAATTAAAAAAAAAAAAAATGAAAATGAAAATGTGCAACCTAAAAGATTTGATATGAGCAGATTGTAAGGAAACAGGGACAGTCGTTAATTACTGTTGTTCTGTTGTACTGTAGTTCTACTGTTAGAATTGAAATATGGAGTGAAAAAAACCTATCACCATTACTTTCTTACAAAATTCTAAGTTTTCTTTGGAAAAACCCAAAAGCCAGTAGCATTAAACTAATTAAGAGTAACACAAAACCGAATAGCAAATTTTATTGATTTATTCCACAATCTCTTTCTCTCTCTTTCTCTCTCTTTCTCTCTCCCTCTCTCATTCTCCCTCTCTCTCTCTCTCTTTCTCTCTCTCTCTCATTCTCTCTCCCCCTCCACAGTGTAAGATTCGGGTGCAAAAAACCTTAATAAACTGCCTTTCTTCCCGGGAAGACAATTAAAACAGTAATATGTATTCAAAAATTTCAGAAATTAAATCAGAAACTAACTAGCATTTTCATTATCGTTCACATTAAGGATTTGATTATTATTCAAATTAGCCTGCAATGCTATTTCCATCTTCCTCTCCCCTCCTTTCTCACACTTGAAACCACTTTTGATTGAATTCTGACATCTGAGAGAATACATTTCAAGACGTGGAACAAAGAGAAATAGAGTAACGCTGAACGTTGCCAAGAAATCAGCATGAATATGTCAATAAGCGAGAGAGAGAAGAGTGGAGGAACAGAAAAAAGAATTCATGTATATTAGTTGCCCCCAAAAATGCAAAGCTAATTCAGCTCATCCTCCGACTTAACGACCAAAATTCAGCCCAATATTTCCGTTGCTAAGCGAGACAGTCGTTCAGTGAGTTTTGCTCCATTTTACAACCTTTCTCGCCACAGTTGTTAAGTTAATCACATGGTTAGTACAGTGGTGGATTGCCCCCGGTTCGGACAGGTTCGCAAGAACTGGTAGTAGAACCACGGGAGGCTCCGCCCACCGCCCCAGATGTCATCATAGGCGATCTGCGCACATGCAGAAGCTTAGCGCTCACACGAGCGAAGCAAGTGCACGCACGCAATCCCGTTGTGAACCGGTAGTAAAGGTAAGTAGAACCCAGCCCTGGGTTAGTAATATGTCGTTAAGTGAATCTGGCTTCCCCATAGACTCTGCTTGTCAGGAGGTCGCAAAAGGGATCACGTGACTGCAACTGTCATAAATATGAACCAGTGGCTAAGCATCTCAGTTTTTTTTTTAATTGAAAAAGTTTTACAAATACAAATTTTATCATTTCTCCCCCCCATATCCCCCCCACCCCCCAACTCCCGCTCCCCTCCCTTCCCCCCCTTGGCTTCCCTTAGAAAAAATATTGTTCTTATACGTCTACCAACATTAAGCAAAAATAAAGGTGAAATCCAAGTAACATATCAAATATTTTTCGACATTAAAATTTTTCTAAATATCAATATAGTAAATATAGTAAAACTAATTATCTATGTTAATTAATCCCCTTTAATACATAATAAAATTCAACCCCCCCCCCTAGTTTTTCCTCAATTACTTATCCCCAAACATTAACTAATCCCTATATAACATATACATTGCCTTCAGAAGTTGTGGGAGCTTCATCACTGGAGGCTTTCAAGAAGAGACTGAACTGCCATCTGTCAGAAATGGTGTAGTGTCTCCTGCTTGGGCATGAGGTTGGACTAGAAGACCTCCAAGGTCCCTTCCAACTCTGTTATTTTCTGTTCTTGTATTTTGTGATCTTCTCCAGTTCTTTCCTTCTATTCTACTTTTTTCCAGCTACTGCCACTTCCATTATCCAGACTTTTTTGTCATTCTTATCGACCACTGTTAAGTCCAGGGTGTTATGTGGCAGGCGCTTGTCTCTTTGAAGTCTAAAGTCCCAGAGCATTTTAGCATCAACATTTTATTTTATTATTAATTTTAATTTTTTTATTTATTTTATTATTTTATTTATTTATTATTATTATTTTCTATTTTATGGTACCAACAGTTCTTGCCTACGGGCAAGTGGTACCAGAAACGGTTTACTCCCAGATTTGTCTTAAATCAAAAACTCTTGAATTTCCACTTTGAATCCAATAGAGCCTGATTCACTTGGGACAATTGTCAAACTAGGGTGGTGATGCCATCTTCTTTGGGAGAAATGTAATAATAATAATAATAATAATAATAATAATAATAATAATAATAATAATAATAATAACAACAACAACAACAACAACAACAACAACAATAATAACAACAACAACCACCATCATCATCATCATCAAATAATAAAACAAAATAATAAAACAAAAGCAGAATATAAGAAAGACGTAATTGAGCAGTGAGCTGAAAATTAGAAAAGCAAAGCTATGCATGGCCAATACTTGAAAAGTACTGAAGGCAAAGCTGACCAGAAACTAACTTGGAACTGGTTAAGATCAGGAGTACTGAAAAAAGAAACAGAAAGCTTTATTTTGGCAGCTCAGGAACAAGCCCTAGCCACAAACTGCATGAAGGCAAAAATTCAACATGTTACCACCAACAGCAAATGCCGCCTCTGCAATGAGAAAGATGAGACAGTCGACCACCTGATCAGTGGGTGTAGCAAAATTTCACAAACCGACTACCTACAATGCCATGACCGCGTTGCTAAGATCATTCACTGGAAATTGTACCAGAAGTTTGGATTTGAGTACAGCAAAAACCACTGGGAACGTCAGGTTAAGAAAGTTTTAGAAAATGAGAAACTCAAGATCTTGTGGGACTTTAGGATTCAGACTGACAGGCACTTGGTCCACAATACACCTGACATAACAGTAGTTGAAAAGAAAAAAAGTATGGTTCATTGACATTGCAATACCTGGTGATGCATGGATTGAAGATAAGCAGCAAGAAAAAATCACAAAGTACTGGGACTTGCAAATTGAAGTTGAGCGACTGTGGAAAAAGAAAATGTGTGTTGTCCCAATTGTAATTGGAGCCTTTGGAGCAATACCCAAAAAGCTACCCCGCTATTTAGAAATTCTAAATTTACCGGACTTGGACATTCTGACTCTACAAAAAACCAGGAACAGCTGGTTACTCGGAACAGCTTACATCCTCTGACAATACCTTAACAGTTCCTAGGTCCTTAGTTGGGACTCGAGCTGCTGAGCTATTAACCAGCCCCAAAGTCTGTGAATCTCATTAAAGATTAACCAATAATAATAATAAAAATAATAAATAAAACAATAACAATAACAATAACAATAACAATAACAATAACAATAACAATAACAATAACAATAACAATAACAATAACAATAACAATAACAATAACAATAACAATAACAATAACAATAACAATAATAATAATAATAAAACCACCTTACTCGGAACAGCTTACATCCTCCGATGATACCTTAACAGTTCCTAGGTCCTTGGTTAGGACTCAAGCTGCTGAGCTATTAATCAGCCTCAAAGGCTGTGAATCTCACTACAGATTAACTAATAATAATAATAATAATAATAATAATAATAATAATAATAATAATATAATAATAATACAAAAAACCACCTTACTCGGAACAGCTTACATCCTCCGACGATACCTTAACAGTTCCTAGGTCCTTGGTTAGGACTCGAGCTGCTGAGCTATTAACCAGCCTCAAAGGCTGTGAATTTCACTACAGATTAACCAATAATAATAATAATAATAATAGTTGGCATAATCCACCGATACATCATGCAATCCTAAACGCTTGGGAAGAGTTCAACTAGTGATTTCAGATACGAAATCCAGCATGGTTATTAAATAATAATAATAATAATAATAATAATAATAATAATAATAATAATATAAGGAGACTAAAATATATGATGAACAGTTGCAGGAACTGGGCCTGGCTAGTCTAGTGAAGAGAAGGACCAGGGGAGACATGATAGCATCTTCCAATATTTGAGGGGCTGCCACAGAGAGGAAGGGGTCAAACTATTTTCTAAAGCACCTGAAGGCCAGACAAGGAATAATGGATGGAAACTGACCAAGGAGAGATTTAACCAGAGGTGAAATCCAGAAGGTTCTGGCAGATTCTGGAGAACAGGTAGTGGAAATTTTGAGTAGTTCGGAGAACCGGAAAATGCCATCTCTAGCTGGCCCCAGAGTGAAGTGGGAATGGAGATTTTGCAGCATCCTTCCCCTGGAGTGGGGTGGGAATGGAGATTTTGCAGTATTCTTCCCCTGGAGTGGGGTGGGAATGGAGATTTTGCAGTATCCTTCCCCTGCCATGCCCACTAAGCCACGCCATGCCCACCAAGCCACTCCCACAGAACCGGTAGTAAAAAAATTTGGATTTCACCACTGGATTCAGAAATAAAGAGACATTTTCTGACCGTGAGAACAATCAACTAATGGAACAGAAGTTGCCTTCGGAAGTTGCCGGAGCTTCATCCCTGGAAGCTTTCAAGAAGAGCCTGGACTGAGATCTGTCAGAAATGGTGTAGGGCGGTGATGGCGAACCTATGGCACAAATGCCGGAAGTGGCACACAGACCCATCTCTCCGGGCATATGACCCATCTCCCGTTGCTCTTCTGGATTCCAGGGCACCGGCAAGCTGGTCTTCATGTGCATGGGGGGTTGGACTCGAAGATCTACAAGGTCCCTTCCAACACTTTTACTGTGTTAAGGGGTGGTAGCAATGATCAAAAAAGGGAAGCAAAACGGTTTTCTAGATTACTTAAACTTCCTACTTTAACGAGATCCGCAAAGCCCAGAGCATCTGAGTCCTGTTTGCTCTTTGTACTTTGGAGGGAAAAAATAAACCACGATCCAAAATCGGTTAAAATCGAGCAGCTTGGAGTTATGTTGCTATGGAGACAGGACTCGAAGGCCTGGTGGGGGGGGGGGAGGTGTGGAAACAGAAGGGGGAAAGGAACACACATGTTGTGTTCTTGTGTTTGTGTCTACTTTGTCTCTGCAAGGGTTGTGGACATTTGGAGTGACAAGACTGAGAGAAAGGAAGAACAAAAATGCCAGGTAGGTATCATCATTAAGGGCTTCCAAATGTTATAATTGGTAGGCAATTAGTTAGAGTTCTTTATACTAAAAAGCAGAGACATCACCCTGCCAACAAAAGTGCATATAGTCAAGGCTCTGGTTTTCCCAGTTGCAATGAATGGCTGTGAAAGTTGGACCATAAGGAATGCTGAGCGCCAAAGAATTGAGGCCTTTGAGCTCTGGTGCTGGAGAAGACTCCTGCGAGTCCCTTGGACTGCAAGGCAATCCAACCGGTCAGTCCTAGAGGGGATCAACCCTGACTGCTCTTTAGAAGGCCAGATCCTGAAGAGGAAACTCAAATACTTTGGCCACCTAATGAGAAGGAAGGACTTCCTGGAGAAGAGCCTCATGCTGGGAAAGATGGAGGGCAAAAGAAGAAGGGGATAGCAGAGAATAAGATGGCTGGATGGAGTCACAGAAGCAGTCGGCATGAGCTTCAATGGACTCCAGAGGATAGTAAAGGACAGGAAGGCCTAGAAGAAAATTGTCCATGGGGTCGCAATGGGTCGGACAAGACTTCGCAACTAACAACAACAACACAGCCTGCCTCAGAACAGTGGAGCTTCTAATGGTTGTTTACTATCAGCTAAAGTAGTCCTCGTCTTTTAGTGACCATTTAAAGTTACAACGGCACTGAAAAAGTGACTTCTGATGCCTTGGTGGTGCAGCAGACTAAAGTGCTGTTCACTAGCACCAGCTGCCTGCAATTACTGCAAGTTCGAATCTCACCAGGCTCAAGGTTGACTCAGCCTTCCATCCTTCTGAGATGGGTAAAATGAGGTCCCGGATTGTGGGGGCAATAAGCTGACTTTGTATAAAAAAGAACACCGCTTGGAGGGGAGCCTGAAAGCCCTACAAAGCACGTATGTACAAAAGTATGAAGGTTATTGCTTAACACATTGTAAGCTGCCCTGAGTCTCAGGAGAAAGGCGGCATATAAGTTGACCTAATGAATAAATTATAAATTATGTCCATTTTTCACACTTACGACCGTTGCAGCATGCCCACGTGATCCAAATTCTGACTCTGGCACCTGGCTCATTTTTAATGACGGTTGCCATGTCCCAGGGTCGCATGATCCCCTTTTGCGACCGTCTGATGAGCAAAGTCAATGGGGAAGCCAGATTCACTTAGCAACCGTGTCACTCACTTAGCAACCTCAGGGATTTGTTTAACAAGAAAGGTCGTAAAATGGTCGCAAAACTCACCGAACAACTGTCTGGTTTAGCAAGAGAAATTCTGGGCTCAGCGATGGACGTACGTTGAGGGCTACCTGTGCTGAGTTCTCAGGATGGGATTCCTATTTTTGAAAATGGAAAGCTTTCATGTCTGGTGGCTTTGCCCAAAAATCAAGAAATACTGGAAGAAAATAAAAAATTGGATATCAGAAATAACAGCAGAAGAAATAGAATTAGAACCAGAATTTTTTTTATTAGGTATGATTAAAGAACAATTTTGGAAAACAGATCAAGTGCCAACAGCAAGTAGCAAGTAATTCAAAAAATTTATACATGTGCAGAAATGGATAAATTAACACTGAAACTAAAAGACAAGGAAGACTCAAAATTTTTAAAGATATGGAATAGATGGTATGAATAGATGAACCAAAAGGGTAAAGGTAAAATTCAGTAAGAAATTGAAATCAACGAATAGGCACCACCATTAAGATAACAGAAGTAATAAGTCACTGTCTATATTTATTTATTTATTTATTTATTACAGGTATTTATATGCCGCCCTTCTCCCGAAGGACTCAGGGCGGCGAACATAAGTTAAGAAACATGTACAATAAAATTGTATTTTAAATCAAATAACTAATTAATGATAAATAATAAACCCAGAATCAAAGTCAGCCTATTTGCTTGAACAGCCAAGTCTTCAGCTCCCGACGAAAGGAGCGGAGATCAAGAGCCGTCCGGAGCTCGGTAGGTAATTCATTCCAGAGGGTGGGAGCACCCACAGAGAATGCCATTTATACATGTATATAAAATCTTGGTTTACATAGGAAGAACCTGGCTAAAGAGAAATACACATAAAGTCTACGAAAAGGAAAGAAAACAAATACTGTACCTTTACAGGGAGGATACATGGATGAGGGTGTGGCTAACTGATGAGGGTTTATAAGCCCGAAACAGATCTATCTTAGTCTCCCAATGGGCAGCAGAGGGTCTGCTGGCTGCCAGAAAAAAAAGCCTAGAAACTAGTGGATTATGATTTCACTGAACTAGGGCTGCATAAAAATCTTGGTTTACGTAGGAAGAACCTGGCTAAAGAGAAATACACATATATAAAGATTTATACATATTTACCTTGTATGTTGAGATTTGTATTGTCTTATGTAATTTTATGGTTATGAATACTTTGTACAGTTTTTATCTTTTCACTTCAATAAAGTTTGCTTTTTAAAATTAAAAGAAAAAAGAAAAAAAGAAAATGGAAAGCGAGAAATAGTTGAAGAGAATTAAATGTACTGAGAGGTTTTTGAACTAAATTGAGATTTGTGTGTGGGGGTGGGGTGAGGGACGGGGAGGAGGAATTAATGTATGTACATTATATAAATCTGGATTTAATTGGCAATTGGCTTTCGCAGACACCCCTGCCTTCCAAATGGTACACAAAATGGAGCTTTTGCTGGTAATAGCTATGTTTAGCCAAAATGCCAATGGCTGGCTTTTACCATGAACGAGCACTTGCTTCCCACATAGTGAGAAGTACATAATACAAAGACAGAGAAGCTGAGTCCCCACAATAATTCCACACCACCAAGTATTCAGTTTTGTTTTAGCCTCTTCTACTCTCTTGTATAAATCAAGCCAAAATCTCTTTTTTTCCCCTCGCCTTCCTTTCTCTTTTGGGAACACAGAAGAGGGTCTCCCACCCTGCAGGAGATGCAAAGGAAGGGGAGGGGAGGATCATTGAGACATCTTTGCCAGGAAGGTCCCTTCCACTGTTTGGCAGGAGGGAGGGAGAAAGCAAGGAAGGAAGAAAGGAAGGAAGGAAGGAAGGAAGGAAGGAAGGAAGGAAGGAAGGAAGGAAGGAAGGAAGGAAGGGGAATACGGGGAGGGGGATGGATGGAGAGAAAAAGAAGAAAAGGCAGAGGAATATAGAGATGGAAGGAGGGAGGGAGGGATCAAGGGAGGGGGAAAAAAGAAAAGAAAGAAGAGAAGGCAGAAGATTTCAGGAAAGGAGGGAGGGAGGAGACAAGAAAGAAGAGAAGATAGAGGAACACAGAGAATGAAGAGAAGGGGGGAAGGGATTGGAAGGAAGGGGAATACAGGAAAGGGAGGGAGGGAGAAGAGAAGAAAGAAGAGAAGGCAGAAGAATTCAGGAAAGGAGGGAGGGAGGAGACAAGAAAGAAGAGAAGGCAGAGGGACACAGGGAAAGAAGAGAAGGGAGGAAGGAATTGGAAGGAGGGAAATACAGGAAAGGGAGGGAAGAAGAGAAGAAAGAAGAGAAGGCAGAAGAATTCAGGAAAGGAAGAAAGGAGGGAGGGAGGGATCAAGGGAGGGAAGGAAGGAAGTGAAATACAGGGAAGGGAGGGAGGGAAGAGAAAAGAAAGAAGAGAAGGCAGAAGAATTCAGGAAAGGAAGGAAGGAGAGAAGAAAGAAGAGAAGGCTGAGGAATACAGGGAAAGAAGAAAGAAGAGAGGGAGGAATTGAGGGAGGGAAGGAAGAAAGGAAGAGAAATACAAGGAAGGGAGAAAGGGAGGGAGGGAGGGAGGGAGGGAGGGAAGGAAGGAAGGAAGGAAGGAAGGAAGGAAGGAAGGAAGGGGAAAAAAACCCTCTCCATTCTGTTCCCGGGCTATAATTTCTTAGCAGTAATTCAGGCCATGCACCAAACCTGTTATTTCAATGCGAATTAAGTGACATGAGGGAGCTGACTTAACTGACTTTGAAATTGCAACACGGGGAGGAAAAAAAAAATTGGAAATGAAGTGCCAGGCTACTAATTTAAAAACTCCTACAACAATAGCGCAGGCAATCAAGGCAGAAGAAAAGTCTGTGTCTACTCTAAACCATCAATTATGAGGGGGGGGGGGAGACAAGGGGTTTGTGTGTGAAACAACAGTTGTTCATTAACATGAACAGAGGAAAAAGGCCAGAAAAATCCGATGGAGCTTGACAAGGATTTCTTTTCTAAGGGGGTGGGGGTGGGGGAAGAAAATATTATGGTGTTAATTACTGTACCAAAGGAATCCTCTAGTTCATTCAAGGTGAAACGAATTTTACTTTTTCTTCCCCAACATTTTACATTTTCTTCCCTGCTTAAATATTGGCTCTGAGGTTTTCCTTTGGCCAAATTTGGCATCTGTCTTTCCGCTTACACCTTCCCTTGAATTGAGGTCTTGCTTGTGCTGGAAAAAGGATTGGCCGCCCAATTCCAGAAGGAAGTCGATGCTTGAGTTTCTATAGCTGGTTGTGAGACGTTTGATCTCAAAAGTTGCTTTTTTTCAGGAGGCAACTGGACTTTCTTGGGGTTTTTTGTTTCTTCTGAAGACATTTCGCTTCTCATCCAAGAAGCTTCTTCGGCTCTGACAAGATTCCATTCCCCACAGCATCCTGTCAGAGTTGAAGAAGCTTCTTGAATGAGAAGCAAAACGTCTTCAAAAGAAAAAACAAGGAAATCCAGTGGCCTCCTGTGAGAAACAGGAAATCCTCATTACCTTTTTAGAGAGTAAACAGAGACTAGATAACAGCCAAGGACAGAGTTTATTAACTTTGTAAAGGGCCTTTCTCTCTCTGGAAGAGAGGAAAGACGAAAAGAAAGCAATTTACACGGGTTATATACAGTCTTCAAAATACATCAGAATACACGTAAGTAATGTCCCTTGGGAATCAGCTTCAGATCTTATATAACATATGTAGTACAGGTTCCACCCTGGAAATTCCCCAATTCCCAACAGAAATATTCCACAAAAACATCACTTGCATACTTCCCCTTCAGTACTTTTCCCAGAACATCGATTTCCGTCAACACAACTACATAATACATATTTCCCACAAGGTAATCATTTCAGAAAAGCCTTATTGTGTTCCCTTTTTTTGTCCAGTTATATAATCAGGTTATACAAGGTAAAATAAGACACTTAAAATGGCGTCACTCAGGCTACACTTTTACAGGAATAATTCTCATATTTCTCACACCTTCTGAAAAAAAGCACCTTTGGGGCAACCATGACCTGGATGATTGAGAATCTCCACAGACTTTTAGCTTGGGATGGACACCCTTGGAATGGTGTGGGAGTAGGAATGGATTTCCAGAGAGAAAAAAATGCAGAATACAGGAACCAGGAGCACCACTCAGGTGGCCCTGAGGACACAGATAAACCTCCAAGTGCTTCAACGACCCTCTAAAAGAATGTAAATATCCACCTGTCTGCAAGGAGTATAAATCCTTCCATTCCCCATCATCCAACCAGAACTGAAGAAGCTTCTTAGATAAGAAGCGAAACGTCTTCAAAAGAAAAAACCAGAAAAGCCAGTTGTTTCCTGAAAAAAGCACCTTTGGGACAACTATGACCTGGATGACTGGCAATCTAAACAGACTTTTGATCTCAAAACATATTTTATTCTTTATACTGTTTTCGTCTTTCCTTAAAACATTAACAGAATCCACAATGGACTGAAAATCGGTGTCTCCACTAGATACTTTGACTGTCAGGAATAAAATGAACTTAATCAAGTAAAAATAGCAAACGGGGAGGAAAATCTTTTCCTCAAACTTCCTCAAACCCTAGTGTGAGGAAGTTACCTAGACCCAATCCACACATCAAAGGATAAGGTCTGTAAACACAAATAAAGTTAATTAAATTAGGTGTCCCAATGGAACTGTATGTTCACAAAAACACACACAGGCGGATGGATAGAAAAAGAAGAGAAGGCAGAGGAATATAGGGAAGGAAGGAAGTGGGGAGGGAAGGAAGACAAATACAGGGAAGGGAGGAAGGCAGGAGAGAGAAAAAAGAGAAGTCAGAAGAATACAGGGAAGGAAGGAGGGAGGGACGGAGGGAGGGACCAAGGGAGGGAAGGGAGGAAGAGAAATAGAGGGAAGGGTGCAGTGCTGGGTTCTAACCGGCTTTACTACCGGTTCTTTTTGTGCACGTGCTTTGCGCATGATCGCCTCTTCGGTCACGCATTTTGCTGAACCTGGCTGAATCAGGAGCAACCCACCACTGGAAGGGTGGGAGGAGAAAAGAAAGAAGAGAAGGCAGAGGAATACAGGGAGGAAGGGAAGAGGGAGGGAAAGGAGGGAAGGAAAGAAGGAAGGAGGGAGGGAGGGGAATACAGGAAAAGAAGGGAGGGAAGGAGGGAGGGAGGGAGAAAGAAGTAAAAAGGGAAGAAGAATATTGGGAAAGAAGGAAGGAAGGAAGGAAGGAAGGAAGGAAGGAAGGAAGGGGAATACAGGAAAGAGAAGGAGGGAGGGAGACGTAAAGAAAGAAGGAAGAGGAGTACTTCAAAGGAAAGGAAAGGAAAGGAAAGGAAGGAAGGAAGGAAGGAAGGAAGGAAGGAAGGAAGGAAGGAAGGAAGGAAGGAAGGAAGGAAGGAAAATATTGTGTGGGAAGGAAAGGAGGGAGGGAGGGGAATACAGGAAAGAAAGGGAGGGAAGGAGGGAGGGGGGGATGAAGAAGTAAAGAAAGAAGGAAGGAAGAGGTATACAGGGAAGGAAGGAAGGGAGGGAGGAAGGGAGGGAGGGACGAAGGAAGGGGAATACAGGAAAGAGAGGGAGGGAGGGAGATGTAAAGAAAGAAGGAAGAGGAGTACTTCGAAGGAAAGGAAAGGAAAGGAAAGGAAAGGAAAGGAAAGGAAAGGAAAGGAAAATATTGTGTAGGAAGGAAAGGAGGGAGGGAGGGGAATACAGGAAAGAAAGGGAGGGAAGGAGGGAGGGAGGGATGAAGAAGTAAAGAAAGAAGGAAGGAAGAGGTATACAGGGAAGGAAGGAAGGAAGGAAGGAAGGAAGGAAGGAAGGAAGGAAGGAAGGAAGGAAGGAAGGAAGGAAGGAAGGAAGGAAGGAAGGAAAGCCTCCTTGAGAATGCTGAAGCTCCAGAACATGCAAGAGTCCGGGCCTTGAATGCTAGTGATCCTGAAGAAATTATACTCATCCAAATCAAATCTTTGGTAATTAGCAATATCTGAATTGATAGAGTTGCCAGGTGTCCACTATTTGAGCGGACAGTCCACTTTTTTCACATTATGTTCACTATTTTTTTTCACAAAATAGTGGACATTTTTTTATTCAAAAGCTTTATGATGAAATGGTACGTAATCTAAAGCTGTACAGTCCAAGAGAATAAGGATAGGAGAATCGCGTTTTGTCTTCTTTTTCATAAGTTAGAATGAGACAAAGATCGAATATCCATTGAACGCTAAGTTGTTTCAATCTAATTGATCGCAATAATCCTCCAACTTTAGAAGAAATGACGAACATCTGGTTATTATCACCATGGCGAGAAGAACTTCCACCCAACACTCTCTTCGATGAAATTTCTGCCTTAGAAGAAGTTTATGTTCATCTGCAGGGCGATTCATCCCTTGATAAGTGGACGTACTTTTTCAAGAAAGAGCCAGCTCCGAGTTTACTGAAACTGTTCCAGTATTGTGCCTCAATTCCGGTATCAAATGCAAACGTTGAACTAATTTTCAGCGTCATGGGAAATTTGTGGACTGACGAACGTAACCGACTGCTTGTACCATCCGTTCGAAGTGAACTTTGTATATTTTTTTTAATATTTCTCAACGTTGTACTGAAATTAAAGGATTATTCCTTAAACACAAGGAATTGATCAAAGCTGCGCAGTCAAATAAAAAAATACACACGACGGCAAAGTAAAATGTAATTTAATATTTTACATATTATTATAATATATTGGATGTTTTGAATTTTAACTAAGTTTTGAAGTGATTATTTTAATACGTGTTAAAATGTTTGTAAGAAAATATATAATTTAATTGTAATTTTTTTTTATTTTTTTACTGCTTAACCCCCCCCCCCTATTTTTTGGAAGCAGACCTGGCAACCCTAATTGAGAAGGATGATGGCTCTTCCAACACACTCACTTTCTCTCTCTCTCTTTTGCCAGCCATTCTTAACTAAAGCCGCCTTGCTGACAACAATTCCTGGGTTATGATTTTGTGAAGTTGCTGTGTGACCCAGGAGGGCCTTTTGGATTTTTCCATGCCAAGAAATTAGACCCGCTGACCCCCCTCGCTGATTAACGCTGCTTTTCATGGTAGATTTGTTCCCTCACAGCTACTCCAATTCTTTCTTTGCAACTAGAAATTTTCTCTCAGCAAGGATGAGGCAGAATCCGTGTCCTCTGGGGGAAAGGAGAACATGATTACTTCGCATCACCCTCCAATTTGGTGGGCTAGACTTGGAAGTCAAAAAAGAAAAAAGAAAGAAAGAAAAAATATCGGGGAAAAAAAGCAAGAGAAAGACACACATCTCTTCGTGGTTACCAAGCAAACTCTACGGATGTGACCATCTCATCAGGGCAAGGGTATGAGTCAATCACAAGAGGTCTACTTACAATTGAGCTTCTCTTCGGATTATTTGGTGGTTTGGGGGGAACAAAATGTGAAACAAGGCTGAGAATGCGGGTGTAATGTTTTTATGCTACAAACTTTTTCTTGACACTTGTCTGAAATGGGATAGATTCTCCTGCTTGAGCACGGGGCTGGATTAGAAGACCTAATAGCTATGCTATTCTTATTCTTATTCTTATTCTTATTCTTATTCTTATTCTTATTCTTATTCTTATTCTTATTCTTATTCTTATTCTTATTCTTATTCTTATTCTTATTCTTTTCTACTCTACTTCTACTTCTACTTCTATTTCCATTTCTATTTCTGTTTCTGTTTCCGTTTCTATTCTGCTCTGCTCTATTCTTATTTTATTTTATTCTACTCTACTTTACTCTATTTCTATTATTTCTATTTCTATTCTACTCTACTCTACTCTACTCTACTCTACTCTACTCTACTCTACTCTACTCTACTCTACTCTATTCTATTCTATTCTATTCTATTCTACCCTACTCTATTCGTATGCCATCCTGAGTCTTCAGAGAGGGTCTTCGGAGCGGGTCTTCGGAGAGGGGCAGCATACAAATTGAATTAATAAAATAAATATAAATAAATAAATAAATAAATACTCCACTCCACTCCACTCCACTCCACTCCACTCCACTCCACTCCACTCCACTCCACTCCACTCCACTCCATTCCATTCCATTCCATTCCATTCTATTCTATTCTATTCTATTCTATTCTATTCTATTCTATTCTATTCTATCCTACTCTATTTGTATGCCACCCTGAGTCTTCAGAGAGGGCCTTTGGAGAGGGGCGGCATACAAATTGAATTAATAAAATAAAAATAAATAAATACTCTACTCTACTCTACTCTACTCTACTCTACTCTACTCTACTCTACTCTACTCCTTCTGGTTGATTTTTAAATTTATTAAGAATGTAGAGCAGGATATTCATTTCTTGTCTTGCATCCATAGTGCCATTTGTGGAACAGCAGAACAAGACTGTTAAATAATAGAGTAACAGAGTTGAAAGGGACCTTGGAGGTCTTCTAGTCCAATCCCCTTTTCAGGCAGGAGACTCTATACCATTCCAGGCAAATGGTTCTCCAATCTCTCCTTGAAAACCTCCATTGATGGAGCATCCAAAATTTCTGAAGACGAGTCATTCCACTGATTAATTGTTCTCCCTGTCAGGAAATTTCTCCTTAGTTCTAGGTTGCTTCTCTCCTTCATTAGTTTCCACCCGTTGCTTCTTCTCCTGCCTTCAGGTGCTTTGAAGAATAGGTCGACCCCCTCTTCTTTGTGGCAGCCCCTCAAATATTGGAACACTGCTGTCATGTCACCTGTTCATTTCATTAGACTAGATATACCCAATTCCTGCAACCAATTCTTGTTGTTGCCATTGTTTGACAAGCTGGAGCTTATCTGAGGAAGGTTAACATTTGGTGAAAGGTATGGAAACCTAGTCCTATAAGGAACAGCAAGAAGAGACAGTGTTTAACCTGAAGAAAGCATCTTCTGATATTTGAAGGGCTATCCTATGGAACAGGGGTGTCAAACACAAGGCCTGCGGGCCAAATACGGCCCACGATGTGGTCGGATGAGGTCTGCAGGGCTGTCCTGGAAAATGTGAGAGGCTGGCCTGCGTTGCTTCGGCCCAGTCTACCCAATGCGAAGAGGAAACATGCCAGCAGTTTGGGGAATGGTATCAAGTTGGCCACGCCCACCCAGCCGGCCACACCCAGCCGGCCCTCCAAGTTCAACCACAGCCCAGATGCAGCCCTTAATGAAATTGAGTTTGCCACCCCTGCTATAGAAGATGGAGCAGAGGTGTTTTCTATTAGTTCAGATTCTAGCTAATGAGTAGAAATGGCAAGGAGGTGGAATTGAACTGAACATTAAGAACGCCACTTAATTTTCATCAATCAATTGCATTTGTTCAAACTGTGGAATAGATTATCTAGGGGAGGGAGAGGTCTGGCCTTTAAAAAACCGGTGTGTAAGCAGAGACGAGACAACCATTTTCTGAGGAGGTAAAGATTCCTGCAAAGGGCAGAGTCCCAAATCGGGCATAGAAAATCGTATCTGAGTTCAAGCGGACGTGAATACAGCTCTCCTAGGAACGTCTTCAGACAAAATATGGAGGTTGGGGAAAAATAAACGGGTAAGATAGGAGATGGTAGGGAATAGCATCAGCTTTTACGAGGCAACTTATCAGACATGTTGGTCTTCCGATGATCGTGAATAAAGCATTGTGGAGGAATACGATTAGCCCACTGTGCACCCCTTTGTCTTCAGTTCTCCTGAACAGCAAACAGCAAAAGAAACAGGAGGTAGGATGTGTTCTCCCAATCTGCCAAAATGTCACGATCAGAGACTTAGAATCCGGGTAAATGTCTATGGAGATTCTCAATCATACAGGTCATGTCAAAGTTGCTTTTTTTTTCCCAAAAGGCAACTGGACTTCGTTTTTCTTTGAAGACATTTCACTTCACATCCAGGAAGCTTCTTCAGTTCTGACCGAATGGTAGAGGCTGGAAGGATTTATACTTCTTGCAGTCATCAGGACGTTAACACTCTTTCTGAGAATCATTCAGTGGTTGGATTCAGCCGGTTCGGGCAAACTGGTACTTAAATTGCTGGCTGGACCCACCCCACCTGTTCCCTCCCCGCCCTTTCCAGGATTGCCCAGATGCCCCATTTTGGCTCCCAGGTAAGTCCTAGGCCCAAAACAGGGCCCAGGGGTGTATGGTACGGCCCCCTCCGTGGCTCATTTTCACTCCCAGGAGGCTGCACAGAGGCCTCCTAGGCCCAAAATCAGGCATGGGTGGGGGTGACGTGTCCTCCTCAAGGCCCGTTTTTGCTCTCAGGGGGCTGCAGGAGGCCGAGTGCTGCCTATCACACCCCCTGGCCATGCCTACCATGGCCACGCCCACCCAACCAAGGGCAGAGAACCGGGCAGAGTTCCGGTTGTTAAATTAGGGCAGAGAACCGGTTGTTAAATTATTTGAATCCCACCACTGGAGTCACTGAGGCCACTTGGATGTTTAGCTCTGCCCTCGGGGTTACCTGAATAGGGTAAATGGGTGTAAGACCTTCTTGGAACAGCTGAAAGGACTGTATTATGAATAGAATATAAATGGTGTTGTTTTGTTCCCCCAAAAAATCTGGGTGCGTCTTATACTCCGAATGTAGCCCTGCCCAGCCTCACAAACGGAGATTTCAGAGGCTAAAAGAAACCTCTGAAAGCAGCTTCAGAAAAAAAGCCTCAGAAACGAAGCTTCAGAAAAAAAGCCTCTGAAAGGCTTTTATCTAAAATAATATGGCAAGCAACAAAAGAAGAATCAGTAAAGGTTCTAACCCAAACTATGCTAACAAATCTGGAGAATGACACAATAACGAACAGATCAGAAGAGGTTAATCTACATACCACTACGAAAGAAAGGAGATTGAAGAGAGTACAGATAGTCCTTTAAATATAAAGCCTCTGAAAGAAGCTTCAGAAAAAAAGCCTCCGAACAGAGTTTCAGAAAAAAAAGCCTCAGAAAAAAAAAAGTTCGGAAGTTTCAGAGGCAGGAAAAAAAAGCAAGGCACAGAGCTCACAACCAAAGAACCTGTTGCAAAAATTCACCTCTGGGAACAGCTGATTCGGGGTATTCCGGGAAGCCGATCCACCCACCAATCAGCTTTTTTTCTTATTTTCCTCCCCAAAAACTAAGATTCGTCTTATACTCTGAAAAATACGGTACCATTTTTTTCCCTCAAAAGACAACTGGAGTTCCTTGATTTTTTCTTTGAAAACATTTTGCTTCTCATCCAAGAAGCAAAACATTTCAAAGAAAAAAAAAACAAAACCCGAGAAAGTCCACTTGCCTTTTGCAAAAAAAAAAAAAAAAAAAAGTACCTTTGAAAGAGAATCTGGGTAGCACTCAGATCTGAAATCCAAACTAATCAGTACGAAGTAGAACGAGGTTTGTTCCTTTCATGTTTAGACGATCTGTGACTTATAGACTGCAGTTGGTGGGCTATTTCTCCAAATGATGGAGATGAAATTTGACAGCCCGATGGCTGGATTTCAGGGGTGTGATTTCAAGCCATGGGACGGGGAGTTAGGAATTTTAAAGGGGGCTTGGCAATATTTTGCATCCCAGAAGATAACAGAATAACAGAGGTGGAATTGCCCTCTGGAATGATTTGCCCCCCGGACATCTGCAGGATACCAGATCTCCGGGCCTTTCGCCATGCCCTAAAAACTCTTTTATTTCATCAAGCTGGGCTGACATTAACCCCCCCTCCCCCTCTTAGCTTTTTAATTGTTTATGGGTTTTAGTCACGATGTTTTAAATTTTTTGGGCCAAAACTGTTTAATTCTTTTTAAAAAATTAAATTTTGTACTGAAATGTTTTTTATTCTTGGCTGTGCACTGCCCTGAATCCACCAGGAGAAGGGTGGTATACAAATTTAATAAAATAAATAAAATAAATAAATAAGGGAGAAGGAGCTAGAAGAACCTAGAAGGTTCTAGAAGGAGAAATTCCCTGACAGTTAGAGCAATTAAGCAGTGGAATGACTCGCCTCCAGAAATTGTGGGTGTCTCATCACTGAATAACAAAATAACAGCACTGATAACGTTACCTAGTTAGATAATGAAATTTCTTCAAGAAAACAATCAAACTCAGAGAGAACCAAGGACCCGAAGTTCAAGCCTGAGCTGCAAATATTAAGAGTAGAGTAGAGTAGACTAGAGTAGAGTAGAAGGGATAGGATAGGATAGGATAGGATAGGATAGGATAGGATAGGATAGGATAGGATAGGATAGGATAGGATAAGAAAGAAAGAAAGAAAGAAAGAAAGAAAGAAAGAAAGAAAGAAAGAAAGAAAGAAAGAAAGAAAGAAAGAAAGAAAGAAAGAAAGAAAGAATTCTTTATTGGCCAAGTGTGATTGGACACACAAGGAATTTGTCTTTGGTGCATACACTCTCGGTGTACATAAAAGAAAAGATACATTTGTCAAGAATCATAAGTTACAACACTTAAAAATAGTCATATGGAAACAGTCAAATCTTAATAGAATGGAATGGAATGGAATGGAATGGGAGAGGAGGGGAGGGGAGGGGAGAGGAGAGGAGAGGAGAGGAGAGGAGAGGAGAGGAGAAGAGAAGAGAAGAGAATGCAAACTTCCCTCCTTTCACTGATGAGGTTACATAGTTGGGTAATGAAACATCTTCAAGAAACTAACTAACCTTAGAGAGCACCAAGGATCCCACCTCCGAACTCTGCCTACCTCTGCTCTAGATACTTTTAAAGCACCTGGAATTGTATGTGTCTTCTTAACAGCTGCATCACACCTTGAGCTCCTGCTCGGCTTCAGATCGCCTAAGGCACCCCGATCCTTTCCATAAACAGCTCCCCCCTTAGCTCACCAAAACTTATACTTTTACTAACTATATTTTCTTTCCCATA
This sequence comes from Masticophis lateralis, assembly GCA_030761175.1. Taxonomy (NCBI): domain Eukaryota; kingdom Metazoa; phylum Chordata; class Lepidosauria; order Squamata; family Colubridae; genus Masticophis; species Masticophis lateralis. Next base: position 7,482,999 of record JAUDYJ010000006.1, on the reverse strand, counting down.
AGAAAGGAAAGTTGGGTGTTTGGACGAGAAGAAATAGCATATGGCTTCATCCGCTAACAGAAAGACAAGGCTTTTTAATTTAGAAACTGTGACTGCTGAACAGCATGGCGAAGGGGCCTATTCACAGCTTTGAAGAATGCAGATGCTTCTTGGTTTCAACTGCGGCTATCCCACATTGCCATCTGCAGAGAAAACGGGAATAAGGAAGAATTTAAATCTGAATATACTTTTAAAGCAACTCCACCGCCTCTCTTGGACAGCCGAAGAGACATGAATGAAAATGATTAAACCTGTGGGGTTGTTGGAGAGAGATTAGCCAAGGCAGGGGGAAGAGTCAAATAGGGAATTAGCCTGGAATCCCTACATGGACATAAAAGAAGTGGTAAAATCCAATTTTAAAAATTGTGGGCATGGCTTGGTGGCCGTGGCAGGGGAAGGATACTGCAAAATCTCCATTCCCCCCCCAAAATTCCTGGGGGAAGGATATTGCAAAATCTCCATTCCCACCCCACTCCGGGACCATCCAGAAGTGGTATTTGCCGGTTTTCCAAACTACTCAAAATTTCCGCTACCGATTCTCCAGAACCTGTCAGAGCCTGCTGCATTTCACCCCTGCATAAGAGAGTGAAGTCTGAGACACACACCCCTCTTGAATGCTGTTGAACCTTCTCTAGTCTGACCCAAGCACAAACCAGCAGTCTGAGAAGATGCCTCTGTTACCAACTTGAGCGACAAAATTGCAAGTTTTAACAAACAAATGCAAAATGGGCCTGGTGGCTCAGCAGACTAAAGCATTGTGATTAACATCAGCTGTCTGCAATTCCTCTAAGTTCAAATCTCACCAGGCTCAAGGTTGACTCAGCCTTCCATCCTTTCTAAGATAGGTCAAATGAGGACCCAGTTTGTGGGGGCAATAAGCTGACTTTGTATAAATATAAATATACAAAAGTATGAAGGCTATTGCTTAATGCATTGTAAGCCGCCCTGAGTCTTCGGAGAAGGGCGGCATATAAATCAATTTTTTAAAAAAATGGAGAGAAGAAAGAAAGAAAAGGAGTAAGAAAAAAAGAGCGCAGGAAGAAAGAATGAAAAGAAACAGACAGCAGTACTCCCAATTTCCTCAGTAGCAAATATGATTACAAAATTATCTCTTACTCTATGATTATTAGAACCAGAATAGACCCGGAAGGGACCTTGGAGGTCTTCTAGTCCAGCCCCCTGCTCAAGCAGGAGATCCTATGCTATTTCAGACAAGTGACTGTCCAGTCTCTTCTTAAAAACCTCCAATGATGAAGCACCCACAGCTTTTGAAGGCAAGCTGTTCTATTGATTAGTTGTCCTCACTGGTAGGAAGTTTCTACTGAATTCCAGGTTGTCCCAAGAAGATTTCACTTCTCATCCAAGAAGCTTCAGAATTCATCCAGTCAGAGCTGAAGAAGCTTCTTGGATGAGAAGTGAAATGTCTTCAGAGAAAAATCAGAAAGTCCAGTTTCCTCTTGAAAAAACACCTTTGGGACAAGCATGACCTGGATGCTTGAGAATCTCCATAGACATTAATTCCAGGTTGCTTTTCTCCTTGATTTCCATCTATTGTTTCTTGTCCTGCCCTCTGGTGCTTTGGAGAATAGTTTGACCCCCTCATCTTCGTGGCAGTTTCTCAAATACTGCTATCATGTCCCCATCCTAGTCCTTCTTTTCTCTAGACTAGCCAAACCCAAATCCTGCAACTGTTCTTCATACTTTTTAGCCTCCAGGCCTTTAATCATCTTTGTTGCTCTTCTTTGCATTTTTTTCAAAGTCTCAACGTCTTTTTTGTAATGTGGTAACCAAAACTGATGTTGTGGTCCACCAGCAGCCTGCGGAGCTGGCAGCGGATTCGGACAGTGAGGAGGCTGGGGAGGGACATGGGCCAGTCCTGGAGTCTGGGGAAGGCCCAGATGAGGGCTCTGCGTCAGAGGCAGAGATGGGGCCAGGGCCATCTGGGAGTGATGCACAGACTCCAGAGCCTCCAGGATCGGACATCAGAGAGACAGAGGAACAGGAGGAGTCTGTTCCTAGTGCACGCATGTGCAGAGCTGCCAGAAGGCAAGAACAGTTAAAACAAAAGGGACAACTCAGCAGTAAAGCCTGGAGATGATTGACCCCTCCCATAAGGCTTAAAAGAGGAGCAAAGGCACATGGGCCCTTTGCAGGAAAGCAACGTTGTTAATTCTGTTCCCAGTCGGCATTTCTGTTTGATTCTGGACTCCGTGTGGCTTTGCCAAGTAGGTCTTTGGCAGCGTGTCAAGGGAGATAAAGGTTGGTAATTATCCCGAAGGACTTCTCCTGAAGGACTTTTTGCATCTAATTGGGACTCAGCTGTGAATGAACGTAATTCACAGCTGTTGCAATAAAAGAGGGTTTTGGGACTACTCGTATGTTTTAATGACTCAGGAAGCCTAAGTTACAACAACTGGATGCAGATTTCCAGGTGTGGCCTTACTAAGGCTTTATAAAGCGGTACTAATACTTTCCATGATTTTGATTCTATGCCTCTGTTTATACAACCAAGGATCGTATTAGCTTTTTTGGCTGTTGCCACACACGGCTGGCTTACACTTAAGTGACTGTCCACTAGGACTCCAAGATCTCTCTCACAATTACTGTTTTTGAGCCTGGTTTTGTCTAATCTGTACTTGTACCTTTGGTTTTTGATGGTATGGTATACTTTGGTTTGTTCTCTAATCCACGTGCCGCTCTTTCTATCTTGTCTTGTAATGCCGAGCATGTATTCTTTTTTATATAACCTTTTTTTTTCCCCTGGGGGGGGGGGGGGAAACCTTTATCACTATAGTGCCTGTAAGTGTTTGGCAACATTATCAGTCATGTAATAACTGTCAGCCCAGCTTCAGGCTTCTAGAGAGGTTTTCGATGTGAAAGGCGCGCACTCCAGCAGCTTGACAAGCCCTGTCCTTTAAGTTATGAGAAAATAATCAGAAGATCAATGAAGGGACCAGGCAGCTTGAATTAGACTTCATCGGAATGACATTTTGGCGTCAGTCAGGCGGTGATCTGAAGGGCAGCTCTGCGGGAGGGGTCTTCCTCACTGCCCGTGGCTTGATTCATTTAGTCGAGCAGGTAAATAACGCCATTTTTTTTTTCTTTTAAGGAAAGGGAGGGAGAGGGGAAAGGTTCGGTGCTTACCAGCAGTGGGCTTCAAAAATTTTAGCAAGGGGTACTCTGCCTGGTTGTTGGGTGGATGTGGCCATAGTGGGCATGGCCTAGTCAGCCTCCTGCACCAGAGCGGGGGGGGGGAGAGGCGTTTTGCCCTCCCCGGGCTCCAGAGGCTTTCCTCAAGCCTCCAGGAGGGCGAAACGGCCTCCCCAGGCGCCGAAGGCCCTCTGGAGGCCAGAAACAGGGCCTGGTGGCTCAGCAGACTAAAAGCATTGTGATTAACACCAGATGTCTGCAATTTCTGTAAATTCGAATCTCACCAAGCTCAAGGTTGACTCGGCCTTCCATCCTTTCTAAGGTAGGTAAAATGAGGACCCAGTTTATGGGGGGCAATAAGCTGACTTTGTATAAATATACAAAAGTATGAAGGCTATTGCTTAACGCATTGTAAGCCGCCCTGAGTCTCCGGAAAAGGGCGGCGTATAAATCAATTTTTTTAAAAAAAGCCCCATTTCCCTCCTTCCTGAACTTCTGGTAGGCCCATTTTTTGTCCTCCCTGAGCCTCTGTGTGTGCCCTGCATTTATCTGCATCCAAAATGGGCCATGTGGGAGGGGTGGGTGGGGCGGGGCCAGCCAGGAGTGGGATTTGCAGGGGTCTCCAAACTGCACAGGATCTTAGCTAGAGGTTCTTCCAAACCCCTGCGAACCCCCAGCAGCCCACCCCGATGCTTACTGAGGAAAAGGAATCGAAAAGGAAGAAAAATATAGAATGCCAAACAGGAAGCATGGGAGAAAAGAAGATGTTTTCTCTTTTCCAGGAAGAGTTTTTGTAGAGGTTGGAGAGAAATTAAGTAATTGTTCTGTAAGGCCAGAATACAGATAGTCCTTGGCTTTCAACAGTTCTTTTAGAGACCTAGATTTAGAAGAATGAATTTGGACTGGGGAACTCGCATTTCTAAGCAGATTTCTTTATTGTTCCTCACCTACCGGAATAAATATTGCCTAACTAAAGCAGACTACTTCCACCGAGACATAAACTCGGGGAACTATTAGGGAGCAGCGGTCTTCACCTTCTTTCCCTCACACAGACTGTCTGAACCAAGTTGTCTCTGGCTCCTCTGGAACGCAGCCCCTCCCTCCTGGGAATCCAGACTACATTCCATCACAGTGCTGATACTTAGAAGAGTAAAAGTCAGCCATTCTACTTCTTGTCCCATTTTTGTTTACAGGGTAAAGTTGATTTTACGGAAAAGAAGCATGATCATCACAAGTTTCAGAAGCATGATCGTCACAGAATTCTTCCACACGTTCTTATTACCCCAGGGTATTGGGGGTCAGGTGGGTAAATAGGCTCTGCTATTATTGGTGGTAAGTGGGCTCATTGTTTATCCTTGGCACCAGGGAGTTATCTCTGATAGCTTATATGTTTTAATCCTGAGAGCCACCCAGAGCTATTTGAATGAGATGTATGTGTGTGTGTGTGTTTGTTTGTATGTATGTATGTATGGTAACAAACGCGTAGTCCCCTGACTCCACTTTGCTGAAATGTGTGGAGTTGTCCTCGAATACACTCACAATTTATTCTATTTCTGTATTTGCACCTGCAAAATAATTTAAGAGTATGGTAGCTAGGATACATGATTGACCCGTGATTGGCCTAGACAAGAAACCTATCTGGCCAACCTGGCCTTGACGAGCTTCAATGGGAGGATTGATGTCCTTACACGACACAACTAAACACAATCTGTGTGACTAGGAGAGCTTTAGTTTCATTGTGTGCACCTTTGCTGAGGTGCGTTGCGTGCAGGGATGGGCTGCTGGGGGTTCGCAGAGGGTCAGGAGAACCTCTAACTAAGCTTCTGTGCAGTTCAGAGAACCCCCAAATCCCACTCCTGGTTGGCCCTGCGCACCCTGACCTGTCCCTCCCAGGAGTCCCCATGTGGCCCATTTTAGATGCAGATAAGTGCAGGGCGCGCATGGAGGCTTGGGAAGGCAAAAAACAGGCCTACCAGAAGTTTGGGAAGGCCGGAAATGGGCTCCAGAGGGCCTCTGGAGCCTGGGGAGGGAAAAATCGCATCCACCCACCTGCCCATCTACCCATCTGCCCCAGCTCTATGCCATCCTATTTAGGCACATTTTTGAGGCTGGGCGCATGTGTGGAAGGCATGCGCGCAAGCAAAGTGCATTCCCAGAAGGCCGAGCGTATGCACGGAAGGCAGGCGCACGCACAAATCAGGTGCATTCGCGGCCAACCGGTGGCTGATTTCTTTTTTCTTGCCTAAGTGTAAATAGTTTTCTCATCATTGAATTTCATTTTGTTAGATAGGACTCAAGTCTGTCAGGATCCTTTTGTATTTTGAGCTTCTCTCCTGGGGCGTTGGCTATTCCTGCCAGCTTAGTGTCATTTGCAGATTTGACGAGAAAGAAACTCTTAAGAATTCTGAGAAGCGGCAGAAAAATAACAGTTTTGGAAACACGAGAAGAAAAAACTATTAGGAACTTAGAAAGGCAGACCTTGCTACTACTGGCATATGATTTTTTACTAATTCTCTGGATATGGAACGAAAGAGTGACGGGGTGGCCTCCTTAAGCTGATGCTTTGAAGAAGGCTCTGGGGTTTAGATGACTGTCATAAATTTTTGTCGTAGGAATTGCTTGGTCATTGTAATAAAACGCTATCACTCCATACAATTTCTAGCCCTCCCCAAGAGCCCCCACGGAGTATGACATTCAGCCTGAGCCAAAGGCCCAGTGTGTTGGGATATTGATCTATTGAGGCTTTGGAGATTTTGTGACAGAATGGTTTAAATGAAAATATCAAGTTTTGGTCATGCTGGGCAGTTCAAAAGATGGAATTGTGGATTGTTTATCCAGAGTTTGGGGCAAGCTTCAGTCACAAGCCAGGCAGCTCAAAGCCTCTTGGTGTCTGCAGGGTTTAACTTTCCAGCAGGATATCTAGCTGGATATATAATTCCATGAAGACGGCAAGAAATATATTATACCGTGAAAACTCCTGGCCACGTTGTTCTTTTAACCACTTTTCCCAAGCAAATTGGTACTACAGGTACTTTGGTACTACAGATAATTCTCAACCGACAACAGTTCATTTAGTGACTATTCAAATTTACAACAGCACTGATAAAGTGATCGTTTTTCACACTTAACGACCATTGCATCATCTCCATGGTCACACGAGCAAAACTCAAAACGTTTGACAACTGACTCATATTTATGACGGTTGCAATGTCCTGTGGACATGTGATCTACTTTTGTGACCCAAATTCAGTGGGGAGGTCAGATTCACTTAACAATTGCAGGAAGAAAGATTGTAAACCAGAGCAAAAATCACCTAACACCAGTCATTTTGGGCTCTATTGTGTTCCTAAGTCAAGGGTTACTTGTGCGAGAAATGGACAAATAGCCTATTGGACTATCAGAGTCCATAGATCTCAGAAGGATAGCAGGCCCAAAGTTGAACCAAAGTTTTAGACAGAAAGATTTCAAAGTGTATCAGAACGAGAGGCGGGTTTCAGCAGGTTCTGACCAGTTCTGGAGAACCGGTAGCAGAAATTTTGAGTAGTTCAGAGAACCAGTAGTAAAAATTCTGACTGGCCCTGCCCCCATCTATTCTCTGCCTCCCAAGTCCCAGCTGATTGGGAGGAAATGATTGGGAGGAAAGGAGCCTGTGTAGCGTAGGGGGCTAATGCCTCCTACTAAAGACAGCAATTAACACCAGCTGTCTGTAATTTCTGTGAGTTCAATCCCAGCCAGGCTCAAGGTCGACTCAGCCTTCCATCCTTTCTAAAGTGGGTAAATTGAGGACCCAGTTTGTTGGGGGCAATGAGCTGACTTTGTATAAATATACAAAAGTATGAAGGCTATTGCTTAACACATTGTAAGCCGCCCTGAGTCTCCGGAGAAGGGCAGCATATAAATCAAATTAAAAAAAAAATGGGGATTTTGCAGTAACCTTCCCCTGAAGTGGGGAGGGAATGGAGATTTTACAGTATCCATCCCCTGCCATGCCCACCAAGCCATTCCCACCAAGCCACACCCACAGAACCGGTAGTAAACAATTTTGAAACCCACCACTGATCAGAATTACTTGTAATCCTGTTGAGCCGTTGCTGTGAAATATGATTCTTGCAAAATACGTAGTTCTGAAATATATTTGGAATCAGAACGTTGAAACTGTGAGAAATAGGGAACAGAAAGGAGCTGATGGATAGAGGTTTGAGATGCACACGGGTATATGTGGAGACTGTCTGTCAGTAAGAAAAAACAAGTTGTGTTGTGCGTATAGAAAAGTATAAAAAGAATGTCTTGGGAATGAGTTCAGGGCCACTGGCCATTCACACCTTGCTGAACTCAGCTATGTCAATGGACCTCATTGTAATGGGTTATTGATATAGGTTGTGTTATGATGGCTATTCATGCTCCAAATTGCTCATGAAATGATCCTCTGGATCTTAAAGTAAGAATTGCTTATTGTATTGCTGTTTCCTGTTTCTTTCATTGGAATATTTTTACAACACCTGTATCTACGAGACCACCTTCTACCACCAGTAGCCTCTCACCGACCAGTCCGCTCCCATAGAGAGGGGCTTCTCAGGGTGCCGTCGGTCAAACAGTGCTGACTGGTGGCCCCCAGGGGGAGCGCCTTCTCTGTGGGGGCACCTGCCATCTGGAACGAGCTCCCCCCGGAGATACGGAGGATCCCGGATCTGCGCGCTTTCCGCCGTGCCCTCAAAACATTCCTATTGTTAGGCCTAGCCTAACTTCTCTTTGAAATTGTTTTTTAAATTTTAAATTTGTCTTATAAATTGGGGTGTATTCATTTGTTTTTCTGGGCCAAAGTATTTAATGTATTTTAAATGGTTTTTTTTAACGTTTGTACTATATGTATCTTATCTTCTGGCTGTTCACCGCCCTGAGTCCTTCGGGAGTAGGGCGGTATATAAACTAACTAACTAACTAACTAACTAACTAACTAACTAACTAACTAACTAACTAACAATAATAATAATAATAATAATAATAATAATAATAACAACAACTAAATCAGAAGCACAAGGCTGCAATTTAAGAGCAAACAACCAGGTTGCCCACTTAACAATTCACTTAACAGCTGTTAACAGAAAGGTGCTAAAATAAAGCAAAACTCACTGAAGAAACATCTCACTTAGCAACAGAAATTCGGGGCACAATTGTGGGTTGTAAGTTGAGAAAGCTCTGTAGAGGGCAGAATGTTCAGAAATTAAATTTTAAAGTTTTTTAAATTTGACTGCAGTCGCCCCAAACTCCTGCCATGTGTCCAATGAGGTAATGGCAGAAATGACATGTTTACATACTTCCCAGCAGGATGCAGGATGCAGATGTTTAGTTTGCGGTGTTTGTATGATTATGTCACAGCGCACATGTTGTTATTGCTCAACATTTTTCTCTGGAGAACCTTAGTTAGTTGGGTTAGTTTTATTCCTCAATCTGGGAAACTTTCCTCAAAGCACACAACTTTCTGGCCGGGGAAGCCTACGCAACTGGAGAGCATCCAATTTGAAGATTGCATTATTCTATATACCACTTTGTTCTGCCTTGATAAGACCACAGTTGGAATGTTGTGTCCAGTTTTGGTCATTGTGTTATTAAAAAACCGTGTCCTCCTGGACTCACGGTTGAGTTTAGAAGATCATATAACGACCGTGACCAGGGGGGCATTCACCCAGATACGTCTGGTGCACCAGTTGTGTCCCTACTTGGACCGAGATGCACTACGCATAGTTACTCATGCGCTAGTCACCTCATGTATTGACTACTGTAACGCTGTCTACATGGGGCTGCCCTTGAGGGCCACTTGGAGGCTTCAGCTGGTGCAAAATGCAGCCGCGCGGGTTGTGATGGGAGAATCCCGATACTCCCATGTTACACCCCTCCTGCGCGACTTGCATTGGTTACCGGTTGCCCTCCGGTTAAGATTCAAGGTGCTGTTGATGACCTATAAAGCCCTATATGGCTTAGGTCCAGGATATTTGGTGGATCACCATGGGATCGACAGCAACGACATCCCATTGCCCGGTCCGCGCCCATAGAGAGGGCCTGCTTAGGGTGCCTTCGGCTAGACAGTGTTGGCTGGCAGCCCCCAGGGGAAGACCCTTCTCTGTGGGTGCGCCCACCCTCTGGAATCAACTCCCCTTGGAGCTCCAGTTGGCACTTGACCTTCGCACCTTCCTCCGTGAATTAAAAACTTAAAATAAAATAAAATAATAAAATAAAATAAAATAAAATAAAATAAAATAAAATAAAATAAAATATAAAATAAAATAAAATAAAATAAAATAAAATAAAATAAAATAAAATAAAATAAAATAAAATAAAATAAAATAAAATAAAATAAAAAGTTGATACTCTAGAAAGAGTGCAGAGAAGAACCACAAAGATGTTTAGGGGACTGGAGGCCAAAACCTATGAAGAACAGTTGCAGGAATTGGGTGTGTTTAGTTTAATGAAAAGAAGGACCAGGAGTGACATGACAGCAGTCTTCTAATATTTGAGGAGCTGCCATCAAAAAAAGAGCAGCTCAACCTATTTCTCCAAAGCACCTGAAGGCAGAAACAATGGATGGAAACTAAAGCAGGAGAGAAGCAACTTAGAAATCAGGAGAAAATTCCTGACAGTTAGAACAATTAATCAGTGAAACAACTTGCCTCCAGAAGTTATGGGTGCTTCAACACTGGGAGGTTTTAAGAAGAGGTTGGACAACCATTTGTCTGATATGGGATAGGGTCTCCTACCTGAGTAGGGCATTAGATTAGATGTCCGTTCCAACTCTGTTATTACGTTATATAGTAACATTGTTATGAAGTCCTCTTTGTGTCAACTCGCAAAGCATCTCTGGCCTGCTCTCGAGTTGCCATAGGCAAGGGGGATGGGAAAATGGCTATACAGCATGGCATCCAAAAACAAAAGCACATTCCAAGCATATCTCTCTCAAGGCTGTCTCCCAGGGTTACCCACAGCAGCCGGAGGAAAGTGATCTCTACAACCCGCGAAATTGCTCCCTTGGTGAATGTGACCAATGATACACCCTGGGGGGGGGGAGGGGAGAAACAGGGTCATGACTGGGTCATAAATTACATGGGGTCAGAGTTGGCTTCACTTGGAACCTGCCGATATGAAGCTCCTAATAAATAACTGGATTTCTTTTGAAGCTTGGCTCGAGGCTCATGATTTAATTAGGGCATCCAGTCAGAAACTCGACACTTTGCTTCTTCCCTCTTACACTATCTTCTATTAATTGCCTTTGAAGTCTTATTATCGTTAAGTCATCTGGCTGTTACACCCAATTGATTAATCATTCCCAGAAACTTTTGCTGACCTTTCTATGGGCATTAAGCATATCATGTCTCTCTGTCTTACGGAGTTTTTCATTTAGTTCAGGAGATTGTACCTTAAGCCTCTCTCCAATCGACATCACCATAGTCCAGGGGTCTGCAACCTTAAGCACTCAAAGAGCCATTTGGACCCGTTTCCCACAGAAAACAAAACACCAGGAGCCACAAAACCTGGGTGGGCGTGGCCAACTCAATGTCACTCACTTCCACCAGTCACATGATGCCCCCACCCCCGCACCCTCCAGCCACGCTTATCCAGCCGGTCATTAGGGCAGAGAACCAGTTCTTAAAAAATGCCGGGAACCACAAAATCCTTTTGACATATCTCTCTCTCCCATCCTCCCTCCTTTTCTCCCTCTCTCTCTGTATCTATGTTTATGTTGTTTATGTTTATTATATTTATATACCGCCCCTCTCCCGAAGGACTTGGGGCGGTGGACAGCCAGCAAATAAAATACAGAAATACAAAATTTAAAACAGTATTAAAATCCAATTAAATCAATTTGGCCCATAGTTAAAAACCCTATATTAAAACCCCTAATTTTAGTAATTGAATTAAAACAGTTTTTTTTAAAAAAAAGAGTAGGTCAGGCCAGCCTGGCTTGCTGAAACAAAAACATCTTTAGGGCAGTTCGGAAAGCGCGAAGGTCAGGGATCCGCCGTATCTCTAGGGGCAACTCGTTCCAGAGGGTAGGTGTCCCCACAGAGAATCTTCTCCCCCTGGGGGCTGCCAGCCGGCATTGTCTGGCCGACGGCACCCTGAGGAGGCCCTCTCTGTGGGAGCGTACTGGTCGGTGGGAGGCTACCGGTGGCAGAAGATGGTCTTGTAAGCACCCGGGTCCTAAATCATGGAGCGCTCTAAAGGTAGTAATCAATATCTTGAAGCGCACCTGGAAGACCACTGGGAGCCAGTGCAGCTCGCACAGGAGAGGTGTTACATGGGAGCGCCGAGTCGCCCCCATAACTACCCACGCGGCCGCGTTCTGGACCAGTTGGAGCCTCTGGGTGCTCCTCAAGGGGAGCCCCATGTACAGAGCATTAGAGAGCATTATCTCTCTATGTCTCTCTCTCTCCCCCTCTCTTTGTATCTCTCTGTCTCTGCCCTGGCTGCTTCTCCATCCCCTGCCAATCACCCTTACCTTCTCAGGCCAGGCAAGGAGTGACTGGGAGGGGAGGGCGAGGGCGAGGGGTGGGGCCAACCAGTGGTGGGATCACCCAACAGGGAGCCATAGCAGAGGGCCCAAAGAGCCGCATGTGGCTCCAGAGCCGCAGGTTGCTGATCCCTGCCATGGTCTCTCTATGCCTTCTTGGTGCTTGTGAAGAGGCCCTGCTACCAACACACCTTGGTTGTTCAAGAGGTGACAGATAGTTAAAGGTTTGTCCTATGGAAAGGTGACAGTTCAGCCATTAGTGTTGCACTAGAGCAAGGGTGTTGAACTCAATTTCATTGAGGGTCACATCAGGGTTGTGTTTGACCTCAGAGGGCCGGAGATGGGCATGGCTGGGGGGGCATGTCCATGGTGGGCATGTCCAGCTGGATGGCACTCTTGTTGGGAGCACCTGTGGTGGCCAAGTGCTAAGGCAGGACTTCCCTGAGACCCTCACTCACTCTCATAGTCTCCTTCCTTCCTTCCTTCCTTCCTTCCTTCCTTCCTTCCTTCCTTCCTTCCTTCCTTCCTTCCTTTCTTTTTCTCCTTCCTTCCTCCTTCCTTCCTTCCTCCTTCCTTCCACCTTCCTTCCTTCTTTCTTTTCTCCTTCCTTCCTTCCTTCATTCCTCCTTCCTTCTTTTTCTCCTTCCTTCCTTCTTTCTTTTTCTCCTTCCTTCCTTCCTTCCTTTCTTTTTCTCCTTCCTTCCTCCTTCCTTCCACCTTCCTTCCTTCCTTCTTTCTTTTCTCCTTCCTTCCTTCCTTCCTTTCTTCCTACCTTCCTTTTTCTCCTTCCTTCCTTCCTTCTTTCTTTTTCTCCTTCCTTCCTTCCTTCCTTCCTTCCTTCCTTCCTTCCTTCCTTCCTTCCTTTCTTTTTCTCCTTCCTTCCTCCTTCCTTCCTTCCTCCTTCCTTCCACCTTCCTTCCTTCCTTCTTTCTTTTCTCCTTCCTTCCTTCCTTCCTCCTTCCTTCATTCCTCCTTCCTTCCTTCCTTCCTTCCTACCTTCCTTCTTTTTCTCCTTCCTTCTTTCCTTCCTTCCTTTCTTTTTCTCCTTCCTTCCTCCTTCCTTCCTTCCTCCTTCCTTCCACCTTCCTTCCTTCCTTCTTTCTTTTCTCCTTCCTTCCTTCCTTCCTTCATTCCTCCTTCCTTCCTTCCTTTCTTCCTTCCTTCCTTCCTTCCTTCCTTCCTTCCTTCTTTTTCTCCTTCCTTCCTTCCTTCCTTCCTTCCTTTCTTTTTCTCCTTCCTTCCTCCTTCCTTCCTTCCTCCTTCCTTCCACCTTCCTTCCTTCCTTCTTTCTTTTCTCCTTCCTTCCTTCCTTCCTCCTTCCTTCATTCCTCCTTCCTTCCTTCCTTCCTTCCTACCTTCCTTCTTTTTTTCCTTCCTTCCTTCCTTCTTTCTTTTTCTCCTTCCTTCCTTCCCACCTTTTTCTTTGCCTTTCCTCTTTCCCTTTCTCCTTTCCTGTCCCTTCTTGCATGTTCAAATGCAAAAGGGGAAACATTTCTCCTTTTGTTTTGTTTTTAGTTTCTTTTGCTAGCCCTCTGCAAGCAAAAATGGAGCTCGGGATGGCCTCCTCCCCAGGCCACACTTTTGGCCACGAGAGACTCCTGTAGCCCTCTGCTAGCGAAAACAGAGCTTGGGGGGAGAGGGCATGTGCCATCGCAGCTGAAAATGAAGCCCGGGAAGGCCATGCATCACCTAACCGAGCTCCGTTTTTGCTGGCAGAGGCAGAGGCCTGTCCTTTGTTATTTCCAGGCCAGCCCTGTGGGCCACATTTAAGCACCCCATGGGTCAGATCCAGCCAGTGATAAAATCCAAATTTTTTTACTACTGGTTCTGTGGGCGTGGCTTGGTGGGCATGGTGTGGCTTGGTGGGCGTGGCTTGGTGGGCATGGCAGGGGAAGGATACTGCAAAATCCCCATTCCCTCCCCATTCCAGGGGAAGGATACTGCAAAATCCCATTCCCACCCCGCTCCAGGGGAAAGATACCGCAAAATCCCCATTTCCTCCCCACTCCAGGGGAAGGATGCTGCAAAATCCCTATTCCTTCCCCATTCCAGGTGAAGAATGCTGCAAAATCCCCATTCCCTTCCCACTCCAGGGGAAGGATACTGCAAAATCCCATTCCCACCCCGCTCCAGGGGAAAGATACCGCAAAATCCCCATTTCCTCCCCACTCCAGGGGAAGGATGCTGCAAAATCCCTATTCCTTCCCCATTCCAGGTGAAGAATGCTGCAAAATCCCCATTCCCTCCCCATTCCAGGGGAAGGACACTGCAAAATCCCATTCCCACCCCGCTCCAGGGGAAAGATACCGCAAAATCCCCATTTCCTCCCCACTCCAGGGGAAGGATGCTGCAAAATCCCTATTCCTTCCCCATTCCAGGTGAAGAATGCTGCAAAATCCCCATTCCCTTCCCACTCCAGGGGAAGGATGCTGCAAGATCCCCATTTCCTCCCCACTCCAGGGGAAGGATGCTGCAAACTCCCCATTCCCTCCCCACTCTGGGGCCGGCCAGAAGTGGTATTTGCCAGTTCTCCAAACTACTCAAAATTTCCGCTACCAGTTCTCCAGAACCTGCCAGAACCTGCTGGGTTTCACCCCTGGATCCAGCCCCTGGGTCTTGAGTTAGACACTCCTGCACCAGTGCATCATTAGTGCAAGGCTGCCAAAAAAAACCCCTTCAAACTTTATATGCTAATGAATTGCAATTGACAGCTCAGTAAACGGGATAGGCTTAACCCCCCCTTGATAGTTATCATTTATTTTCTTTGACTGTCAACAGAAGGTCTGCTTTTAGAGGCAGCATCCTTCCTGCCTGCCCACCTGTAATGGAATGGCGAAGGTAAACACCGTCTATCAACCTGTCACATGATGCCCCAGATACACAAACTGTATTTGTGGTGATGACTTGAATTTAAGGGGGCGGGGAATGAGATAAGAGGCTTACTCAGAAAGATAAGAGTTATTTGTGGGGACAGAAAGTTGAAGTGGGATAAAGAAGCTGGCAAACTTAGTGCTGAAGATGTGCGAGGAGAAGAACATGCACGAGCAAGCAACAATGAAAATAGATCGTTGCACTTTGCCAGAAAGCAGTGGTAGGTTTCAATTTTTTTTACTACTGGTTCTGTGGGCGTGGCTTGGTGGGTGTGGTGTGGCTTGGTGGCCGTGGCTTGGAGAGCATGACAGGGGAAGGATACTGTAAAAACTCCATTCCCTCCCCAATCCAGGGGAAGGTTACTGCAAAATCTCCATTTCTTCCCAATCAGTTGGGACTTGGGAGGCAGAGAATAGATGGGGGCGGGACCAGTGGTGGGATTCAAGTACTTTAACAACCGGTTCTCTGCCCTAATGATTTCTTCCAACAACCAGTTTGCCAAACTGCTCAGAAAGTTAACAACCGGTTCTCCGGATTCAGCGAACTGGCTGAATCCCACCACTGAGCGGGACCAGTCAGAATTTTTACTACCGGTTCTCCGAACTACTCAAAATGTCGACTACCGGTTCTCCAGAACTGGTCAGAACCTGCTGAAATGCACCTCTGCTGGCAGGGAGTTTTGCTACCGGTTCTTCAAACCACCCACCTCCATCGCTACCAGATCAGGTGATCCAGTCCAAACTGGGAGCATTTCACCCCTGCTTCAAACCCGCCCCCCCCCCCCAAACAGAGCTTCAGAAAAGAAGCCCCCAAACAGAGCTTTAGAGCAGGGGTGAAATGTAAAATTTGTTACTACCGGTTCTGTCGGTGGGGCTTGGTGGGGAGGGGGTTAATGTGACTGGGTGGGCATGGCCAACATTTTTTTTTTAAACTTTTCAAAGCATTTTTTCTAATGCTTTGAAAAGCCTCTCTGCCGATCAGGCAACTCAGCTTGGATCGTCAGAGAGGCTTTTAAAAAAATGCTTTGAAAAGCCTCTCTGACGATCAGGCAACTCAGCTGGGATCGTCAGAGAGTTTTCAAAGCATTTTTTTTATCACCTCTTCGGCCAAGAGGTTGCAGAAAAAAATGCTTTGAAAAGCCTCTGACGATCCCAGCTGAGCCACGCGATCATCAGAGGCTTTTTTTTTTAAACTTTTAAAAGCATTTTTTTGTTGGAAGAGGTTGTAGAAAAAATGCTTTTAAAAGTTTTTTTTTAAAAAAAAGCCTCTGATGTTCGTGCAGCTCAGCTGGGCATGGAGGGGGGTCTCCGAACCACCCACCGCCATTGCTACTGGATTGCATGATCTGGTCCGAACTGGGAGCATTTTACCCCTGCTTTAAAGGCTTTTTTTTCTGAAGCTCTGTTTTGGAGCCTTTCGGAGACAGGAAAAAAGTATATTCTGAAACGGAGTTTCAGAAGTTTCAGAGGCAGAAAAAAAAGCAAAAAAAAAAAAAAAAAGCAAGGCACAGAGCTCACAACCAGGGAAACTGTTTGTAAAATTCACCCTTGGGAACAGCTGATTGGGGGTATTTCGGGAGGCTGATCCACCTGCCAATCAGCTTTTCTTCTTATTTTGCTCCCCAAAAACTAAGGTCCGTCTTATACTCCGGTGCATCTTATACTCTGAAAAATACGGTACTTACCGTTCAATTGAATATATTGTACTGATGACTTAAGGCTAGTGGTTATGTTTATTTATTTATGAATGCTTTGATGTGACCGAATCTTTTGACTTGAGGTTGCTTGCAACATATGGAATATTTATGTTATTTTCTGATGGTTGCAGAGCCCTGGGATCCTGGGATCCTCTTCAGTGACCTTCTGATAAGCAAAGTCAATGAGGAAGCCAGATTCACTTTACAAGTGCGTTACTAACTTAACAGCGGCAGTGGTTCACTTAGCAAAGGTGGCAAGAAAGACCATAAAAGGGGCAACATTCACTGGCTTCTGTGGCTTAGCAACATCCATTTTGGGTTGTAAATCAGTAGGGGTCGTAAGTTGAGGACTACTTGTGCAAGTATGCCCAAACCAGTGGTGAAATCCAAATTTTTTTTACTACCAGTTCTGTGGTCATGGCTTGGTGGGTGTGGCTTGGTGACGTGTGGCAGGGGAAGGATACTGCAAAATCCCCATTCTCTCCCCACTCCTGAGGGAAGGATATTGCAAAATCTCCATTCCCCCACCATCTGTGGCCAGCCAGAGGTGGCATTTGTCGGCTCTCAAAATTTCTGCTACCGGTTCTCCAGAACCTGTCAGAACCTGCTGGATTTCACCCTAGGCCTAAATTAAAAAAAAGTATTATCTCAGTTCCTATTTAAACCTGGTAGAATTCCTTGATTCGACTGTAAGAAACACCAGAGCCCGTTCATAACCAATTAATTTAGACATCTTATTCATTTGAATGGAAAGAGATTTGCAACCAGGTTATTCCAGATGTGATCTGGCCTATCACCCCCTTCCTTTGACTGCTAATTCTTGTCTGAGTTTCATTTCTCTCTGCAATTCCCAGAGGATCGTTTTGTATTACACCTCCATCTTCATTAATGTTGGCATCACCTTCTGACTTACTGTGAATCTCATTAACATGTTGTTTTTATCCTCTGTTCCCGGACCATAACTGAGCATGTTAAATAAGATTGCTTGGAACACAACTCCCCGGTGACAACTCCTTTAAGTGCCCACAGACTGACATTCCAGTGTTTATCACAAAGGGTATAGCTTGAATTTTTGTCAGAGCTGCAAGCAACGATGGTATTCGTAGTTCCAGCTGCTTCTCTCGTGATACTTGGGGGGTTTAAAAGACACATGGATGATGGAGGACATGTGAAGATCAAAAACAGTTACATAATTTTCTCTGATCCGACAGAGGGTGTGAGAGGATTGGTTACCGACCAAATGGCCAGGATCCTGGGCTGCCGGTGGCCTGCCCCTTCAAGACCTCTCTCTAGTCAGTCCAACAACTGAAGTCTATACAGCAGTGGTGAGATTCAGCCGGTTTGAGCAAACTGGTCTACTCATTTGTTTTTGGAGGCACCGTCTACCACCACGCTGCCTTTTAACACTGATCAGCTGTAGGGCGGCCCTTTGAAGCCCTGCGGCAAGACTTTCAACTGTTTTTTTCCTTCTAGCTGATCAGCTGGGACTCGGGAGGCAGCAATAGATTGGGGCAGGGCTAAATAAAAGGTAAGAATAATGTGGGGGTTGGCCAGGGGGCTGGGAGGCAGCTCCCGAACAAAGATAACCAGTTCAGTGACATCATATCATCACCGCTACCGGCTCGGCCGAACCGGGCTGAACCGGGAGGAACTCACCACTGGTTGACTCCCTCTTCTCTGTGACAGCTATTCAAATATGGGAAGATTGCTATCATGTCTCCCCTGATCCACCTCTTCGTTAGTCAGGCATACCTAGATCCCTTAGCCATTCATCATATAATTTAGCCTCCTATTATCTTTGTGCTTCTGCTCTGCATTCCTCCTACGGTCTCAGTATCTTTATAGATATTGTAATCAATATCACTATTGCAGTAATTTTAGCTATATTCAAACTAAGGGAATTCAAATCCTAAAAGTCTCTTTGTAGGGCACCAAAGAACACAGCCTACAATTTAAGAGAGAGCTCTATAATAAATTTGAAAATGCTCGGTTGATTCTTCTTTATATCCTTTCATATATAATATCACACCAAAAAAGACATACAATTTTTGCATCTGCTTCTCCTTCTGATTGTTCTCTGTAAAAGTACATGACAAGATTACTCTGCAAGAGGAAAAATGCATCGCAATTTTTGCAATGAAGGTATTTTTTTATTTAAAGGCAGAACCTATGGCTCGTAAAAGTTTATGCCTTCAATAAAAGTTGCCAGTCAGGAAATTTGCTACCGGAGTCCTGCTTTCCTTTACTACAATTTCAATTTTCTCCTCCTTTTAACAGAATCAAGATCACATGAAGTGTTAATACCACTTTATAATGCCTTGGTAAGGCCACACTTGGAATACTGCATCCAGTTTTGGTCACCACAATATAAAAAAGATGTTGAGACTCTAGAAAGAGTGCAGAGAAAAACAACAAAGATGATAAGGGGACTGGAGGCTAAAACATACGAAGAACGGTTGCAGGAACTGGGTATGTCTAGTTTAATGAGAAGAAGGACTAGGGGAGACATGAGAGCAGTCTTCCAATATCTCAGGGGCTGCCCCAAAGAAGAGGGAGTCAAGCTATTCTCCAAAGCACCTGAGGGTAGGACAAGAAGCAACAGATGGAAACTAATCAAGGAGAGAAGCAATTTAGAACTAAAGAGAAACTTCCTGAAAGTGAGGACAATTAACCAGTGGAACAACTTGCCTCCAGAAGTTGTAAATTCTCCAACATTGGAAGTTTTTAAGGAGATGTTGGATAATCATTTGTCTGAAGTGGTGTAGAGTTTCCTGCCTAAGCAGGGGGTTGGACTAGAAGACCTCCAAAGTACCTTCCAACTCTGTTATTCTCTTCTCTTCTCTTCTCTTCTCTTCTCTTCTCTTCTCTTCTCTTCTCTTCTCTTCTCTTCTCTTCTCTTCTCTTCTCTTCTCTTCCCTTCCCTTCCCTTCCCTTCCCTTCCCTTCCCTTCCCTTCCCTTCCCTTCCCTTCCCTTCTATTCAGATCACCTGTCTATACCAGTGATGGCTAAGCTTTTTGCCGTCGGGTGCAAAAAGCGGGGGTCACACGGGGAGGGGTCACATGCTTGCGCGCCCACACCCATAATTCAATGCGCCCCCCCCCCACACATGCGACCTCACTCCCGTGCTCCCCCTGCTTTTGGCACGTGATGGTACAGTGGACCCGCTTCTCACCCTCTCCAGGCTTCAGAGTCTTTCTAGGAGCCTGGGGAGGGCAAAAACGGCCTTCCCCAACCCCCCAGAAGGCTGGAAATGACCTGTTTCCTGACTTCCGGTGGGCCCAGAAGGCCCAAAAACCAGCTGGCCAATGCCCACATGCACTCTGGAGCTCAGCTAGGGCAATCCTCGCCTGCCCACCGAAATGGCTCTGCGTGCCACAGAAACTTACGTGCACTGCACTTCCAAACCAACAACTGCACTAAACAGAAGGAAGACCGAACAATGCCAGAATAGGCAGGAGCCACAGCAGCAATGAGAATAAGAAGTAAACAATGACATCCTTTTCAGAGGCTTTCATATGTTTGGAAAGCACCAGACCAGCTCCCCAAACTTGAGCCAAGCTTCAGGTTAAGTCTGGGAAGCCCTGTAGCACCGATCCAATTTGTGATTTCGGATGAAAACTACTTGGCATGTTCAACGTGTTCTGTTCTCTTCTCTTCATTGACACCCTGTTCCAATGACGGCTTGATAATGTTACCAATGAATCAATTTGGAAAGGGACAGGAGACCATTTCGTGAGACTTACTGTCAGGAAAGCAGTTGCAAGTAACAAAAAGCTGCAAATGCACGTGTCAGCTGCTGTGGCTAGATCAGGAATGGTTGCACATGAATTTTGAAAACACCATATTTTTCTCTAGCAAAGAGATGGCCACCAGTATTAGTGCATGAACACTCTCCAGTTCTGAGAATCCATGTCAAGTAGAGAACTAGAAAGAATAGATAGATAGATAGATAGTGTTGTGGTCTGCCAGCAGCCTACGGAGCTGGCAGTGGAGTCAGACTGCAATGAGGCTGAGGAAGAACATGGGCCAGTCCTGGAGGCTGGGGAAGGCCCAGGGCTCTGCATCGGAAGCAGAGATGGGACCAGGGCCATCAGAGAGTGATGTGCGGACTCTGGAGCCTCCAGGGGCTGACAGCAGAGAGGCAGAGGAACAGGAGGAGCCTGTTCCTAGTGCATGCATGAGAAGAACTGCCAGAAGGCAAGAGCAGCTACAGCAAAGAGGACAACTCAAGAGTAGGGCCAAGAGATGATGGCCCCTCCCATAAGGCTTAAAAAACCAGCAACGGCTCTTGGCCTCTTTGTCAGAAAACAACGTTGATAGACATGTTCTTGTCTTGCTGCACTTATCTCTGATCGGCGTCTTCTCCTTCTGAACATTTGCCAAGAGAGGCCTTTGGCAGTTTGCCTAATTATACCAAGGTTGGTGATTAGACTGAAGAATTTATGTTATGAAGAATTTGTTTTGATTTAGTTTGTACTACGCTGAGAATGAGTTAATTCTCAGCTGTTCTAATAAAGTCTGTTTGTTTTGGAACTGTTTGCGTCTGATAATACCTACTTGGACCTAGGTCACAACAGCTAGATAGATGATTGATAGATAGATAGATAGACAGATGAGAGAGGGATGAATGGAAGAGTGGATGGATGGATAGGAGAAAAAGGAAAGAGAATGATGGATTAGATAGAAGATGATGATAATGGATATTACAGATAGATGATAGATAGATAGATAGATAGATAGATAGATAGATAGATAGATAGATAGATAGATAGATAGATAGATAGATGATGGATGGATGCATGGATGATAGGTAGGTAAGTAGGTAGGTAGGTAGAGAAATGATGTCCTCAGCAAAACATCCTTCAACCAAGAAGGCTCCACACCCATTTGCACCATTCAGGTGACCCTGAGGACACAGATAAACCTCCAGGTGGCCTCAACGTCCCTCTGATGCAAATGACCAGCTGTGTCTGCAAGGCGTATAAATCCTTCCATTCCTCACCATCCAGTCAGAGCTGAAGAAGCTCCTTGGATGAGAAGCGAAACGTCTTCCAAGGGAAAAAACAACAATAACAGAAAGTCCAGTTGCCTCTTGGAAAAAAAAAAGCACCTTTGGGAGATCTTATTGGACAGTTTATAGAGCAGTCCCCCCCAAAAAAGCTTTGCTGATGGTTGGGAGCCTATCTCCTGACAGCTTGACTTCAAGTACTTGCAGGTTTTCAACAAGCAGCTGGAAGCACTAACAAACGAAGATCAGGGACAACAAATGGAATCAAGTTGTTCAGGTAGCAGGATCCTACCCCAGGGTCTAGACAATAAATCCTTACCCTTCCTGGGCTTCTCCTCGGTTTTGGCACTTAGGAGAAGAAGCCGACAGGTTTTTAGGTCTCTTTTAATGTTATGATTCTGGGGTTGCATTAACAGTAGGACAGCCCAAACCCTGGAAATGGCTTACAGTGGGATAACGCCAGCCAGTACTTAACTTTTACTGGCTTTTTAAAGGTCTTAAAAAGCTATTTAAAGTTCCCAGCAGGAGCGTTGGACAGAAACATTTTAAAGGCTCCAGAAGCTCAGCAGGAGCACCCCTGACAGCTTTTTAAAGGAGAGCCAGCAGCAGATAAAGCTTCCCAGAATTCTTTGGGGGGGGGTGACACCTCCTACGTCCTCCGAGTCCTGTCCCACCCGCCCTGATTTAGCCAAGTTCTTTTGGCTTCGGCAGGCAATTCTTCCCAAATAAGGAATAGCCGGTTTGTTTGCAAGGAGAGATTTCTGCCTGCTACTTTAAACTAATCCCTGCCCCCCCACCCCCCCCCCCCAACAAAAAGACTTGTTTTTCATGTCATTTTAATTCCAATATTTTATTTATTTATTTATTTTATTTATTGGTTTGATTTATATGCCACCCTTCTCTGGAGACTCAGGGCGGCTTACAAAGCGTTAAGCAATAGCCTTCATACTTTTGTATATACCTGCTTAGTAGGGCTTCCCCCCCCCCCCCCAAAGCGGTGTTCTTTTTTATACAAAGTCAGCTTATTGCCTCCACAATCCGGGTCCTCATTTTACCTACCTCGGAAGGATGGTAACCTTGAGCCTGGTGAGATTCGAACTTGCAGTAATTGCAGGCAGCTGGCAGCTAAGTACTATTTAACAGCTCTTTAGTCCACTGCTCCACCAGGCTCCTTTTGGATATTCTGTCCCAAACTACAGTGGATAAGGGGATGTTTCTAGCAGTTCAGTAGTCAGATAGAACCTTCTTATCAGCAGAAAGTGGATTCTCTTATTTTGCAGAAGTCTGGGGGAATATATCTTTGTTTCCAAGTGCTTCAGATATGGAGAAGGCAAACATCTTAAGAAAACCCTAAAATGAAGTTTTATTTATTTATTTGTTTATTATTATTATTATTATTATTATTATTATTAATGTGACCGGATTTTTTACGATGAGGAGGAGGACACAAATAAATTCAAGAAAAAAATGTCGTAAATAAAAGAAACATTTTATTCATTGCAACAATAATACAGAATACACTATAATATGATAAATGCATAATAAAAAAAAACATTTGTAACAATGTTACAATGCATGTGTGTGTGCCGTGTCGTCTTTTGGTAAAAAGTAAACAAAGCCACTTGCGCGCGGCGTACTCTCTCAAAACAATCCTCCTAGGCGGAGTGCATGCGTCTCATAATTGCGTCTCGCCGCACTGTACTGAGGCTTGATGAATCGTCATGTTAAATACAAATACGTCACATCACACACAACGGATTGAATCGGCATCGATCGAATATGGAGATTTACAGATTAGTCTTCAAATATCGAAAAGGAGGACATGGAGGAGGACACTTTTTGAGGGGGAACAGAACTTACAAAAGGAGGACTGTCCTCCCTAAAGGAGGACGATTGGTCACATTATTACTATTATTATTATTGGTTAATCTGTAGTGAGATTCACAGCCTTTGAGGACGGTTAATAGCTCAGCAGCTCGAGTCTTAACCAAGGATCTAGAAACTGTTAAGGTATTGTCGGAGGATGTAAGCTGTTCCGAGTAAGGTGTTTTTTTGTAAAGTCAAAATGTCCAAGTCCAGTAAATTTAGAATTTCTTTTTCCACAGTCACTCAAGTTCAATTTGCAAGTCCTGGTACTTTGTGATTTTTTCTTGCTGCTTATCTTCAATCCGTGCGTCACCATACTTTTTTTCTTTTCAACTATTGTTATGTCAGGTATGTTGTGGACCAAGTGCCTGTCAGTCTGAATCCTAAAGTCCCACAAGATCTTGAGTTTCTCATTCTCTAAAACTTTCTCAACCTGACGTTCCCAGTGGTTTTTGCTGTACTCAAATCCAAACTTCTGGCACAATTTCCAGTGAATGATCTTAGCAATGCGGTCATGGCATTGTAGGTAGTCGGTTTATGAAATTTTGCTGCACCCGCTGATCAGGTGGTCGACTGTCTCATCTTTCTCATTACAGAGATGGCATTTGCTGTTGGTGGTAACATGTTGAATTTTTGCCTTCATGCAGTTTGTGGCTAGGGCTTGTTCCTGAGCTGCCAAAATAAAGCTTTCTGTTTCTTTTTTCAGTACTCCTGAACTTAACCAGTTCCAGGTTAGTTTCTGGTCAGCTTTGCCATCAGTACTTTTCAAGTATTGGCCATGCAGAGCTTTGCTTTTCCAATTTTCAGCTCGCTGCTCGATTACTTCTTTCTTATATTCTGCTTTTGTTTTAGTTGTCTTTAAAAGACTTCCTTTATTTACTTCCTTAATCATTGGTTCTTCACTTTTCTGGATGTAATCATTCAAGCTGCGTTTTTCTTCTTCCACAGTCTGCTTTACTTGTAGAAGTCCTCGACCACCCTCTGCTCTTGGTAAATATAATCGGTCAACATCACTTTTAGGGTGCAAGGCATGATTCATTGTCATAAGCTTCCTTGTTTTTCTGTTGTTGTTGTTGTTGTTGTTGTTGTTGTTGTTTTATTATTATACTTCTATGCCACCCATCTCACTAAGGCGACTCTTGTTCCATGTAAACCAAGTGTTCTTGTTTGAAAGACAAGAAACGAAGATCAGCTTGCAGGAAAAGCTTATCAAATAATCATTTGTCCAGAAAGGTCTCTTGCCTTGAGTTGACGAGGGGGTTGGACTAGAAGGATGAGCTTCCTTTTTGGACTTTAAGATTTACGGTAGCTTGCCAGACTGTTATCTATAAGCCACTGAGCATGTCCACATTCTTTCTTTCTCTTCTAACTTTCTTTGTCCGCCTGCCAAGAGGTGAGCAGGAATGCTGCCAAAATGTAGTAATTAGCTAGTGAGATGTTTTTTATTTCTTTAAAAATAAAAATGAGTTTCTTAGAATGTATCCCGGTTTATTTTCTCTTAAAAGTATACTCCAAGGAAAAGCCACGATCCACCTCTAATTTTGGTGCAATTACCCCAGAAAGGGAACGGGGCTGATTGCCACCCCGACAGTGACTTGCTTTTATTGGGAGTAGAGCAGTGGTGGGATTCAAATTTTTTTTACTACCGGTTCTGTGGGCGTGGCTTGGTGGGCGTGGTATGGCTTGGTGGGCATGGCTTGATGAGCGTGGCATGGGAAGGATACTGTAAAATCTTCATGTGTTTTAGCCTCCAGTCTCCTAATCATCCTGGTTGCTCATCTAGCGTCTCAACATCTTTTTTATAGTGTGGTGCCCAAAACTGGATGCAGTACTCTAGGTGTGGTCTTACTAGGGCTTTATAGAGTGGTATTACGTATCTTGTTGATCTTGATTGTATCCTTCTGTTAATGCCAGTTAAGATTGCATTGGCTTTTTCAGCTGCCGCTGCACACTGCAAAATATATGAAAAATGGCTTCAGGAATTGGTTGTGTCTACTCTAGTGAAAAGAAGGACTAGGGGTGACATGATAACAGTGTTCCATTATTTGAGAGGTTGCCACAAAGAGGAGGGGGGTTAAATTATTTTCCAAACTACCAGAAGGGCAGGCCATGAAACAATGGATGGAAACTAATCAAGGAGAGAAGCAACCAGGAATTAAGGAGAAACTTCCTAACAGTGAGGACAAGTAACCAGTGGAACTGCTTGTCACCAGAAGTTGTGGGTGCTTCATCACTGGAGGTTTTGAAGAAGAGACTGGACAGCCCCCTGTCTGAAATGGTATAGGGTCTCTTGCTCAAGCAGAGGGCTGGACAAGGTCCCTTCCAACTCTGTTATTTTGCATGAGTCAGTTGCCAAGCATCTGAATTTTGATGATATGACCATGGGGATTCTGCAAACGGTCGTCAGTGTGAAAACCAGTCATTCGTCGTTTTTCTCAGTGCCGTTGTAACTTTGAACGGTCACTAAACGAATGGCTGTAAGTCAACGGCCACCTGTAATGGAGAATTTCTCCATAGGGTCATGAAGTCCTCTTACTTTGAAACGTTTTTAAACTTTTCCTCTTCAGGGGTTTGTTTGCTCTTCTCTCTCCTTGCCTCTCTTCCTTCCCTTTTCTTTTTTAGAAACATTTTCTTTTGTACCAGAGCTTTTGTATTGTGACAGATGACAGAAGTTCTGGCATCTATTTAAAAACCAAGAAGGCAAGAAACAGCTGGAGAAACAGTATTGTGCGTCTCTCTGTTGTGTGTGTGCCAGTGTGTGTGTATTCTTTCTCCCCGGTTGCAAATTTTGGATCCGTTCAGTCCTCATCTAGAAAACATGAAAGATTGCCACCTTGTGTCTCTGAAGTAAAAAAACCCCAACCAACCATTTTCTGAAAACCAAATGTAGAAAGGTTGGAATAACCATAACAGAATAATAGAGTTGGAAGGGATATTGGAGGTCTTCTAGTCCAACCCCCTGCTTAGGCAGGAAACCCTACCCCACTTCAGACAAATCGTTGTCCAATCTCTTCTTAAAAACTCCCAGTGTTGGAGCATTCACAGCTTCTGGAGGCAAGTTGTTTCACTGGTTAATTATTTCTCTCCTTGACTAGTTTCCATCCTGATTTAGTGCTTGACTGATAATGGCCTGACAATTGATATGGCAACTTATAGGAATATCCTAGTTTTATTTTTATACAAGGAAGTACTTTCAACAGATCAGTGACTTATTCTATGTCACGGAATTATGTAGCAGCTGTTGAAGTGGAGTCAATTTTGGGATGGCTGGCTGGCTGGCTGGCTGGCTGGCTGGCTAGATAGACAGACAGACAGACAGACAGACAGACAGACAGACAGACAGACAGACAGATATAGATATAGATATAGATATAGATAGATATTATTGATGATATATATTATTAATAGAAGATAGATAGATGATAGACAAAGAAGTAGATGATAGATAGATATAGATTAGATATAGAAAGATATTATTGATGATAGATAGATAGATGATAGATAGATATAGATGTGTAGATTTAATTGATGATAGATATATAGATAGATATTATTGATGATAAATAGATAGATAAATAGATCTATCTATCTATCTTCAATAATATCTATCTATATCTATACCTAATAGATAGATAGATAGATAGATAGATAGATAGATAGATAATTAGATATAGATGGATAGATATTATTGATGATAGATAGATAAATATTATTGATTGATTGATAGATAGATAGATAGATAATTATTGATGAAAGATAGATAGAGATAGATAGATAGATAGATAGATAGATAGATAGAGATAGAGATGGATAGATATTATTGATTAGATAGATAGATAGATAGATTAGATATAGATGGATATTATTGATGATAGATAGATGATATAGATATAGATAAATAGACAAATAAATAAATAGATGATAGATAGATAAATAGATAGATAGATAGACAGATAGTTTAGATATAGATAGATACAGACATCGATATATATAGATATATGTGTCTCTAGGTCAAGGTTGACTCAGCCTTCCATCCTTTCTAAGGTAGGTAAAATGAGGACCCAGTTTGTGGAGGCAATAAGCTGACTTTGTATAAAATATACAAAAGTATGAAGGCTATTGCTTAACGCATTGTAAGCCGCCCTGAGTCTCCGGAGAAGGGCGGCATATAAATCAAATTTTAAAAAAACGTCAATGGGGGAGCTAGGTTCACTTAACAACCATATTACTGACTTAACAAGGGCAGTGATTCACTTAACAACTGTGGCAAGAAAGGTCAGAAAATGGGGCAAAAGGCACTTAGCGACGGTCTCATTTAGCAACAGAAAATTTGGGCTCAATTTGTGGTCGCATGTCGAGGACTACCTGTCATATGGTTCTATCTTAGAGCGCATAATAGGAAAACTCCTGACCACCTGTACCAATTATACATAAGATGACTATTAGATAATTTGTTTTTGTTTTAATGGGATTTTTTGGGTGGTGTTTTGTCTAGAGCAGGTTATAAAAGGGCCACATTTGCCCACCCCTGGTCTAAAGGCCTCATATTTCTTGAGATGACACATTCTCAATCTTCCCAGTTTTTGCCTACAGAATTAAATAAAGCTGTGCCATCAGCAACTCTGGTATTTTGCCTTCCACAAAGAAGAGAAATTAGCAAATCGATAGCAAACTGCATTGCTTGTGGTTATAAATAAATCCCTTGAGTGTTTTCCTTTGCTGAGGTAAATTTGGCCATTAATTTTCTTCATGTCTTATAAACAGAATGGTCTCCCTGAATTTTCAGGTTGAGCTCTTACAGATAAGTAACCATGACCAGGCCATCTAATTTAGTTCTAAAAATGGTGGCATTCAATCAGTGGTGAAATCCAAATTTTTATACTACCGGTTCTGTGGGCGTGGCTTGGAGGGAGTGGTGTGGCTTGGTGGGCGTGACAGGGGAAGGATACTGCAAAATCCCCATTCCATCCCCACTCCTGGGGGAAGGATATTGCAAAATCTCCATTCCCATCCTACTCTGGGACCAGCCAGAAGTGGTATTTGCCGGTTCTCCGAACTACTCAAAATTTCTGCTATCAGTTCTCCAGAACCTGTCAGAACCTGCTGGATTTCACCCCTCCATTCAATCAGATATGTTGACATCTTCTGGAAGCTGATCATCACTGATCTCCGATCAGCCCTGCTTGGGAAGGGTGTTGGACTAGAAGTCCTCCAAGATCCCTTCCAACTATTTCCAACTACTTCGTATTTCATATCTTTGTCCTTCTATTGGGTTATCAAATGTGAAGCTTTCATTGATGTTGTTCTCAATGGCTATGGATATTCTCCATCATCCAGATCAGTGGTGGGATTCAAAGAATTTTACGACCGGTTCTGTGGGTGTGGCTTGGTGGGCGTGGCATAGTTGGTGGGCGTGGCTTGGAGAGCATGGCAGGGGAAGGTTACTGCAAAATCCCCATTTCCTCCCAATCATCTGGGACTCGGGAGGCAGAGAATAGATGGGGGCAGGGCCAGTCAGAGGCGGTATTTACCGGTTCTCTGAACTCCTCAAAATTTCTGCTATGGGTTCTCCAAAACTGGTTAGAACCTACTGAAACCCATCTCTGATCCAAGTCATGGTTGTCCCAAAGGTGCTTTTTTTCAAGAGGCAACTGGACTTTCTGGTTTTTCTTTGAAGACGTTTCGCTTCTCATCCGAGAAGTTCCTTCAGCTCTGACTGGATGGTGGGGAATGGAAGGATTTATACTCCTTGCAGACAGTTAGTCAGGATTAAGACTGCCATGATAGCAGTCTTTCAAAATCTAAGGGGCCACCACAAAGAAGAGTTCGTTGAAACTATTCTCCAAAGCACCAGGACAAGAAGCAATGGATGAAAACTCATCAAGGAGAGAAGCAACCTAGAACTAACGAGAAATTTCCTGACAGAACGATTAATCAGTGGAACAACTTGCCTCCAGAAGTTGTGGGTTTTTAAGGAAGAGAATGGACAACCATTTGTCTGAAATGGTATAGGATTTTTTGCCTGAGCAGGGGATTGGACTATAAGATCTCCAAGGCCCCTCCCAATTCTGTTCTGTTCTGTTCTGTTCTGTTCTGTTCAGTGAAAATGCTAATTTTCCCCAACCAACCACCCACTTGGGTGTGCATCTCTGGTCTCTGGTAAACTGCCTGGGAGCTCTTATATAATCACAATGATTTATAAATCCTCTCTTATCCCTACCTTCTAAGAAACAACATAAGGATTTGCAAATCAAACATCTGGGATTTATTAGCGTCATTTCTTTTTTTAAAAAGAAAAATCTGATGGGGGGGGGTTGTAAGCACGTTGTAGGTCTGGTGAAGATTATTGCACAAATCTCGTGTGGGATTTGCGAAGGAACAAGAAGGGTGGTGTTTTGAGGAAACCAGAGTTATCACAACTGGTTGCAACTGCTTTACATATCCAAGGCAGGAGAATTTGCAAGTGGTTCATAGCCATTGAAACCGAGCTGAAATTAGCCCCAAGGGAGGTGTTTTGGGTTTTTTTGGGGGGGGGAATCAAGTTTTATTGATTCCCCCCCCCCCAATTTTCATCCACATATTTTATGAACAGAGCATTGGTCATATCATAACTTATACAATTTAACACTTTCAAGTACATTTTACTCAATTACAATTTTTGCCAAAATTTCCTTTTTTCCATTTTTTAATCACGTCGTAACATTTCTATGCTTATTTATATAAACATCTTAATTCACCCTCAAATTCTAATTTTTCTGTTTTAACTCATATTTATTCTCTTTTGTTTTTTAATAACTCATTCTTTATCCTAGTACATCTTCTCAATCTCTCCCTCCCTTCTTTCCTTTCTACTTTCTTCTTCCCTCTTCTCCTACTCCTTCTCTTCCTCCCCTTCCTTTCTCCCTCTCCTCCTCTCTTTCTCCCTTTCTAACCCTCTCTCCTACTCTTATTTCCCTTCCCTTCCTTCCTCCCCTCTTTCCTTTCTTCCCATTCCTCTCCCTTCTTTTTCCTCCACCCAAGGGAGGTTTTTGTTGTTGTTGTTGTTGTTGTTGTTGTTGTTGTTGGAGTAGTTTTCAAATCTGTGTTTGAGCATCTGAAAGAGAGCTTGTTATATGGTACTAGAAAATCAAGTTCTTACTTCTTGTGATGCAGAGGTCTTACTAAATTAAATCAGTAAAATTTAGGGGAGCTGAGCTATTTTTTTATTCATGAAAAACAACATAACAGGCTTTCGTCTTCAGTGTATATGGTCTCTAACACAGACATATAAGCTCTATAGATCTTTTCAGATGAGAAATCTAGCAAAAAAAGAAAAAGAAACAAACAAACCATGGCATACAGTGCCTTACTGGTAGTCCCTGACTTACAACAATTCGCTTAGTGACAGTTTGAAGTTACAATGGCACTGAAAAAAAGTGACTTATAACTGTTTTTCACACTTCAACAGTGGTGGGATTCAGCCGGTTCGGGAAAACAGGTAGTTAAATTGCTGGCTGACCTCACCCATTCCTAGGAGTCCACACACACCTCAGTTTGGCTCCCAGGTAAGTTAAGGGAAACTTCCTAGGCCCAGAACGGGGTCCGGGGGGGGGGGTGCAGCACACCCTCTCCCCCTGCAGCCTGTTTTCACTCCGAGGAGGCTTCAGGGAGGCATCCTAGGCCCAAAATGGGTCAGGGGGGAGAAGCACACTCCCCGCAGCCTGCTTTTGCTCTGAGGGGGATGCAGGAGGCCAGGTGCTGCCTGTCACACACCCCTGGTCACGCCCACCATGGCCACACCCACCCAACCGGTCATTAGGGCAGAGAAGCGGTTGTTAAATTATTTGAATCCCACCACTGACTTCAACCGTTGCAGCATCCCCATAGTCATAGTCATAGTTAACTGGCTCCTATTTAATAGGATGGAAGAAGAAACTTTCTTCTAATATTGATTCATGAGAAATTATTTTCGCAGCAGAATTGGTAGAATAATATTGAAAAGTGCAGCCGGGCTTTGGAAAAAGAGGTGTGCTAAGAGTTTCCAAAATTTATTTCACCTTCAACAATATCAACCAATGCCTTGGTATATTGTCTACCGTGGACCTTACACCAGGGGTCGGTTTCAGCAGGTTCTGACCAGTTTTGGAGAACCGGTAGCAGAAATTTTGAGGAGTTTGGAGAACCGGTAAATACCGCCTCTGACTGGCCCTGCCCCCATCTATTTTCTGCCTCCCAAGTCCCAGCTGATTGGGAGGAAATAGAAATTTTACAGTATCCTTCCCCTGCCATGCCCACCAAGCCACGCCCACCAAACCATGCCACGTCCACCAATCCACACCCACCAAACCAGTAGTAACTATTTTTGAAACCCACCACTATCTTACACATTTCTTAAGAGGTCCCTAAGGGGGCATGCATAAGCACACCAGCGTGCCTATCATCCGTGTCCAACTTTCCCCATTTAGATGTACTCATTTCATTTGTTTATGGCTATGTATTGCTTATTTATATCCATTTCTTTGTGCCATTTTTTTCACGTGTCCATGTCTATGTCTATACTGATACTTGTTTCCTTGTACTTTTTGACAAATTAATTAATTAATTAATTAAATATATAAATATATAAATTGCTTTGGTAAGACCCCCCTTGGAATGTTGCATCCAGTTTTGATTGGCAGGATACAAAAGAGATGCTGAGACACTGGAAAGAGTGCAGAGAAGAGCAGCAAAAATGATTAGCAGCTGTCAATCTATTCTCCAAAGCACCCGAAGGCAGGGCAAGAAACAATAGATGGAAACTAATCAAGAAGAGAGAAGCAACCTAGAAATAAGGAGAAATTTTCTGACAGTGAGAACAATTCATCAGTGGAATGCCTTGTCTCCAGAAGTCGTGGGTCCTCCATCACTGCAACTTTTTCAGAAGGGATTGTCCGGAATGGTACAGAATCTTCTGCTTGATCAGAGGGTTGGATTAGAAGATCTGCAAAATCCCTTCCAACTCTGTTATTCTGTTATATGTCTCTTAATCTGGATAAACTGTACAAAAATCTCTGTAGTGTATTCAGAAGTTTCATCTTCCCACCTACAACTCTGTCTGATTGACAAGAACTATTCAGCCACCTCGTTAGTGGCTATTTAGATTTGGGTCTATTTTGGACGAAAAGGATGACATTTTTGAGGACATGAAAAGCACAGAGTCCAGACCATTTTGTTCTTACCAGGAAATCTTTTCTCACTACTAATGGAGTCCTGATTAACAGAAGATTAACAGGAAAAAAGATGACATTTCTGAGGGGAGTCAACAGGGCAAGGATTGCAAGTGGGCTTGCTAAAGACAAAATCAAATCGTGTTTCTTCGAGCCAAACTCATTCACTTTAACTCAGCATTCAAGTTGAATTATTTTAAGCTTTTAAAAAGAGTTGGATTTTTATTTTTTTTTATTTTTTTTTAAATGTTTTGCAGGAAGCCTAGGTGTACTTTTGCTAAAAATAGACTTACCTGTGGCCAGCTTCTTTCAGGGGAGAACGCCAGAAGAAAAACAGAGAAGATCTTGGTAATTATACAGTAAATACTATTCCTTCAAGGTGAAGAAGAACTATTTTGATTCCAAGAAAAACAAGTCATTCTAGCAGAGATATTGATGGAGCAAAGTGTGGGGTGGGTCTTTAAAGTCAAGATGGCAGCCATGACTGTGTTCTCTCTTTATTTCAGTGGTGGGTTTCCCCCGGTTCAGAATCGGTAGTAAAACCGGTGGGAGGCCCTGCCCACTGCCCCGGATGTCATCGGTGATCTGCGCACGCGCAGAAGCTTTCACGATCCCATTGTGAACCGGTAGTAAAGGTAAGTAGAACCCACCCCTGCCTTATTTGCAAGGTCATGGAGCAATTTTGATGCCACCAAAGTTGGAATGGGACATCTCCCTCTGGCCCCTTCTCCCAGCCATTTCGCCACAGCTGACTCGCCACGGCCAACACACCACAGGACAACTGGTCATTGGTCAATTCAAGGCGGATTATAGCAATAGCACTTAGACTTATATACCGCTTCACCGTGCTTTACAGCTCTCTCTAAGCGGTTTAAAGAGTCAGCGTATGGCCCCCAACAATTTGGACCTTCATTTGACTCAACTCGGAATGATGGAAGGCTGAGTCAACTTTGAGCCTGGTGAGATTTGAACTGCCAAATTGCAGGCAGCTGGCAGTCAGCAGAAGTAGCCTGCAGTACTGCATTCTAACCACTGTGCCACCGCGGCTCATAACTCAAGAGAGGTAGAAACATACGATCAATGGTTGCAGGAACTGGGCCTGGCTAGTCTAGTGAAGAGAAGAACCAGGGGAGACATGATAGCAGTCTTCTAATATGTTCTGTCCCAGTCTCACACATGCACCCCCACAGACAGTAAATACCTCGGTGCCTTCCACCGTGCCCTCAAAACTTTCTTTTTTCAGCAAGCCGGGCTGGGTTAATATATTTTAAATATTTTTAATTGGTTTGTTATTTTAAATTGGGGCCAAATTAATATATATCTTTTTAATTGTTTTTAATGTTTGTATTGTATGTTTTTATCTGGCTGTACACCGCCCTGAGTCCCTCGGGAGAAGGTGCAATATATAAATTCAAAATAAAATAAAAAATAAAATAAATAAAATAGTGAAATAAACCAGCCAACAAAAGTTTTGCTGATAGCAGAATTGGCAGCAACCCAGTGGCTGGCTGCCAAAAGTTTTTTTTTTTTTTTAATTTTTTAAAATTTGATTTATATGCCGCCCTTCTCCGGAGACTCAGGGAGGCTTACAATGCATTAAGCAATAGCCTTCATACTTTTGTATATTTATACAAAGTCAGTTTATTGCCCCCACAAACTGGGTCCTCATTTTACCTGACTTAGAAAGGATGGAAGGCTGAATCAATCTTGAGCCTGGTGAGATTCGAACTTACAGTAATTGCAGACAGCTGATGTTAATCGCAGTGCTTTAGTCTGCTGAGCCACCACAGTGCTTTAGTCTGCTGAGCCACTTATGAAGGGAGGTTTTTTTCAAAGCCAACACACAACGGATAGGCAAAAAATCCAGCAATGCAGATAGGTTTGGTCAATATCAGCTTTTGCCTGTCACACAGCTTGAACGGCCACCACACCCCCTTTTATACCCTGTGGAGTGTGGTCCAGTGATTCAGCCTAATCACCCATTGTGAACGCAATCACCCTCTGCTGCTCACATGTGAAGGTCCATTCATGCAAGTGGAGGGCACACCCATCCGCCACTTACACCAATGGAGTATGCGCATGTGCCTACCCCTCACACCCCACTCCACTGGGCCAAGGTGGAAAGATTGGAGATCCCTGATCTAGATAGTCCTTCTAGTGACGGGAGGTATTCACTTACCTTCGGTACCGGTTTGCAAATGTGAGCATGCGCACACACACACAATGCTTCGCTCGCAAGCGCCACCTCCGCACATGAGCAGAGCCTTCCACGCATGCACAGAGCTTAAAAAACGGGACATGATGACATCCGGGCAGGTGGGTGGAGCCTCCTGCAGCCGTCGCTACTGGTTTTCCCGAACCAGATAGAACCGGCTGCTTCTAGTGCAAAGGTAGATTACAGATTAACAGAGTCGGAAGGGACCTTGTAGATCATCTAGTCCAACCCCCTGCCCAACCAGGAGACCCTACACCATTTCTGATAAATAGAGGTCCAGTCTCTTCTTGAAAGCCTCCAGTGATGAAGCTCCCACAACTTCTGAAGGCAACTTCTGCTCCAAGGGTTGATTATTCTCACTGTCAGAAAATATCTCCTTATTTACAGCTTAAATTTCTCCTTGTTCAGTTTCCATCCATTAATCGTCTAGTGCTTTGGAAAATAGCTTGTCCTCCTCCTCTCTTTTAACAGAATAACAGAGTTGGGAGGGATCTTATAGGTCATCTACTCCAACCCCCCATTCAAACAGGAGCCCCTATACCAGTGATGGCTAACCTTTTGCCATCGTGTGCCAGGAGGGGTGGTGGTTGGCGCGTGTGCCCACACCCATAATTCTATGTGCCCTGTGCACGCATGCATGACTCCCTCTCCCTCCCCCGCTCCTGGCACACAATGGAGTCTCTGGAGTCTGGGGACAGCAAAAAACATCACTTCCTGTCCAACCGGAAGTTGGGAAACGGGCTGTTTCGGGCCTCCGGAGGGCCTCCGAGTGGGTGGGGAAGGCTGTTTTCACCCTCCCCAGATGCATAGAGAGGATCTGGAGCCAGGTGAGAAAGAAAAATGGGCCTCCCCCCGCCCACAGGCCCTCCGGAGGCAGGGAACAGCCTGTTTTCCAACTTCTGGTGGGCCCAGAAGGCTGGAAAACCAGCTGGCCGGCACTCACACGCACACCAGAGCTAAGCTGGCATGTCCACCGATATGGCTACGCGTGCCACCTCTGACATGTGTACCATAGGTTCGCCATCACGGCCCTATACCATTTCTGACAAATGGCAGGCAACTATGGCCCCTTTATGACCTGTGGACTACAACTCCCAGAACTCCCAAGTCAGTTTCTTACATATCATTTACTAAGTGTGCAAATTCTGCCCCTACTGAACTCTCTGCTGAACTCAGAGTTAACAGTTGAGTCCTGTAATCAGATTAATAGTAAAAACTGGAAGACGGCTTGTTCACGACACCGTTTCTCATGAGTTCATTTCAACCATTTGTCACCGACTCCCCATTTCTCCACTCTTTCACTGGTGGGTAATGACAAGATAGCGTGAAACCCATCACCTTGCATTTTTTGTTGCCTCTTGTCCGTTTCCTTTTTTTCCCCTTTTTTTTCCCCTTCCTGTCAAGTGACACAGCTTGGTTTTTGTGTTTGCTTTCATTGATTGTCATTCCGGGGATGTTAGCGGTCTGAAAACAAGTTGCAAATAAGGGAAGCAACAGGCACGAAAAAAATCGTGCGAGAAGGCTTGATGACTTAGCGGGGACTTTTCAATCAGTTTGGTCCACTTATTGTCCTTCTTACGTGATGGCGAATTAATCTGGGCCTTTAGGAGTTGATGGGAGATTGGCTGGGTTTTCGAGTACGAAAAAGGTCAATTTCAATCTAGTTCAATCAGAGCCTGATCATCTTGAAATCAGAAAGGTTTGATCATTCAGTAAGGGCTGAGCACAGCAATGAAATGAATGGGAAGAAAACAGAAGTCTTCATAATCCTGAATTAAAATAGATCATCTTGATGGATCATTTTGGACACGGCAGTGGTGGGTTGCTTCCAGTTTGCCTTGGATCAGGCGAACTGGTAGCGGCAGCAGTGGGAAGCTCTACCGTCACGTGTGCACAAGCAAACCGGTAGCAAACTAAATTGAAACCCACTACTAAGACACGGGTCTGGCTCCATTCATACACGCTATCTCTAGTCACTGAATTAATTCAATTTCTGCCTCCATGGTTAATTATCTTTAAGAAAATCAGCCAACACAAAATTATAGAGGGAGCTATAGTGTACAAACCCAATGCTGTTTTGCTGTCAGGGTTCCGACGGATGCCCTAAATAAATCATGACCCTCGAGCCAAGCTTCAAAAGAAATCCAGTTATTTATTAGGAGCTTCATGTCAGCACATTCCAAGTGAAGCCAACTCTGACCCCATGAAATTTACGGCCCAGACTTGACCCTGTTTCCCCCCCCCCCCCAGGGTATGTCATCAGTCACATTCACGAATTTCGCAGATTGTAGAGATCACTCCCCTCCAGCATCTGTGGGTAACCCTGGGAGACAGCCTTGAGAGAGATATGTCTGGAATGTGATTTTGTTTTTGTTTTTTGGCTGCCCTGCTGCTTCGCCGTTTCCCCATCCCCCTTGCCTATGGCAACTCGAGAGCAGGCCAGGGATGCTTTGCGAGTTGACACCCAATAGATGGACACCTGGTCTCTAGAAATCCAACAAAGGGGAATTTATCACCTTCCTTGGTGTTAGTTCCTTTAGTGAACTATATTTCCCATTACAATACTATTTTGTCATCTTCACCTGGAATCTATCTTGCAATAACTTAAGAGCACTTACTTTTTCAGTTAGCTGGGCTGGCCTGATTTTATGTTGATTTTAAAGTTTGATACTGATTTTAATTGAAATGTTTTAAATTATGGGCCAAATTTATTCAATTACTTTTAAAATTATTTTAACTTTTGTGTACAAATGTTTTTATTCTGGCTGTTCACCGCCCTGAGTCCGAAAGGAGAAGGGCGGTATATACATCTAATAAAAGATAAAGATAAAGATAACCTTATTACTCTTCTGAGTGGTGCCTAGAGGCGGAGCTCTCACCTCACAATCAGGAGGAGGCTGTGAGTTCGATCCTAGGTACCGGCAGATATTTCTCTCTCTGGGCATAATGAGAATATATCTGCTGAACAAAACTCTGCATTGGTGACAGGAAGGGCATCCGGCCAGTAAACATTCAGCTCCATTCAGTTGCCCAGACTCCACCCCACAAGGGATTATGAGGTCATTAAAAGAAAATGATCATCCTTACTACTTTTCTCTGAATCTGATTGTATTTTCCTGGCTAAAATAACGACCCTCAGATTGAAGCCCAGTTTCTTGGAGGATTCTGATCGATGCAGAGTCAATAAATTATTCCTTCCCGTCATTTTGCAGGTTGCTAATTATACCGCGAGATCCGCATATGCCCTTTTGGAAGCCAGATTGTACTATCTCCTGCCTTCCCTTTCTCTCGGCTATAAGTAGTCGAGCCACCTCGCAGGAGCCTTGACAGGTTCAAGAGAACCGTGCAGAGAAATAAATAGTTTTTCAAACAGGCATGTCAACTCTTCCTCCCACGCCCCTCTCCAGAAATGGCAAATTTGCAAAGGTGAGGAATAAAGTCTTGCATAACTATCTTTAAAAAAAAAAAAAAAGAATCCCAATCCAGCTGCTGGAAAATTGACAGCAAAAATATTCTGAGCTCCTTCCATCCAAAGACCCAAAAAATGAAAATTCACACAGGGAGTCTTAGAATTGCAACCGCTCGTTTAGTGACTGAATGGCACTGAAAAAAACCCTGACTTATATTCAGTTTGCACATTTATGACCGGTGCAGCATCCCCATGGCCACGTGATCAAAATTCAGATACTTGGCAACTGGCATTTACTTATGATGGTTGCACTGTCCCGGAATTATGTGATCCACATTGGTAACTCTTTTCAACAAGAAAAGTCAGTGGAGGGAGCGACCACATGATTCACTTAACAACTGCAGTGTGTCAGGCCTGGAAGCCCAATCTTTTGCATTTACTACTGTGGGAAACTGGGAGGGGGGATTGTATGGAGCATGGGTGATATGTTTGTTTGTCTGTTTAATTTGATTTATATGCCGCCCTTCTCCAGAGACTCAGGACGGCTTACCTTCATACTTTCGTATATTTTATACAAAGTCAGCTTATTGCCCCCACAAACTGGGTCCTCAATTGACCTACCTTAGAAAGGATGGAAGGCTGAGTCAACCTTGAGCCTGGTGAGATTCAAACTTAACAGTAATTGCAGACAGCTGGAGTTAATCACAATGCACAATGCATTAGTCTGCTGAGCTAATAACACTCTTTGGTCTGAGAGTCAAGGACATCTTGCCCTGCACTTGGAGGGCTGTAACTAGGAGGCATCTCCAGTTGGGATGGTGCTTTGATTGGACCTTGTGATGAACACGTGGGTGCTGGGCAGAGAGTTGGAATTTCCTTTGGGTGGGGAAAACCTGGAAGCTTTCAGATTCGGGTTTTCCCAGATGTGTCAATATGACATCTCTAATAAAATGAGGAACTTCAAGCCTCGGAGTCTTCTTTCATTGGGGGTGTTACTTGGAACCCTGACACAGTGATTCTCTTAACAATTGTGACTGTTTTGCTCAGCAATTGAAGTTTTGAGCTCTGTCATGCCCTCGTCAGAGCCTGAATCTGCAGAGGAGGATGAGCTGGATGGAGCTGGAGCTGGAGCCAAAGGAGATCGTGGCTTTGTTGGCTTTGGAAGTCTGTGGGAAGGAGAAGGCTGAGACAGCCCAGGGCCCCTCAGGATTGGAATGGAACGGGGTCAGGATGACAGAGAGAGGGCAAGCAGTGGAAATGAGGAGTGATGGAGCTCAGGCGATGAGC
This sequence comes from Masticophis lateralis, assembly GCA_030761175.1. Taxonomy (NCBI): domain Eukaryota; kingdom Metazoa; phylum Chordata; class Lepidosauria; order Squamata; family Colubridae; genus Masticophis; species Masticophis lateralis. The sequence goes on along the minus strand of JAUDYJ010000006.1, from coordinate 7,443,769 downwards.
AAGGACTGACACCTCCTGATCCCCGAGCATGGAGAGCACAGAGAAGGAGAGACCAGCACAGGCCGACCTGATGAATCGGAAGGAGAGCGCCCCACCCCTCTTTACCACCCCAAGGCACACCTGGGGAGTGAGATTTAAAGAGATGCTCTGGGGAGAGGTGTTTGTTGGGAACAAACAATGAATTTGTAGAGTTTTGTGTGCCGTTGAAGACATTTGGAGTTTGCAGGACTGCTTGTTTCTTCCTTGCTTCGTGGACCCATTGTTTGTTCCTTGCTTCATGGACTCATTGTTTGTTCCTTTTTCGTGGATTCATTGTTTGTTCCTTGCTTCATGGATTCATTGTTTGTTCCTTGTTCATGGATTCGTTGCTTGTTCCTTGCTTCGTGGACATTGTTTGTTCCTTGTTTGTGGACTCATTGTTTGTTCCTTGCTTCATGGACTCATTGTTTGTTCCTTTTTCGTGGATTCATTGTTTGTTCCTTGCTTCATGGATTCATTGTTTGTTCCTTGTTCATGGATTCGTTGCTTGTTCCTTGCTTCGTGGACATTGTTTGTTCCTTGTTTGTGGACTCATTGTTTGTTCCTTGCTTCATGGACTCATTGTTTGTTCCTTTTTCGTGGATTCATTGTTTGTTCCTTGTTCATGGATTCATTGCTTGTTCCTTGCTTTGTGGACATTGTTTGTTCCTTGTTTGTGGACTCATTGTTTGTTCCTTGCTTCATGGATTCATTGTTTGTTCCTTCCTTCGTGGATTTGTTGTTTATTCCTTATTTCGTGGACATTGTTTGTTCCTTGTTCATGGATTCATTGCTTGTTCCTTGCTTTGTGGACATTGTTTGTTCCTTGTTCATGGATTCTTTGCTTGTTCCTTGCTTTGTGGACATTGTTTGTTCCTTGTTTGTGGACTCATTGTTTGTTCCTTGCTTCATGGATTCATTGTTTGTTCCTTCTTTCGTGGATTCGTTGTTTATTCCTTATTTCGTGGACATTGTTTGTTCCTTGTTTCGTGGATTCGTTGTTTGTTCCTTGTTCATGGATTCCTTATTTGTTCCTTACTTCGTGGACTCATAGTTTGTTCCTTGCTTCGTGGACTCATTTTCCTGTTCCTTTGTTTTGCTGGATTGGGTACAGCCAGAGGCTGCAGTCTGCATGTGTGTGCATTCACTTTGTCTACCCACTCGCCCAGGCGCAATCCCGTCCTATATCGCTGTGTTTCTAACATCGCATGCATGCGTGGACGGCACACGCGAGCGAATTGTCGCGTTGTTTGACATCGCACACACGTGTGGATGGCACGCACGAGTGAATTGCTGTGTTTTGTGACGCCACACCCATTTCCGGTGCTGGGCGAACCGGTGGCTACAGTCTGTGAATCCCACGTCTGCTGCCAGCCAAATAGTTCCATAGGTAGATGTTTTTTGTTGTTTTTTTTTTTTAAAGTCAGGAAACTGCATTTGGGAAAGATGAAAATAATCTAAGGATGGTTTCTCCCCGGGGAAATTAGAAGCTGTCTGCTGAGCCTCGTGGTTTCCTACGGGGAGAACGGAGCGATTAAAACTGTAAAAATTGCTCAGAGAGATGATTCTGTGGTGTTCCTTACTCGCTGAACAGTTCTGAGCAGGGTTTTTTTTTTTTTTTTTTTTTTTTGCTTATGTGTTACTAATTAGTTTTCCCTGGCACTTTTTTAATTAGGTGTCTTAGAGGCACCTATGCATAGGTGTCTGTGCCAGTATTTCTAAAATCTCTTTTGAGTCAAGCTTACTTTGTAGTGATTTCATCGAGAGAGTCAGGAATTCTCTGGGATCAGGAAAAAAGGCATCGCCTTCTGAGGATTTGTTATTCTTATTGTTGTTCTGAATCTGATCTACGATTCTGGGGGTTTCCTCTTGGTCTCCCATCCAAGCGCTGTAAAATCACTAGCAGGCTAGCTTTTACAAAACTAACTTAGTTACAAGAGCTAGTTACACGTCTGTGGAGATTCTCAGTCCTCCAGGTCATGGTTCTCCCAGAGGTGCTTTTTTTCAAGAGGTCTGTTTTTTTCTTTGAAGAGGTTTCGCTTCTCATCCAAGAAGCTTCTTTGGCTCTGACGGTGGGGATGGTGGGGAGAAAGTCCCAGTTGCCTCTTGAAAAGAAGCACATTTGGGACAATAGCTAGCTCCAATAACTAGAATGACTAGAATTACAATAACTAACAAGCCCTTACAAAGCCTTGTAGCACTGGAAATCCCCATACAGGCAGTCCTCGACTTACAACTATAGTAGTCCTCAACTTACACCCATTCATTTAGTGGCCAAAGTTTGCAACGGCAACTGAAACAAGCGGTTTATGACCATTTTTCAAACTTACAACCATTGCAGCATCCCCATGGTCACATGGTCAAAACTCAAGACGCTTAGCGATTGATTCATGTTTCTGATGGTTGTGGTGTCCCGGGGTTACGTGATCCCCTTCTGATGAGCTGTGGCAAGAGAGGTCGTAAAATGGGACAAAGCTCACTTGACAACTGTCTGGCTTAGCCATGGAAATTTTGGGCTTGTTTGTGGTCCTAACATCGAGGATTCCCAGTATTTGTTTAACGCTTTGGGAAAAGCAACTTACAATTTGTTGCATTTGCACTTACAACGGTCACACCAGCCCCACAATCCGGTAATCACAATTTGGGTGCTTGGAAACTGCCTTACATTTATGACCAATTCCAGCAGCCTGCAGTCACATGATCGCAATCTTTGACCTTTGATTCGCAGCAAATAAAAATAAAGTGAAGTGAAGTGAAGTGAAGTGAACGCCTATTGGGAAGCTGAATTTGTTTTTTTATTTAATTTATATGCTGCCCTTCTCCGGAGACTCAGGGCGGCTTACAATGCGTTAAGCAATAGCCTTCATACTTTTGTATATACCTGCTTAGTAGGGCTTTCGCCCCCCCCCCAAAGTGGTGTTCTTTTTTTTTTTTATACAAAGTCAGTTTATTGCCCCCACAATTTGGGTCCTCATTTTACCTATCTTGAAAGGATGGAAGGCTGAGTCAACCTTGAGCCTGGTGAGATTCGAACTTGCAATAATTGCAGGCAGCTGGTGTCACTTAAACACCACTTAAATTGCTGCTTAAGCTGCTGCGCCACTAGGCACTTGCTTAACAAGTTACTCATTTAACAACCATCATGTCATAAAATCAGGTCCACCTCAGCTTACAATGACTAACCATAGAAATAACGATGAACCCAATTATGGTTGTAGATCGAGGACTAACTGTATAATTCTTGGAGGAGCTCTGAATCAGCACATCAGTGAGAACTAGCAGCTTGACTTTAGCTATCTTCTGCTGCTTCTTTTCTTTCTCCGTTATTTATTCCCCACCCCTACAAAAAAACCATTGCTGGAATGACAAGATGAGAAGGGCAGAGCGGGAGCCAATTCTCGAAATGTCTCTTCCCAACACAAAGCAGAATCCAAGGCAAAATTTAGAAGCCGTGTTGCAGGAACGCCAGAGAATTGTGTGAAAATTAACAGATGCACGTTGGCTGCCCACACATGACAAAGTGTACCTCTGTCACGGCTAATTATGACTCGGTACAGTTTCTGCACATGCTTGCACGCACACAAGGGGTCTTGCGGGAAATAGCACATGCAGGAAGGGTGGGGGGACAAGTTGAGCCGAAGATGTTCCCAAAACAAATTGCAGAGTAGGTCTCACACATGCACTGTATCTATACCATGTGTGTATGAGAGAGAGGGGGGGGGGAGGAAAGAGAGAGAGAGAGAGAAAGGGAGGGAGGGAGGGAGAGAGAGAATAGTTCGACCCCCTAGAGCAGTGATGGCTAACCTTTTTGCCATCGTGTGCAGGGATGGGGGGCGGGGGGGGGGTCGCACGCACATGTGCGCACACTCATAATTCTATGTGCCCTGCCCCTGTGCATACTTGCACAACCTCCCCCGCTTACTGGCCCAGTAGGCACGTTTTTCTCTCTCACCTGGCTCCAGATCCTCTCTAGGAGTTTGGGGAGGGCGAAAATGGCCTTCCCCACCTCCCCGGAGGCCCTCCAGAGGCTAGTAACAGCCCGTTTGCCAACTTTTGGTGGGACCAGAAGTGGGCAAACAGGCTGTTTTTGGCCTCTGGAGGACCTCCAGGCGGGGAAAATGCCATTTTTGTCCTCCCCGGACCCCTAGAAAGGTTCTGGAGCCAGGTGAGAGAATAAAAACGGGCCTTCCCCACCCCCAAGGCCCTCCTGAGGCAGGAAACAACTTGTTTCCCTACTTCTGGTGGGCCCAGAAGGCCCGAAAATGTGTGCGCCGGAGCTGAGCTCACGTACCCATTGATATGGCTACACATGCCACCTGTGGCATGCATGTCATAGGTTCACCATCGCAGCCCTAGAGCAAGGATCCTCAAACTATAGCCCACAGGCTGAATACGGGCCACCAAAGCCATTAATCCAGCCCGCGCAGGACTACAAGGCTGCCCCCCCCCACACACACACCGTCCCATCTACCCACTAGCCCTCACCCGCCTTCTGGAAGCCGAGGAGGCCAAAAATGGGCCCGTTTTTGGCCTCCTCAGCCTCCAGAGAGAGAGGGAGGGAGGGAGGGAGGGAAAGAGAGACAGACAGAGACAGAAGTCCTTAGCACACACACCAAGGCAGCCACATCCCTTCACTAACCTCCTTCCACCACCACCACCCCCGCCCCCCAAGGAGCAGAACAAATTAAAATTTAATTTGCATGTGTGTATTGTTCAATGGACTGCTAAAATAGCTATGTCAGTCACATGACCACCTAGACATGCCCCCCCCCAGTTGGTCCTCCCCCCCAACAGTAGTAGTCCAGGCGGGAAGTCACGCTCTCATGACTTCCCGCCTGGACTATTGCAACGCTCTCTACATGGGGCTCCCCTTGAGGTGCACCCGGAGGCTCCAACTGGTCCAGAATGCGGCCGCGTGGGGAATTACAGGAGCGACGTGGCGCTCCCATGTGACACCTCTCCTGCGCGAGCTGCACTGGCTCCTGGTGGTCTTCCGGGTTCGCTTCAAGATGTTGGTGACCACCTTTAAAGCGCTCCATGGCTTAGGACCTGGGTACTTGCGGGACCGCCTTCTGCCGCCAATAGCTTCCCACCGGCCAGTACGCTCGCACAGAGAGGGCCTCCTCTGGGTGCCGTCGGCCAGACAATGTCGGCTGGCGACCCCCAGGGGGAGAGCCTTCTCTGTGGCGGTGCCCGCCCTCTGGAATGACCTACCCCCAGAGATACGCAGGATTCCAGATCTCCGGACCTTTCGTCGGGCCCTTAAAACCCATTTATTCCATCTAGCTGGGCTAGCTTGATCCCATCCTCTGTTTTAAATTTGAAATTGATTTGAAATTGGGTTGTTTTAATTATTGGCCGAATAATATTTAATAATTTTTAATTGTTTTTAACTTTTGTATACCATGTTTTATTTTGGCTGTTCACCGCCCTGAGTCCGCAAGGAGAAGGGCGGTTTATAAATTGAAATAATAAATAAATAAATAAATAAACAGTCCGAGGGACCATGAATTGGCCCCCTGTTTAAAAAGTTTGAGGACCCCTGCCCTAGAGCAGGGCTGGGCAATTATGGCCCTTTTATGAACTGTGGACTTCAATTCCCATAATTCCTGAGCCAGCATGCTCAGGAATTCTGGGAGTTGAAGTCCATAAGGGGCCATAGTTGCCCAGCCCTGCCCCAGAGTATATCCGTGTCACCACAAGGAATCAGGGTGGATTCAATAGACCATAATAACAGCAACAAAACCATGGCCTTCCCAAAGGGCTGAACCATCTCGAATTTGAGGAACATAATTTTGGCGAAGGGGAAACACCGGATGCTTCTCAACGCTATACTTCTTAAAATCCATTTTTAACAGGATAACAGAATTGGAAGGGACCTTTGCAGATTTTTAGTCAACCCCTTGCTCAAGCAGGAGACCTTATGCCATTTCACACAAACGGTTGCCCAATCTTTTCTTGAAAACCTCCCGTGATGAAGCATCCCCAACTTCTGGAGGCAAACAGTTCCACTGATTAATTGTTCTCACGGTTAAGGAAATCTCTCCTTCATTCTAGATTGCTTCTCTCCTTGATTCGTTCCCATCCATTGCTTCTTGCCCAGCCTTCAGATGCTTTGGACAATAGGTTGATCCCTTCTTCTTCGGGACGAACCCCCTCTGAGATATTGGAACTGTTAGATGTTTTGTGCCAGCCATGGCAGTTTCTTAAAAGGCCACCAGATGGAAGCAAAGAGGGACTTTTGATCCCACTGGTGGGTTAAGGGGCTCCGGCCCCTGCAGCCCCATCGGGGAAAGCTAATGGCCCTTTGGCCCCCCCACACACATCAGTAAGGGAGGGGCCAGGGATGAGAACCCCTTCTCTTGTTCTACTCTCCTATGGGACTGACCCATGGGCTCAATCCAGGCATGGATGCCTCCATGCCTGGGAACTCATTTTACCTACTTTATTCCTAAATAAAGATTTAACTTGCGTGCTGACTTTTCTTGGAAGCGCCCTCAACGAACCATCGTTCTTCGTGAGATCCCTCACAGGAACACTTCCATCATGTCGCCCCCTCCTCCTTCATTAAAAGGATGACATGATTATCAGTCTCTGGACCTTCCCCCCCCCCCAAACTGCCCTCTTTTTCAAGTGACATCACAACCCTTGCATCCAAGCCCTCCATCTGGAAGTGGGGGAGGGGGCCAGAGTGCTTGCTCGCCCCCCTCCCCACCCCTGCCGGGCGGGATTCCAAGCCCTGCTGGACTTGTAGAGCATCTCAAATGATCACCAGCACCTTGTGCCAAGAAACAGCTGTTAGCTGATTAACCAAAGTGCGTTAGAACATCTTCATTGCTCTTTCTTGATTCTCTATTCCTAATCAGCTCTTTAATAGTTCTACAGCTAGGTATGTGTGTAATTACTATAATTAATATTAGGTAACTAATTAGTGCTGCTGTAGGAAGCACAAAATCAAATTAATGTTTCTACAGGGATTCGGGAGAAAACGTTGCTATTCTGAATAGGAATTAAGTTCTTTCCTCCTGCCTTAAAATCTCTCCCCCTCCCTTTTTTTTTTTCTTTTTTCTTCCCAGAAGCAAAACAAAACAAAGCTGCTTTGAAAAGGAACTAACAAGTCTGGCTCTAAGCTCTGGGGATTTCATTCTAATTCTTTGCAGCAGGGCTCGGTGGACTTTTATTTCGGGGTGCACAGAATTTGGGGGAGACGGATGCCACAGCAAATTGGGGATGAGGTGCCAGAGGATGTACTCGAGGATGGGATTCATACATTTTAGCAACCGGTTCTCTGCCTGTTTGCTGAGTGGGTGTGGCCATGGTGGGTGTGGCCTACTTGGCCTCCTGGATCATATGGGAGGGCGGTTTCGCCCTTCCCAGACTCTGGAGGCTTTTCTTGAGTCCCCAGGAGGGCGAAAATGGCCTCCCCTGGACTCCGGAGGCCCTCCAGAAACGGGTCCATTTTTGGACCTTCAGTACTTCCAGTAGGCCTGTTTTTTGCCCTCTGCAGGCCCCGGAGGCTTTCCTCAAGCCTCTGGGAGGGCAAGAACAGCCTCCCCAGGCTCCAGAGGCTCTCTGGATGCCCTCCGGAGGGCGGAAACGTGCCCATTTCCAGACTTCTGGAATTTCCGGTTGGCCCGTTTTTCAGCCACCCAGAGCCTCCACGCAGGCCCTGCGCTTACCTGGCATCCAAAACAGGCTGGAGACTCCTGGGAGAGGCGGGACAAGGTGGGGGGGGGGGGTCATCCAGTCCTTGCAACAATTGGTTCGGCGAACTAGATTAAAATTAACATCCGGTTCGCCTGAATTGGTCCAAACTGGCTGAATCCCACCCTTGGACATACTCCCCAAAGGGGAGTGGCCTGGACTGGGACAAAGAAGTGGGCTTTGATTTAATTCAAGCTATCCTGAAGCCAGAAACCAGCTCACGTGCCCCCTTAAAAGCGAACCAATATGTCAATGTGCCTTCTTCCAGAAATCATAAATCAGAGGCATCTGATTTTACTGTTCTGTAAAATCCAACAATACGGGTTTCTCCTAAACTTACGACCAGAATTGTGTCCAGGATTTCCACTGCTAAGCAAGGTAGCTGTTAAGTGAGACACCCAATTTTACTTATGACCAAGATTCAACATTCCAATGGCTCCACTCCCATCACGGTCATGTGATCACATTTTGGACGCTCAACAACTGGTCCATGTTTTCAGCATCCTGTGAATCTTGTGACTACAATTTAGGACATTTTCTTTCTTTCTTTCTTTCTTTCTTTCTTTCTTTCTTTCTTTCTTTCTTTCTTTCTTTCTTTCTTTCTTTCTCTCTCTCTCTCTCTCTCTCTCTCTCTTTCTTTCTTTCTTTCTTTCTTTCTTTTGCCAGACACCAGGATTTATTTCCAGTTTCCCACAAAAAGCACCCATCGCGGACAATAAATTCACTAAACAATCATGGTATTCACTTAAGTCAGTGTTTCTCAACCTTGGCACCTTGAAGATGAATGGACTTCAACTCCCAGAATTCCCCAGCCAGCTGGCTGGGGAATTCTGGGAGTTGAAGTCCACGCATCTTCAAGCTGCCAAGGTTGAGAAACACTGACTTAATGACTATTGCATTCACTTTATGACTCCTACATTCATTTAATGACCTCAGCAAAATGTCTATGGAGATTCTCAGTCAATTTAACAGCAACAGAAGTTGGAAGGGACCTTGGAGGTCATCTAGTCCAATCTCCTGCTCACGCGGGAGACCTGTACTAGGGATTCGAACCACCGGACCTTTCTGATCGACAAGCTCAGTGTCTTAGCCACTGAGCCACCTAATCAGGCCATCCACGTTATGGTTGTCCCAAAGGTGCTTTTTCAAGAGGCCACTGGACTTTCTGGTTTTTCTTTGAAGATGTTTCCCTTCTCCTCCAAGAAGCTTCTTCGGCTCTGACTGGATGGTGGGAAATGGAAGGATTTATATCCCTTGCAGACAGCTGGTCGTTTGCATCCTTTTAGAGAATCCTTGAGGCCGCTTGGAAGTTTGTCTGTGTCCTCAGGCTTTGCACTACTCAGGTGACCCTGAGGACATAGATAAATCTCCAGGTGGCCTCAAAGACTCTCTAAAAAGGATGCAAATGATCAGCTGTCTGATCATTTGGGGTGTATAAATCCTCACATTCCCCACCATCCAGTCAGCACTGAAGAAGCTTCTAGGATGAGAAGCGAAACCTTTTCAAAGAAAAACCAGAAAGTCCCAGTTGCCTCTTCAAAAAAGCACCTTTGGGTCCTCAGTAAAAAAAAAAAAAAGGTTATAAAATCTGCTTTATGACCTGATTTATGACTGTCATCATTTCGAACTGTGACGGGCAAGCTCCATTACCGTTATACATCAACTACCTGTAATACCAAGAGCAACAATACATTAAATATATTGTGATCGATTTATGGCCTTCTGTCACCAATAGCCTCCCACTGGCCAGTACGCTCACACAGAGAGGCCCTCCTTAGGGTGCCGTCGGCCAGACAATGTCGGCTGGCGACTCCCCAGGGAGAGAGCCTTCTCTGTGGCGGCACCCGCCCTCTGGAATGACCTACCCCCAGAGTTACACAGGATACCAGCCCTCCGGACTTTTCGTCGGGCCCTTAAAACCCACCTATTTCACCTAGCCGGGCTGGCTTGATCCTGTCCTCTGTTCTTAATTGTAATCGATTTTAAATTGGACTCTTTTAATTTGTCGGCTGAAATCATTTAATATTTTTTAAAAATTGTTTTAATTTTTATACATCATGTTTTACCTTGGCTGTTCACCGCCCTGAGTCCGGTTGGAGAAGGGCAGTTTATAAATTGAAACAAATTGCTTAACGCATTGTAAACCGCCCTGAGTCTCTGGAGAAGGGCGGCATATAAATCAAATTAATAAAAAAATAAATAATAAATAAATAAATAAATGCATTGTGTGAACCCAGAACGTTTGCAGTAATTCAAGCCTTGTGTCAAGGCATCTGAAGATTTCAAAAATACTGATTTTGGTGTAAAAAGAAAGTTACTATAGGAAATCACACTCCAAACTGGATTTGTGGTCATTTGTTTGTAATGCACACATCTATATGAGTCTCCTGGGATAAATTTGCAGAATGCACCAAGGTAGGCTAAGATGAGTGGACAGTTGTGGTTCCATGAATTTTGGGAACTCGGTTTTTAAAAACAACACGTTGCATGAACCAACCAAGGAGTAACGTGGGATGAGGAACTGTGTTTTACCTCCATCTGGTGGAGACACAGAATCGCTGCCTTTACAGAGGAAACATTTTCTGCTAAAAAAAAAGAGAGAGAGAGACAGAGGAGACGGTGGAAGAAGTTTGTGGTGGGACCTAGTCAACAGTTTCACGCAACTGAAGAAAAAACAAAAGCGAAGGCAACTCTAGGCTTCATTTATTTATGTATTTATTAAATTATTTATTAATAATTTCAATAAATAAATAAATAAATAAATAAATAAATAAATAAATAAATAAATAAATAAATAAATAAATAAAGTCATCAATGAAGGAAGCATGGCACAATCCAATATTGTCTCAGGATCGAGAGGAGCCATTGTTCTCCACAATGTTTTTTCCAACTCCACTTAGAAGAGGGGTGTCAAACTGGATTTCTTCGAGGTCTTCCAGATCAGCATTGTAGTTCTCCTCCATGGGCCGGCCGAGGGAAGGGAGGGGACCAAACGGATGTCTCCTGCAGTACTTTGCTGGCCAAAACAGGGTGGGGGGGGGCGCATGTGGGACACATCCCGTTTTCAGCCTGGACGGCCTACTGCAGCACTTTGTTGGTCAAAATGAGGCACGGGGGGCTATGTATACCCTCTCCCGCATCCCATTTTGGCTGGCAAGTGCTTCCGGAAGGCGTCTAGGCTGATAACGTGGTGCACAGGGGCCGCGTGCATCCCCCAGACCCCCTGTTTTGGCTGCCAGAGGCACCACAGGCTGGTCTTTTGCTATTTCCCGGCCAGCCCCACAGGACAGATTTAAGCACCCTGCACCTTGAGCCCATGATTTCCACTACGAGTTCAGGCGAACCAGTCCGAACTGGCTGTATACCATCTCTGCTGTGGGGTCACCCTGGAAACAGCAAAAGACTGGACCACGGTGCCTCTGCCAGTGAAAATGGAGCTCAGGAGGGCCGAATGTGGCTCTTCTGAGATCCATTTTCACTGGCAGAGGGTTGCAGGAGACCGTCGCAGCCGAAAAAGGAGCTCAGGAGGGCCGCGTGAAGTCAGAAGGCTGCACGAGGCCGTAGCCGCTAAAAAAGGAGCTTGGGAGGGTTCGAAGTGGCTGAATGCCACCTCTGATTATGAGGAAGAGTTAGAGGCAGTGAGTGTATTAGTCTGGAGAAAAGAAAGCAACGAGGAGATTGAATTGCTCTTTTTGAGTATCTAAAGGGTTCTAAACGAGGAGCAGAACTGTTCCAGAAGATAGGACAAGAAATAGTGAATTACAAGGAAATAGACTGTGGATGGATAGTGAGAAAAAAATCCTTGGAGGCAAGAGCAGTTCAACAATAGAACTGACTATTTCAGGGGGTGATGGCCTCTGTTAACCAACCTAGAACTAGGGAGAAATTTCCTGACCGTGAGAACAATAAATCAGTGGAATGACTTGCCTCCAGAAGTTGTGGATGCTTCAACCTGGAGGTTTTTAAGAATAGATTGGACAGCCACCTGTCTGAAATGGTATAGGGTTTCCTGCTTGAGCAAGGGGTTGGACTGGAAGACCTCCAAAGTCCCTCCCAACTCTGTTATTCAGTTTTGTTCTCTTCCATTTTTAATCCTGGATGAACGGGTACTTACGGTACTTACAGGACCACCTTCTACCACCAATTGCCTCTCACCGGCCGGTTCGCTCCCACAGAGAGGGCCTCCTCAGGGCGCCGTCAGCCAGACAATGTTGGCTGGCGATCCCCAGGGGGAGAGCCTTCTCTGTGGTGGCACCTACCTTCTGGAACGATCTACCCCCAGAGATACGAACGATCCCAGACCTTCAGACTTTTCATCGGGCCCTAAATGATGTGTCCAGAATGGTATAAGGCCATGATGGTGAACCTATGGCACGCGTGTCACAGGTGGCACGCGGTGCCATATCTGTGGGCACGCAAGTGTTGCCCTAGCTCAACTCTAGCGCGCATGCGTGCGCCAGCCAGCTGATTTTCGGGCCTTCTGGGCCCACCGGAAGTTGGGAAATGGACATTTCCAGCCTCCACGGGGCCTTCGGGAGGATGGGGGAGGCCGTTTTCGTCCTCCCCAGGCTCCAAAAAAGCCTCTGGTGTTTGGGGAGGGCGTAAAATGGGTCTACCGGGCCCACTGGTAATCTTTTTGCCGTTGCGTGCCAAAAGTGGGGGGACCACTGGGGGGGGGTGTCGCATGCACATGACCAGGGGGGGAGCGGGGGGCATTGAATTATGGGTGTGGGCATGCAATCACAAAAAGTTTAGCTATCACTGGTATAAGGTCTCCTGCTTGGGCTAGAAAACCCATCCCACAAGGTCCCTTCGAACTCTAGTCAGACTGATTGATTGAAACAAAATTCTGGACTAAGACAGCCTTGTCCTAATCCATCATCGAAGTTGTCCCAAAGATGCTTTTTTTTTTTGCAAGAGGCAACTGGACTTTCCGGGTTTTTTTTCTTGGAAGACGTTTCGCTTCTCATCCAAGAAGCTTCTTCAGCTCTGAGTTATTTCATCATCCAAGGGATTTTCTGTCCTTCCAACTCTGTTTATTCTTCTTTGCTGGAGATGTTTAAACAGAGGCTGGATGCCCATCTGTCAGAGAGGCTGAAGAAATAAATTCCTTCAGCAGCTAGGGCCTGGCTTGATTAGATCCAAATCCCTTCCAAGCCTCAAATGTTATGTGTTGATGAGCCTATCAGAAGGAAAGAGCAAACCTCTTCTGCATTGTTGTCAAGACAACCACAAGTGTGTGTCCTTGTAATCACCAGAAGCTGAACTCGGCTCAGGAGGCTTTACAGTGTATTTATTCCTTAAGCGTTGAATCATTTTTACCTCTTCTGTTCTACTAAAGATGCAATTCATTAGCAACTCCTGAGAAGAGGCTCTGAAGATCGCAACCACACTGATGTTCTGTGAGGTTAGGTGCCTCTGTAGCAGGGATAAAAGCCAGCAGGTTCTGACAGGTTCTGGAGAACCAGTAGCGGAAATTTTGAGTAGTCCGGCGAACTGGTAGCGGAAATTTTGTGCGGCGAACTGGTAGCGGAAATTTTGAGTAGTTCGGAGAACTGGCAAATACCACCTCTGGCTGGCCCTAGAGTGGGGTGGGAATGGAAGTTTTGCAATATCCTTCTCCCAGGAGTGGGAAGGGAATGGGGATTTTGCAGTATCTTTCCCTTGGAGTGTGGTGGGAATGGAGATTTTGCAGTATCTTTCCCCTGGAGTGGGGTGGGAATGGAGATTTTGCAGTATCCTTCCCCCAGGACTGGGGATGGAATGGAGATTTTGCAGTATCCTTCCCCTGCCACGCCCACCAAGCCACACCACACCCACCAAGGCACGCATTTTAAAAAATTGAATTTCACCATTGCTCTGTAGATTCAGATTAAAGATTTCTAAGGAAGGGGAGACAGGGATGCAGAAGTGTGACAATATGTACATTTGATGGAAAAAAGGAAAATTAGAGACTGCAAAGCTATACGCTGCCTGTGAAAACTTTGCAGGTGTCAAAAGTTGAGTGATTTCAAAAGCTGTTACTATTTAAATTGCCCTACTGTCCTATATCATTTAAAAGAACAATATACACATCAAGTTTTAATCTGTACAGTCTCCTTTATTGTCCCACACCTATAGACAGAAATCCTGCCAAGGTAAAACAAACTACCAATAAAGGAGAATATTTGTAGATCTAGAATTGAAATGAGGAATCCTTGGTGTTCTCTGAGCTTAAAGCCTATGTAGCTTCATCCATTTCAAGATTTCACTGCAGTATTTGTTCCGAATGATTCTGCCTGTGTCTCTCATAAGAGAAACCTTACAATCATTTGGAAAATCGCAGCATATTGCAATTAATGTAAGAGAATATTTGTAGCTCAAGAGCTCAGGTGCTCTCTGAGCTTGCTTGTTTTCTTGCAGATGTTTCATTACCAAATTAAGTAACATCATCAGTGCTAGTAAGGAATGGGGTTTGCTCCCAATTTATTTTCTAGCAGCTTGCCCTTTCAGTGTTGGTGGGGAAAGGGTCTTGGTCTTAAACAGCTGTTCACTATTAGCTTGTTTGGCAGTTCCTTGATTAGGGTATTGTCTACTTCTTGATGGTCTGATGTTAATCTTGGCATGAATCTGAGTGTTGATTGCTGATGGGAAGATGTTTGGGTGTTTTTGTTCCCTTTTTTGGCCTGTTGATTGTCTGTTTCGAGCAGTCTGTAGATGTTGTTTATGTCTATGTGCCTATTGATGGCCAAATTTGTCAGAATGCCAGGCTTCCAGGAATTCTCTCGCCTTTTTGGACTTGGGACGGTCACAGTTTCCCATTTGAAACTATGGTTAAGTCAGTTCTATGTGTTTGAAAATTTTCATCAGGTCTTCTGACTAGTTGATGTCCATGGATGCCCTCTGCCAGTCTTCTGCCTGTTTGTCCTACATAGTGACTGTTGCAGTCATTACATTGTATGTTGTAGATGACTCCTATTTTTTCAGATCTCTATTATATCTATCTATCTCTGTTATATCTATCTCTACTATATCTATCTATCTATCTATCATCTATCTATCTATCTATCTATCTATCTATCTATCTATCTATCTATCTTCTATATCTAGCTAATCCCTATTATATCTATCTATCTCTATCTATTATATCTATCTATATCTATCTATCTATCTATCTATCTATCTATCTATCTATCTATCTATATCTATCTATCATCTATCTAGCTATCTAGCTAATCTCTATTATCAAGCTATCTTTCTTAGGTTCTCAAATTTTTTAAGTTTCTATTTTTCCCTGTTCCATTTGAAAAGTAGAGTTGATGTAATTCCTTTGCCTCCTAGGGAAAATAGCCTGATCTTCTCATCTGTTTGGGTTTTGTAGAGATTAAGGGAAAGTTTGTGGTAAACGTCCTGTTTTTTCTCTCTACAGATGCGGCAGGCCATAAACCTAGATCCATAACTACCACAGCTGGCAATTTTAATTATAATTAATCCCAAAGTGTGGGCTGAGTATCTTCGTCTAAAATGTAAGGGTAGGGCTCTTGTTGGTCACAATGCAAAATGTCATTTCAGTTTCTTGCATTTATCAAGAGGCATCTGGAGTTAAAATTGTAAGCCGCCCTGAGTCTCTGGAGAAGGACGGCATATAAATCTAATTAAAAAAAAAAATTCAAAAGGACAACAATTTCACTCCAATTATATGAATTTTGTTATCTAGCAAGGAAACCCACTAGATGTCAGCAGTGCTCTGTGTGAGTCACTTAACTATCTAATATTGCATTATAGGCAATAATTGGATAACCATTTGTCCAAAATGGTATAAATTCTCTTTCTCAAGCAGAGGATTGGATTAGAAGACCTCCAAGGTCCTTTCCAATGTGTTATTCTATGTTCTGAAAGAAGTCTGCAGAAAGGAACGTAGAGCTAATATTAGGGAATGGAAAACAACGAGCGAATTATTAAGAGGAGACTTGTAGAAAAGATTATACAATCCCAGAAAGCAGAAAGCACAAGAAACTCAAAAAGCTCAGCTTTCTTCTTGTTTTGTGTAAGATAAGTTGGCAAGAAACTTCGAGAGGCTTTCAAAAGTCTGTCTGCTAGTCCTGCGAGGTAGTCCAAGCAAAAACAACCAGCTGGATCTTTATTGTGAAGTGTACTGTATACGAGATTGAACATTAGTCTGAAATGGTATAAGGTCTCCTTCTTAAGCAGGGGGCTCGACTAGAAGATCTCCAAAGTCTCTTCCAACTCTGTGATTCTGTGATTCTGTTGTTCTGTTATTTCTCCCCTTCCCCTTTTACTCTCTGCAAAACTAGGGAGGGTTTCTTCTGAAATGCTTCTCGTGCCCTTGGTCATTCTGTGGGCTTTTACATACTGGTTGCCTAGTCTGCGGATCAGCCTTCTCCCAGACCACAGGAATGTCCTATCCAGGGATGGGCTTCTGGGGGTTCGCAAGGGTTCGGGAGAACCTCTAGCTTGGATGCAGGTAAGTGCAGGGTGCATACGGAGGCTCAGGAAGGGCAGAAAATGTGCCTACTGGAAGTTTTGGGAAAGCCAGAAAGGGGCCCGTTTCTAGCCTCCAGAGGGCCTCCGGAGCCTGGGGAGGCTGTTTTTGCCCTCCCGGAAGCTCAAAAAAAGCCTCCGGAGCCCGGGGAGGGCAAAAAAGCTTCCCCCACACCCACGGTGCAGGAGGCCAACTAGGCCATGCCCACCCCATGGGCATGGACAGTGAATTGCCATGCCTCACCTGTTTCTTTACTCAATGCACTTGTGATTGCGCGCAAAGCGTATGTGCAATCCAAACCAGTGGTAGAAACCTACCACTGGAAGGTGCGTGTCCGCACGAAGCGAGTGTAAAGTGAGCATGCCCACGTGGGGCAAACCGGTGAGAAAAATATGTGAAACCCACCTCTGGCACCAAGGACCTCCTGATTTCAACCCTGAGCTACAAATACTCTCCTCTGTTGACGCTATTGAATTAAGGAGAAATTTCCTAACAGTGAGGACAATTAAGCAGTAGAAGAGCTATAATAGGATAGAATTCTTTATTGGCCAAGTGTGGTTGGACATACAAAGAATTTTTCCCGGGTACATAAGCTCTCAGCGTGCATACAAGCAACAAGCGATCGGTCGTACATCATAATCATAAAATGCATTCATCATAAATCATGTGAGGCAACACTCAGTGATGGTCACAGGATAAGCAATCAACATAAATCCCACTAGGATACTAAATCACTCATGCCCTCGTCACCTCACGCCTGGACTACTGCAATGCTCTCTACATGGGGCTCCCCTTGAGGAGCACCCGGAGGCTCCAACTGGTCCAGAACGCGGCCGTGCGGGTGGTGATGGGAGCAACGTGACGCTCCCATGTGACTCCCCTCCTGCGCAAGCTGCACTGGCTTCCAGTGGTCTTCCGGGCGCGGTTCAAGGTTTTGGTTATCAACTTCAAAGCGCTCCATGGCTTAGGATCAGGGTATCTTCGGGACCGCCTTCTGCCACAAACAGCCTCTCACCAACCAGTCCGCTCCCATAGAGAGGGTCTCCTCAGGGTGCCATTGGTCAAACAGTGTCAACTGGCGGCCCCCAGGGGGAGAGCCTTCTCGGTGGGGGCACCTACCATCTGGAACAAGCTCCCCCCTGAGATAAGGAGCTTACATGACCTGGGTACTTTTCGCCGCGCCTTGAAAACATTTTTATTTGAACAAGCTGGGCTGGCTTAACCTCCTTTATTTTGGGTTTTTAAATTTTTATCATTATAATTGGATTTTTAAACTGTTGAGCCAAATTATTTAATTTGTTTTAATGATTTTTTAACTTTTGTCTTTATTGTATCTTATTCTGGCTGTTCACCGCCCTGAGTCCCGTCTGGGAGTAGGGCGGTATATAAATTTAATACATAAATAAACAAACAAAATAAAATAAATAAAACGATCAGTATAAATCATAAGATACCAGCAACAAAGTAATTGTCATAAGAAAATAGGTAATAGGAAAGATGAGAAGGATAATAGCAATACAGGTAGGTATTCTGACAGTGTTGTGGGAATTAGTTGTTTAGCAGAGTGATGGCACAGGGAGAAAAACTGTCTTTGTGTCTAATTTTTATGCGCAATGCCTTACAGCAGTGATGGCTAACCTATTTTTTCCTCGGGTGCCAAAAGTGTCCATGTCCGTGTGATAGCACGTGCATGTGTGCTCAAACCCATAATCCAATGCCCCCCATGCACGCCCTGCCCCCTACGCATGTGTGCGCAATCCCCCTCTGCCCCGCCCCCCTGCGCAGGCATGAGCGATTCCCCCCATGCTCCCCCACTCCCCCTCGCATGCATGCACAACCTCCCCGCATCCCGTTTTGGGCCTAGCAGCCCTCCCTGAAGCCTCCAGAGGGCGGAAATGGCCCGTTTCCGGAGTTCCTGTAGGCCCGTTTTTCACTCTCCCAGAACCTCCACAGAAGCCCTGTACTTACCTGGCATCCAAAACGGGCTGCGTGGAGACTCCTGGGAGGGGCAGGGTGGCATGGGCATCTGCACGCGTCTCCCGCATGCGTAGCAGAGACCCAACAATCAGCTGGCCGGCGGGAGGCATGCACACATGCACAGTGGAGCTGATCTATGACAATGGCTCATGTGCCCACAGGAATGGCTGTGTATGCCACAGGTTTAACATCATGGCCCTATAGCCATGATGGTGAACCTATGGCACACTTGCCACAGGTGGCACGCGGAGCCGTATTGGTGGGCATATGAGCATTGCCCAAGCTCAGCTCACACACACGTGCACGCCGGCCAGTTGATTTTCAGGTCTTCCAGTCCTACCGGAAGTTGGCAAATGGGCCATTTGTGGCCTCCGGGGGAATGGGGAAGGCTGTTTTTGTCCTCCCTAGCCTCCAAGAAAGCCTCTGGAGCCTGGGAAGGGCGAAAAACGGGCCTACTGAGCCCACCATGTGATTGTATGCCAAAAGTGGGGGGAGCACAGGGGTGTCACGTGCACATGCATGAGGGGGTGGGGTGCACTGAATTATGGGTGTGGGCATGCATGGGCACGACCCCCACATTCCTCCTACTTTTGGCACACGAAGGCAAAAAGCCATCACTGCCCTGTAGCATCGTCTTGAGGGAAGAAGTTGAAACAATTTATGTCCAGAATGCGAGGGGTCTGTAGATATTTTCCTAGCCCTCTTTCTGGCTCGTGCAATATACAGGTCCTCAATGGAAGGCAGGCTGGTTGCAATCGTGTTTTTTTTCTGCAGTTCTAACTATCCGTTAAAGTCTGTCTCTGTCTTGTTTTGTTGCTGCAGCAAACCAGGCAGTTACAGAGGTAGAACAGCTTGCCTTCAGACGTTGTGAGTGCTTCATCACTGGAGGTTTTTAAGAAAAGACTAGACAACCACTAGTCTGAAATAGTAGAGGGCCTTCTGCTTCAGGTGGCATCTCCCCCCAGCACGCTGGGCAAAGATGTTCCCAAACACCACACAGGAATGTTGGAAATGCAGAATACATAAAGGAACTTATTATCACATGTGGTGGTCATGCCAAAAAGCAAAAAAAAAAAAAAATCTGGAAAATGATTCAAAAACAATTAGAAGAAATTACCGCCCAGAGAGTGCCATTGAAACCAGAAACATACTTATTAGGAATGCTAACAAATCACTATGAAAAAGAAATACAATATTTGATAATCCATATCCTGACAGCAGCAAGAATTACATTCGCGCAAATGTGGAAATTAGAAGGAACGCCACTGGAAGATAAAATAATACAAAAAGTAATGGAATGTGCAGAGATGGACAGGCTTACCAAAGAAATTCAAGAAAAGGAAGACACAGAATACTATCTAGTTTGGCAATGATGACTTGACTGGTTAGAGGAAAGGAAAATGAAATAAAGAACAATTAGTAGGGTAGAAAGGGAATACCAACCAAGGGAAAAAAAATTAAGAAACAAACTTAAAATATTGTTATATAATGAAAGATGTAATTACATATATAAAGAAATATAGAATACCAAAGTAATTATTTTTCCTTTTAATTTTCAAGTTGTAAGACTTGATTTAAATGTAGTTTGTGTATGGTGTCTATTGTATGTTTGTATGTTTTTGTTTGTCTATTTTTAACTAAATAAAAAATTTTAAAAAAAGAAAAGACAAGACTGGACAACCACTAGTCTGAAATAGCAGAGGGCCTTTTGCTTCAGCAGGGGGTTGGACCAGGGGTGAAATGCTCCAGGTTCAGTCCTGGTTTTGCCAAACTGGTAGCAATGACAGCCAGTTGTTCAGAGAACCATTAGCGATGGCAGTTTGAGGCTCTGCCCACTTGCCCAGTCATCGTTACTTCCTGGTTTTAACCAGGAAGTAACCTGTTTTTTACCCTCTGCGCATGCACAGAAGGGTTTGCCCATGCGCAGAGGGTCGGCGTGCGCACTTCCGAACCAGTAAGGAAGGTAAGTAGATTTCACCCTTGGGTTGGCTAGAAGACCTAGATGGCTCAGCGGCTAAGACGCTGATCTTGTCGATCAGAAAGGTTGGCGGTTCGAATCCCTAGTATAGGTTTCCTGCGTGAGCAGGGGGTTGGACTAGATGACCTCCAAGGTCCCTTCCAGCTCTAGTCTGACTGATTGATTGAAACAAAATTCTGGTCTAAGACAGCCTTGTCCTAATCCCGTGATGGCGAACCTATGGAATGGGTGCCACTGGTGGCACGTGGAGCCATATCAGTGGGCATGCAAGCTCAGCTCCGACATGCATGTGTGCGCCAGCCAGCTGATTTTTGAGCCTTCTGGGCCCACCAGAAGTCAGGAAACACACTGTTTCGGCCTCCGGAGGGCCTCGGAGGGGGGGGTTGGGGAAGGCCATTTTTGCCCTCCCCAGGCTCCTAGGAAGGCTCTGGAGCCTGGGGAGAGAAAAAAATGGGCCTACTGGGCCCACCGGGCCATCACGTGCCAAAAGCAAGAGGGAGCATAGGAGGCGGCGGGCGGGGCGCATAGAATTATGGATGTGGGCACGCGTGCGTGTGACCCCACCACGTTCCCCCCGCTTTTGGCACGCGATGGCAAAAAGATTAGCCATCACTGTCCTAATCCATCATCAAAGTTGTCCCAAAGGTGCTTTTTCAAGAGGGAACTGGACTTTCTGTTTTTTCTCTGAAGACGTCTCGCTTCTCATCCAAGAAGCTTTTTCAGGTCTGGGTTTTTTGTTTTTTTTTTAGTTAGATTTATATGCCGCCCTTCTCCGGAGACTCAGGGCGGCTTACAATGCATTAAGCAATAGCCTTCATACATTTTTGTATATTTATACAAAGTCAGCTTATTGCCCCCACAACCTGGGTCCTCAATTTACTTACCAAGGTTATTTCATCCTCCAAGGTATTTTCTGTTCTTATTTGTGAACATTTTTTCTTGTGTCCACAAGATGTCAGCATTCACTTGTGTGTATTTTAGTTGACCAAAAAGTGGGGGGGGGGGAGGCGACTCCATCTGACACTCATCGCTGATCCACAGTCTAACCGTCACAATATACTTTGTTTTAAAAGTGTTTGGACCTCTTGACTTTCAAAAGGATTAAGAATGCTCTGATACAATTGTGTTAATTTAAATGGGTTATGGATTAAAGATGAGTTTTCTGCCACTCAGGATGAGCCTGGAGTAGGGTCAAACTAGAAGTGATATTAAAAATGCAGTATGCAGCTCCAGGTGTTGGTTGGGATGGTTATTTATTGGTGTACGCGTGGAGGAGTGGAGTTCTCTGGCCCTTATCTGTAATCTTTGGGGAGGAAATGCTTAGATAAGCCTATCAGATAAGATAACGTTCAATAAAAAGGAATTTCATAGCTGGGAAGGAAATGTCTGTGGAGATGCTCAGTCCTCCAGTCCTCGTGGTTGTCCCAAAGGTGCTTTTTTTTCGAGAGGCCACTGGACTTTTTGGTTTTTCTTTGAAGACGTTTCGCTTCTCATTTGAGAAGCTTCTTCAGCTCTGACTGGATAGTGGACCACCCCCTGGCCACGCCCAACATGGCCACACCCTCCCATCTGGTCATTAGGGCAGAGGACCGGTTGTTCAATTATTTGAATCCCACCAACTGAATAGAAGGATTTATACTCCTTGCAGACAGCTGGACATTTGCATTTTTTTAGAGTGTAGAGCAGGGGTCACTAACCTTTTGGACCTCAGGGATCACTAAATTCATAATTTTAAGTCCTGTGGACCACTAATACGATCTGCCTAATGACTGGCTGGGTGGGTGGGTGTGGCTAGGTGGTCATGTGACTGGGTGGGCGTGGCCAACTCAATGTCACTCATGTCGAGGGGCACCTTGCCCACTCTACTCGCCCCTACCCTTCCAACCACTCCTTGCCTCCCTGCCTGGGCTCCTTAGGGCTCCAACAGGAAGCAGTTTTTGGAGCTAAGCAGCCACCAAACAGTTCAGTTCAAATTGGATCTGACCGAGAAGGTGGCTCAGTAGAAGTGCCTCACTAAGGACTAGGCGCATAGGCTTTCCAAGCAGAGGGAAGACTGGAGGCTCAGCGGGCTGAGATGGTCAGCCAGTTCCAGGCCATGATGCAGTCCCACTGGAACGAGGCCCTCCGGCTCTTCGCCACCAGCGGCACTTCCATCCATCCAGCCTTCGCCCAAAGCCCCACACCAGGAGGCTGAAGCAGACCCCAAGTCAGAATTTCTGCCCCCCTCTGCCCCACACAAGAAGAGCCCGAAGGGGAGACTCTCTGCAGCAACACAAGCGTTCATTGCACATATCCGTCCCAGGGGCCTTGGTTTGAGGACCCCTGATTTAGTGCAATATAAAAAATGCAAATCATTTTTCTGCGGACCACCAAAACTTTCTCACGGACCACCAGTGGTCCACGGACCACCAGTTGGTGACCGCTGGCGTAGAGAGTCATCGAGGCCACTTGGCCACTACAATTTTTGGAAATTTATTCCCGCAAACTACAGGAACCATTTGCACTTCGCTTTGAGATGCAGGCAACATTGACTCATCCCCAACAGCCTGCACCTGTCTCCAACAGAGAAGGGACAGGGCAGAAGATATCCTCCAGAAGGCTCCACGCCCATTTGCAACCACTCAGGAGATCCTGATGACACAGACAAACCTCCAAGTGGCCTCAAGGACTCTTTAAAAGGAGGCAAACGACCAGCATGTCTGCAAGGAGTATAAATCCTTCCATTCCCCACCATCCAGTCAGAGCTGAAGAAGCTTCTTGGAGGAGAAGTGAAAAGATCTTCAAAGAAGAACAAGAAAGTCCAGTTGAAAAAAGCTCCATTGGGGATACCTTAGGAACAATCTTTCTACTTTTTCCCCCCCGTAGGTTGCTTTCTTCTCAACTCCAGCCCACAAAGGAGAGACTTCACTGATATTGAAATGGGTTGGGGTTAAAATAGCATTTTCCCCTCTAACGTCTGAGACAGCGTCCAAGGACAACTTCAAGGTAGGTGAAATCTGTCAGGCTTCGTCACATTTACACGGAGGAAAATCAGGGCCTGCAGTGACTTGGAACTAAAAACAATCGTGGCAAGAGAAACATCAGCAATGAGGGTGCTGAACGTTATGCTGGTTTAATTTTCTGTCAGCTCAAGGATGGGAAGACGGCACTTCGGACCAGCAGTGGGAAAGGGCTCTCAGAACAAAAGGATATTAACACCAGTCAAAGGAAAGGTCGTAATCTGAGGACTATATCAGGTATGTTAAGGAAACAGGAGCACAAGTAGTCCTTGATTTACGGCCACAATAGGGACCTAGAATTTCCGTTGCTAAGGAAGGCAGTTGTTAAATGAGCCATGCCCACTTTGAGAACCATTCTATGACCGGTTTGGTACAGGGACAAGTATAGACTTCCACAGATATTTAGAACGGCAGAAAAAACTATTGCAACCGGCCTGTCTTCCACTGAGGATTTGTATACTGCAAGGAGCCAGAAAGAGGGCTGAGAAAATATCTACAGACCCCTCGCATCCTGGACATAAAACAGTTTCAACTCCTCCCCTCAGGACGTCGCTATAGGGAACACTGCATGCCAAAACGACTAGACACAAAGACAGTTTTTCCCCCTCATGCCATCACTCTGCTGAACACCCAATTCCCACAGTACTGTCCTATGCCTAAAGAGTTTTACCCATGTAGTAGGGCTGTATTACTATTAGCCTTCTCGTCTTTCCTACTCCCTTCTCCTACTGGTATCTTATCATTATATTTCTCTGTTGTTTGTATGTACACATTGTGTGTCCGATCACACGCGGCCACTAAAGAATATTCTGTTCTATTTGTCCTGTTCTGTTTTGTTCTGTTCTGTTCCATTCCATTCTGTTCCATATTCCATTCCATTCCATCTTCTATTCTGTCCTGTCTCGTCCCGTCCCATCCCGTCCCGTCTCTATTCTATTCTATTCTATTCTATTCTATTCTATTCTATTCTATTCTATTCTATTCTATTCTATTCTTATTCTTATTCTTATTCTTATTCTTATTCTTATTCTTATTCTTATTCTTATTCTTATTCCATTCCATTCCATTCCACCCCACCTTACCCTACACTACCCTTCTCTACTCTATACCATTGCATAGCATAGCATAGCATAGCATAGCATAGCATAGCATAGCATAGCATAGCATTCCATTTCTATTTCTATTATTTCTATTTCTAGAAATAGAAATAGGGGGCATCATTTCATTTATTCTGGTTATGCTTACAAAAAAAATATGGAGAACAGGCTGGTATTAAAATACAGCTAGGGATGTCTCTTGTGTGGGTTTTACTTCTCTTTGGCTCTTTAAGTGTTACCGAAGGTATCGCTTAGCAAAACTGCTGACTCCTTCCAAAAAGATTTATTCTGCCTTCTGCATTCTTATTTCTTGATTAAATTCCCTGGACTTTGTTCCCGTTCACATCCATTAGTAACACCACATTGCAGAATCAGCCAGCACAGAAGGTTCCCACGATGAGAAATTGAAGCTAAATGGGACTTGCTCAATTATAAATGAAAGGCGGGGAGGGGGCTTTTGCAGAATGAGTGTGCGGTTTGGCAATTTTGGGGTAAATACACCAGGTATTTCAGTGAAGGATTCGATTCTTGAAGGCCTAAGTATGAGTTAAGACTAGGGAATGGCTTAGGTTGCCAAGAACCCTTCAGATTTGTTGCTAGTGTATCCACCTTGTAATCTTTATTCCAGTTGCAGCCCTCTGTTGGTTAGGAAACTAAACCACAAGTACTCCAAAAATTGCTAGCTCTTTTCCCAGTTTCACCTTCCTAATTCAAACGGCTCCTTGACAGGAGTGAAATGCTCCCAGTTCGGACCGGATTTCCTGATCTGGTAGCGATGGCGGTGGGTGGTTCGGAGAACCGGTAGCAAAAATCCCTGCCCCCCCCCCACCACCACCATGCCCGGCTGAGCCACACAATGATCAGAGGCTGCTGCTGCTGCTGCTGCTTCTTCTTCTTCTTCTTCTTCTTCTTCTTCTTCTTCTTCTTCTTCTTCTTCTTCTTCTTCTTCTTCTTCTTCTTCTTCTTCTTCTTCTTCTTCTTCTTCTTCTTCTTCTTCTTCTTCTTTTACTTTTAAAACCATTTTTTCTTCGGCTGAAAAAATGCTTTTAAAAGTAAAAAAAAAAAGCCTCTGATGATCGTGCGGCTCAGCTGGGATCGTCAGAGGCTTTTAAAAGCATTTCTTCCTACAACCTCTTTGGCCGAAGAGGTTGCAGAAACAAATGCTTTTCAAAGCCTCTGACGATCCCAGCTGAGTTCCCTGATCGTCAAAGGCTTTTAAAAGCATTTGTTTCTGCAACCTCTTCGGCCAAAGAGGTTGTAGAAAAAAATGTTTTTAAAAGAAAAAAAAAAGCCTCTGACAATCAGGCAACTCAGCTGGGCCATGCCCACCTAGTCACATTACCACCACCCCCACCAAGCCACGCCCACAGAACCGGTAGTAATTAATTTTACATTTCCCCACTGCTCCTTGGATAACAAACAGAGGGGGGTTTTACATAATTTTACCACCAGTTTGCCACACACCGAAAATGGGAGTGCGCGTCTTCCCACATGTTCGTGGCCTTCCACGCATGGTGTTTTCTTCACGCATGTGGCTTGCATGCAGGCACGTGGCTTAGAAAACGTGGCTAAATGGAACGGCATAGCGCCGGGGCCCTACCCGCTGGTCGCCACTATTGGTTTGCCCGAACCAGCCAAATATCACTACTGATAACAAAGGTGACTAACAAGCAAGTACTGTACCAAAAGACATGCCAGGGAGAGGTAAAAATCACACAACTCACTTATTTTGACTGTGTCACGTGGAGGAATTCACTGGAGAAAGCAATTGTGTTGGGAAGAGTTAGCGGTCAAAGGAAACCAGGCCACGCTATCAACTCAAAGTAATCATGGAAGATTGGAAGACGTCGAATCAGCAAGAATAGGACATGACTGAATGGATATCACCATCATCATCATTTCAAATGCCAAATTGCCCAATAGTTTAGGACAGGGGTGTCAAACTGGCAACGCACAGGCCGGAGGCGTCATGCGCAGGCCACACCCACCCCAGCTCCATGAAGAGAAAAAAATGTCACGATACGTCACGTGACGGCCGTAGGTTTGACACCCGTGATCTATGATTTGTGTGTGTGTGTGTATAACAGAATAACAGAGTTGGATGGGACCTCGGAGGTCTTCAAATTCAACCTAGTTGGACTAGAAGGAAACTCGGGCCATTTCAGACAAATGGTTGTCCAATCTCTTCTTAAAAGCCTACACTGTTGAAGCACTCACAGCTTCTGAAGGCAAGTTGTTGCACTGGTGAGCTGTTCTCACTGTCAGGAAAATTTCTCCTTAGTTCTAAGTGGCTTCTCTCCTTGATGAGTTTCCATCCGTTGCTTCTCGTCCTGCCTTCAGGTGCTTTGGACAATAAGTTGCCCCCCCCCCCCCTCCTCTATGTGGCAGGCTCTCAAATTTTGTATGATTGCTATCAGAGTAACAGAATAACAGAATTGGAAGGAGTGCTGGAGTGCTATTCAGCAGATTCTGACAGGTTGTGGAGAACCGGTAGTGGAAATTTTGAGTAGTTCAGAGAACTGGCCAATGCCACCTCTGGCTGGCCCCAGAGTGGGGTGGGAATGGGGATTTTTATTTATTTTATTTTATTTATTTTATTTCGAATTTATATACCGCACCTTCTCCCGAGGGACTCAGGGCAGTGTACAGCCAGATAAAAACATACAATACAAACATTAAAAACAATTAAAATATATATATTAATTTGGCCCCAATTTAAAATAACAAACCAATTAAAAATATTTAAAATATATTAAGCCAGCCTGGCTTGCTGAAAAAAGAAAGTTTTGCTTTGCGGGCACGGCAGAAGGCACCGAGGTCTTGGATTTGCCTTATCTCAGGGGGCAGCTGGTTCCAGAGGGTAGGTGCCCCCACAGAGAAGGCCCTCCCCCTGGGGGTCACCAGCCTACATTGTTTGGCTGATGGCACCCCAAGGAGGCCCTCTCTGTGGGAGCACCCAGGTCGGTGGGAGGTCATCGGTAGCAGCAGGCGGTCTCTAAGATAACTAGGTCCTATGCCATGAAGCGCTTTAAAGGTGGTAACCAACACCATGAAGTGCACCCGGAAGTCCACCGGAAGCCAGTGCAGCTCACGCAGGAGCGGTGTTATGTGGGAGCGCCAAGTGGCTCCTGTAATCACCCGCGCGGCTGCATTCTGGACCAGTTGGAGCCTCCGGGTGCTCCTCAAGGGGAGCCCCATGTAGAGAACATTGAAGTAGTCCAGGCGCGAGGTGACGAGGGCGTGAGTGACTGTGCACAAAATGATACATTGTGTAGTATCCTTCCCCTGGAATGGGGAGGGAATGGAGATTTTGAAGTATCCTTCCCCTGCCATGCCCATCAAGACACGCCCACCAAGACATACCACGCCCACCAAGACACACTCACAGAACCGGTAGTAAAAAAAATTTGAATTCCACCACTGCCTTGGAGGTCTTCCAATCCAACCCTCTGCTTAAGCAGGAGACCCTGTACAGTTTCAGACAATCGACTGTCCAATTTTTTGTAAAAATTTCCAGTGTTGGAGCATTCACAACTTCTGGAGGCAAGTTGTTCCACTGATTAATTGTTCTCACTGACAGGAAATTTCTCCTTAGTTCTAAGTTGCTTCTCTCCTTGGTTAGTTTCCACCCATGGCTTCTTGTCCTGCCTTCAGGGGCTTTGGTGACCCCCTTTTCTTTGGGGCAGCCCCTCAAATATTGGAACACTATTGGCACGATAGCAGTATTGACGAACAACTGACCTAGACAATATTAATAGAATCTTGAAAAGCCATTCCAGCTATTTCCAGCTGAAACCCAGGTTGGAGAATCTTACCCAAAAAACGGGTGCATTTGAGAGGTTGATGTCCTGCATATATTTACTTTCCCTCCAAAAAGAAAGGCAGGACAAAAACTAAATGGACACTAATTGAATTGATCACAGCTAATGGCTATTAATTGCCTGTAAAATAAAGTGCCCCATTTACAGAATTGATTTGGAAGAGCTTCTACCAAACATTCTCGCTCACACAACACCCAGCTTTACAAACTGAAACCCGGATCATCCAAAAAGCTCCTCTTCCAACAGCAGAACAGGTAAAGGTAAAGGTTCCCCTCACACATATGTGCTAGTCGTTCCCGACTCTAGGGGGCGGTGCTCATCTCCGTTTCAAAGCCGAAGAGCCATTGCTGTCCAAAGACGTCTCCGTGGTCATGTGGCCAGCATGACTCAACAGCAAAGGCGCATGGAACTCTGTGACCTTCCCACCAAAGGTGGTCCCTATTTTTTCTACTTGCATTTTTTTACGTGCTTTCGAACTGCTAGGTTGGCAGAAGCTGGGACAAGGAACGGGAACTCACCCCGTTACGCGGCACTAGGGATTCGAACCGTTGAACAGCCGGCCTTTTGATTGATAAGCTCAGCATCTTAGCCACTGAGCCACCGTGTCCCTGGAGAATAGCCCCTCCCTAAAATTTGTAACTTTGAATGGTCACTCAATGAACGGTTGTATGTCGAGGACTTCCTGTATAGTGATTTGCCATGGCAAAAACAGCAGAATAGCCCCTCCCTAAAAGGAGGAGACAGGTAGTCCTTGTCTGGCCTTCAGGTGCTTTGGAAAATAGCTTGATTCCCTCTTCTTTGTGGCAGCCCCTCAAAAATTGGAAGACTGCTATCATGTCTCCCCTGGTCCTTCTTTGCATCAGATTTGACGTACCCAATTGCTGCAACTATTCTTCGTATGTTTTAGCCTCCAGTCCCCTAATCCTCTTGGTTGCTCTTCTCTGCACTCTTTCTAGAGTCTCAACATCTTTTTTATAGTGTGGTGACCAAAACTGGATGCGGTATTCTAGGTATGGTCTTACTAGGGCTTTATAGAGCGGTATTAGTACCTCCCTTGATCTTGACTGTATCCCTCTGTTTTTATTTATTTTATTTTTTTTTAATTTGATTTATATGCCGCCCTTCTCCGGAGACTCAGGGCAGCTTACAATGCGTTAAGCAATAGCCTTCATACTTTTGTATATTTATACAAAGTCAGCTTATTGCCCCCACAAACTGGGTCCTCAATTTACCCACCTTAGAAAGGATGGAAGGCTGAGTCGACCTTGACCCTGGCTAGGATTGAACTCACAGAAATTACAGGCAGCTGGTGTTAATTGCTGCCTTTAGTAGGAGGCATTAGCCCCCTACGCTACACAGGCTCGGTTAATGTTAATGCAGTTTAGGATTGCATTGGGTTTTTTGGCTGCCACTGCACAATGCTGCCTCATATTTAGCTGGTTGTCCTCTAAGAGTCCAAGATCCTTCTCACAGTGACTGCTATTAAGCCTGGTTTCCCCCAGTTTGTATGCGTCTAGCACTATGAATGTAACACTTCTCTTGATTCCCCTTAAATGACTTCTAGAGTACCCCCCAAATTAAATCATGGTAGTCCTCAACTTATGACCCAATTGACTTAACAACCGTGATCCTAATTTAACAACGGCAGTAATTGACTTAACGTCGGTGGCAAGAAAGATCGTAAGATGGGGCAAAATTCACTTAACAAATGTTTCCCTTGGCAACAGAAACAATTGTGGTCGCAGGTCGAAGACTACCTGTTAAGAGAATCCTGTGGTTTTTAAGTGAATTCCCATTGGCTTTCGCTCATCAGAAGGTCGTCAAACAGAATCACATGACCCTGGGACATTGCAACCGTCATAAATAGGAGTCAATTTCCAAGTGTTTGAATTACGATATTGTGACCATGGGAATGGTACAACGGTCGTAAGTGTGAAAAACAATCATCAGTCACTTTTTTCAGTGACATTGTGACTTTGAATGGTCAATGAACTGTTGTATGTTGAGGACTTCCTGTATAGTGATTTGCTTACCGACCATGGCAAAAAACCTGGCAAAAAACCTGGTCATAAAATGAGCCACAATTCACAATTCTCCAAAGCACCTGAGGACAGGACAAGAAGCAAGGGGTGGAAACTAACCAAGGAGAGAAGCAACTTAGAACTAAGGAGAAATTTCCTGACAGTGAGAACAATTCATCAGTGGAACAACTTGCCTCCAGAATTCTCCAACACTGGAAGTTTTTAAGATGTTGGATAACTTAACAACTGAAAATTCTAGTCCCAATTACGGTCATAAGTAGATTGCCTAATTGAGCTCATCCCGAAGAGCTTGTCCATGGCAAACCTGAAGACTGACATTTTGTCAGTCTTCCTAAGCCATGCCAACACCGATTCCTAGGCCATGCCAACACCTCTGAAAAAGAAGTCCATGAAACCGAGCGGCACACAACGGTTTTCGGCTGATCGCAACTGCAACTTCAGCCTTTGTCGCCCCTTGTTTTGTGTTCACACGGGAAGTGCGTTTTCAGAATGACAAAAAAGAAGGAGAAGGAGAAGGAGAAGGAGAAGGAGAAGGAGAAGGAGAAGAAGAAGAAGAAGAAGAAGAAGAAGAAGAAGAAGAAGAAGAAGAAGAAGAAGAAGAAGAAGAAGAAGAAGAAGAAGTAGTAGTAGTAGTAGTAGTAATACATGTGTTCCAAGCTAGGGATGTGTGATGGTGGGTATTATTATTATTATTATTATTATTATTATTATTATTATTATTATTATTATTATTATTATTATTATTTGCCTCGAGGGTACCCGACGTGTATTTTCTGCACCGCAGTCTCTGCCGGCAAGGAGCGCCGACTTCTATTCTCTTTTATCGCGATGTTCCGTTTATTTAAGTTTCTGCTTTGTTGCTCCAGCGCCCAATTTTAATTTGATTTTTTTTTTTTTTTTGGTGACGACTTCCATCCTTCCCTCCCTCCTTCCCTCCCTCCTTCCCTCTCTCTCTCTCTTTTTCTCTGAGAGCCGAGTGGCACTCGTTAAGCCTCTGTTAACTTTCTTGAAAGAAAGCAAGGGAGGAAGAAAGAAAGAAAAAAACTCCCCCAAAATATCTCCCAAACACGCAAACAAACGACACTGAAATAGGTTGCAGTTTGAGCATCTAATGCAGGAAGATGTATCGCTCGCCTGAATAATTGTGACAGCCGTAGACCCTATCGGTTGTCGTTTGTTTGCACAATGCCCAACTTGACTAAGAAAGCCAATAGCAGCTGCCTGGGACTGGAGTTGCTTGTTTCATCCATTGACACTGTAACAGATGTTATGGGTTGATAACGGACACGGCTTCCTTCTCGTCACATCTAAGGTTACCTCTGGAAGGAAGGGGGGGGGGAGCAAAAAATCAAATGCATTTTAACACTCCATCCTTGAGTTTTAGCATTTTTATTTTTTTTTAAAAAAAAAGTCGGTGGAAGATTGCCAATGCATTTTCTATTTTCTTCTTCTTCTTCTTCTTCTTCTTCTTCTTCTTCTTCTTCTTCTTCTTCTTCTTCTTCTTCTTCTTCTTCTTCTTCTTCTCCTCCTCCTCCTCCTCCTCCTCCTCCTCCTCCTCCTCCTCCTCCTCCTCTTTCTTCTTCTTCTTCTTCTTCTTCTTCTTCTTCTTCTTCTTCTTCTTCTTCTTCTCCTCCTCCTCCTCCCCCTCCTTCTCTTCCTTCTCCTCCTCCTCCTTCTCTTCCTCCTCCTCCTCCTCCTCCTCCTCCTCCTCCTCTTTCTTCTTCTTCTTCTTCTTCTTCTTCTTCTTCTTCTTCTTCTTCTTCTTCTTCTTCTCCTCCTCCTCCTCCTCCTCCTCCTCCTCCTCCTCCTCTTTCTTCTTCTTCTTCTTCTTCTTCTTCTTCTTCTTCTTCTTCTTCTTCTTCTTCTTCTTCTTCTTCTTCTCCTCCTCCTCCTCCTCTTTCTTCTTCTTCTTCTTCTTCTTCTTCTTCTTCTTCTTCTTCTTCTTCTTCTTCTTCTTCTTCTTCTTCTTCTTCTCCTCCTCCTCCTCCTCCCCCTCCTTCTCTTCCTTCTCCTCCTCCTCCTCCTCCTCCTCCTCCTCCTCCTCCTCCTCCTCCTCCTCCTCTTCTTCTTCTTCTTCTTCTTCTTCTTCTTCTTCTTCTTCTTCTTCTTTTTTTTTTTTTTTTGCAGTTCTTGGCCATCCAAATATATAAACTCTGGTGAGCAAAAACAGAGCCGGACATTCATATCTGGGATTTCTTTCTATGAGCTGGACTTCACCTCAGATCTTTAAGCAGGTCAGCTATAGCTGTAAGCAGTTCTGTTTGTACTAGGTGTGTGTGTGTTTGGGTGTACGGGTAGTCCTCGACTTATGACACATCATTTTTAAGGAAGAAACTACATGACGTCAGGAAAGAACTAGAATTCTTCAACTAAATAATAAACATTAGGGTTGCTTTTTGTTCTCTACCGTAGAATAAAAAGGGGCCGGGAAAATAGCATGAATAATATTAGCAGTAGCGGATTGCCCTCGGTTCGGACCGCTTCGCAAGAACCGGTAATAAAACCGGTGGGAGGCCCCGCCCACTGTCCCAAATGTCATCATCGGCGATTTGTGCATGCAAGGAATCAAGGCCCACACACGACAAAGCTAGCGCACACGCGCAATCCCTTTGTGAACCGGTAGTAAAGATAAGTAGAACTCACCCCTGCAGGACAACCTAAGAAATTAATATTCCGCATAGTCTTAGCAGTCCAGAAGTGGACAAGGAAGTCTTTGGTTGACCCAACCAACCAACAAATCTTCAGAAACACTCAAAATGCAAACCCCGTATTGTCTGGCAGTGTTTTGGGGAGCTCAACCTGGTAAACGGTACGAGGTAATACAATTATATGCACAAATACAAGGTCCTTGTCTTTAAGGGTGTTAAATGATGTATAAAATATGCAACTGAGGACATTGTCTTACTGGCCTTTTTCACCCTCTCTTAGCTGGGTCAACGAAGGCACCTATCACCATGGGCCTTTCTACCTAGCTGGAAAGTAACACTAGGCGCATAAATGCTAAATTATCAGCTTTAAGAATCTGACATTCTGAATCGCTGGTCAGACCTCTCAGTTATCAGCTCTAAGTATCGTATGTGTACAATCTGGACTCGTTGCAGACGTCATAGATCTACTCACGTGAAACTAAATCTCCAGCCTTCATTTCCAGCCTTTAGCAAGAAAAACAAAATACACAGGTACAGTATATGTGGCACCTTGCTCAATAGCAGTAACTGTGAGAGGGATCTTGGAGTCCTAGTGGACAACCAGTTAATTATGAGCCAGCCGTGTTGCAGCAGCTGCCAAAAAAGCCAACACAGTTCTAGGCTGCATAAACAGAGGGATAGAATCAAGATCACGTGAAGGGTTAATACCACTTTAAAATGCCTTGGTAAGGCCACATCTAGAATACCACATCCAGTTTTGGTCACCACAGTATAAAAAAAGATGTTGAGACTCTAGAAAGAGTGCAGAGAAGAGCAACAAAGAGGATTAGGGGACTGGAGGCTAAAACATATGATGAACAGTTGCAGGAACTGGGCATGGCTAGTCTAGTGAAGAGAAGGACCAGGGGAGACATGATAGCAGTCTTCCAATATTTCAGGGGCTGCCACAAAGAGGAGGGGGTCAACCTAGTTTCCAAACTAGCCAGACAAAGAATAATGAATGGAAACTGATCATGGGGAGATTCAATCTAGAAATAAGGCGAAATTTTCTGACAGTGAGAACAACTAACCCATGGAAGAGAAGTTGCCTTCGGAAGTTGTGGGAGCTTCATCACTGGAGGCTTTCAAGAAGAGGCTGGACTGCCACCTGTCAGAAATGGTGTAGGGTCTCCTGCTTGGGTGAAAGGTTGGACTAGATGACCTACAAGGTCCTTTCAACTCTCTTATTCTGGTCAAGTTTGGAACCTGCCACCAAGCAATCAAAGTTCAGTTTCATTCCAAGCAATTCTCTATGCAAGCTATTCTTTGCAAGCTAGGATCCCTAATGGAGAGACGACTTCGCCAAGGTCGTGTGTTGCTTGGTCTCACCAAATTGAAGGTGCAGGCAGCAGACCTTTCTGAAGGAAAAGTCCCTTGGGATGGTCCTCATATACTGCTATCAAGGTTTGAAAAACAGACGTCCGAAGAAGGAAGACCGTTTTGGATCATGCCACGTTTCAATATCAGCTCAACAGAGTCAATTAGGACCTTGGATGTACATCACTGAGCTTTGAAAATGTTCCTTGATTTTTCCCCGAAGAGCTATATACTTAGGAAAAACGATGGCAGATGTAAGATGAACCGTTCCGCAGGCATGTGCTGCACAGCTCATCCGTGTGCCAAGAGCTTGGAAGATGTTTAAGCATCTGAGAACATGGTTTTGAGCTGAGAAATGATCCAAACTGTCTTCGCTAGTTTTCCTGAAGGCTGAGATACCAAGGGAGCTATTGAGATAAATATCCACAGACTTAACAATGCATTGGCGTGAAAGCAAGCAAGGAAGCAGCAGTATTGTGGGTGTCAAAAAATATATATATCCCAGATTCTTCCTTTCCTCCCCCTCCCCCCCTTCTTTGTAGTTCTTCCAAAATCCAGCTTTTAATTCTTATCTGATCCCGAGTGGGCTGGTTATCGGTGTTCTCATGCTTTTCAAATAGTCTACAGCAAAGATGACATTGCAATAGGACCGAATATAACCGGAACATGGCTCTCTTGAGCATTTCTTCTTCTCTACTTTAAAGATTCCAGTTTCTTTCTGTTTGGACAGCTTCCCCTGCGATTCAGAGTGCCCTTTGCTCTAATTCTCCATGGATGGCTGGGGTGGCGGCCATTTTGCAAAAGGGCAAAGTTAAACCGGTCTCTGATTTTAAATCCTTGTCATTTTATTTTAGTAATTCACGTTCAGCCTTGGCATGAGTTTCCAATGGATCAACTAATCCATTGATCAAAGAGAGAAGCGACCTGGAATTAAGGAGACACTTAATCAAGGAGAGAAGGAACCTGGAATTAAGGAGAAACTTAATCAAGGAGAGAAGGAACCTGGAATTAAGGAGAAACTTAAGCAAGGAGAGAAGGAACCTGGAATTAAGGAGAAACTTAAGCAAGGAGAGAAGGAACCTGGAATTAAGAAGAAACTGCCTAATGGTTGAGGACAATTAAACAGGGGAACAGCTTGCCTCCAGAAGTTGTGGGTGCTTTATCACAGGAGGTTTTTCAGAAGAGACTGGACAGTCACTTTTTTGAAATGGTATGGGGCAGGGGTGAAATGCTACCGGTTTGCACCGGTTCAAGCGAACTGGTAGTAATAAAAGCTACTGGTTCAGGCAAACTGATAGTAAATAAAAGCTACCAGTTCGTTCAAACCGGTATTTACCACGATCAGCTGTGCCGCGCGATTTATATTCACCTCAAGGGTAACCGATGTGGTTTGGGTTAGAAAATCCTGCTTTCCAGCAAATCTAAATCATGTGGCACAGCTGTTCCAACTCTCATTGTTCTACTTACCTTCAAATGGCTCCTTTTTCTGTGCAAAGCACGTTTGGTGCGCAATGCACATGCACACGCAGTGTGCATTTGGCGCACACTGGGTGCACATGCACCGTGCATTTGGCGCGCAGCACACATGCAAGGGCAGTGAACCAGTGACAACTTGCAGAGGATTTCACCACTGGTATAGGGTCTCTCGCTTGAGCAGGGGGGTGGACTAGAAGACTACAAGGTCCCTTCCAGATCTTATTCTGATTGATTGATTGAATGATTCCTCTCAAGAATTACATCCCCCTCTGGATGGTACATTTCAAGAAGAGACTCTAGAAAGAGCACAGAGAAGAGCAACCAAGGTGATTAGGGGACTGGAGGCTAAAACATATGAAGGACGGTTGCAGGAACTGGGTATGCCTAATTTAATGAAAAGAAGGACTAGGGGAGACAAGATAGCTGTGTTCCAATATCTCAGGGGCTACCATAAAGAAGAAGAAGTCAAACTATTCTCCAAAGCACCTGAGGGCACGATAAGAAGCAATGGGTGGAAACTAATAAAGAGGAGAAGCAACTTAGGACTAAGGAGAAATTTCCTGACAGTGAGAACAATTAATAAGAGGAACAACTTGCCTCCAGAAGTTGTGAATGCTCCAACACTGGACGTTTTTAAGAAGATGTTGGATAACCATTTGTCTGAAATGGTGTAGGGTTTCCTGCCTAAGCAGGGGGTTGGATTAGAAGACCTCCAAGGTCCCTTCCAACTCTGTTCTTCTATTTCTATTTCTATTTGGAGAAAGTGGAGTTTGTTCTTCAGAAGAAGGGAACCAAGGGACTAGAAGTGAACTTCAATGTTGAGAGACCAAAGATAAGCTTAATGCCACAAGAAAAAGGACAAAAAATAGCCTTGATTGGATTCATATATCAAATGTGCGCAATCCAAAAACCCACATCTCACCTTTCAATTGCTGTTGCAAGCCAGCTATATCTAGCTTAATCCATGATCTGGTATCTAAGCTGATCGACTAAAATCTGCATTTATAGGACCCCTTAAACTCCAGACTCGGCTTAACCAAACTCACACTTCTTGTACCCTGACAAACAACCCAATTTTGCTCAGATGGATTTTAATTATTTTTCTTTTTATTCTTTGATCAGAAATCCTTGCCTATTTGATCCTCTCTTTTTTTCATCATCCTCAAATGCTGAATGGTCCAATTGTCTATACCATTTGTCTGAAATGGTATAGAGTCTCCTGCTTGAGGACTAGAGGACCTCCATGGTCCCTTCCAACTCTGTTACAGGTAGTCCTCAACTTACAACAGTTCATTCAGTAACCATTCAAAGTTACGGAAAAAGTGACTTCTGACCATTTTTCACACGTTGTAAAACCCCTGCAGCATCCCCGTGGCCATGTGGTCGAAATCCAAAGACAAATTCCTTGTGTGCCCAATCACACTTGGCCAATAAAGAACTGAATTCTATTCTGTTCCGTTCCGTTCCGTTCTACTCTACCCTACTCTACCCTACTCTACCCTACCCAACCCTACCCTACCCTACCCTACCCTACCTTCTATTCTATTCTATTCTATTCTATTCTATTCTATTCTATTCTATTCTATTCTATTCTATTCTATTCTATTCTATTCTATTCTATTCTATTCTATTCTATTCTATTCTACTCTACTCTACCCTACCCTACCCTACCCTACCTTCTATTCTATTCTATTCTATTCTATTCTATTCTATTCTATTCTATTCTATTCTATTCTATTCTACTCTACTCTACTCTACTCTACTCTACTCTACTCTACTCTACTCTACCTTACCCTAACCTACCCAAACCTACCCTACCCTCTATTCTATTCTATTCTATTCTATTCTATTCTATTCTATTCTATTCTATTCTATTCTATTCTATTCTATTCTATTCTATTCTATTCTATTCTATTCTACTCTACTCTACTCTACTCTACTCTACTCTACTCTACTCTACTCTACCTTACCCTAACCTACCCAACCCTACCCTACCCTCTATTCTATTCTATTCTATTCTATTCTATTCTATTCTATTCTATTCTATTCTATTCTATTCTATTCTATTCTATTCTATTCTATTCTATTCTAATCTTTCCTCTTTTCTATTCTATTCTATCCATCAATTGCAGTGCAAGAAAGGTTGCAAAATGAGGGCCAAATTCACTTAACAACCATCTCACTGAACAACCGAAATTTGGGTCTCCATTGTGGTCAAGGACTTCCTGTATTCTGTTATTTCTGTTATTTCTATATGTCGAGGTGTTTAAAAAGAAAAAGAAAAGAAAAAAAACCCCAAAGATGGAAAAAAAGAGCTGAAAGCGGGGCCGATCTATTTTGAGAAGCTTAAAACTGTTTATTTATCATTTTTGTAAGAACCCTTTTGTGTAAGTTTCACCTGCGCGCACCCCACACTCACAAACTCACACCCAGCCCCGGGCAGATAAACAAAGCAGAAAACCGATCAGGAGCTGTAGATAAAGGATGCCAGCGAAGAAAAGCTCTCCGGGATGATGTGTTTTCAACTACACCCACCGACTCCTCTTATGCTAATGCAGCCAATTTCCTCTTTTATTTCATTTCTGGAGCCTCCAACGGTGATCTTTGATAAGGTTCCCAAGGATACCGACTTTTTTCCACAAAGGGGAGGAGAAGGGGAAGAAGCAGCAGGGGTCGGGAAGAGGGGGGAGGAGGAGGAGGAGGAGGAGGAGGAGGAGAGAAATGCACGAAGTGATGGAGACGTTTAACTGGCAGAAAGAGGCAAGTGGATGAATAATTTAAAAGTCTGGCCAGAGATATGAGGCGAATCCGGCAGAGATAAGAACCACCGTAGGGTCTCCTCCAGGCATTCAAAGGTTCATCTTCCAATGACAGGTGACCTCCAAGGTCAAGGGGATGATGGGAAATGGAATCAGCAGGAGCCAAAGATAGACAAGGAAGCAGTCCCCGGGCGCATCCCAGAGGGCAGGTGGGATACGTTCGGTGTCAAACGAAAAAAACTCCCGCTATCTTATCGCTTCGTTTTCCCTCTCTGTGCACCCCAGCCCCCACCCACCCCCTCTCTCTCTAGCTTCAGTCCAGGGTTTCTTGTCGTGGTAGAAAGAAGCTCTTTGAGTCGAAAGGAAGAAGGATGCAAGAATGAGACGGTTGAGCTGAGCCCGCAAGAGGACTTCACATCTGTAATTCTCTGAGCTTGATAGTTTTTATGCAGACGTGTTGTTACCGTCTGCATGAAACGGTAGCGTAGAGGTTAACGTCATTTGAGCGCCGATGATGTTACCTTAAGTTTGTGTCTATCAAGAGCGTTTAGACTTATATACCGCTTCATAGTGCTCTACAGCCCTCTCTAAGCAGTTTTACAGAATCAGCCTATGGCCTCCAACAACGTGGGTCCTCATTTAACGACCTCGGAAGAATGGAAGGTTGAGTCAGCCTTGAGGTGGTCAGGATCGAAATGCTGGCAGTCAGCAAAATTATCTATCTATCTATCTATCTATCTATCTATCTATCTATCTATCTATCTATCTATCTCAATCTATCTGTCTGTCTGTCTAACTATCATCTATCTCAATCTATCTATCTATCTGTCTGTCTGCCTGTCTGTCTCTCTCTCTCTCTCATGTATCTCTATCTGTCTGTCTGTCTAACTATCATCTATCTCAATCTATCTACCCATCTATCTGCCTGCCTCTCTCTCTCTCTCTCTCTCTCTCTCTCTCTCTCTCAATCTGTCTGTCTGTCTAATTATCATCTATCTCAATCTATCTACCCATCTATCTGCCTGCCTATCTCTCTCTCTCTCTCTCTCTCTCTCTATCTCAATCTATCTGTCTGTCTAACTATCATCTATCTCAATCTATCTATCTGTCTGCCTGCCTATCTCTCTCAATCTATCTTTCTGTCTAACTATCATCTATCTATCTGTCTGTCTGTCTGTCTGCCTGCCTGCCTGCCTACCTCTCTCTCTCTGTTTCTCTCTATCATGTATCTCAATCTGTCTGTCTAATTATCATCTCTCTCTCTCTCTCTCTGTCTATCTCTCTATATCTCTATCTATCTATCATCTATCTCTCTATCTTTCTATCTATCTATCATCTATCTATCTATTTATCTATCTATATCTATCTATCTATCTATCTATCTATCTATCTATCTATCTATTATGTGTCTCAATCTGTCTCTGTCTAACTATCATCTATCTCTATCTATCTATCTATCTATCTATCTATCTATCTATCTATCTATCTATCTATCTATCTATCTATCTATCATCTATCTATCTATCATCACAATAGCTCTTAGACCTATATATGTTTGTAGTGCTTTCATAACGCTAAGAGGTTTTACACAATCAGCATATGGTCACCAACAACCTGGGTCTTCATTTTCTATGCAATATTGAGACTGCGTTTGATATTTGTGTTGGTTGTTCTGTGCCAAATGGCTGCAAAAAAGGCATCTGATAAATCGGTGCATTGCAGACATGGGCCAAAATCTTACCTTTCTCTGCCTCCCCTAAATTTGCTCTGTTTCTAGTGTCCCTAAGGCACTGTTGCAAAGTTCCTGGCCATTTCAGAAATCATACAAAATTAGTATTATAAATACGGTTCCTGGACTTTATCCATGGCAAAGAATAGACCTCTCATTTCCTAAGGGGCGTTAAAGTTGCCTCTATCTAGAGGCTTCTTGCTTTGTTTGAATATTTGAACAGAAACGCCATTCCTGTTGCTAATTCCAGATTATACTCTGAAAGATTAATCCTAATTAATGTCCATTTACTTAGTGGGAATCCTCGCTTAAAAACCGGTTGCTTAGCCACTGTTAAAGTTATGACAGACCCCTCCCACCAAAAGTACTTACAACCCATTCTGGAGTTCCAACAATGGCACAAAGACACATGATCAGGGGTGGGCTGCTGGGAGTTTGCAGGGGTTCGGGAGAACCTGTAGCTAAGATTCTGTGCAGTTCGGGGAACCCCCAAATCTTATTCCTAACTGGCCCCGCACATCCACCCCACCCCTCCTAGGAGTCCCCATGCAGCCTGTTTTGAATGCAGATAAGTGCAGGGCACACACGGAGGCTCGGAGACAGTGAAAAACAGGCCTACCAGAAGTTTGGAAAGGCCAGAAACAGGCCCGTTTCTGGCCACCTGTGGGCCTCCGGAGCCTGGGGAGGCCGTTTTTGCCTTCCTAGAGGCTTAAGGAAAGTCTCCGGAGCCCAGGGAGGACAAAAACAACCCCCCCACCAGCCGTGGTTCAGGAGGCCGACTAGGCCACGCCCACCATGGCCACACCCACCCAGTAACCAGGCAGAGAGCCCCTTGCTAAAATTTTTGAAGCCCACCCCTGCACATGATGCCCGTAAGAAAGCATAGACTCGCTTAACAGCTGTGGCATTCATTTAATGACCCTGGCGTTTGTCTAACCACCATGCTGTGTTTGCCTAATAACCTCAGTGTTTGCTTTAAGACAGTCACAAAAAAAAAAAAAAAAAGGCCATAAAACCGAATTGGTCTCGTGTGTGGCCTCAACTTATGACCGTCGTGGTTAACGATGGAAATTCCAGGCTCCATTTCGGTCGTAAGTTGAGGACTGCCTGTTTTAGCTTGAAGTACCCTGCACTGACTTTGCTAAAATAATAGAAATAAAAGAATTTCATCCTTGCTTCCTGAAGGACTGATTTATGTTGTGCTGGAATTCCACTAGGGAGGAAAGTGGTGACATAAATGGAATATTGAATTTAAACTACAGCTGGCACCACGTTTTGCCTAAAGCACCATTCTGAAATGAGTTTGGAAGCTCTTCCTTGGGTGATCATCTGAGGAATTTGGAAGGAGTGAAACGGGACGGGACTAGTATAATTTAACCCCAAAATGTCTCCTGGCACCATAAAGTCTAACATTCTAGCATAAAATTTCAAGAACTGCCATCATTTGATCAGATAACATGGGAATATTATCCCGGGAGAACTTACCCCTCCTGTGTAGGAAGAGGCAAGAAGGAAATGAAAAAATCAACAATGTGGGCGGTGAAATTATTTATGGGCCATCTGCAATAAAATGATTGGTCAGGATAGCAACATTCTTGCCCCAATGTGTCGGTTAATCTACAGGTGGGATATGATAAAATAAACAGGGAGAGGATGGCTAGATAAAGGCGTAATGCCAGTCTGGGCATGTGATGAGATTCCTCATAATGTAACGTTTGCAATGGCAAAAAAAAAAAAAAAATAAAAATAAAAATAAAAATAAAAATTGTTTCTTGGAATGGAGAACTTCTCTCGTGTCCTCCCAAACTGACAAAAAAATAAAAAGAATTACATGCAAATGTATGTATTTATATCTATCTAATTATCTATCTATCTATCTATCTATCTATCTATCTATCTATCTATCTATCTATCTATCTATCTTTCTTTCTTTTCCTTTCTTTTTTCTTCTTTCCTTCCATCCATCCATCCATCCTCCTCTTCTTCTCTTTCTCTTTCTCTTTCTCTCTTTCTCTTTCTCCTCCTCTTCTTCTTCCTCTTCCTCTTCTTCTTCCTCCTCCTCCTCCTCTTCTTCTCTTCCTCCTCTTCCTCCTCCTCCTCTTCTTCTTCTCTTCCTCCTCCTCCTCCTCCTCTTCCTCCTCCTCCTCTTCTTCTTCTCTTCCTCCTCCTCCTCCTCCTCCTCCTCTTCCTCTCCTCCTCCTCCTCTCCCTCCCCCTCTCTGAGAGGGAGAGAGAGAGAGGGAGGGAGAGAGAGAGAGAGAGAGAAGTATTTTCACCATGACTAGCATATTAATTCCAGTCAGTTTGATACTGCTTAGTTCGCCTTAGATTCTACACATTGGAGAATCTGTAGAACAGGTTGGGGAGCAGTGTACCCTGGAGGAATATCTACTCTAAAAGTTGACATTGACTTGACGTCACATAATCAATTCATTTGCCTGCCCTGCTATACATCATTAAAAGGTGCAAAGGTGGAAAACCAGCAACTAGATATAACGGATATAATAGAATAACAGAGATGGAAGGCACCCCGGAGGTCCTCTAGTCCAACCCTCTGCTTAAGCAGAAAACCCTATAGTATTCCATTTGAGACACGTGGCTGTCCAATCTCCTATTCAAAACCTCCAGTGTTGGAGCCTTCACAGCCTTTGGAGGCAAGTGATGAATTGTCCTCACTGTCAGGAAATTTCCTCTTAGTTCCACGTTGCTTCTCTCCTTGATTAGTTTCCATCCGTTGCTTCTTGTCCTGCCCTCAGGGGCTTTGGAAAACAGGTTGATCCCCTCCTCTTTGTGGCAGTCTCTGAGATATTGGAAGACTGCTGTCATGTATGACACCCCAATTCTTCTATTTGTTAGACGAGACATACCTAGTTCCCTCAAATTGTTCACTATTTACAGGGAGCCTGTGTAGCGTAGAGGGCTAATGCCTCCTACTAAAGGCAGCAATTAACACCAGCTGCCTGTAATTTCTCTGAGTTCAATCCTAGCCAGGCTCAAGGTCGACTCAGCCTTCCATCCTTTCTAAGGTGGGTAAATTGAGGACCCAGATTGTGGGGGCAGTAAGATGACTTTGTATAAATATACAAAAGTATGAAGGCTATTGCTTAACGCATTGTAAGCCGCCCTGAGTCTCCGGAGAAGGGCGGCATATAAATCAAATTAAAAATAAAAAAAATAAAATAAAAAAAAATTTACGAATTCTTCATGAGCGTTACAGGCCAGTGGTGGGTATCTACCGGTTCGCCCCGGTTCAGGCAAATGGGTAATGGCGGTAGCGGGAGGCTCCATCCACCCGCCTGGATGTCATCACGGACGGTCTGCTCATGTGCAGAAGGTTCCGCGTGTGGGCAGAAGCGCCACGCGGAACAATGCGAGCACGCGCACGCTCACAGTTCCGAACAGGTAGCGAAGGTAACTGGAACCCATTACTGTTACAGGCTCTTCCTCTTCAACAAGGAGGAAACATTTCACCTCACATTTCTCAGAATCAGAATAGAGCTGGAAGGGACCTTGGAGGATTTCTAGTCAAGCTCAATAGTGGGTTCCACGGTTTGGAACTGTGAGCGTGTGTGGCACTTCTGCGCATACGCAGAGCGTCCGTGATGACGTCCGAGTGGGTGGGCAGAGCCTCCCGCCTCCACCACAACCAGTTCACCTGAACTGGGGTGAACCGGTAGAAATCCACCACTGGTCCAGCCCCCTTCTCAAGCAAGAGATCCTATACCAGTGATGGCTAACCTTTTTGCCATCGTGTGCCAGGAGAGGGGGCAGGTGGGGTTGCACGCGCGTGTGCCCACACCCATAATTCTATGTGCCCCACCCCCACGCATGAGTGCATGACTCCCTCCCCCGCTCCCCCTGCTCCTGGCACGTGATGGTCCGGTAGGCCCGTTTTTCTTTCTCACCTGGCTCCAGGGCCTCTCTAGGAGTCTGGGGAGGGTGAAAACGGCCTTGCCCACCTACCCAGAGGTCCTCCATAGGCCGAAAACAGCCCATTTAACACCTTCCGGTGGGACCGGAAGGCCCATTTTTTGCTGTCCCCAGCCTCCAGGGCCTCTCTAGGAGTCTGGGGAGGGCGAAAACGGCCTTCCCCACCTACCCAGAGGTCCTCCATAGGCCAAAAACGGCCCATTTAACAACTTCTGGTGGGACCGGAAGGCCCATTTTTTGCTGTCCCCAGCCTCCAGAGGTCCTCTGGAGGCTGAAAACAGGCCGTTTGACAACTTCCGATCCCACCAGAAGTTGTCAAACAGCCTGTTTTCAGCCTCCGGAGGACCTCCTGGTGGGGGGCTGTGGAAGGCCATTTTTGCCCTCCCCAGACTCCTAGAAAGGCTCTGGAGCCAAATAAGAAAGAAAAATGGGCCTTCCCAACCCCTACCTCACCAGGCCCTCCGGAGGCCGGAAACAACCTGTTTCCCTACTTCTTTTAAGCCCAGAAGACCCAAAAATCAGTTGGCCGGTGCACGCATGCGTGCCAGAGCTGAGCCCACGTGCCCACTGATATGGCTCCGCATGCCACCCATGCCATATGCTCGCCATCACGGCCCTATACCATTTCAGATAAGTGGCTGTTCAGTCTCTTTTTAAAAACCTCCAGTGTCCACCGCCTTCCTTGAAAGCAAGCAAAAACTCCTCTCAGCTTATCTTGATTTCCAACTGACGTGATTCAGAATCATCTTTGAAGCCCACACAGTGACGCGGGTCTGCTTTTGTCCCAGATCTTGAAACATAAACAGAGAACTCAACGGGGAATAATGAAGAAAGGGAGGCAGGAGAAAAAAAAA
Organism: Masticophis lateralis; assembly: GCA_030761175.1. Taxonomy (NCBI): domain Eukaryota; kingdom Metazoa; phylum Chordata; class Lepidosauria; order Squamata; family Colubridae; genus Masticophis; species Masticophis lateralis. Next base: position 7,398,900 of record JAUDYJ010000006.1, on the reverse strand, counting down.
AGTCTACAATCCTAAAAATGGAATGAAATGCATCAATAATTAGCAACGGGAATTGAGGTTCTGGAAATAAATCCACAAACAGTTTTCCTCATGAAATAAGTAGAGCTGTGGGTGACTCACTGCAGGAAACATGTGGGAGGGATCAGGAAAAGGAGTTTTTTTTTTATTTATTTTGCTGTGACCCAAAGGCTATTCAATCAGCAGCCAAAAAAAAAAAAAAAACCTCAGAAAAATAAAAAATAAATAAATAAAAAGAGAACAAAATAAAAATAATTTCTCAGCTTGCTATCCAGAAAGAACGCGATGAAATAATGGCATAGAAAAGGATGCAAACTACCCCTGAAAGTTTTCTACAATTTTTCGGTGAAGTAAATTTTGTTATTTCTTTTTTTATTGCAGCTTCAATTATTTTATTTTATTTTTTTAAAAAAAATCTCAAATGAAATTATTTTTGGGGGAGGAAGTGAAAAACTCATCCTCAGAATGTGTTTTCTGATTCAGTTCTTGGGTTTGAACTGAACTATTTTCTTCTTGTTTTCACAAAGCATCGTCATGAATCACATTTTCAGGTGAAGAAGGTAAATATGTTGCTCGTCCCACTTGTTATCCTCACCGGAATAACTATCAATTTACAGTGTAAATTTATTTATTCATTTTGTGATGGTGTGTTGGAAAACAAAAATAAACATTATTATTATTATTATTATTATTATTATTATTATTATTATTATTGGCAAACAAAGAGAGGAATAAAGAAAGAAGAGAGAGGGGGGAAGGGAAAGGAAAAGAGAGAGGAAGGAAGGAAGGAAGGAAGGAAGGAAGGAAGGAAGGAAGGAAGGAAGGAAGGAAGGAAGGAAGGAAATCAATCCCTCCTGTTATCCCAAATAAAATATTAACCATAAGGAAAAGCTTTAGAAATATTAGCAAAAAGACCAAGGTGCTAATAAAAAACTGCCTAAAGCCCATTCTACACTCCAGCCAGACACCTAAAGAAAACATTGTAACAAGAAACTAACTGCAGATGTATGCCGGCACTTAAGAAGATAACAAGCTTATCAAAAGAGGAAGCCACCTATCTAGATGGCTCCATTCATAAGCAAAGCAAATGCTGCTGGTCCATTCAAGACACACATTCACATTTTTGGTTCAGGATCCTCAGTACATTTTAGGTTTCTTCTGGAAAAGTACCCGCTTTAAATCGAAGCAACCTTAAATGAAATTGTAAAATTACCGTGAGAAATATCAACAACCTCAGATATGCAGACGATGCCACTCAAATGGCAGAAAATGCAAAGGCACTAAAGAGCCTCTTGATAAGGGTGAAAGAGAAGAGTGCAAAAGTTGATTTGAAACTCAAACTAAAAAAAAAAAAAAGCTAAGATCATGGCATTCAGCCCCGTCACTTCCTGGCAAACAAAAAGGGAAGAAATGGAAGCAGTGACAGATTTTATTTTCTTGGGCTCCAAGATCACTGCAGATAGGGAATGCAGACACAAAATTAAAAAAAAAAAAAGCTCCTTGGGAGGAAAACTATGGCAAACATAGGCAGCATATTAAAAAGCAGAGATATAGAAACAAATTTCATCATAGGATATGATTTATGGATATGGACATTTTAACATGGTTTTAATTGTTTTTGTAAACATTTGAAAGTTAAATAAAGTTTGTTTTGAAAATCAAAGAAAAAAAAAAGCAGAGATATGGACCTTGCTGGCAAAAGTCCATATAGTCAAAGCTACGGTTTTCCCAGTAGTAAGGTATGGTTGTGAGAGTTGGATCATAGCAATAGCACTTAGATTTATATACCGCTTCATAATGCTTTTACAGCCCTCTCTAAGCGGTTTAAAGAGTCAGCCTATTGCCCGCAACAATCTGGGTCTTCATTTTACCCACCTCAGAAGGATGGCAGGCTGAGTCTAACCTTGAGCCTGGTGAGATTCGAACTGCCAAACTGCAGGCAGCCGGCAGTCAGCAGAAGTAGCCTGCAGTAATGCACTCTAGCCACTGAGGGCTCAGTTTTCCTTACGGCTCATCATAAGGAAAACTGAGCCCTCAAGAATTTATGCTTTTGAATTATGCTGAAGACAAGACTCTTGTGAATCCTTTGGACTGCAAGGAGATCCAGTCAGTCGATCCTAAAGGAAATCAACCTTGACTGTCATTTGGAAGGACAGATCCTGAAGCTTGAAGCTCCAATAGTTTGTCCGCCTAATGAGAAGAGAGATCAAGGAGAGATTCAATCTAGAAATGAGGAGAAATTTCCTGACAGTGAGAACTATCGACCCATGGAACAGAAGTTGCCTTCGGAAGTTGTGGGAGCCAATCCTGGCTGGACTCACCCACCCCACCCCGTCCCGCCCTTCCCAGGAGTCCCCATGCAGCCTGTTTTGGATGCAGATAAGTGCAGGGCGCACACGGAGGCTCGGGGAGGGTGAAAAACGGGCCTATCGGAAGTTCGGGAAGGCCAGAAACAGGCCCGTTTCCAGCCTCCAGAGGGCCTCCAGAGCCTGGAGAGGCCGTTTTCGCCCTCCCGGAGGCCCAAGGAAAGCCTCCGGAGGCCAGGGAGGGAATAATCACCACCCCTGGCATGGTGCAGGTGGCCAACTAGGCCACGCCCACCATGGCCACGCCCACCCAGCCGCTAGACAGGGAACCCTTTGCTAAAAATTTTTAAAGCCCATCCCTGGTTAGATAGTGTCATCGACGCAACGAACCTGAACTTGGGAAAACTCCAGGAGACAGTGGAGGACACGAGGGCCTGGTGTGCTATGGTCCATGGTGTCATGAAGAGTCGGACATGACTTAGCGACTCAACAACAACAACAAGAAGAACAACAACTAACATTTAGGAACCCAGCCTGCGATTCTACAGCCCGAGAAGGTTTGCACAACATTTCCACAATCAAGGACCACGTATGGATTCAGACAGAAGCAAAGGAGATGAGGAGGACGGCTTGGTTGAGTTGACATTTCAAAGTCTTACAACTACCTCTTCTTTCAGATGTATTGGTATGAGCGCTGTTGGCTTAGGATAGGAAAGCGTGACCCCATTCTTTGAGCACCGAGAAAATGAAAATCGCAAGAATTCTCGTGCTGCGGAAACCTTTTCAATTATGCCGAGAGACGAGCGAAGATCAATTTCAAATTTTCCCACAACTGCTTCAGATCTTTTAATTATCTAGTAATGCAATTAGAATTGCTTACCTATAATTGCAATCAAGACTTAGAAATGTATTATTTTTTTCGCGCGTGCTCTCTTCTCCCTCCCCCACATCCCTTACCCTCTCTTAATAAAGCATGCAAGATAAATGAGGGGGGAAAAATAGGAGTGAAGGATACCAACAGCATACGATTCTAGCTCTCTAGGTCTCTCTCTGAGCTGGCCTTTGCCACCATTTGCATTCTGATTAAAGCGGTTAGTTATCCCAGCGAGCCAAATCATAAATATAACCAAATGGAATGCTAGATGCTAGAATTTGCCCATTTATCAGCCTGCCACTTCTGAAATAAAAGCTACCCCCCACCCAACCCCCCAAAAAGCCAACACACTTAGGCTGAATTAATAGAAGGATAGACAAAAAAATGATGTTGAGACTTTGGAAAAACTTTTGAAAAGAGGAACTAAGATGATCAAAGGCCCGGACAGTAAAACAGATGAAGAACGGCTGCAGGATTTGGATTTGGCTAGTCTAAGAGGAAGAATTAGAGGCGACACGATAACAGTATTCCAGGTATTGAGGAGCTGTCACAAAGAATTTAGAATTTAGTATAACAGAGTTGGAAGGGACCTTGGAGGTCTTCTAGTCCAACCTCCTGCTTAGGCAGGAAACCCTACACCACTTCAGACAAATGGTTATCCAACCTCTTCTTAAAAGCGTCCAGTGTTGGAGCATTCACAGCTTCTGCAGACAAGTCGTTCCACTGATGAATTGTTCTAACAGTCAGGAAATCTCTCCTTAGTTCTAAGTTGCTTCTCCCCTTGATGAGTTTCCACCCATTGCTTCTTGTCCTGCCCTCAGGTGCTTTGGAGAATAGCTTGACTCCCTCTTCTTTGGGGCAGCCCCTGAGATATTGGAAGACTGCTCTCATGTCTCCCTGAGTCCTTCTTTTCATTAAAGTAGACCTATCCAGTTCCTGCAACCGTTCTTCGTATGTTTTAGCCAGCTTGGGGTCATCTGCAAATTTGATGAGTTCCCCATCTGTCCCCTTGTCCAAGTCACTGATGAAGATGTTGAAGAGTGCTGGGCCTTAAACAGAGCCTTGGGGTACCCCACCGCATACTTCCCTCCATGTAGATGCAGTTCCATTGAGGACTACACGTTGAGTGCGGTTGGTCAGCCAGTTACAAATCTATCTGATGGTGATGCTGTCTAATCCACATTTTTCTACTTTATCTAGTAGTAGGTTATGGTCTAGTTCCGTGATGGCGAACCTATGGCACGGGTGCCACAAGTGGCACACGGAGCCGTATCAGTGCTGTAGCTCAGCTCCAGTGCACATGTGTGCATTGCCCACCTGATTTTTGGCCCTTTCAGTCCTACCAGAAGTTGGGAAATTGGCTGTTTCTGATCTCTGGAGGGCCTCTGGAGGAGTGGGGAAGGCCGTTTTCGCCCTCCCCAGGCTCCTAGAAAGCCTCTGGTGCCTGGGGAGGGTGAAAAACAGGCCTACTGGGCCCACTGTACCATCATGTGCTAAAAGTGGAGGAGGCGCATGCACAGGGATGGGACGCATTGAATTATGGGTGTGGGGAAACATGTGGGCAACCTCACCGCGCTCCCCCTGCTTTTGGCACGCGACGCCAAAAAGGTTAGTGATCGCTGGTCTAGTCTATAAATGCCTTACCGAAGAAGAGGGGGTCAAATTATTCTCAAAAGCAGCAGAAGGCAGGACAAGAAACAACCAAAGAGAGAAGCAACCTGGAATTAAGGAGAAACTTCCTAACAGCGAGGACAATTAACCAGTGGAACAGCTGGCCTCCAGAAATCGTGAGTGGTCCATCGCTGGAGGTTTTAAAGAAGAGACAAGACAATCACTCATCTGAAATAGTACAGAGTCTCCTGATTGAGCAGGCAGCTGCATGAGAAGGCCTCCAAGGTCCTTTCCAGCTCTCTTTTATTCTAAATTCTAAAGATCACGTGAAGTGATCTGGAGCCTGGATAGCTCAACAGGCTAAAAGCAGACTAAAGCCTGTTATTAACATCCAGCTATCTGCAGTTACACCAGTTCGAATCTCACCAGCTCAAGGTTGACTCAGCCTTCCATTCTTTCTAAGGTAGGTCAAATGAGGACCCAGTTTGTGGGGGCAATAAGCTGACTTTGTATACAATATACAAAAAGTATGAAGGCTATTGCTTAACGATTTGTAAGCCGCCCTGAGTCTTCGGAGAAGGGCGGCATATAAATCTAATTTTTTTAAAAAAGTGTTAGTACCACTTTGTAACACCTTGGAGTATTGCATCCAGTTTTGGTTGCCATGAAATTACAAAGATGATGAGATTCTAGAAAGAGTGCAGAGAAGAGCAACAAAGATGATTAGGGGGCTGGAGGACAAAACATACAATGACAGTTAGAAAAATTTGTTAGTGGGATGCCTTGCCTCCAGATATAAATAAAATAAAACAGCCTTTGGTAAATATCTCTTTCCTTTTCATATCTTTTCAGCATTTCTCCAGGTTGGCAGAAAATATTCTCAATTTGAGGGGAAAGTTTTCTTTTAACTATACTGTATATTGCAGGGGTCTCCAACCTTGGCAACTTTAAGACTTGTGGACTTCAACTCCCAGAGTTCCTCAGCCAATGAAGCTCTGGGAGTTGAAGTCCACAAGTTTTAAAGTTGCCAAGGTTGGAGACCCCTGCTATATAGGTTACGTTACCCTGTCAAGCTTCATTTTAAATAATTTTAAATTTTCAATGCTTCATTTTAAATAATTTGCTGTTGTTGGGAAAAAGTTGTCCTCCTTCCTTTGCAGAAATGCCATTCATTACTCTAATTGCCTTAATAGTGTTAATTGCGATGAAGAAGTAGAACTGTCAGTAAGGGCTGGGTTATTTTTAATTTTTTTATTCTTTCCGCTTTGGCACCTGACAAAATTCTTGTCTCTTTCACCATGTTTAAATGCTTTCGGATTTCATCATCTTGTACTGCTGGTTATCCTACAAGTGTTGGTAGCATCAGAAGAATGCAATATATAGACAAGATATTCCCATAAAGTAAAAGAGGATAGCTGTAAACGAACACTGGGGATTTAGCTAAGGCCAGCAGCTTGGATATAATATTAATTTACCACTGCTTCAGTTTGCTTACCATACACAAACATTGCACCCGGAAGTTGGTTTCTAACTTTGCCATAACTTTAGACCTAAAGGAATTCAATTAAAGGAATCTCCTCCTTCTCCTCCCCCTCCTCCTCCTCTTCTTCCTCTTCCTCTCTTCTTCTTTTTCCTCCTCCTCCTCTTCTTCTTCTTCATCTTCCTCTTCTTCTTCCTCCTCCTCTCCCTCTTCTTCCTCTCCTCCTCCTCCTCCTCCTCTTCCTGTTTTTCTTCCTCTTCTTCTTTCTCTTTCTCTCCCTCTTCTTCCTCTCCTCCTCCTCCTCCTCCTCTTCCTGTTTTTCTTCCTCTTCTTCTTTCTCTTTCTCCTCCTGCTCCTCTTCTTCTTCCTCTTCCTCCTCCTCCTGCTCTTCCTCTTCCTCCTCCTCCCATTCTTTTTCTTCTTCTTCCTTTTCCTCTTCCTCTTTTTCCTCCTGTTCCTCCCATTCTTCCTCCTCCTCCTCCTCCTCCTCCTCCTCCTCCTCCTCCTCCTCCTCCTCCTCCTCCTCCTCCTCCTCCTCCTCCTCCTCTTCTTCTTCTTCTTCTTCTTCTTCTTCTTCTTCTTCTTCTTCTTCTTCTTCTTCTTCTTCTTCTTCTCTTTCTCCTTCTCCTTCTCCTCCTTCTCCTTCTCCTTCTCCTTCTCCTTCTTCTTCTTTTAAATTTGATTTATATGCCGCCCTTCTCCGGAGACTCAGGGCGGCTTACAATGAGTTAAGCAATAGCCTTCATACTTTTGTATATTTTATACAAAGTCAGCTTATTGCCCCCACAATCTGGGTCCTCATTTTACCTACCTTAGAAAGGATGGAAGGCTGAGTCAACCTTGAGCCTGGTGGGATTTGAATTTGCAGTAATTGCAGGCAGGTTGATGTTAATAACAGTTAATAACAGTGCTTTAGTCTGCTGCGCCACCAGAGCTCTTCCTTCTTCTTCCTCTTCCTCCTCCAAATAACACAGTTGGAAAGGACCTTGGCAGCCTCCTAGTCCAATCCCCGTTCAGGCAGGAAACTCTATACCATTTCAGACAAATGGTTGTCCAGTCTCTTCTTAAAAGCCTCCTGTGGTAGAGCGCCCATCCAGGTTGATTCTTCTCACTTTAGTTCTAGGCTGGTGCTCTCTTTGATTAATTTCCATGCCTTGCTTCTTGTCCTGCCTTCAGGTGCTTTGAAGAATAGGTTGACCCCATCTTCTTTGGAGTAGCCCCTCAAATATTGGAAGACTTGCTATCATGTCTCCCCTGGTCCTTCTTTTCATTAAACTAGAACATATCCAATTCCTGCAACCGTTTTTCATATTTAGCCTCCAGCCCCGTAATTATCTTTGTTGCTCTTCTCTGCACTCTTTCTCGAGTCTCCAAGGAGGTGACCAAAACTGGATGCAGTGCTCCAAGTGTGGCCTTCTCCTTTGAAATAAATAAAAATAAAAATCCTCTTTTTAGTACCTGAGCACGGAGCAAATTTGTTGCATCTCTTCGGAGGAAAAGTAAGAAAAAATTCCAATTTAGAATTCCATCACGAAACGAGACCATTCTAATTTCTCCCGGCTACGGTTTGTTAATATTCTACCAAATCCCACGACTCAAACCATAGGATGGTATTCAAATCTATGAACATGAGGCACTCATGCTCAGCAGAGTATAACAATAATTATAATAGAGATTAAATAAAAATAATTAGAAAAAGTTCATCTAGTTTTGATGTATTAATTATTCTGACCCTGTTCTATTCAGAGTCTAATTATCTGGTTCAATGAAAATGCCGAGATTTCTACAACTCATAAAAATTACATTGAAGTAATTATGTCAGCAAACTAAACAGTGTTCATTTACCAAACGTTTTTATTCACGTATTTGAATATTCTTTTTTTTTAACTGTTTTTTGGCTCTTTGTTCCTATTCATCAGAAATAATACCTGTGAAGAAATTTGAAAGTCAGGAGCACTTTCAACATAATATGCAATTCTTTCTCATTTTTTTCCCTTCTTTTGTGATCTGCGGTAAATCCTGCCTAACCTTTGTTTAAAAGACACGAATTAAAGTTCACTCTTGAATTCGCTCGAAGAAGTCCGACGTTAAAGCTCAAACTCTGAATACCAAAAAAGAAAAAAGAAAGAAAGAAAGAAAGAAAGAAAGAAAGAAAGAAAGAAAGAAAGAAAGAAAGAAAGAAAAAGATAAGTTTTACAAGTCAGTAATTTGGCAAAGCATTTCTCCAAACCTTGGATTGCAATTCAGGTTGAAAAATCTCACTATTAGGGTTCCAAGTAACAGACCCAACGCAATCAAATCTCTGAGGCTTAGGTTCTTCCTCAAAGTACAGATTTATTAGGCGTGTCATATTGGCATGTCTTGTGAAAACGTGACTCTGAAGGTCCCGTGGTTTTCCTCACCCAAATCAAAAGTCAAAGCTCTTCCCCCCACTTCCCCCAGTCCACATGTCCATCACATGTTCCAATCCGGTCACAGCCCCAAACCCAGTTAGCTCCAGTCCATGCCTCCCCACGACTGCTTTGTGGTAGTGTAATTCGTAGTTTAACTGGGAAAACAACCATTAGTCTAGATTGATGCTAAGCAATTCCCAATGTTCTTGCCCCAAAAGTCCTGTTTTTAAAGAGGCAACTGGACTCTCTGTTTTTTTCTTTGAAGATGTTTTGCTTCTCATCCAAAAAGGAGGGAGGGAGGGAGGGAGGGAGGGAGGGAGGGAGGAAGGAAGGAAGGAAGGAAGGAAGGAAGGAAGGAAGGAAGGAAGGAAAAAGAAAGGAACAAAGGGAGGGAGGAAGAAAAGAGAAAGAAAGGAAGGAAGGAAGGAAGGAAGGAAGGAAGGGAACAAAGAAAGGGAGGGAGGAAGGAAGGAAGAAAAGAGAGAGAAAGAAAGAAAGGAAAGAAAGAAGGAAGGAAGGAAGGAAGGAGAGAGAGAGAAAGAAAGAGAGGGAGGGAAGGAGGAAAGAGAAAAAAAAGAAAGAAAGCGAGCGAGGGAGGGAGGAAAGAAAGAAAGAAAAAAGAAAGAAAGAAAGAAAGAAAGAAAGAAAGAAAGAAAGAAAGAAAGAAAGAAAGTAGAACAAAGGAAGGGAGGGAGAGAGGGAGGAAGGAAAGAGAGAGAAACAAAGAGAGAAAGAAAGAAAGGGAGGGAGGGAGGAAAGAGAAAAAAGAAAGAAAGCGAGGGAGGGAGGGAGGGAGGGAGGGAAGAAAGAAAGGAACACAGGAAGGGAGGGAGCGAGGGAGGAAGGAAAGAGAAAGAAACAAAGAGAGAAAGAAAGAAAGGGAGGGTGGGAGGGAGGGAGGAAAGAGAGAGAAAGAAAGAGGAAGGGAGGGAGGAAAGAGAAAGAAAAAGAAAGAAAGAAAGGGAGGGAGGAAAGAGAGAGGGAGAAAGAAAGAAAGAATGAATGAATGAAAGAAAGAAAGAGAGGGAGGGAGGGAGGAAAGAGAGAGAAAGAAAGAAAGAAAGGGAGGAGAGGGAGAGAGAGAGAGAAAGAAAGAAAGAAAGAAAGAAAGAAAGAAAGAAAGAAAGAAAGAAAGAAAGAAAGAAAGAAAGAAAGAAAGAAAGAAAGAAAGAAAGAAAGAAAGAAAGAAAGAAAGAAAGAAAGAAAGAAAGGGTTTCTGTACCAAGCAGGAGAAAGCCAGTTTGGTGCAGTGATTAAAGGGCACTAATACTAAACCACAGCAGAAAAATACAAAAAGTGTAAAACGTTACACCAATCAAGTTTGTGCCCCAGGAGATTTATAACTTCCTCAGGTCAGAAGTTATTTGTGAACAGCCAGTTAGCTGCCTTCTCTGCTCTTAAAGACATTCCAACATTTGAACATTGCTTCAAGCTCTCTTCTCATCTCTTTCAGTTTACAAATCTTGTATGTAGGGAGGTTTTTTTTTTCCTGTTTTATTTTATTATTTTTTTAAAAAAAGATTTTTTTAATGGAAAGATCTTTTTTTTCTGTTATCGTTATGATTGTGATTATTTCACGAAGTTACTCACCTCAGTGAAAAAAAAGGCTGAAGAGTTTGGGGAATGTTTTGTTCTTGTTTCTTTATTTTTGTACTGTTTTGGTGTGGAAGAAATGAGGTGAAGAAATGCGGGTGGAAGGGATTTATGTATGTATTTTTGGACACACACACACACATACACATTTTGAGAGAGAGAGAGAGAGAGAGAGAGAGGGAGAGAGATGGAGAGAGAGGAGGGAAAGAGAGAAAGGGGGAAAAGAGAGAAAGGGGGAAAGAGAGGAGGGAAAGAGAGAAAGGGGGAAACAGAGAAAGGAGAAAAGAGAGAAAGGGAGAAAGAGAGAGAGAGATGGAGAGAGAGGAGGGAAAGAGAGAAAAGGGGAAAGAAAGAAAGGGGGAAAGAGAGGAGGGAAAGAGAGAAAGGGGGAAAGAGAGAGAGATGGAGAGAGAGAGGGAAAGAGAGACTTTTTACAGATATTCTTCTAGAGCCTTACTCAATGGGCTGTAGCTAAAACATATGAAGAACAGTTTCAGGAATTGGGTATGTCTAGACTAATGAAAAGAAGGACTAGGAGTGACATGATAGCAGTCTTCTAATATTTTTTTTTAAGTTTTTATTTTATTTCATACACAAACAAACATTTAATTCATCAATCATTCCTTCCATGCGACGTCTCGGTGTTTTCTCCATGATTTCATCTTTTTGTTGTTTTTTCTGTCTTCATTATCACCCAAGCTGTTACAAGATATCTCCAAAAGTACAATATTCTAATAGCATTTTTTTCATTAACTATTTACTTACGTATATCTCTTTTCTAACCAATGATAAAATTGACCCCATATTTTAAAATATTCTGAATCTTCCCTTTCAGCAGTCTTCTAATATTTGAAGGACTGCCCCAAGGAAGAGGGAGTGAAGCTATTCTCCAAAGCACCTGAGGGCAGGACAAGAAGCAATGGGTGGAGACTAATGAAGGAGAGAAGCAACCTAGATCTAAGGAGAAGTTTCCTGACAGTGAGAACAATTGATCAGTGGAACAGCTTGTCTCCAGAAGTTGTGGGTGTTCCATCACTGGCAGTTTTCAATTGGACAGCCATTTGTCCAGAACGGTACAGAGCAGAGGTCTTCAGACTTGGCATAACCGGCTGGATAATTCTGGGAGTTGAAGTCCACAAGTCTTAAAGCTGCCAAATTTGAAGACCTCTGGTACAGAGTCTCCTAGCTGAGCAGGGGGTTGGACTAGAAGACCTCCATTGCCCTTTCCAACTCAGTTGTTCCGTATTCCAGAATTTTGAGGATTTATTTCATTTTGTATTTTTAGCTTTTTGCTTCTGTGAACCACCTAGAGTCACCGTGAGTGAGTTGGGCAGCCGTATACATGTTCGTAATAAGTAAATAAATTAAGGAAGCTTTCAGGGCTTCACAGGAAGATGAGTAACCCCTTCCAGGATCGCTCCCATCAACCATTCTTTTAGCTATACTGCCTGCAATTTTAGGAGGTAGTAAAAACCATTAATACCGATAACTACTTTCAACTTAATCCTCCATAAAGGTGTCCGGCCTCCAACATCAATACTCGAGGCCATGTTCCATCTTTTGCTGTTCTGCTGCTCGGTGAAGATAGATAGGGTGGCATAAACAGAGAAATATAATTTGCCTACAAGCCACCCAGTGAGTGCTTTGAAGAGACAAGTTATGAACAGCAAGTTTCTCTCAGGGATAATGGCCTAGAACTGTGATGGCAAACCTATGCAGAGAGAGCCCTCTCTGTGGGAATGCGTACCGTCACCCCAGCTCAGCCAGCTGATCATCAGATTTCTGAGGAGTACATGCACGCCGGCCAGCTGGTTACTGGGTTTTTGAGACATGCATGCACGCTGGCAAGCTGGTCATTGGGTTTCTGAGGTGTGCATGCATGCCGGCCAGCTGGTCGACAGGATTCCGAAATGTTACTGCACGCCGGTCAGCTGTCGTCAGGTTTCCGAGGCGTTCATGTGCACCAGTCAGCTGGTCAGGATTCCGATGCGTGTATGCATGCTGGCCAGCTGGTTGTCGGGTTTCTGAGGCATGCATGCCGGCCAGCTGGTCGACAGGATTCCAAAGTGTTACTGCACGCCGGTCAGCTGGTCATCAGGTTTTTGAGGTGTGCATGCACACTGGCCAGCTGGTTGTCAGCTTTCCAAGGCGTGCATGCATGCTGGCAGCTGGTCATCAGGTTTCTGAGGCATGCATGCACACTGGCCAGATAGTCGTCGGGTTTTTGAGGCATGCATGCACGCTGGTAAGCTGGTCGTTGGGTTTCTGAGATGTGCATGCATGCCGGCCAGCTGGTCGACAGGATTCCGAAGTGTTACTGCACGCCGGTCAGCTGGTTGTCAGGTTTCCAAGGCATGCATGCATGCTGGCAGCCAGTCATCAGGTTTCTGAAGCATGCATGCACACTGGCCAGATAGTCGTCGGGTTTGAGGTGTGCATGCATGCCAGCCAGCTAATCCTTTGGATTCCGAGGTGTTATTGCACGCCAGCCAGCTGGTCGTCAGGTTTTTGAGGCATGCACAGTGGCCAGCTGGTTGTCAGGTTTCCAAGGTGTGCATGCATGCATGCTGGCAGCCGATCGTCAGGTTTCTGAGGCATGCATGTGCACTGTCAGGTTTCCAAGGCATGCATGTGCACACCAGCCAGCTGGTCATCAGGTTTCCAGTGCTCTGGCACATGTGCATGCGCACTTTCTGGTTTGGGCACTCTGTGCCTAAAAGGCTTAGGAGATGCTGGTGCCTTAGGCAATTCTCCATCCATTACATCATCATCATCACCTATAATAATAATAATGTGGTGGTTTAATGAGGCAGTGATCCACATTGTTCAATCTAGGGGTTGAGCTAGATGACATGAACAAAGCCAATTAGTCCCAAAAGAAAATCAGCTCACCTATCTTCAAAGCTTTGCAAATCAAGACAATCTTCCCTGTTACAGGGAATTCAAGACTTTTTGGAATCCATCTAATGCTAGTCCTCAACTTACAACAGTTCATTTAGTGATCATTCAAAGTTATAGCAGCACTGTGATGTCTCCCTTGGACGATTCCTCTGGCTCTTCCTTGGAGGCCATCTCGAGAGAGGATGAGTTCATTCCTGGCACTTCAGGAACTGGGTTAATTGATGACTCTGAACTGCTGGCCAAAAGAAATTTACAAGGGGCTTCAGTTGGGGACAGTTTGCAGGTCAGTCAAGAGGAAGAAGAGCATCTGCCTTCCAGGTTTGGATCCGAAAGCACACAGGGCAGAGAAAAGACGAGAGCAAAGGAGATCTGCCAGATTACTCAGGAGAATCTTGATGGGCTGCATCAGAAAGTAGTAATCATGGCAGGCAGAGGGAGGCATCGCGGGGAACAATTTGTTTTGTTTATGGCTGTATGTTTGTGCTTCATGTTTGACTGTGTGCCTTGGAGACTCCAAACTTCTCTTGCCAAGTAAACTCTCATGAATGTACTTTCAGTTTCATCTGGTGGCTTCAAGTTTGTTTGGTGGACTTACTTTCTACTCTTTTATGGACTATTGGCCATTGCCTTGAGGACTGATCTTGGCTTGCTTGTGGCTAGCTTTATTTGGGATGGTTCTGAGACTGGGTGAAGAGAACTGCTGGGGAACATTGACAAACTCTCCAAAACATATCCAATTTAGCTGGATAGCTCAGCAGTCTAATGCATTGTCATTAACTCCAGCTGTCTGCAATTACTGTAAGTTCGAATCCCACCAGGCTCAAGGTTGACTCAGCCTTCCATCCTTTCTCAGGTAGGTCAATTGAGGACCCAGTTTGTGGGGGCAATAAGCTGGCTTTGTATAATATATACAAAAGTATGAAGGCTATTGCTTAACGCATTGTAAGCTGCCCTGAGTCTCCGGAGAAGGGCGGCGTATAAATCAAATTAAAAAAAAAAATATTACACTCACAACCAGGGGTGAAATTCAAAAATTTTTCCCTACTGGTTCTGTGGGCGTGGCTTGGTGGGCGTGGCAGGGGAAGGATACTGCAAAATCTCCATTCCCACCCCATTCTGGGGCCAGCCAGAGGTGGCATTTGCCGGTTCTCCGAACTACTCAAAATTTCCGCTACCGGTTCTCCAGAACCTGTCAGAACCTGCTGGATTTCACCCCTGCTTACAACCACTGTCGCGTGATCAAAATTCAGACTCTTGGCAAACGACTCATATTTATGACGGTCGCGGCACGCCGCAAGGTTATGTGATCCCCTTTTGGCGAGCTTCAGAGACAAGCAAAGTCAACGGGGAAGCCAGATTCGTTTTACAACTGCGTTCCTAATTTAACAACGGCAAATGATTCCCTTAACAAAGGCTGCACGAAAGGTTGCAAAAATGGGGCAATATCCACTTAACGGGCGTCTCGCTTAGCAACAGAAATCTGGAGCTCCATTAGGGTCGTAAGTCGAGGACTCCCTGTATAGTTTATTCATTCTTTTTTATTATTATTCTTTTAATCCCCAGGCCCAGTTAAATGAGCATCCTCTTCCTTTTCTTCTAGAGCCAGGTCTGAAATCAGGAACTATGCCAGTTCTTAGCATTTTGAGATGTCCGTCGAGATTATTTTTCCTGCTTGTTTCCTTAGGAAAGTTTTTTTTTTTTTTAAATAGCTCTAACTTTCCAAAAGGGGTTGATCCGATGGGTGGGCTGTAGCTATCACTTACTCCCTGCGTACAAACTCCGGCAAAATCTCACTTCTTGTTCATTCCCGGATGGGCCAGAGGTTAACCTGTTAAGTTGAGAACTGATCCCCAAACAGACATTAATGTCTTAATGCATTTAGCAAGTTATAGATCTTTGAAGCTCTGGATTTCAATGAGCCTTATTGTTTCTTCTAAGTGGCCAAGGTCACCAATGGCTGAGGGCACCTGGAATTCCTAAGTAAACATAGCTCAACTTACCCCCGAGTCCCTAAAAGTTATTATTTCAAAGCAATACATCATTTTCTCTCTCTCTCTCTCTTCTCTTTTTTTTTTTAAAGGTTCATGTGTCTTGAATTTTCAGAAGGAACCAATAAGGGAGAAAGACGTGACCTCAGAAACGGCTCCCAACTCCCGTCTTAAGTGAGTTGGTATCGGAGCTTAACAGGGTGGCCCTGTTATCTCAGGAAATCCTTGTTGGTGTTGCCTTCTTCACCTCATGCTTTGGGTTAGTGGTCAAATTCTGAGCCTTGCACTTTGACTCACCCAGTTGTGGGTTTCACTTATCTTCACTACTGGTTTGGAAATGGGAGCGTGTGTGTGCGCTTTCACTTCACTGGCGTGTGACGCTTCTGCACATGTGCAAAACCTTATGTGCATGCACAGAGCATCCATGATGATGTCCGGGTGGGTAGGTGGAGCCTTCCGCCGCCGCCAACCCATCACTGGACTCACTGCCCCAAACACAGAGAACCCTCCATTTTGTGGGATGGGAGGCTAAAGGGAGGCCGATTGGGCATTCCAATCTTGGGGTTGCAGGGGGGGAGGGCTAGAATTTGTCAGATGAGATCTGACAGTCTAATGGAAGGCCCTGAAGTGAATAGGCGGCTACATAAATTTAATCAATCAATAAAGGAAAGGAAAGGAACGGAACGGAAGGGAAGGGAAGGAAAGGAAAGGAAAGGAAAGAAGGAAAGGAAAGGAAAGGAAAGGAAAGGAAAGGAAAGGAAAGGAAAGGAAAGGAAAGGAAAGGAAAGGAAAGGAAGTAAATGGATGGGGAAAGGAAGGGAAGGAGAGGAAGGGAGGAAGGAAGGAAGAAAAACGATAGAGACAGACAGATATGGAAGGGAGGGAGGGAGGGAGGGAGGGAGGGAGGGAAGGAAGGAAGGAAGGAAGGAAGGAAGGAAGAAAGAAAGAAAGAAAGAAAGAAAGAAAGAAAGAAAGAAAGAAAGAAAATGATAGAGAGACAGACAGATAAAGGAAGGAGGGAGGGGGGAGGGATGGAGGAAGGAAGGAAGGAAGGAAGGAAGGAAGGAAGGAAGGAAGGAAAGAAAGAAAGAAGATAGAGAGACAGATAAGGAAGGGAGGGAGGGAGGGAGGGAGGGAGGGAGGGAAGGAAGGAAGGGAGAGAAAGAAAGAAAGAAAGAAAGAAAGAAAGAAAGAAAGAAAGAAAGAAAGAAAGAAAGAAAGAAAGAAAGAAAGAAAGAAAGAAAGAAAGAAAAAGATGATAGAGAGACAGATAGATAAAGGAAGGAGGGAGGGGGAGGGACGGAGGAAGGAAGGAAGGAAGGAAAGAAAGAAAGAAGATAGAGAGACAGATAAGGAAAGGAGGGAGGGAGGGAGGGAGGGAGGGAGGGAAGGAAGGGAGAGAAAGAAAGAAAGAAAGAAAGAAAGAAAGAAAGAAAGAAAGAAAGAAAGAAAGATAAAGGAAGGAGGGGGGGCGGAGGAAGGAAGGAAGGAAGGAAAGAAAGAAGATAGAGAGAGATAAGGAAGGAAGGGAGGGAAGGAAGGAAGGGAGAGAGAGAGAGAGAGAGAGAGAGAGAGAGAAAGAAAGAAAGAAAGAAAGATAGATAGATAGATAAAGGAAGGAGGGGGGCGGAGGAAGGAAGGAAGGAAGGAAGGAAGGAAGGAAGGAAAGAAAGAAAGAAGATAGAGAGAGATAAGGAAGGAAGGGAGGGAAGGAAGGAAGGGAGAGAGAGAGAGAGAGAGAGAAAGAAAGAAAGAAAGAAAGAAAGAAAGAAAGAAAGAAAGACAATAGAGAGACAGATAGATAAATGTAATGAATATGATTTAGAACATAGAATAATGAAGTTGAAAGGGAGCCTGAAGGTCTTCTATTTTAACCCCATGCTCAAGCTGGAGACCCTACACCAGGGGTGGGTTCTACTTATCTTTACTATCGGTTCACAGCGGGACCGCACGCGCGTGCTCACTTCGCTCGCTCGCGCTCTTCTGCACATGCTCAGAAGCATATTGGTGACGTCGGGGTCAGTGGGTGGAGCCTCCCACCGGTTTTACTACTGGTTCTATAGAACCGGTGCGAACCGGGGCAACCCACCACTGCCCTATACCATTCTGGACAAATGGTTATCCAATCTCTTCTCGCAAACCTCCGGCGATGGAGCACCCACAACTTCTGGAGACAAGTTGTTCCGTTGGTTGATTGCTCTAAGCAGTGGTGGATTGCCCCCCGGTTTGGACCGGTTCGCAAGAAATGGTAGTAAAACTGGCAGAAGGCCCCTCCCACAGTGGTGGGTTGCTCCTGGTTCGGCCCGGTTCGGCCGAGCCTGTAGCGGTGACGCTAATACATCACCGAACCGGTTCTCTGTCTTTGGGAGCTGGGCCCCCCTGCCCGCCCCGCGTTATTCCGGCCTTATATTTCTTCTTTTTTCGCCCAGCTAAGAGGTGCGGCAAAGTGTGTGACTGAAGAGGCAATCGCGCAAAGCTCGCACACAAAGAGAACCAGTAGTAAAGCCGGTTAGAAGCCACCCCTGCCCTCCCACCATCCCGGATGTTGTCACTGGCAATCTGCGCATGTGTAGAAGCAAGGCGCATGGACGAGCGAAGCAAGCACATACCCGTGATCCCATTGCAAACCAGTAGTAAAGATAAGTAGAACCCACCCCTGGCTCTAACCGTTAGGAATTTTCTCCTTAGTTCTAAGTTGTTTCTCTCCTTGGTTACTTTCCATCCATTGTTTCTTATCTTTCATTTTGGTGCTTTGCAAAATAGTTTGGCCCCCTCATCTTTGTAGGAGCCCCTCAAATGTTGGAAGACTGCTATCATGTCACCTTCAGTCCTTCTTTTCATTAGCCTAGACATACTCAATTCCTGTAACCGTTCTTCATATGTTTTAGCCTCCAGTCCCCCTAATCATTCTTTTTTTTTATTGAAAAGTTTTACAAAAAAAGATTTTCTCCCCCAGTATTCCCCCCCACCCCCTTTCGCTCCCCCCTCACCCTCACAACCCTCCCCCCCATTCCCCCCCCCCAGACTTCCCAGAGCAAAATACAGGGTATTGCAATTAACAATCATAAGCTAAAATAACCTAACTATCCTTAGTCTACAAGTCACCCCCTGAAACTTTAACTCCACTATAAATAACATAATATTTCTAGAATCTAACATTCATTCATAAGCTATTTGATATCTTCTTGTCTGATACTTATTTTGAATATATTCAATCCATCTTCTCCATTCCAATATATATCTTTCTTGTGTGTAGTCCTTCAAATACGCTGATATTTTCGCCATTTCCGCTAAATTTGTTACTTTCAATGTCCATTCTTCTATAGTAGGCAAAGAATCCTTCTTCCAATATTGCGCTACCAACAGCCTAGCTGCTGATATTAAATTTAAAATCAGTTTAGTCATGTCACCTTCAGTCCTTCTTTTCATTAGACTAGACATACTCAATTCCTGTAACCGTTCTTCGTATGTTTTAGCCTCCAGTCCCCCTAATCATTTTTGTTGCTCTTCTCTGCACTGTTTCTGGAGTCTCAACATCTTTTTTTTTTTACACTGTAGCAACCAGAATGGGATGCAATATTCCAAGTGTGGTCTTCTTACTAAGGCTTTGTAAAGCGGTCCCAGAACTCTACAAAACTTTACAAAACTTGAAATCTGTTCCAGCCGAGGAGTTCTCCAAGAAAGCAACTTTCAGCCCATATGGGGAAAACTACTAGAAGCATTTGGACAAATGAGCAAGGAAAGGACAAGATCAGAGGTGTTATTTAGCCAGTTTGCACCAGTTTGGGTGAACTGGTAGTGGCGATCGAGGGTGGGCAGGGTTATGCCGTGCCGTGCTATGCCATGCTATGCTGTGCTATTTAGGCACTGTTGTGGCACATCAGCAGCCTGTGCAGCTAGTAGCTGATTCTGACAGTGAGGAAGTTGGTGTGCTGGTGCTCGAATCAAACAATGAGGAGGCTGGAGAAGATGTGGTGCCAGAGGTGAGGATTCAGCCAGGGCCTTCAGAACCTCCAGAAGCTCCCAGAAGTGAAGAGGAAGAAGAGGAGGAGCCTCTTCTCGATGCACGAGCGCGCAGAGCTGTTAAAAGGCAGGAGTGGCTTCTCAGGAGGAGGTCTCCTTGAGAGTAACGATTTGGGCTAATTGGCCACTTCCCTAGCCTATTTAAGGAAGAACGACGACTGATGCAATTTGCAGGAAACAACTTCGTTCATATTCCTTCGCGTCTTGATTCCAGAAACGTTTGATTCGGCTCTTGTTTCTCTCTTGTCAAGTTTTCCTGCAAATTGCTTCTGGGCATTCTGCCAACCACAGTAAGATTACAGTTATCTGAAAGGCTGTGCCTCAGAATTGAGTTATTATTCCTTGGACTCTTGTCGGATGTTAATGAAGTTAAATTAACAGCCTTTGTTCAGAAAAGACTGATTAAAACTGTACTTGTGTTCGAACGACTACTAAGAAAGCTCATTAGTAGTCCTTAATTAGTAAACTAAGGTTTGTACGGACTTTGTGTGTGCTGCGTTCTTTGGGGTCTGTAGCTGGGGCAGAACTGTCACATTTTCAAGGCTGGGCACATGCATGGAAGGCTGGGTGCGTACACGGACAGCGTGCACGCAGAGAATGAACCAGTGGTAAAAGTTAGTGAAACCCACCCCTGGACAAGATCCAGAGAAAGGAATGTTTCTAAGGAAGTTCTGAGAGAGCCAAGGATACCGTTGCTACAAACAATCTTAGCACCTCGGGCAGGACATTCTCTGGCAGATCTTGGATGCAATTCCTGAAACAAGCAAGAGAGCAAGAAAACTGCAGCCCTCCACTTCTGCCTGCGAGTGTGTGGGAGATGGCGAAGGAAACGGTTTTTTTAAAAAAACCGAAACAAAATCATCTTTAATAATTGAATAATAATAATAACAAATAATGAGACGAGAACGAAGGCTCCAGGACTGTCAGCCTGGCACCTTTGGAAGATGGCAAGATTCCTGGGAAATGCCAAAGATAAACACAACGTGCATTTGATTGCCAAAATTCACTTCTTCTTTTTTTTTTCTTTTTTCTTTCTTTCTGTATTGTAGCTCCGGGCTTAATTATAGCTGGCAAAAGATGGAGGGCGTGTTGAACTCCTTTCTGGCTGCCTCCTCTGGCGTTTGATGCTGAAGCCAGGGAAACTCCATAAGGTATGGCAAGATTTCTACCTTTGGGGCAGTGGAGTTCAGAGAGGAACGGAGGAGGACTGACTACCCCGGACGGTTGTGAATCTTGTCTACAATTATATTTCTTTGTGGTTTTTCCAATGACTCTTCTCTTCCCTCTTCAACGAAAGCTATTTTACCTCAGGATCTGTCAGACTCACCTCACCATCGCTGAGGTTGGATGGAATCCCCATAGGTTCAATTATGACCCACGAGGGTTAATTTCCAAGCAAATGGGATAAAATTGCTTTTACGGTTTCTTCATTCTTGACGTCACTCTGCCATCCTGCCCCGAGACGTCTATGCATCATGCTGGTACCTTCAAAAACACAGTTTCTTGGCTGCCTTTCCTACGCTTTCCCCAAATTTTACGCTAATTTGGGGGAGGAAGAGGTGTGTTGATTGCAAAGGAAGGGCGGCCAACAGTGAATGAAAGTGAACCAAAAGCAGTGACTTATATTTGGTAGCCCATCCTAAGCGGAGTTTTGAGTGGGTACATGCTTAAGTGATCCCTCAGCCCATTCCATAGAAAGAGGAAGCAGATAATAATTGGGCTTTCTCAGATGTTTGGTTAAGGTGGCAAATTCACAAAGAATATTCAGCAAGCACAGGGTGTTTTCCAGTTGCCCATTCAGAATAACAAAATAACAGAGTTGGAAGGGATCTTAGAAATCTTCTAGTCTGGTGGTCCTCAACCTATGGGGCAATAGGGACCGGTTCCATAGGGAGAGGCTTTTCCGTGGACCGGAGGGGGCATGGTTTCACATATTGCCTGCATCCTGTGGATGGGGCTTCGCTTGTTTGTGTGGCCCAGTTTCTGGCATGCCGCGAACCGGTGTCAGTCCATGGACCAGGGGTTGGGGACTCTTATTCTAGTCCAATCCTTGCTCAAGCAGGAAAACCCTCTACCTGTTGTGGTCCGCCAGGAGCCTGTGGAGCTGGCAGCGGAGTCGGATAGTGAGGAGGCTGAGGAAGAACATGGGCCAGTCCTGGAGTCTGGGGAAGGCCCAGATGAAGGCTCTGCGTCAGAGGCAGAGATGAGGCCAGGGCCATCTGGGAGTGATGCATGGACTCCGGAGCCCCCAGAGTCGGACAGCAGAGAGGCAGAGGAACAGGAGGAGCCTGTTCCTAGTGTACGCATGTGCAGAGCTGCCAGAAGGCAAGAGCAGCTAAAGCAAAAGGGATGACTCGGGAGTAAGGCCAGGAGATGATTGGCCCCTCCCAGAAGGCTTAAAAGAGAAATAAAGGCACTTAGGGCCTTTTGCAGGAAAGCAACGTTGCTAAATCTGTTTCCAGTCGGTGTCTCTTGTTTGTTTCTGAACTTCATGGGGCTTTGCCAAATAAGGCCTTTGGCAGGGTGTCAAAGAAGATAAAGGTTGGTGATTATCCTGAAGGACTTCTTCCGAAGGACTTGTTTTGCAACTAATTGGGACTGACCTGGAAATGAACGTAATTCTCAGCTGTTACAATAAAATAGGTTTATTTGGGATTAATTGTGTCCTGTAATGACTCAGTAATGCCTAGGTCACAACACCAGCATTCTGGAGAAATGGCTGTTCAATCCCTTCTTAAAACCTCCAGTGAGGGAGCACCCACAACTTTGCTCATCGGAAGCTTGCCAAAGATGGATCCGGGCACATTGCAACTGTCATAAACATGAGTCACTTGCCAAGCCTTTCAATTTTGATCTTGTAGGTCAGAGGAGATGGCAACAGTTGTGAGTGTGACAAACGGTCATCAGTCACTTTTTCCAGGGCCGTTGTAACTTTGAATGGTCATTATGTGAATGATTAAGTCGGGGACTACTGTGTTTCCCCGAAAATACGACCAACTCAGAAAGTAAGCCCTAGTTTGATTTTTACATGTGTGCCTAATATAAACCCTACTCCCTTCAAAATAAGCCCTAATTAAGACCCCACCCACTCCAAGGTGCACAGGTAAAAAATTAAGCTAGGGTGGAGATGGGGGTGGTGGAGCTGCCTTCAGACAGTTGCAGCTAGGCCTCGAACACCGTAGCCCCATGATGGTGAATCTATGGCACGGGTACCCAAAATGGGACATGGAGTCATGTTGCCTGGCATGCATGGTGTTGCCTGTTCCTCTTCCAGGTTTCTGGGGTGCACGCCCACACAATCATCAGTTGGACTTTGTGCATGCGGCACAAAGAGCTGGTCTTCCGTTTTCTGGCATGAGCATGTGGCCCGGCCAGCTGATCAGCATGTGCACATGCACGGCAGTAACAGAAGTGTTGTTGACCAGTGTTCATACACCTGCCGGAAACCGAAAGTACCTTATCCGGTGTGTGCATGCCTCCTGGGCAGCTCCTCTTCCTGGTCACAGCCCTGAAGAGTGCCGAAAAGGTTCGCCATCACTGCCCTAGCCCAGGGATGGTCAACTATGGTCCTTTTACAACCTGTGGACTTCAACTCCCAGAATTCCTGAGCCAGCTGGCTCAGGAATTCTGGGAGTTGAAGTCCACAGGTTGTAAAAGGACCACAGTTGACCACCCCTGGGCTAGCCCATTTCTTCTGCAGCCATCAAGGCTTTCCTGAAGGCCTCTGCAGCCGATAACAGAGCTCTGGATCAATCCGGAGCCCTGTTTCATCAGCTGCAGAGGCCTTCAGGAAAGCCTTGCTGATCTTGTCAGACGAAAAAGTTCCTGAAGGCCTCTGATAGCAAAAAAGTGTCCGGGAGCAATGCGTACAAGTGAGATGAGTCAGTGGGTGATATCCCCCCCTCCCCGAAAATAAGACCTGACGTTTCGACGAAGTCTCATTCGTCATCTTCAGGCTGGTGTTCCCGGCTTCGTGCTTCCAGGAGCAATGCTTCTGAGACTTCGTCGAAATGTCGCCGAGACACATCCAATTCTACGCGGGAGAAGACCCAAATAACCAAAGACCTACCTACCTACATACATACATACATACATACATACATACATACATACATACATACATATATATATATATATATATATATATATATATATATATATATATATATTATACATATATATATATATATAAGACAGGGTCTTCTTTTCGGGGAAGCACAGGTACCTGTACAGAAAGGAACATCCAACTCACAGGGAATGAAGTGGACGGTTGAGAACTCACGCAGACAGAGTGTAAATGGAATTGCCATTCATGTCCTTCTCTCCCCACCCCGCCCCCCAAGAGGGCCAGAGGATCGAAAGGGTGATCCACCTGCATCTTGCAGAGTAGAAGTAGATACTTTGATATGTAAGGTCTCGATGCTCCTTTTCCCCTTGGCGAATAAATAGCCGGATGATCAGGGCTTCCGTCGCCGAAGGAAGCGTCACGTTTACCCCATTGCTCCTATGCATGGAAATGGCCGCATCCTTTCTCCTTTAACAAACCTATCTCTGCTTTGACCATCGCGGAGCCAACTCTCCGTGTTGGTTTGTTTCCTTTCCCGGTTCCTGATGCTGTATTACATTCTCTAATTTCCTTTTATCTTCTCTTAATTTATTTTATTTTATTTTATTTTTTTGCCATGTCTCAAGACGTGTCTCTTTAAGACAAGTTAATTTAGTCAATTACTCCAGCTCGGTAGCTGATAAAATCTTTAATTTATCCAGGTCCCTCTTTATTCTTTCTAGGATTCTTTTTTTTTTCCCATTAATTTCATGAAACATTCTAATTTTGCAATTTAGGGTCATTTTTACCGCCACACACAGGGACACCAGGAGATGTAGATTCACCCTTATCAATTTCTCAGCTGTGGCACTAAGAGCTTCCCCCCTCCCATGTTCTGAATTCATTATACTCCATTTTTGTTTGCTTCCTTTGCAACACACAATCACATCTGCTATCAACCTCTGCCCCTATCCCGGTTCCCTTTTTAATTTTTTTACTCCATCCTTCACCAGAGAGAGAAAATATTGCAGCTGGGGGCAATGAGCCTTTATCCAACTGCTAGCAGCAGGAAACAGGATAATAAAATGTAATATTCAAAAGGATGACAGTATTTGAAAGGGAGTCACACCTTTCATTTCTATAGAAATGTTACTTTTCTGATGGTTTGCTTTTTCTTTCCTAGCAAAGAATTATTCTGGAGTTCTTTCTCTCTCTCCTTCCTTCCTTCCTTCCTTCCTTCCTTCCTTCCTTCCTTCCTTCCTTCCCCTTCCCTCTCTCCCTCTCCCTCTTCTCTTCTCTTTTCTCCCTCTCCTTCCCTCTTTACACCTTTATCTTTCTTTCTTTCTCTTTCTTTCTCCCTTCCTTCCATCCTTCTTTCCCCTCTCCCTGTTCTCCCCTTTCTCCCTCTCCTTTCTGCTTCCCTTGTCCCTCCTCCTTCGTTCCTTCCTCCCCCTTTCCCCCTCTCCCTATTCTCTTTTCTCCCTCTCCTTCCCTCTTTACACCTTTCTTTCTTGCTTGCTTGCTTTCTTTCTTGCTTTCTTGCTTTCTTTCTTTCTCTTTCTTTCTTTCTTTCTTTCTTTCTTTCCTTCTGTCCTTTCTTTTTCTTTCTTTTTTCCTTCCTTCTTTCCCCTCTCCCTGTTCTCCTATTTCTCCTTCCTTCCTTCCTTCCTTCCTTCCTTCCTTCCTTCCTTCCTTCCTTCCTTCCTTCCTTCCTTCCTTCCTTCCTTCCTTCCTTCCATCCTTCCATAACACTCCACTTCACAGAATGAAGTATTTTCTTCATTCCATATTCATGCTCAATAACCTTTGTTACTTTAAGTTCCATTTGTCCTTACTGGCCTAGTTCAGAACCTTCCTGACTTACTTGTTTTACAGTTCTATACATTTTATTATCATCAGATACTAAGCCTGGTTACCTCAGTAATTCCTTATTCATTCTAGTTCCTTTCTAAAAGGGTTAAAAAACCAGCTGTCTCAGCAGTAAGTTTTGGAGAACCTCCTTTACCCATATCTATGACTTCCAATTCCCCTTTTTTTCAGAGCCAACTGGACCAAACATCCTCAAAGAACATGAATAAAAAAACAAACAAACCCAAATTTGAGATTAAACGGAAATTTGAGATTATAGGATCCACTAGAGAACTGTTAAAGACAAATGGTTGTCCAATCTCTTTTGAAAAACTTCCAGTGTTGGAGCATTCACAACTTCTGGAGGCAAATTGTTCCACTGATTGATTGTTCTCATCGTCAGGAAGTTTCTCCTTAGTTCTAAATTGCTTCTCTCCTGGATTATTTGTTCTCTTGCCTTCCGGTGCTTTGGAGAACTGGTTGACCCCCTCTTCTTTGTGGCAGGCCCTCAAATATTACTTTTTCAGCCCTAGGAAGGAGAATAAGGTGGCACCAAACTGTGCTACATAGGTATGAGTCTTGGGACATCCATTAAGAGAAATGCTTGCCTCGGAGTTTTTAATTTGGAGTGGGGTTTTCTGGAACGCTGACAATTCCCTGAATTGAATTCCCTGAATTCGCTGACAATTCCCTGAATTGAAAAAGCAGGGGGAGACTGGGAAGGCTAAAATGGAAAGCCAGTTTGGTGTAGAGGTTAAGGTACTGACCTAGTAACCAGGAGACTGGGAGTTCTAGTGCCCTCCCTCCTTAGGCATGAAAGCCAGTTGGATGACTTTGGGTCAATCACTAGGAGATGGGAGTTCTAATCCTCACCCCGCTTTAGGCATGAAAGCTAGTTGGGTGACTTTGGGCCAAAAAACCAGGAGACTGGGAGTTCTAATCCTGCCTTAAGCATGTTGAGCCACACCCTCTCACTCTTTCTCTCTCTCAGCCCAACTCACCTCACAAAGTTACTGTTGTGGTAAAATAGGAGGAGGAAGAAGCATTATGTTCAGAGGTGGTCTTCAGCTGGTTTGGACCGGTTCGGGCAAACTGTAGTGGCAACCTGCTGGTAGGGGCGCTCAACCCCTCAAGCGCAATCCTGACTTTGGGCCAAATCACCAGGAGACTGGGAGTTCTAGTCTCCACCACCACCCTTAGGCATGAAAGCCAGTTGGGTGAATTTGGACCAATCACCAGGAGACTGGGAGTTCTAGTCTCCACCACCACCACCCTTAGGCATGAAAGCCAGTTGGGTGACTTTGAGCCAAATCACCAGGAGACTGGGAGTTCTAGTCTCCAGCACCACCACCCTTAGGCATGAAAGCCAGTTGGGTGACTTTGGGCCAATCACCAGGAGACTGGGAGTTCTAGTCTCCACCACCATCACCCTTAGGCATGAAAGCCAGTTGGGTGACTTTGGGCCAATCACCAGGAGACTGGGAGTTCTAGTCTCCACCACCACCACCCTTAGGCATGAAAGCCAGTTGGGTGACTTTGGGCCAAATCACCAGGAGACTGGGAATTCTAGTCTCCACCACCACCACCCTTAGGCATGAAAGCCAGTTGGGTGACTTTGGGCCAATCACCAGGAGACTGGGAATTCTAGTCCTGCCTTAAGCATGACTTTGAGCCACACCTTCTCTCTTTCTCTCAGCCCAACTCGCCTCACAAGGTTGCTATTGTGGTAAAAGTAGGAAGAAGAAGAAGCATTACGTTCAGAGGTGGTCTTCAGCCGGTTTGAACCAGTTTGAGGGAACTGGTAGAGGCAACTGCAGGTGGGGGCGCCCACCCCCTCGGGCGCAACCCCATCCTATATCACTGTGTTTTTGATGCCACACGGACGTGCGGACGGCAGGCGTGAGCCAATTGCCATGTTTTGTGATGTTGCACAATGGCGCATGTGTGAGCAATGTGAGCGTGCACACATGCACGTTCACATTTCTGGTGCTGGGCGAACCGGTTGCTACGGTATTTGAAGTCCACCTCCGATTATGTTCATTCACCACCTTGTGTTCCTTCTAAAGTAATAAAGACGGGATAAAAATCTAATAAATGAAAACGAAACATAGCTGGTTTAGGCAGTTATTCACCCCAACAAAGGCTCTTCCAGTAACTGGCGTCAACGAAGGGGTATCCATCGTTCTCCCGCTGAAATTGTTATATGACACGATGGCTTCATCTGCAAGGTGTTTTATTTATGATCAAATGCCTCTTCCTTTTTGGGGGGTTAGGTCCTATCTATCAGTACTGATACTTTCAGTTTAATTATCCACAATGACCAATTAACGTTATTTATTATTTCTTCCTTTCATTCATCAGCGGCCTCTTTTTTTCCCCCCCTTCCTTCCGAAAGAGCAACATAATCAGGAAGAAAATATTACATCCCGCATTCATTTATTTGTTATTTGCTGAAACCTTGCTTTTGCAAATAATGTCTCCATCTGCTTCTCCTTATTAATTGAAACGCTTGTAAATAACAATGCTGCAATCATTATTCTTGTTGCTTACACTCCTGTCAGTTGCTACTGTCTTCCAAATTTAATAGATATCTTTTGCCTGAGAATAATTACCAGGAAGGTTGTTGTCGTTGTTGTTTTTTAAAGCCATAGGTTCGGAAATTAAAGTTTCTTGGCTTTAAAAAGCAGATATTGCATTTAGTAGTCTAAATTTTAGACTACTTTTAGATACTTTTTCTCTCTATGCGTCTTGGTGTGAGCACAATTGTTCTTTTTCTGAAATGTTAGTAGAACAGATTATATGCAAGAATAGGAGATGTTAATCCTGGTAAATTTTATTTTATTTATTCATGGGATTCAGTGGCCAAAATTGTGGAAACTTTTGGGGAAAGTGTATTTTTGAGGTTTGATGGCTAATAACACCACCATCACCACTTCTTCTTCTTCTTCTTCTTCTTCTTCTTCTTCTTCTTCTTCTTCTTCTTCTTCTTCTTCTTCTTCTTCTCCTTCTCCTTCTCCTTCTCCTTCTCCTTCTCCTTCTCCTTCTCCTTCTCCTTCTCCTTCTCCTTCTTCTTCTTCTTCTTCTTCTTCTTCTTCTTCTTCTTCTTCTTCTTCTTCTTCTCAAGATAATCCTATTCCGCTGCTGGAATGGCCTGAGAATAGCTCAGACCTTAACCCAATTGAAAATCTATGGAGCCGACTAAAGAAACTTGTTAGTCATGAAGAGACCCAGCAATAAACCCCAGTTAATAGAAGCCACCATTCAATCTTGGTTTCACATTAGAACAGCTGCAGAACTAAAAAACTTGGTTCACTCTGTGCAAAGACGATATAAGACCGTAATTCATGCTAAAGGATACCCAACTATTAACTAACATGATGATAATTTTTGTATATCTCATTTTTTTCTGTGGAGATAATTTTTTGTATATCTCGTTTTTTCTACGTGTTTCGCTTTTCTTCTTTATCCTGTCACTGCTATTCTAATAGCAAATCCTTCCTAAAAGTTATCGCATTACATACTTGATTCAATTGTCTTTCCATTGATATATAATTTTATGGTACTACTCCAAAAAAAAAAAAAGTGGTGTTATTAGCTAGCTTTAGAAAATTATTATTATTATTATTATTATTATTATTATTATTATTATTATTATTATTATTATTTATTGGATTTATATACCGCCCTTCTCCTTGCGGACTCAGGGCGGTGTACAGCCAGATAAAAATACAATATACAAAAGTTAAAAATCAATTAAAACCCATATAAGCTTTGGCTGACTGTTAAGAACAATTAAATATTAAAATACCACAACACTAGGACACTAAAAATGTTAAAAATTCAGCGGGGATCAGGCTAGACCGGCAAGTTGGAAAAGATACGTTTTCAGGGCCTGACGGAACGTTCGGAGGTCAGGGATCGTTCTCAGTTCTGGAGGAAGATCATTCCAGAGGGTCGGGGCTGCCACAGAGAAGGCTCTCCCCCTGGGGGTCGCCAGCCGGCATTGTCTGGCTGACGGCACCCTGAGAAGGCCCTCTCTGTGGGAGCGAACAGGCCGGTGGGAGGCAACTGGCGGCAGAAGGCGGTCCCGTAAGTACCCTGGTCCTAAGCCATGGAGCGCTTTAAAGGTGATCACCAACACCTTGAAACGCACCCGGAAGTCCACCGGCAACCAATGCAGCTCACGCAGGAGAGGAGTCACATGGGAGCGCCCTGTCGCTCCCATAATCCCCCGCGCGGCCGCATTCTGCACCAGTTGGAGCCTCCGGGTGCACCCCAAGGGGAGCCCCATGTAGAGAGCATTACAGTAATCCAGGCGAGAGGTGACGAGCGCCTGAGTGACTGTGCGTAGGGAGTCCCAATCTAGAAAGGGCCGCAACTGGCGTATCAAGCGAACCTGATAAAAAGCCCCCCTGGCCACAGCTGTCGTATGATCCTCTAAGGACAGCCGTGGGTCCAGGAGGACGCCCAAGTTGCGAACCCTTTCCGTGGGGGCCAAAGATTCACCCCCAATAACCAGCGATGGTGTCAGCTGGCTATATCGGGACGCCGGCAGCCACAGCCACTCGGTCTTGGAGGGGTTGAGTCGAAGCCTGTTTCTCCCCATCCAGACCCGCACGGCTTCAAGGCACTGGGACATCACTTCCACGGCATCATTGGGGTGGTCTGGGGTGGAAATGTACAGCTGAGTATCGTCAGCGTACTGATGGAACTCCACCCCAAAACCACGGATGATCTCACCCAGCGGCTTTACATAAATGTTGAACAGGAGGGGCGAGAGGACCGACCCTTGCGGCACCCCACACATTAGGCGCCTCGGGGTCGACCGCTGCCCCCCTGTCAACACTGATTGCGACCGGTCGGAGAGGTAGGAGGAGAACCACCGTAAAACGGTGCAATCTCGAAAAATACCCTTTTCCCAAAAGATTTCCACAATTTTGGCCACTACTGTACATCTCACCCATCTCACTTTCAAGCGACTGTGGGAGGCTTAAAAAAGCATAAAATATAAAACAATAAGAATATTAGAATCATTAGCAACATTCAAGATTAAGAATTTAAACATATGATTGAATGTCATCCAGTAATCAGAAAAGGGAAGTGTTCTAGTCCAAGGCCAGAGAACATTTACCATCCCAGTCAAATGGGTGTCCCATCTATTTTCGAAAACCTCCATTGGTGAAGCACCCACAATTGTTGTCACTGTCAGAAATTTTCTTTCTTATTTCTAGGTTGGATCTCTCTTGAATGATATTCCACCCATTGCTTCTTATCCTTCCTATGGTGCTTTGGAGAATAAATCAATTTGGAGAATAAATCAATCCCCTCTTCTCTGTAGTCATCATTATCATCTTCTTCTTCTTTTAATGACCCCATAATAACCTCTGCTCACAAAAGAATACCTTATGCCACCAGACTTGAAATTCTGAGCTTAGAAAACTTAGAACTATGCCACCTTCGGTCTGACCTAAGCGTAGTACACAGATTTATCTGCTACCATGTCCTACCTGTCAATGACTATTTCAGCTTCAACCACAACAATACACAAGCACACAATAGATACAAACTTAAGGTAAACCTCTCCAAACTCGATGGCAGAAAATACGACTTCAGCAACAGAGTGGTCAAGGCCTGGAATGCACTACCTGACTCTGTGGTTTCTTCCTCAAACCCCCAAAACTTTAACCTTAGACTGTCTACTGTTGACCCCACCCCATTCCTGGGAGGTCTTTAAGGGGGGATGCATAAGCGCACCAACATGCCTACCGTTCCTGTCCCACTGTCCCCATATATTTGTATCCATTTCATGTATTCATAATCATGTTTATACTTATATCTGTTATCTTATACATGCTTGGCAAAATAAATAAACGAATCAATAAAATAAAGATAAATAAATAATCCCTTGCGGGGTGGAGTCTGAGCAACTGAATGGAGCTGAGTGTCAACAGGCCGGATGCTCTTCCTGTTGCCAATGCGGAGTTTTGTTCCGCAGATATATTCTCATTGGGCCCAGAAAGAGGAATATCTGCCTCTATCTAGGATCCAACTTGTTAAGATATGATTTGAGCCTAACAGATTGTCCAGGCAATATATGTGTTCTGTGACTTTAAGTTTTAATGCTGCATCATGCTGTAATGCTGAGTCATGCTATAATTAGTTGTAATTTAACAATGTATTTAAGAAAGGTACTGTAATGTATTCAGCTGATGATAAGCTGCCATTGTGCTATCATCGAGTGCGTGTGTGGGTGGATCTGCTACCATCCGGGGTTTGTGAACCAGAGTGAACCAACTACTGTTTGTTTGGTAGGAAGCTTTTTGGATTTAACCGGTAAAGACTTGGACTGTTTAGAAGACTACGAGATTGTTTATTTTCCACTATAAAGAAAACTTTTGATAACACCAGTTTGCACGTATCTCCTATCTCATTGCTCTCAGCAACGTTTCTCTGTGCACTTTACTCTGCTAGCTGTAAACACAGCAACAATATCCTTAACATAACTCACGGCCTCCTGATTGTGAGGCAAGAATTCCACCTCTAGGCCACCGCACCACTCACCCTCTTCTCTGTAATACTAAAAGATAAGTATTATGCTCCCTCTAATTTTTCTTTTTCATAGGCTAAACATATCTAACTCCCTCAACTATGGGCGCTCCATCACTGGAGGTTTTGAAGAAGAGATTGGATGACCATTTGTCTGAAATGCACTGCGGTTCGAAGCGGTTCAGATGAACCGGTAATAGCGACCTGTGGGTAGGCCCGCCCCCCACCCCCACCCCTGCTCCAGCACTATGCTGTCCTATTTAGCCATCTTTTCTAAGCCACGTATGTGCATGAAAGCCGCATGCACAAGCAAAGCGCATGCGCAGAGGACCATGCATGCGTGGAAGACACGTCCACATTTTTGGTGTGTGGCAAACCGGTGGTAAAATTATGTGAAGCCCACCTCTGCTGAAATGATATAGTATCTCCCGCTTGAGCAGAGGTTGGTCTAGAAGACCTCCAAGGTCCCTTCCATCTCTACTGTTCAGTTGTTCTGCTCATCATGCAATTTAGCCTCCAGATCTTTGATCGTCTTCTCTGCACCCTTTCTAGGATCTCAGCATCTTTCCTGCGTTGTAGTACCCAGAACTGCACTCGGTATTCCGACTGTGATCTCACTATAAACACCGTAGAACATTGGAGCCAAGTATTAATTAAGAGCTGCAGCCTCCATTGCTTTTCTAATGAAAAATTCAAGGCTAATTAATCTAAGAATAATAGTTTTAAAAGAAACCTCGTTCCAAAGGACTCCTTTGAACCAACAGGGTAAAGTGGTTATTTGAAACTCAGAAGGAGCAAATGTTATGTTTCAGATTAATACAGCAGGCCAGTTCAAGGGTTAGACAAATATCCCTTCCTGAAACAGTTGCTGCTAAGCTCCGTGGTTCATTAGAAAGGCAGCTTAATAGCGAAGAGGAATCCCAGCGAGACCCGATATATTTATTTGTTTCTTTTTTTTTTTTTTTTTTTTTTTTTTTATTGAAAAAGTTTTACATTACATTTTATAATATAAAAACCCCCCCTTCCCCCTCCCTTTCCCACCCCCCCACCCAATCCCTTCTATCCCTCCCCCCTCCCTTGACTTCCGCTGTTTAACAAACATCAATCTTATCTTATTCAACATTTTTTAAAGGCAAGATCCCTTTGCATAAAAAATTAACTATTAACACTTCACTAACATTCACATACTTAAAAATCTAAACATATTAAAGTAAGACATTTTAACTAAATAAACTTAATACATTCTCTTTAAAATTTAATCTATACCTCGATTATATACTCTTCATTTTAATAATGATAATTAACCATGTAACTATACCTTACATACAATTATTTAAGTATATTAACATTTGATAATCTTAAATTTTAAACTATAAATTCTTCAGTTTAATAATAATATTAATAATAAACCATACATTTACTTAAATACATTCTAACTCTAATTCAACTGAGCACTAATTGAAATTTCTTGCTTTGATATTTCTTCTTCATATAGTCAACCCATTTCCTCCATTCCTTAACAAAAACTTCATGGGTCCTTTCCTTTAGGTATGCAGAAATTTTTGCCATCTCTGCCAAATTAGACATCTTCAATATCCATTCCTCTATGGTAGGCACTTTGTCTTTCTTCCAATATTGACCTATCAGTAATCTGGCTGCAGAAATCATATACAATATTAACCTAGTATCAATTACTGAAAAGCCCTTAACTATTCCCAACAAGAAAAACTGAGGAGAAAACTCCAATTTCTTCTTCAAAATGTTCTGCATCACCCACCAAAGTTTAATCCAAAATGGTTTCAACTTCCTGCATGTCCACCAAATATGAAAATATGTTGCATCCAAACAATCACACCTCCAACATTTAGGTTGAACATTTGGATACATACATGATAATTTTTTGGGATCTAGATGCCATCTGTAAAACATTTTGTAAAAATTTTCCCTTAGGTTCTGTGCTTGCGTAAATTTAACATTCTGGACCCAAATCTTTTCCCATGTTTCTAACATTACTGGTTGATCAAAATTCTGTGCCCATTTAATCATACAGTCTTTAACTAACTCCTCCTCTGAATCTCTCTCCAACAGTAAATTGTACAATCGTTTAATATGCATCGGTCCTTTACATTTTATCTGAGTCACCAAGTCCTCTTCATGTAGCATTAATCCAATTTTCTGATCTTCTCTCCATCTCGCTTGAAGTTGAAAGTACTGCAACCAAGTTAAATTGACTCCATCTTCCAACAGAGTATTCCAAGACTTCAAACACCAACTGCCCCCATCCATAAAAAGTATCTCTTTATACAACAACCCCCCGAGTGACTTTATTTTTGGCAAAATATGCCCAAGATCCAACCACAAAGGTATTTTGTAATCCAATTGAAGCTGGTGCTTCTTCCAAACTCTCAGCAACGCGTGTCTTAAAATATGCCTGTTAAATACACTATCTCTCTTATCTTCATAAAGTAGATATGCATGCCATCCAAATTGCAAATCATGGCCTTCTATATTCAAAATCTCTCTTTTGGTTATTCCAATCCAATCTCCAACCTGTATCAATGCTGCTGCTTCATAATATAAACGTAGATTTGGAACTTTAAGGCCACCACGTTCACGTACATCTTGCATGATCTTAAATTTAACTCTTGGTTTTTTCCCACTCCAAATAAATTTATTTAAACCTGCTTGCCAGTCCGTCAAATATTTATCATTTTTAAGCACCGGAATCATTTGAAACAGAAACAAAAATCTAGGTAGAACATTCATCTTAACAGCTGCAATTCTACCAAGCAAAGAAAGTTGCAGTTTTTTCCATGTATCAAGATCTTTTTGAATCTTATGCCAAAGTTCTTCATAGTTATTTTGAAAAAGTTTTTTGTTAGATGCTGCAACTTGAATCCCTAAGTATTTCACCTTTGTAGCTATTTCAAAGCCTGCCACCCTTTCAAGCTCTTTCCTTTGTGGTTCCAACATGTTTTTAACAATCATCTTAGTCTTTTTCTGGTTCAGGCTGAAACCTGAGACCAGACCGTATTCCTCTATAATGTTTTTCATCTGTATGATAGATTCCAAAGGTCGTGTTAGGGTAACAATCAGATCATCTGCAAATGCCTTTGTTCTGTAATCTGTTTGCCCTACTACTATTCCACTCATTTTGTCCGAGTCCCGTAGAGCATTCAGCAGCACTTCTAGCGTCAAAATAAACAATAATGGAGATAATGGGCAGCCTTGTCTTGTCCCTTTCTGTATATTAAAATTAGTAGTCAAACTGCCATTAATAATAATCTGTGCTGTCTGTTCTTGATAAATTGCCGAGATTGCTTGTATAAACTGATCTCCAAAATTCATCTTATGCAAAATCTTTTTTAGAAAATCCCAGTTGACTCGATCAAAGGCTTTCTCCGCATCCAAAAACACCAGCACCGCAGAGATCTGTTTCTTTTCATCAAGATATTCCAGCAAATCTATGAGTTGCCTAACATTGTCTTTCATGTATCTGCCTTCTATAAAACCAGCTTGGTCTTCATGAATCACATCTTGAATAACTGGCATCAATCTGTTGGCTAATACTTTAGCAAAAATTTTATAGTCCGTATTCAGGAGAGATATTGGTCTGAAATTTTCAGGTTTAGCAGAGTCTTCTTCTTTAGGTATCAATGATATGAAAGCCGTCTTCCACGAGGGAGGTATTTTTCCCCCCTGTTGGATATTACAAAACAAATCTTTAAGAGGCTCTATCAGTTCATCTTGCAAAGTCTTATAAAAAACTGCTGTCAAACCATCTGTCCCAGGAGCTTTAGATAATTTCAATTGTTTTATTGCATATAAAATCTCTTCCGATATTATAGGTCGTTCCAGTCTGTCACTTTGTGTACTAGAGATTTTTGTAACTCTCTTCTTCTGCAAATATTCATCGATAAAATCTTCTTTAACTTTATCAGCTTGATACAATTTCGAGTAATAAGTTAAAAAGGCTTGATGTATTAAATTTTGCTGATGTGCTCGTTTCCCTTTATACTCAATAGCATTTATCATACGAGAATTTTGCTGTTTCCTTAAAGTATAAGCCAACCATCTGCCAGGTTTATTAGCATTACAAAAAGTATTATGTTTAGCATACTGCAGATTAGTTGCTGTTTGTTCGGCCATCAGCATTTGGAATTGGTCTTTCAAGAGTTTTATAGTTAACAATACCTTTTCATCAGTCGGATTCTTAATAAGCAATTGTTCTTTATCCTTTATCTCCATCTCCAAGTCCAATCTCGACTTCTGTCGATTCATTTTATGTCTAGAATTCATATGTATCAGTACACCCCTCATATAGGCCTTGCATGCATCCCAAACTATCTCAATGGGTGTACCTTTATTCAAATTATTGTAGAAAAATTCTTTAATTTGTTCCTTTAGCTCCTTAATATACTTTTCATGTCTAAAGATATTCTCATTCATACGCCAGGATCTCCTTTCTCTTTTGCCTGGATTCATCTCAATCCAGACTGGACTGTGATCTGTTAAAGTTCTGGGAAAAATTTTTGTTTTTGTCACTACATTAAGCAAATCAGTAGTAGCCAACATAAAATCAATTCTTGAGAAAGATTTATGTCTATCTGAAAAAAAGGTAAAATCCAATTCTTCTGGATGATGAATTCTCCAAACATCCTTCAATTCTAATTCTTCTTTCATAGCAAAAAAAGTCTGTGGTAGCTTATTCCCTTTCTTGGCAGATGTCTTTTTATCCAATGTTACATCAATCACCCCGTTCCAATCTCCCATGATCAAAAAGGATTTATAATTCCACTGTAAAATTTTTTCATTCAACATTTTATAAAAACTCTCCTGTTGCTGGTTCGGGGCATAGATGCCGATTAAAAGCACTTCAACATTCTGTACAGTTATTACAACAGCAACATATCTCCCCTCATCATCCGCTTCTATAAGTTTAGCTGGTATTCTTTTAGCAATATAAAGGACAAGTCCATTTCTTTTGGCCCTACTAGAAGATATAAATTGTAGTCCAATTTTTGAGATTAAAAGCTTCTGGTCCTGGGTTCTTATATGAGTTTCCTGTAAGCAGACAACATCATTATTATATTGTTTTAGATAATGAAATATTTTTCTTCTTTTCTGCGGTGAATTCAAACCATTCACATTCCAAGATAGAATTTTAAGTATCATTTTGAAGATGGCTGAAGCTCTTGAAGCAATTCACGAAGAGTTCCCGCAACCGCCGACGTCTTCGGTCTTGCCCCTCCCACAGCTTCTGAGTATAACTTTTTCCCATTGGCTTTCTTCTCCTCCTGTGATGTCTTCACCTGGTATATTTCCAATCGTTGCTTCCCTGCCGCTCTGGTTATACGTTGATCCTTGGGTTCTTGCATCAGTAAATCCAAATCCGGTTCCACCTCTCTCGTAGCTCTGGATTGCTTTGGTTTCACCTCAGGAATATCTATTAATGAATCTTCTAATACACCTCCTACTGCACCTAGAATTTCCTCCCTTGGGGCTTCTTGAACTTCCTTTAGCAGTCCCTGTTGACAAACCTGTTCAACTGAGATATCTTCAATAGGTATAAGTGTAGAAGAACGAGGTGAAGGAACTTTTTTCAACGCATTGTTATAAAACTGTTCCGCCTTCTCCACCGAATTGATACGGTATCTCACATCTTCAAATCTTAACACAATACCAACAGGGACATCCCACCTAAATGGAATCTGTCGCCGCTTCAATTCATTCACAAGGAAACCA
Organism: Masticophis lateralis; assembly: GCA_030761175.1. NCBI lineage: Eukaryota > Metazoa > Chordata > Lepidosauria > Squamata > Colubridae > Masticophis > Masticophis lateralis. The sequence continues at coordinate 7,361,529 of JAUDYJ010000006.1, read as the reverse complement.
AAGTCTTTCCGATCTCTTAACATCTTTGGTGGTAATTCTTTGTAGACCCCAATTTGATTGCCATCATGTAGAAATGTAGACTGAAAAGAGTATTGCAAAATGTCATTTCTCAATTTCCTCTCAGTGAAGTAAATTACCACATCTCTTGGCAAATTTCTCTGTTTTGCAATACGTGAGTTGGCTCTGTACAGCTTGTCTATTCTATTATCCACCACCTCTGGTTCAACTTTCAAAATCTTCGCCAACACCTCCACACAGGTTGCCCTCAGGTTTTCTCGATTATGTTCTCTTAGGCCTCTTAATCTTAAAGCATATTCCATATTTCGAAATTGTAGCATAGTAATCTCCTCTTCAAACCTCTGGCTCTGCACCCCCACCTTAAACATCTGTTCTTTTACTTCCTTTTTGTTTGCTTCAACTTCAAGATTTAAATCCTCCACTTTTTTCTCAATCACCAATAAAGCATCAGTAAGAACCGTGGCTACTTTGGTTACACTCTGCTGTAATCCTTCAGTTTTTTCTTCCACCAGCTCCTTAACTTCCCCCACCACTGTTTTCATTTCTTTTTGATTTTTAGTCAACCTTTCCTCCAATTTACTCATTTGGCCAGAGAGTTCTCCCATATATTTATGTATAAATGCTTTCAAATCTTCTGTATCACAATCCTGTGTCTGTTTTAACTGCTTTGAAGCTGACACTGGCTTTTCCTTTATTTGGTGTGTGGGGGAGTCCCCCCCTGCTCTCTTTGAAGTCATACCTGAACAGAGCTTAAATCCAGGCAGAAAAGAAAAAAATCTTCCTCCTTTTCCTGATCTCCCCAGGTTTACAAAAGAGGAGCAAATTCCATTAACTTTTATGCAGAAAAAATACTTTAAAAAACTTGTAAAACTTGTGAATAAACAGAGTCCAATTACAGCCAAATACACTTTCGCTTTCTTGTTCCACTTTCTCTTTCCGCTTTCACTGACTCTGCTTTAATCAGCCGCCATTTTCACACACTTAAACTTCAATCAACTTGCTTTCCAAATTTTAAAGAAAACTCATTAAAAACTTTATATTCATCAGAAGATCTCACCAAGCTAGTTGTTTTTCACTTGGGAATTAGCTTCGTTCGTTTCGGCTTCTCTCCGGCTTGTTCTGACAGGCAGAAGTCCCACGCCGCTCGGAGCTTCAGCAGCTTAAATAGGGAGCCCCAACAAAAGCGCTTACCAGGGCTTAGAACCCACCCTGGCAGCACTTCTGGGGCTCAACCTTTGCTGCCCACTCTCACCCCCCCCCCACTACGAAGGGGGAGCGTTCCAAGCCGCTTTTGAAGTTAAAAAGCGGCTCTACAAGCGGCGGGGGCGGCGGACGATCAAACGAGCCGCCCAGCGCCGAAGAGATCGAAACCGGAAGTCATATTTATTTGTTTCTTGATTGGGAGATAGCCAATGTTGACTCCATGTTCTCAGTGACCTTAAATGCTAGGGCAGAAGGTTGAATATTTTGCAGGCGGGAAGATTTTTATCCATATCCGGGATTGGAGGTTGGGGGAGGGGGTGGCAGGAGATTTATGCATCCTACTGATTCAGAAAGGGGCCGCGGTGGCTCAGTGGCTAAGGCGCTGAGCTTGTCGATCGAAAGGTCGACAGTTCAGCGGTTCGAATCCCTAGTGCCACGTAACGGGGTGAGCTCCCATTACTTGTCCCAGCTTCTGCCAACCTAGCAGTTCAAAAGCATGTAAAAAATGCAAGTAGAAAAATAGGGACCACCTTTGGTGGGAAGGTAACCGTGTTCCGTGCGCCTTTGGTGCTTAGTCATGCCGGCCACATGACCATGGAGACGTCTTCGACAGCGCTGGCTTTGAAACGAAGATGAGTACCACCCCCTAGAGTCGGGAACGGCTAGCACATATGTGCGAGGGGAACCTTTATCTTTACTGATTCAGAAGTTGATCTGCAAAACACAATTATTGATGGGAAGCTAGGTTACAACTGTTGGCAGGGGAATGCAGGATTGGACAGGATTGGAAGAAAGATTGAAACATTTAAAAAAAAAATTGGCGACCAAAATAAATTTCAATCTTTCAAATGTTTCAACCTTTCTTCCAATTCTATTGGAAGTCAAAATCCAGTTTTGGTCACCCCATTACAAAAAAAAGATGTTGAAGCTTTGGAAAAAGCGCAGAGAATAACAACTGAGATGATTAAAGGCCTGGAGACTAAAACATATGAAGAACGGTTGCAGGATTTGGGTTTGGCTAGTCTAGAGAAAAGAAGGATTAGTGGGGTGGACATGATAGCAGTATTCCGGTATTTGAGAGCCTTCCACAGAGAAGGGGGAGTCAAGCTATTCTCCAAAGCACCTGAGGATAGGACAAGAAGCAACGGATGGAAACTAATCAAGGAGAGAAGCAACTTGGAAATAAGGAGAAACTTCCTAACAGAGAGAACAATTAACCAGTGGAACAACTTGCCTCCAGAAGTTGTGGATGCCCCAACCTGGAGGTTTTTAAGAATAGATTGGACAGCCACCTGTCTGAAATGGTATAGGGTCTCCTGTTTGAGCAGGGGGGGGGTGGACTAGAAGACCTCCACCCATACCCACATACTGTATACATACAAGGAAAGCAGTCATATCTCCTCCCTAATGAGCTAAAAGAGTCCCGGAGCAGATTTAACATTCTCACAACACGCAAATATCTCTCTAGAGGATGCAGAAATAGTTGGAAAAAAAATAGCAACAACCTTTCCTATAAATCACATTATAACTCTATCTGAGAGCGGTGCCACAAATACTGTGGGAAGCAGAAAATGGGCTGAGGAAATCTGACATCCCACTGATATTCCTCTCCAAGGGATTTATTGGAGCTCAGGAGACCATCTGGAGATATTCCATGTTTCAGAGAAAGGAAAGACCCCCCCCACACACACCTAATTTACTTTGACAAAAATAAAAACGCTTTCTTTGAGAATGGAACAAAAACACTCATGCGATATGAGGAGGATTTCTCCACCTTGGCAACCTTAAGACTTGTGGACTTCAACTCCCAGAATTCCCCAGCCAGCATAGGTGGAGAAACCCTGTTTTAATATAACCTAAACCTATAGTGTAGTTAGTGTAACCTAACCTTTATAGGCACTCCCAACAGTATAAAGGTACATTATAGAAAGAGTGAAGTGTGAAGTGACGTGACGTGAAGTAGTGAAGTGAAGTGAAGTGACAAAGTCAAGTGTGAAGTGTGATAAAAGGTGAAAGATTTATATGATCTGAAGAGAAACGAGACATAGAAGAAGACATAGAATCGATACCTGAAATATTTCTCCTGGGAATAGGAAAGAGGGCTCTTGGAAAGAAAAAGAGCTATTTACTAACACACATTACAACAGCCACTAGGTTGGCATTCGCACAATATTGGAAAGAGAAAGCCCTGCCACCAGAAGAACATACAATTAAGAGAATATTGGATTGCGCAGAGATGAGCAAATTAACACACAAAATTAATGAGGATGAAAATTCAGTTTATTATTCTGTCTGGGAAAGGTGGTATAAATGGATGAATGAAAAAATGAAAAAAGGAGTTTAAAGGTGGTTGTACTATAAGAAATTAGTAGTCAAGGGGACACCAATTTTATTGGCGATAATTGTATATAGGTAAAAACACTGCATTTTCGATGTAAATAGCAATATTTTATATACTTTGTATAAATTCAATAAAGTTTATTTTAAAAAAAGTGTGAAGTGTGATGTGTGACATGTGATGTGTGACATGTGAAGTGAAGTGTCAAGTGTGATGTGTGACGATGTGTGTCGTGATGTGTGAAGTGAAGACAAGTGAAGTCAAGTCAAATCAAGTGTGACATGTGATGTGTGACATGTGATGTATGACGTGTGACATGAAGTCAAGTGAAGTGTGATGTGACGTGTGGCATATGAAATGAAGTGAAGTCAAGTGTGACGTGTGACGTGTAATGTGTGACGTATGATGTGTGATGTGTGATGTGTGACATGTGACGTGTGACATGTGATGTGTGACGTGTGACATGTGATGTGTGACATGTAACATGTGATGTGTGAAATGAAGTCAAGTGTGACATGTGACATGTAATATGTGATGTGTGAAATGAAGTCAAGTCAAGTGTGACATGTGATGCGTGGCATGTGAAATGAAGTGAAGTCAAGTGTGATGTGTGACATGTGGCATGTGAAATGAAGTGAAGTCAAGTGTGATGTGTGACATGTGGCATGTGAAATGAAGTGAAGTCAAGTGTGACGTGACATTTGACGTGTGATGTGTGACATGTGATGTGTAACATGTGATGTGTAAAATGAAGTCAAGTCAAGTGTGACATGTGACGTGTGATGTGAAGTGAAGTGAAATCAAGTCAAGTCAAGTCAAGTCAAGTCATGTCCTAACCCCACTCCCTGCTTTGACAGATCACTATGGTGTCACCACAGGTAAAGTGGCAATCTGCCCAGAAGTCCCACATGATGGAGAAACATCTACTGCGAGAAGCTTGACTCCAGAACAGTGGTAACTTCCTGGCCCCATTTTGTCCCTGCCTGGTCCTCTCCTCAAACTAATTGCTTCACGTTGTCTTGTTTTGTTTTTGTTTTTTTCTACCCAGCCAGCCCAATTCCTCTACCCCACCCAACTCACTGAACCTTCATTCATCAAACTCTGTGAATTGGAACAGAGATGAAAAGAAAGAATGGATGTGTGGGTTTGGGGTTTTTTTTTTGGGAAGGCCCATCCAAGTAGGAAAACATCAATGTTCACCAGTCATTTTTGGAGTATCCTATGACAAGAGGCTCAGGGAAAAGAAAGGGTATGTTTTACAGAGCTTTGCTCAATTGTTGGAGGCAGGCTGGGAGGGGAAGAGAATTAGCGGGTCTTTCTTGCCTCTCTCCTCCCCTCTCCTTTGGCTCTGTGTTACAAAACAAATCTATTTTATTTGCTCTAAAACGTGAAAAATAGGCTCGCAAGCCAAGGCTGTGTTGCCAACAAGCGAAGGGGCAGGCAACTGGATTTACCTTACATCCTCTCCGTCAGGCCCAATGTTCCCCTCTTCTATAGCATCTTTGTTTGCCTTCCCTTGCTGATGGGTTTACACATAGTGTCGGCTTTGTCCCTTTCTCCCAAACTCTGGATCGTGTTACCATTAAAACTTGGCACCCCGAGAAAGAGGAGGAGTAAGTCAAATGGGACCCCTCTTCCAATTGTTTGCATGACTTCGTTAGCCAAATAGAACTGTGGGAACTTATTCCCTGAATGGCCGTGAAGGAGAGGAAAGGTTTTGCAAAGGGGCCATTAGGCCCAAGGCAGGTAAAGGCGATTGTTCACCGCAGTCAAGATGAATGGGTTATAAAGGCAATTACGAATAATTCCGCTTATTTCTATGCAAATCGGTCGCGATGGCTCTCGTTTTCTCCCAAGAGATTTCCTAAGAGTCCCTCTTGCAAAGTGTATCGCTCCTGTTCGTCTCAGAATGACATTCTCAGTGAAATGGGATTCCGTTAAATTTAACGGAAAGCAACATTTGCAGCCAAGAAAGAAGGGCATTGTATCCAGTGGTGGGTTTCGGATTATGTTACTACAGGTTTGCCCCACGCGCGCAAACTCACTTCATGTGTGTGTGTGTGTGCCCGTTTTGCGCATGCGCCTGGCTTCCACACATGTGCCCAACCTTCTGTGTATGTGCTTTGGTCATGTACGTGCCTTTCACGCATGGGCCTGGCCTCAAAAATGTCCCTAAATAGGATGGAAAAGACCCGGGACAGGCAGGCAAGCCCACCCGCGATTTCCATTACCAGTTCGAGCAAACCAAATCGAACCGGCTGATACCACCTCTGATTGTATTGGATGGCATTCAAATTTAGGTGGATTTTAGGCCGGTTTGTTTCTCTGTTGATCTCTCTTCACGGGGAGAGACAAAATGAGAGAAAAGTCAAGCTTTTAGGCAGAAACAGATCGGCCTAAAATCCACCTAAATTTGAATGCCAGCAGATACAATGCACTTCCGTCTCGCTTTTGCCGTGTCCGTTGCATTTCTTAAGTTATACAGTAATCTCAGCAGTGCTAAATTGGTGACAATGACCAGATGCAGATCAATTAGATAAGTCTGTACCTAAATATAGGCAAAGAGCCAGCTCTCTTTTGGTTTCTGACACACACTGAGTGGGACATCAACAGCATAACCGGGAGCTATACAAAAAAAGATTAAACTTTCCTTCTCTTTTAATATGTCCCTGATCCCTTCTAAAAAAAAAATCCGCCAGCTGATTAGTTGGGAAAAGTAAACAATAGACTTAGTAGTAGACTAAGTAGATTCAGACTTTTATAAGTGTATAAAATCAAATGCAGGCAGTCTTCAACATATGACCACAATTCAGCCCAAAATTTAAGTTGCTAAGGGAGAAATTTCACAAAGGTCTCACTTAGGAACGTAGGTTTTGGGGTCCATTGTGGTCGTACGTCAAAGGACATCCTGTATTTAAACCAGCAGGATAGCAGTGTGCGTTTTTCCTGATAGCTATTTGAATTTAGTCTGTAAGTAAACCCAGATTCTCCCTCAGATTGGAGGGACGGTTGACCAAGTCCCTTCATCCTCATCTCGTTTTATTGCAGTCACAATAGCATGAATGGCAATATGGGTGAATGACACTGAATGGGACACTCAGACCATTCAAGAGAAGATCAACAGAATGGCATCGGGTGGAATAATGTACCAATTTTTCATTCTGAAGAGAAGTAAAACTCATTTTACTTCTGAAAAGGTGTTTATTGCCATTGAAAATGCAAGATACAATATATACTTAAGATTTATTAGTTATAGATCACTGAAACATCCCAAATGACTGGCAAACGACAGTCCTTGATTTACGACCACAATTAAGCCCAACACTTCTCTTGCTAAGCGAGACAGCCGTGATGTGAATTTTGCCCCGTTCGGTGGCTTTTCTTCCATGGTTGTTAAGCGAATCGTTGCGGCAGTTAAGTTAGTAACATGGTTGCTAAGTGAATCTGGCTTCCCCGTTGACTTTGCTTGTCAAAAGGTCACAAAAGGGGACACTGCAACTGTCATAAATATGAGTCAGTTGCCAAGCGTCTGAATTTTGATCAGCTGACCATGGGGATGCTGCAACTGTCGTAAGTGTGAAAAACGGTCGTAAGTTGCTTTTGTAACTTCCAACGGTCACTAAATGAACTGTTGTAAGTCAAGGACTAGCTGTATTCTCAGGGATTGCAGATTTATGGACCTTGGGGACAAAATTACTATGCACCCACCTTCTTCTAACACTTGGAGGCTGCATTCTTACATCAGTGGAAACTGATTCTGAAACTTAATTCATGATGGATTCAACACCATTTCTATCAATACTGCACAATCATTTGTCCTTCCTGTTTCCCACAATCCTCCTTGACTTGCTCTAGGGTACTCTGTAGGATGTGAATCAGTGGTGGGTTGGCCCTGGTTTGGACCGGTTTGCAAGAACCGGTGGTAAAACCGGCAGGAGGCTCCGCCCACTGACCCGGACGACATCATAGGTAATCTGCACGGGCGCGATGCGAACTGGTAGTAAAGGTAAGTAGGACCCACCCCTGATGTAAATATGTCTCACAGGAAATAATTCAGCGGCGTTCTTCCCAATATCCAAGAACAAAGAGTCGTAGTTAAATTGTCTCAACAACTCTGCTAAACAACTCATTCCCACAAAACTGTCAAACTACTTAAGTACCACATTTTTTGGAGCATAAGATGCACTTCCTCCCCCTCCTCACCCAAAAGTGGGTGAAAATTTCGGTGTTATAGACCGAATATGGGCCTGTTTTTGGTCTCCCGAATCCTCTGCGTGTCACGTTTTCGTCCTTCCCGGCCCCCAGAAGCACTCTGCAGGGCTCCACATGTCCCGTTTGGCTCCCAAACCAGTGGCGAAATCCAGCAGGTTCTAACAGGTTCTGGAGAACCAATAGCGGAAACTTTGAGCAGTTCGGAGAACCAGTAGCGGAAATTTTGAGTAGTTTGGCGAACTAGCAAATACCACCTCTGGCTGGGGTGGGAATGGAGATTTTGCAATATCCTTCCCCCAGGAGTGGGGAGGGAATGGGGATTTTGCAGTATCCTTCTCCTGCCATACCCACCAGACCACACCCACAGAACCAGTAGTAAAAAAATTTGGATTTCACCACTGTCCCAAACCTTCTGTGTGTCAGTTTTCTGTCCTCCCGGCCCCCAGAAGCACTCTGCAGTGCTCCATACATCCCATTTTCACCAAGAACAGCCCCATTTTTGGCCTCCCATACCCTCCACATGTCACCTTTTCACCCTCCCCGGCCCCCAGAAGCATTCTGCGGTCCAAAAATTAGCACATTTTTGGCGAAAATGGGCCCATTTTTGGAAAAAATGGGATGTGCGGAGCACTGTAGAATGCTTCTGGGAGCTGGGGAGGGCGAAAACACAACTCATAGAGGCCAAAACCGATTTTTTTTCTTATTTTCCTCCTGTTAATCTAGGTGCATTTTATAGTCCGGTGTGTTTTATAGTCTGAAAAATACGGTAATTAAATAGCTGTATTACTATTCTTCTTCTTCTCATCTTTCCTATTACTTGTCTCCTTTTCTACTTATGACTATAACTTTGTTGCTTAAATCTTTACAATTTATATTGTTTAGTTTCCTAGTGTGATTTATGTTGATTGCTTATGACTATCACTAAGGGTTCTATCTTATGATTTATGATGAATGCATTTTTATGATTAGGTTCATGATTTATCACTTATAGCTTTAATGTACACTGAGAGCTTATGCACCGAAGACAAATCCCTTGTGTGTCCAATCACACTTGGCCAATAATAAATCCTTTTTTTATTTATACATTTTTCTTTAACATATATAAGTATTTAATAAACAGTGTATTGTATGGGTCATTTTACATATACATAATAATGTTTATTTATTTATTAGTTTATTACTTTCTTCTGAAAAAATCCTACCAAATGGTTGCTTTTTTTTCCCCTAGAACCTGCGATGAATGAAGCAATCCATCATGGTTCAAAAGGATGCTGAAAATGTAGACATGACTATCCAGGTTTCTGGACCATCTTTTCTATGAAGAGGCATTCTATGCCTTATTTAACCTTCTCACACTCCCCTTGATAGACTGTCTCTCGTGAGTTGCTCTTCAAAAAGAGTTTAGAGAGAAATGGGGGGGTAAAGTGTTGCCTTCCTTGTTGATGGTTTGTCAAGCTCTAAAATTAAAGTCCCGGGTTATGCATAAGTCACTGAGGTGTTCATTGCGCAAAAAAAAAAAAAAAAAAAAAGCCAGGAATGAGGAATTCGCGGGCAGAGGGAGAGAGTATTAGCACCCCTGTCTGATTTGCCTGACTTCCCTCTTTCTCCTTTGCAATTGCATCTAAATTCAAGGGAAGGAGGGAGGGAGGGGGAAATATCAGCAGGGGCAAAGCCTTTCGCTTTATTAAATTGTTTATTCCTTTTCTTCTTTTCTGAAAAGATTATATTCAGGCTTTTCACTTTTATGATGAATTATTGCAAAAGGAAAAGAGGGCTAGTCAAAAATTGAATGATGTTAATTCAGGTTTATTTTTAAACTATTGATTTCAAGACCAAATCAATTACTATTCTATCTATCTATCTATCTATCTATCTATCTATCTATCTATCTATCTATCTCTATCTATCTATCTATCTATCTATCTATCTATCTATCTATCTATCTATCTATCTATCTATCTATCTATTTCTATCTATCTTTCTATCTATCCATCTATCTATCTATTTCTATCTATCTATCTTTCTTTCTATCTATCTATCTATCTATCTATCTTTCTATATCTATCTATCTATCTATCTATCTATCTATCTATCTATCTATTTCTATCTATCTTTCTATCTATCCATCTATCTATATCTATCTATCTATCTATCTATCTATCTATCTATCTATCTATCTATTTCTATCTATCTATCTACTATCATTAATTTTTGCTCCAAAAAGATGCATTAGGGCTTATTTTCAGGGAAATGCGGTACTAAATGCCTCCGTCTGGCTGATGATCTCAACTGGGTCTTATTTTGGGGGGTAGGTCTTATATTATGTGCATCCTGAAAAATCATTTTAGTGCTTATTTTCTGGTTGGGTCTTATTTTAGGGGAAACAAGGTGTCTGTCTGTCTGTTTGTCTGTGTCACTGCATTTTTGTATTTACCAGCAGAGCTCTTATTTCTGAACTGTCGGACTTACCGTAGCTTGCCAAGTTTTCTTATCAGTATCTACTGTGCATGCCTGCATTCTTTGTCTTCTTCTAAAAAACTTTCCTTTGTTCTCTGGCCAGGGAAGGTCCCAGACTGGGATCTTTGCCAACATGTAATTATTTTAGATTAGTGAGATGTTTTATTTTCTTTACAATAAATATGGGTTTAATTGGAAGATGTATTCTGGTTTTATTTTTCAAGAGTAAACAGAAGAAGAAAGCCACGATCCAACTCAAATTGAGGGCAATTACCCCACGCAAGGTAATGGGGCTGATTGCCACTCTGACAGTCTGTCTGTCTATCTATCTGTCACCTATATCTATCTATCATCAATCTGTCATCTGCCTATCAATCTATCGTCTATCATCTATATCTATCAAGGGAAGGGAAGGGAAGGGAAGGGAAGGGAAGGGAGTAAATGGATGAGGAAGGGAAGGGAGGGAAGGAAAGGAAGTAAATGGATGAGGAAGGGAAGGGAAGGAAAGGGGAAAGAAAGGAAAGGAAAAGAAAGGAAAGGAAAGGAAAGGAAAGGAAAGGAAAGGAAAGGAAAGGAAAGGAAAGGAAGTAAATGGATGATGAAGGGAAGGGAAGGGAAGGGAAAGAAAGGGAAGGGCAGGGAAGGGCAGGGCAGGGAAGGGAAGGGAAGGGAAGATTGTGATCTGGTTTACAACTGTCCCACACTTAACTGTAGCTGAGACTCCAGTAATCCAGACAGTTTCCTTGTGCCTAAACATAGACTAAACATAGATTTGTGGCTGTGTGTGTGTGCGCCTGAGAGAGAGAGGTGAGATTGTGCATGTGAGGGGGGAGGTCGGTTGGGATGACTGCGATCATAAATGGATGCCTGAAATGATTTAAGGCAATTTAAGAGTTACTTGCCAAACTTGGTGTGTTTACCAAAGCACATCCTGGCTAGCTAATGTATTTATTCAAACACTTAATGCAAGCCTGAAGCTAATATAGCATTTGAACATGCTGGGTCTGTTTTCTCTCTCTCCTTTCTATTCCTTGAAACCAGCAGCCATTTATCTGAATAATAATAATAATAATAATAATAATAATAATAATAATAATAACAATAATAATAATAACAACAACAACAACAACAACAACAACAACAACCACCACCACCACCACCACCACCACCACCTTACTCGGAATAGCTTACATCCTCCGACGATACCTTAACAGTTCCTAGGTCCTTGGTTAGGATTCGAACTGCTGAGCTATTAACCAGCCTCAAAGACTGAATCTCACTACAGATTAACCAATAATAATGATGATGATGATGTATATCTGAAGAGGGAGTGCATAATTCCATGCGCTCCGCCCCCACGCATGAGTGCATGACAAACACACCCCGCACTCCCCCCGCTTTTGGCACGCAATGGCATGGTGGACTCAGTAGGCCTGTTTTTTGCTCTCCCAGGCTCCGGAGCCTTTCTAGGAGCCTGGGGAGAGTGAAAACAGCCTTCCCCACCCCCACCCCCCAGGGAATCCGGAGGCAGGAAACAGCTTGTTTCCCTACTTCCAGTGGGCCCAGAAGGCCCAAAAATCAGCTGGCCAGCAAGTGCATGTGTGCTGGTGCTGAGCTCGTATGCCCACCAATATGGCTCCCCGTGCCATCTGTGGCACATGTGCCATAGGTTTGCCATCCTGGGCCTAAAACAAGCAGCCTTGAGATCAGATTAAGCTACAGGTAATCCTTGACCATCTGTATAAAGTGCACTTAGTCAAGGCTATGGGTTTCCCAGTTGCAATGGATGGCTGTGAAAGTTGGACCATAAGGAATGCTGAGCGCCTAAGAATGGAGGCCTTTGAACTGTGGTGCTGGAGAAGACTCCTGCGAGTCCCTTGGACTGCAAGGCGATCCTAGAGGAGATCAACCCTGACTGCTCTTTAGAAGGCCAGATCCTGAAGAGGAAACTCAAATCCTTTGGCCACCTAATGAGAAGGAAGGACTCCCTGGAGAAGAGCCCAATGCTGGGAAAGATGGAGGGCAAAAGAAGAAGGGGACAACAGAGAATGAGGTGGCTGGATGGAGTCACTGAAGCAGTCGGCGTGATCTTAAATGGACTCCGGGAGATGGTAGAGGACAGGAAGGCCTGGAGGAACGTTGTCCATGAGGTTGCGATGGATCGGACATGACTTCACAACTAACAACAACAACCAAAAGTCCTTGACTTATAACCACAATTGAGCTGAAAATTTCTGTGGCTAAGTGAGCTAATCGTTGAGTTTTGCCCCATCTTACGACCTTTCCTGCCACAGTTGATAAGGAAAACATTTCAGTTGTTAAGTGACTCACCTGGTTGTTAAGTGAATCCGGCTTCCCCTTGGATTTTGCTTGTCGGAAGGTCATAAAAGGGAATCACTTGACACCACCGAGATGGACACTGCGACTGTCATAAATATGAGTCAGTTGCCAAGTTGTCTGAATTGCGATCACGTGACCATGGAGATGCTGCAATGGTCATTAAGTGTAAAAAATGGTCATAAGTCACTTTTTTCAGTGTCGTGGTAACCATCGAAAGGTCAAAAAACAAACAGCTGTAAATCAAGACCTGTCTGTACATGTTTTCAGACTGATATCCACCAGAGTCAGTAAGACAACTTCTTCCATCATCTGCTGGTCTTCAGAACTGGTCGCTTTGCCTTCAACTTATCCATCCATCTCACCACTAATGTAGTTTTCTTGGACTTCTTCTAAAAGTACTGGAGTTTGTTGACTTGTTTGGTTTTTTTTTAATTTCTGTCACTGGAGTTTATTATGAGAAGTCACCTCATGGTGAAGCCTCCTGAGGTAAACTTAAGAGATGAAGACCTGGTCCGTTTCCAGTTTCCACTTGAGGTTGCTGTGAGGACACTATGCTTTCTGGCCACTGATTTCAAATCTTTGGGAAGTTAAATAGTAAATATAGGTAGTCCTCAACATATGTCCATGATTCAACATCTCCATTTAACGACTCCATAATCCAGGGGTCAGCAACCTGCGGCTCGGGAGCCACATGTAGCTCTTTCACCCCTTTGCTGTGGCTCCCTGTCACTCAATATATGTGTCACAACTGCCAATGTGCGACACCCGCCACCCGCACGCGATTTGAACTTTTCAACCTCCCTGTAGGCCAACCATGGATAAATCCAAGAAAAGAAAAGTTTCAGAAGAAAACAGAATGTTTAATTCAACTACATATGCTAGTTTTGTGGTCGCTCAAGAAATAGTCAGGTATGGGAAGGGTTTTGTGGTTCCCGGTGTTTTCTTGTCTGTGGGAAACAGGTCCAAGTGGCTCTTTGAGTGTTTAAGGTTGCAGACCCCTGCCATAATCCCTTGCAGGAGGGAGTCTGGGCAACTGAATGGAGCTAGCACTGTGTTTTAATGGCCAGATGCCCTTCCTGTTGCCAATACGGAGTTTTGTTCAGCAGATATATTCTCAATGTGCCCAGAGAGAGAAATATCAGCCTCTACTTAGGATCGAACTCACGGCCACCTGATTGTGAGGCAAGAGCTCCACCTCTAGGCCACCACACCACTCCAACCTACGACCACGATGGACCCAAAAATTTGTATCGCTAACCGAGACGGTTGTTAAGTGAGCTTATTTTACAACCTTTCTTGCCACAGTTGTTAAGTGAACAGCTGCAGTTGTTAAGTTAGCAGCACAGTTGTTAAGTGAATCTGGTTTCTCCACGACCTGTTAGAAGGGCACAAAAGGTGATCATGAGGCCCCGGGACACTGCATCTGTCATAAATATGAAGCAGTTGCCGAGTGTCTGAATTTTGATCATATAACCATGGGGAGGCTGCAAATGGTCGTAAGTGTAAAAAACTGTCATTTTTTCAGAGCCATTGTAATTTTGAATGGTCACTAAACAAGAGGTTGTAAGCGAAGGACTACCTGTAACCTTTCCATGGTGATCAAAAGCTTTCTCCCCATCTCCTCCAGTTTTGGTTGCCATGATGTAAAAAAAGATGTGGAGACTCTAGAAAGAGTGCAGAGAAGAGTAACAAAGATGATTCGGGGACTGGAGACTAAAACATACAAAGAACGGTTGCAGGAACTGGATATGTCTAGACTAATGAAAAGAAGGACTAGGGGTGAGATGATAGCAGCCTTCCAATATCTAAAGGGCTGTCCCAGAGAAGAGGGTGTCAACCAGTGGTGGGATTCAGCCAGTTCACACCACTTCGGGAGAACCGGTTGTTATCTTTCTGAGCAGTCTGGTGAACTGGTTGTTGGAAGAAATCATTAGGTCAGAGAACCAGTTGTTAAATTATTTGAATCCTACCACTGGAGTCAACTTATCTCCAAAGCACCTGAAGTTAGAATAAGAAGCAACGGACCAAGGAGAGAACCAATCTAGAACTAAGGAGAAATTTCCTGACAGTAACAATAATTAACCGGAGGAATGGCTTGCCTTCATAAGTTGTGGGTGCTCCAACATTGTTGGCTTTTAAGAAGAGATTGAACAGAACAAGAAGCAATGGATGGAAACTGCAAAGATGTGCACAATATTGGAAAAATGAAGAAACACCGCAAGGCGTACAGATGATTAAGAAGATACTCGATTGTGCAGAAATGGATAGGCTGACATGGAAAATTAAACAGAAAAAGAAGACACAGAATATTATCAAACCTGGAACTTATTTTGCCAGTGGTTGGAAAAAAGGGGTGGAGACAGGCGTGGGCTGCTGGGGGTTCACAGAGATTCAGGAGAACCTCTAGCTAAGATTCTGTGCAGTTCGGAGAACCCTCTAATCCCACTCCTGGTTGGCCCTGTCCACCACACCCAGCCCTTCCCAGGAGTCCTCATGTGGACCGTTTTGGATGCAGATAAGTGCAGGACGCATGTGCAGGTTTAGGGAGAGCGAAAAATGGGCCTACCAGAAGTTCAGGGAAAGCTGGAAACAGGCCCGTTTCTGGCCTCCAGAGGGCCTCCGGAGCCTGAGGAGACCGTTTTTGCTCTCCCAGAGGCTCGAGAAAAGCCTCCGGAGCCCGGGGAGGGCAAAAATGTCTCCCCTACACACTATGGTGCAGGAGGCCAACTAGGCCACATCCACAATGGCCACATCTACCCAGCAACTGGGCAGAGGACCCCCTTGCTAAAATTTTTGAAGCCCATCCCTGGGTGGAGAGTAAGAATGGAATTTGTATTGCTAAGCAAATTAAATACCTAGACAACATGATGTTTATTAAGCACTAAGAAATAGGAAACTAATCAAGGAGAAAACCAACATAGAATTAAATAGCTTTTAAATATCTCATCATGCTTAATATCTGGACAGAATCACTTCCAGTATCCATAGCTGAGTCCCTGACCGAAATCTGGACCACAGATTTTGGTTTTTTTATGCCAATTGCTTTTCCAGCTAGTTTCACCCAGGAGATAAACCATTTCAGAAGAAACCATAAGTTGCCTGCTTGATTGAAATATTAATGGAAGCCGGACAGAATTGTTGCTGAAGTAAACATCTTCCAGCCTTTTAATGAATCGATGTAGTGGCCACATTTAGACTCTCGCAGACAGTTTTGGTCACCCAGATTGCAAAATGGAAGAGTAACGGATGTCAAAACGGTAAGACGTGAGTGGGAGATTGGAGAACCATCACTGATGACTGAAAGACTCCCCGTAAAGCCACATGATCTAGAAAATGCATCAGTAAAGATTGCTGGAGAAGGAGAAGAACAACGAATGATTAGGGGGTGGCGGAGTCTAAAACAGAGAAAGAACGGTTACAGGAATTGGGTATGTCTAATTTAATGAAAAGAAGGACTAAGGGAGACATGATAGCAGTCCTCCAACATTTGAGGGGCTCCTACAAAGACAAGGGGGGAGTCAAACTATTTTCCAAAGCACCAAAAGGCAAGACAAGAAACAGTGGATGGAAATTAACCAAGGAGAGAAGCAATCTAGAACTAAGGAGAAACTTCCTAACGGTGAGAGCAATCGATCAATGGGAATGGCTTGCCTTCAGAAGTTCTGGGTGCTCCAACACTGGAGGCTTTCAAAAGGTTGGGCAATCATTTATCTCAAATGGTATAGGGTCTCCTACTCGAGCAGAGGGTTGGACTAGAAGACCTCCAAGGTCCCTTCCATTATTCTATTCTATGTTCTAAGGAGAGTTGCAATGACAGACACTGATTAAGTGATTAAGGTAGTGTTTCTCAACCTTGGCAACATTTAAGATGTTTGGACTTCAACTCCCAGAATTCCCCAGCCAGCAAAGATAGCTAGATAACTAGATGATAGATGATAGAAGATAGATAGATAGATAGATAGATAGATAGATAGATAGATAGATAGATAGATAGATAGATAATAGGATAGAGATAGATAGATGGATGGATGGAAAGATAGATAGATAGATAGATAGATAGATAGATAGATAGATAGATAGATAGATAGATAGATGATAGATAGATAGATAGACAGATGATAGATAGATAGATAGATAGATAGATAGATAGATAGATAGATAGATAGGATAGAGATAGATAGATAGATAGATAGATAGATAGATAGATAGATAGATAGATAGGATAGAGATAGATAGATAGATAGATAGATAGATAGATAGATAGATAGATAGATATGATAGAGATAGATATGATAGAGATAGATGGATAGATAGATGGATAGATGGATGGATGGATGGATGGATGGATAGATAGATAGATAGATAGATAGATAGATAGATAGATAGATAGATAGATAGATGAAGAGAGAGAGAGTGAGAGGTGAATATAGAGAGATGATAGATGATAAATGATAGACAGGCAGGCAGGCAGGCAGGCAAGCAAACAGATAGATAGATAATAGATTTACACAAAATGATTACTATATTATACTATACTATACTATACTATACTATACTATACTATACTATACTATACTACACTACACTACACTACACTACACTACACTACACAACACAACACAACACAACACAACACAACAAAATACAATACAATAGCACGCTAGATGAGAGAAGGAGAGGGGAATGAATTGATTCAACCTCAGGCCTTCTGTCCTTAGCTGACACCTCCTGGTGCATCATCCTCTTCAAAGTGGGAGGTCAGTTTTAGATCCCAAACTGTGAGAAACCCAAAAACAAGATGTTGACTGAGTTATGGTAGCCCACGCCATGTGCTTGGCCAGAGATTAATCATGACAGTCTTCAGAACTTTGAGGGGGGAAAAATGGGGGCGGACGAGGGAAAGTTCATTGGGAAAGTTCTCTTGGCAACGGTGAAAGCCAACCATGTTGGCATGTGTTATTGTTGGATCCAATGACTGGATGAGGTCTTTATTTGCATCTTATCTGCCTCTCTCGCCTCTGGACCCTTTCTTAGTCACGTCTGAACAACAAAGGAGGGAATGGGAGGCAGGGAATGGAAATGTCCACTGTAAGTTAAGCATCAAAGAATGAAACCTCCCGAGAACCCCAGAGGTTATATTGAAAGCCAGATGAATAATCTTTCATGAGAGGGTTTTGGTCTCTGGTTAATTGTAAAATTAAACAGGAATATAATGTTCCCCTTTTTTATTAACTTTCCCCCCCAAACTGAGACCAGAGATGTCATTGGTGAGCTGAAGAATTTTTCATTAAGAACCAGTGCCCTCTTTCCCCCATGATTATTCAATAGATAACCTTGAAAAAAGGAATCCTTTCTTCCTGACCTTTGTCTTTCTTTCTTTCTTTCTTTCTTTCTTTCTTTCTTTCTTTCTTTCTTTCTTTTTCTTTCTTTCTTTCTTTCTTTTCTTTCTTTCTTTCTTTCTCTTTCTCTTCTCCGCTTTCTCCTTCTCCTCCCTCCTCCTTCCTTCCTCCCCTTCCCCTTCTCCCTCTCCTCTTTTCTCCCTCTCCTTCCCTCTTTACACTTTTTTCTTTCTTTCTCTTTCTTTCTTTTCTTCCCTCCTTATTTTTTTCTTCCTTCCTTCCTTCTTTTTCCTTCCTTCCTTCCTTCCTTCCTTCCTTCCTTCCTTCCTTCTATATACCTTTCCTACATATGGAGTAAAGCGATTATTTTCCATAACCGTTCAAAGCAAGATCGAAATTGCAAAATAAAAATGCCAGATCTAGTCTACCATAATCATTTTCAGCTCTTTTTTCTAAATGCCCCTGCTTTTATAGAAGTCCTGCCCAAGATGGGGGCAATTATCTTGAATTGTGTCTTCCTAGTTTTTCCCCAATTTCAGTTATGAAATCTGGGAGCGGGTGGGAGTCCTTGGTGTTCTCTGAGCTTGTTTTCCTGCAGACATTTTATTACCCAACTAAATAACATCATCAGTGCTAGAAGGGAGTGGGGTTTTCTTTTCTTTTCTTTTCTTTTCTTTTCTTTTCTTTTCTTTTCTTTTCTTTTCTTTTCTTTTCTTTTCCTTTCCTTTCCTTTCCTTTCCTTTCTTCTCTTTTCTTTTCTTTCTTTTCTTTTCTTTTGTTTCCACTCTGATCTACTCTACTCTACTCTACTCTACTCTACTCTACTCTCTATTGAATATTTGTATCTCAGGGTTGAAATGAGAGGTTCTTAGTGCTCTGAGTTTGCTTGTTTTCTTGCAGAAAGTTTCGTTACCCAACTAGGTAATATAATCAGTGCTAGAAGGGAGTTGGGATTCTATTCTATTCTATTCTATTCTATTCTATTCTATTCTATTCTATTCTATTCTATTCTATTCTATTCTATTCTATTCTATTCTATTCTCACATGCCAGTTGCCAAGCATCCGAATTTCGATCACGTGACCACAGGGCTGCTCCAATGGCCGTCCATGTGAAAACTAGTCATGTCCCTTCAAACCATCACTAAACACATAGTTGTAAGTCGAGGAGTATCTGCCTATGGAAATGTTCCTGTTTATCATTTTTGTTTAATTCAGTTGATTTTCCCATTGGGTTTCCAAGTGATAGGGAAAGCGAGATGCGCCACTGAGGGATGAGGTTAAAAAAAATGATATTATTCTAACATCCCAACCCTTTCGTGCTCCTTTCTGTCTCTGAACTTGGCCTTCCCGTCACTTTACCGAAACGCGATCCCTAAAAAATAACCTAGAGAACGATGATATCGCGGAGGCTAAATAGTTCAATCTGTTGGGCTGCAGGATTTATTTCAGGCCATCGGGGATACCTCGCCTCCTAAGTGGTGACATAATTGCAGGGCCAGATTCACTGGGGAGAAAGCACTGAATTGTGCCTTTCTCTCAGGCTCGGCTTCAACAGACTCTTCCATTAACAGAGCTGGGCATCGTCTTGAACCAATTATCCTTTCAAAAAAAAAAAAAATGGGATGAGGACATATTGAAGGGTATCAGTACTTCCTCTTGTGCCTACAGAGAGGTTCTCCGTCTGCTCTCCTATCCTGGCCCTTTTGTTTCTTCATACATTTAAAAAACACAACAAACATTCTGGTGAAGGTGGAGTTTAAGGCAGCTGGAACTCTTCTTCACGGTCTTCCTTAGCAATTATTGTCATTAAAAAAAAAATTAGACAAATTTCAAAAGAAGAAAAGGCCCTCATTAAATGAAATGTCCCATTGTCTTACCCGTTTCTCACATGCATGCATCTTTATTTATTTATTAAATTATATTTAGATTAGATTAGATTAGATTAGATTAGATTAGATTAAGATTAGATAGATAGATTGATTGATTGATTGATTCAGACAGACAGACAGACAGACAAATGCAGACAGACAGATAAATATAGATAGGAATAGGTAGACACACAGAAAGATAGGTGATATAGATAGATATAGATATAGATAGGTGATATAGAAAGATGATAGATAGATAGATAGATAGATAGATAGATAGATAGATAGATAGATAGATAGATAGATAGATATGATAGAGAGAGAGAATAAATAGATATAGATGATAGATAGATAGGCAGACAGACAAATGCAGACAGACAGATAGATATAGATAGAAATAGGTAGACACACAGAAAGAGAGAGAGAGAGATAATAGAGAGAGAAAGAGAATAGATGGATGGATAGATAGATAAATAGATAGATAGATAGATAGATAGATAGATAGATAGATAGATAGATAGATAGATATGATAGAGAGAGAGAGAGAATAAATAGATATAGATGATAGATAGATAGGCAGACAGACAAATGCAGACAGACAGATAGATATAGATAGAAATAGGTAGACACACAGAAAGAGAGAGAGAGATAATAGAGAGAAAGAGAATGGATGGATAGATAGATAGATAGAGATAGATAGATAGATAGATAGATAGATAGATAGATAGATAGATAGATTCAGACAGACAGACAGACAGACAGACAGACAAATGCAGACAGACAGATAAATATAGATAGAAATAGGTAGACACACAGAAAGATAGGTGATAGATAGATAGATAGATAGATAGATAGATAGATAGATAGATAGATAGATAGATAGATTCAGACAGACAGACAGACAGACAGACAGACGGACAAATGCAGACAGACAGATAGATATAGATAGAAATAGGTAGACGCACAGAAAGATAGGTGAGAGAGAGAGAGAATAAATAGATAGATAGATATAGATGATAGACAGACAGACAGACAGACATAGAAAGAGAGCAAGGCACAGAGAGCAAGAGATGACAGAGATACATCTAGAATCTCAAACTTAAGTGTGGTATCATCTCACTCGAGGTGAGAGGGGCAGCATACAAGTCTAATAAATAAATAAATAACTTTTGGGATGAACAGAAACCAGAATGCAGAAATGATTACAAGACGGCCTTACAAGGTCTGGTTTTCAGACTGGGGAAATGGTGGGTGCTTCAGATTCAGACAACAGAATAAACTTAAAGATGGCAAGAATCTTGTGCAGAACCAGCTGGCAATGCACAAGTTTATGAAGTAGGGTTGTTGGTTTTTGTTTTGTTTTTTGGTTTTTGTTATTGTTTTTTAGCTAAGACGGTCATGAAAACACAGGAACTTCTCAGCTTCCTGCTTCCATTTTATCTTAACAACTGCCTTGTGAGATGAGTTGGATAAACACAGACTTGGACCAAAATCATCTGCTAAGATTAATGGGCCAAAGAGGATGTCTAAAATGTTCCAATTACATCAGATCAACCCATCTTGGATCAAAGCATCTGAGTCTATATAATTCTATTCCCTGAGGTTCAGGAAAGCCCACAATACAGTAGGCTACACAGAGGTCACGTACTTTGCAACGTTTATTCCTACCACTTTGATGAGATCAATCACGTTTTATAGAGTACTATTTTTCCAGTTGCAGCTAAGGGAGACGTAAGCGTTATATTGCAGCTGATCGAAAACTTGGAGTTTCTTGATTTTGCAATTCAATGAAACATAACCTGGATTCCTGGCAGGGAAAAGCTAATAATTCTCACGATCGCAATAATAATTCATCTTTGAGGTCAAAGCCCAGCTCTTTGGTTTTAAAAACAAAATGACAAATGACAGGCAAACAAATGAAAAACTCTCGGTTGCGTTAACAGGGCAATACCAATAGCACTTAGACTTATATACCGCTCCATAGTGCTTTTACAGACCTCTCTAAGTGGTTTTACAGAGTCAGCCTCTTGCCCCCAACAATCTGGGTCCCCATTTTACCCACTTCGGAAGGATGGAAGGTTAAGTTAACCTGGTGAGATTTGAACTGCTGAACTGCAGCTAACAGTCAGCTGAAGTAGTCTGCAGTACTGCACTCTAACCACTGCACTGAGCGATAGAAGCAAGATCACATGATATGTTAGTTTATAATGCCTTGGCAAGATCATCCTTGGAATGATGTCCACACGCCATCCTTAGCGAAGCGTGCAAATCAGCGTCTGCATTTTCCGCGTCGGATGAGGGGAGATCCTCTTTCTCCTTCGGTCCTGGCCACTTTTTACAGAGACACGATGGAGAGCATTTTAACAAACTGCATCCCTGTTTGGTTTGGTGGCAACAGAGCAGGGGTGAAATGCTCTCGGTTTGGACCGGATCGCCCGATCCGGTAGCAATGGTAGTGGGTGGTTTGGAGAACCGGTAGCAAAAATCCCTGCCCGCCCCCCCGCCCAGCTGACCCGCACGATAATCAGATGCTTTTTTTTTAACTTTTAAAAGCATTTTTTCTACAACTTCTTCGGACGAAAAAAATGCTTTCAAAAGTAAAAAAAAAAAAGAGCCTCTGATGATTGTGCGGCTCAGCTGGGATCGTCAGAGGTTTTTAAAGGCATTTTTTTTTCTACAACCTCTTCGGCTGAAGTGGTTGTAGAAAAAAATGCTTTTAAAAGTAAAAGAAAAAAAAAGTTGGCCATGCTCATCCAGTGACATTACCACCACCACCACCATCAAGCCACGCCCAAAGAACTGCTAGTAACAAATTTTACATTTCATCACTGCAACAAAGCCTCAGATAGAAAGTCCCTACAGAGCGTGGTAAGGACAGTGGAGAAGATTAAAGAAGCCCACTTCCCGTTATTCAGGATACTGCTTATAATTGCTATGTGCTTAGAGCTCAAAGCATTGTTAGAGACTCCACACACCCACTTTGCAGTCTGTTTCTGTTGCTCCCCTCAGGGAGGAGGTTTCCAAGTATTTCTAGAAGGACTTCCAGATTCTGTAACAGCTTTGTTCCCTACGCCATCCGTCTGGTATGCTCACAAGATTTGTTTTTCTCGCCATGTACATGTATACATCCGAACTAGACTGTGTTGTTTCCCTGTGTCGTATAATGTATGTGAATATGGGCATAATTTCCTATTTATTTATTTTGTCATGTTTATATAGTGTGTATTGGAGGTGGTGACCCCTTGAGAGCTGTATGCAACATAATTTCATTTTAATGTATGCTGATTAGTGTACATTCAAAGTGACAATATTTATTCTATTCTATTCTATTCTATTCTATTCTATTCTATTCTATTCTATTCTATTCTATTCTATTCTATTCTATTCTATTCTATTCTACTGCGTTCGCGTGTGCCCACGACCATAATTCAATGCACTCCGCCCCCTGCTCATGAGCGTGTGACACACACACCCTGGCACTCCCCCAGCTTTTGGCATGTGATGGCACGGTGGGCCTAGTAGGCCTGTTTTTCGCCCTCCCCAGGCTTCAGAGGCTTTCTAGGAGCCTGGGGAGGGCGAAAACAGCCTCCCCCCTGGAGACCCTCTGGAGGACAGAAACGGCCCATTTCCCAACTTCCAGTGGGACCGGAAGGCCTGTTTTTCATCCTCCCCAGGCTCCAGAGGCTTTCTAGGAGCCTGGGGAGAGTGAAATCGGCCTTTCCCACCTCCTCAGAGGCCCTCCGGAGGCTAGAAACAGCCCATTTCCTGACTTCCGATGGGCCCCGAAGGCCTGAAAATCAGCTGACCAGCACACACATGCACGCTGGAGTTGAGCTACGGCAACGCTTGCGTGCCCACAGATATGGCTCCGTGCGCCGCCTGTGTCACGCGTGCCATAGGTTCGCCATCTCGGGTATAGGGTTTCCTGCCTGAGCAGGGGTTGGAGTAGAAGACCTCCAAAATCCCTTCCAATGTTATTCTGTTAGACCACATCCGATGTGCTAAAAATTACATCATGGCCGACGTGTCAATGGGAAGCAACTTGATTCTTAGTGAGAAAGGTAAGCTATAAAGAAGTCGTGGCAAGTACAAAAAAATTATTGAGGAAACATATTCCCTATTTAAAGAGAAACCCTAATAAATGAAGTTCTCTTTTTCTACATTGCTTATCACGATGCGCTACAGCTCAGATATTAAATGAATTCAGGGAAGATATATCCCAAGATGCAGTTCTTCATCCCAGGCAGGGAAAGGAAATTAAAAAAGTTTTTCCTCAGACCAATAAAGGAGAATATCTGTCGCTCAGGGTCCTTGAAATAAGGTCCTCTCTGAGTGTGCTTGTTTTCTTGTAGACGTTTCATTACCCAACCTGGTAACATCATCAGGGTTACTTCGCTTGCACTGATAATGTGACCTTATTTTGCTAATGAAGCATCTGCAAGAAAACCACCAAGCTCAGAGAGCACCAAGGACCCTACAGTTGTTGTCCTCCTCCTCCTCTTTCTCCTCCTCCTCTCCACAATTGCCACTTCCTTCTGGCACTGATGATGTCACTAATTGGATAATGAACCGACTTCTTTGCTTCCATGAATATAGAACAAACCAGGGGTGAAAATCAGCAGGTTCTGACAGGTTCTGGCGAACCGGCAGCGGAAATTTTGAGTAGTTTGGAGAACCGGCAAATATCACCTCTGGCTTGCCCCAGAGTGGGGTGGGAATGGAGATTTTGCAGTATCCTTCCCCAGGAGTGGGGTGGGAATGGAAATTTTGCAGTATCCTTCCCCAGGAGTGGGGTGGGAATGGAGATTTTGCAGTATCCTTCCCCTGCCATGCCCACTAAGCCACGCCCATCAAGCCACACCCACAGAACCGGTAGCAAAAAAAAAAATTGAATTCCACCACTGGAACAAACTATAGGTTTGGAAGGGTCCTAGGAAGGAGGAAGGAAAAAAGGAAGGGAGAGAAAGAAAAAGAGAGAAAGAAAAAAAGAGAGAAAGGGAAGAGGAGGGGAGGAGGAGGAAGAGGAGAAGAAGGTCCTTTGATCAAACATTAATTTACCATCTTTGTACAGTAGCATCATATAGATCTAGATGGCCAAGCTTGGAAAATAGCAAACATTTCGTAGTATTTGTTCTAGTATTATCTTTAGTACTCTAGATGGCACTACAGTATGAGTTTTATGCTGCTGAGGTTAGAAGATTGCAGCAATATTTATCAGGCATATTTTTTTCACAACCTTCCTTGGATGTGTCTTTAATTTTTAGATCATCTGTACCAGGAAATTAATTCCATCATGATAAATGCATGGAAAAATAAATAATCCTAGAAGGAAGTAAAATCAATAGAGAAGGAGGGAGGGAGGGAAGAAGAGAGACAGAGAATGAGGGAGGTGGGAGGGAAGAAAGGAAGGAAGGAGGAAGAGACAGAGAGAATGAAGGAGAGAGGGAAGGAGGGTGGAAAAGATTTAAGGAGGAAGAAAGAGAAAATGAGAAAGAGAGGGAGTAAGGGAAGAAGGGAGGGAGGGAAGGAGGAAGAGACAGAGAGAATGAGGGAAGAAGGGAAGGAGGGAGAGAAAGATTTAAGGAGGAAGAGAGAGAGAACGAGAAAGAGAGGGAGGGAGGGAAGGAGGGAATGAGGAAGAGACAGAAAATGAGGGAGGAAGGGAAGGAGGGAGGGAAAGATTTAAGGAGCAAGAGAGAGAGAATGAGAAAGAGAGGGAGGGAAGGAAGGAAGGAGGGAGAGACAAGAGAGAATGAGAGGGAGGGAAGCAAGGATGGGAAAGAAAAGCAACTAATTTACCTCTGACTGGACATTAAGAGCCCTGCTAGATGTCAAATGTTCTATATGGCTTCTTTGTAAATTTTGCTTATCTGCAGCATTAAAGTCTCTTCAAATGAATAAAATCTTTAGATTCCCTCCGCAGAAGAAATTGCCTTCTTAATGTAGAGCAAATGAATGGCTCTGAACTGTAGCCTTGAGCTGTAGAATATCCAAAATAAGAATGTGGGGATACGATAAAAAAGGATTTGCATGAAGCCAATGCGAAGGAGACCAAATGAAGTTTCTTGAGTCTCTCCCACCAACCCACCCAGCTTCCCACCCCCCTCGCCCCCCAAAATTCATTGCTCTGGATTGCTTCTCTAAGGGTTTGTCTAAAGCAGTGTGTTCTCAGCCTTGGTAGCTTGAAGATGGGTGGACTTCAACTCCCAGAATCCCCCAGCCAGCAGCGCTGGCTGGGGGGTTCTGGGAATTGAAGTCCACCCATCTTCAAGCTTCCAAGATTGAGAAACACTGGTCTAAAGAGAGAGAGACTTCTGTGTGTCCTTTGCTAAACAAGTCAGGGCCAACACTGCAAAGCTGTTGTTTTTAAGCCTATGGCCACTTCCAATCCATGGGTCTTGTTTGTTTTTTTTCAACTCAAACAAATTTCTGAACAACCAAAATATGAGTGTTATTTTTAATTAAGTGTTCATAAAAGTTGGCTTGAAACTCAACATTAAGAAAACTAAGATCATGGCTCCCGGCCCTCTCAATTCCTGGCAAATCGACGGGGAAGAAATGGAGGGAGTGACAGATTCGATTTTCCTGGTCTCCAAGATCCCCACAGATGGGGATCGCAGCCAAGAAATTAAAAGACGCTTGCTCCTGGGGAGGAAAGCCATGGCAAATCTAGACAGCGTACTAAAAAGCAGAGACATCACCCGGCCAACAAAAGTGCATATAGTCAAGGCTCTGGTTTTCCCAGTTGCAACGGATGGCTGTGAAAGTTGGACCATAAGGAAGGCTGAAGAATTGGGGGCTTTGAACTCTGGTGCTGGAGAAGACTCCTACGAGTCCCTTGGACTGTAAGGCGATCCAACCGGTCAGTCCTAGAGGAGATCAACCCTGACTGCTCTTTAGAAGGCCAGATCCTGAAGAAGAAACTCAAAGAGTTCCACCAAATGAGAAGGAAGGACTCCCTGGAGAAGAGCCTAATGTTGGGAAAGATGGAGGGCAAAAGAAGAATGGGACGACAGAGAAGGAGGTGGCTGGATGGAGTCACTGAAACAGTCGGCGTGAGCTTAAGTGTACTCCAGAGGATGGTGGAGGACAGGAAGGCCTGGAGGAATGTTGTCCATGGGGTCGTGATGGGTCAGACACGACTTCGCGACTAACAACAACAACAACAAATCTTTCTGAATCACCTGACCAATCCAGGAAATGTTGGGAAAGGAGCTGCATTTTTTCAAAGAATTAGGAGCATGGTAGTTAGTTACTTAATTAATTAGTTACTTAATTAATTAGTTAGTTAATTAGTAATAGAGGGGGGAGGGAGGGAAGGAAGGAAGGAACAAAGGAAGGGAGGGAGGGAAGAAGGAAGGAAGGAAGGAAGGAAGGAAGGAAGGAAGGAAGGAAGGAAGGAAGGAAGGAAGGAAAGAAGGCTGTAGGATCTCTAAAGTAATGCACCCATCTGCTCCATGATCCAATCTGAGAAATCAGTTTTTAAAAAAGACCAGACTAAAAATTCATTGAATTAGAAACTGGCTCATAGTAGCTCCTTTATTGTGATCTGCTCAACTTTTGGGGCAAATCTCCCCTCTTTTTATGCCTGGGACAGCTACCCAAATGTTCAGGATCAAAAAAGATAGGAGTGGGTCATATAGTTAGATAGCCATCTTCATTCCAGTGCCACATGTTTTTCTAACACTCAAGATCTGTCCATTGCCCTTTTCTAGCGTCATCACATACACAAATTAGCAAAGATCTCAAATTTCTAGAAGGTAATTTATTCTCCTTCTCCTTCTCCTTCTTCCTCCACCTCTTCCTCCTCCTCCTCCTCTTCTCCCCTTCTCCTCCTCTTCCTCTTCCTCCTCTTCCTCTTTCTCCTCCTCCTTCTCTCTCCTTCTCCTCCTCCTTCCCTCCTCCTCCTCCTCTCTCCTTCTCCTTCTCCTCCTCCTCCATCTCTTTTCCTCTTTTTCCTCCTCCTCCTTCTCTCTCCTTCTCCTCCTTCTCCTCCTTCTCTTCCTCCTCCTCCTCCATCTCTCTTCCTCCTTTTCCTCCTCCTCCTTCTCTCACCTTCTCCTTCTCTTCCATCTCTTTTCCTCCTTCTCCTCCTTTTCCTCCTCCTCCTCTTCTTCCTCCTCCTCCTTCTCTTCCTCCTCCTCCTCCTTCTCTCTCCTTCTCCTCCTCCTTCCCTCCTCCTCCTCCTCTCTCCTTCTCCTTCTCCTCCTCCTCCATCTCTTTTCCTCTTTTTCCTCCTCCTCCTTCTCTCTCCTCCTCCTCCTCCTTCTCTTCCTCCTCCTCCTCCATCTCTCTTCCTCCTTTTCCTCCTCCTCCTTCTCTCACCTTCTCCTTCTCCTCCATCTCTTCTCCTCCTTCTCCTCCTCTTCTTCCTCCTCCTCCTCCTCTTCCTCCTCCTCCTCCTTCTCTCTCCTCCTCCTCCTCCATCTCTTTTCCTCCTTTTCTTCCTCCTCTCTCCTCCTCCTCCACCTGTCCTCCTCCTCCTCCTCCTCCTTCTCTCCTCCGCCTTCATTTGGTGTAGTGATTGAAGCATCAGGCTAGAGAACAAGCCTGACTCCCTACTACCATTGATGATGTTGCCTAGTTTGTTCATGAAATGTTTGCACAAGTTACTGTAAGAAAACATCCAGACCCAGAGACCACTAAGGGCCCACAGGTGTCCCACCTATTCGCTAAGGTCCACTTGAGGGTTTTTCCATGCATTCCCCCCACCCCTCCCAAGATCCTCTGAAACGGAATAGATCGAATACTGACCCAAAAGATATTTGAAAGCAGAGGCTCTCTGCGCCCGCTAACTCCTCATGGAGTCACTCTTCCTTTGTATGCATACTATTTTGCTTTCCTAATTCCAAATATTATGGAATGTACTGAAAAACCCATTAAGTAAGCTCTTCAAAACCTGGCTTTAGGATATCCTTTTTTATTTCTTTTTTCCTGATCAGGGTTGCTTTGATTTAAGAGTGGGAATGCACAACCCTGTAGAGAATTTTGCCCTCATGTTTATGGTACAAGATATTTTAATGTGATATGTCACTTGACTTAAGTCAGCATCCCTGAGGCAGGCAAATCATTTCATGGGAAAGAGAAAATACCCACAGAAGGCTGTAAAAGTAGACTCGTTCCTTGAAATTATAGCCTGATCAGCAGAGAGGTCAAGCTATTTTGAAGGAGACTACCTATTTTTAGCATCTCTGGAAGATTATGATTTGTCTGTGATTAAAATGCACACATATAACAGAATATATAATAGAATAACAGAGTTGGAGGGAACCTTGGGGGTCTTCTAGTCCAACCCCCTGCTTAGGCAGGAATCCCTGTAACATTTCAGACAAATGGTTATCCAATCTCTTCTTAAAAACTCCCAGTGTTGGAGCATTCACAACTTCTGGAGGCAAGTCCTTCCACTGGTTAATTGTTCTCACTGTCAGGAAATTTCTCCTTAGTTCCAGGTTGCTTCTCTCCTTGATTAGTTTCCACCTGTTGCTTCTTGTCCTGCCCTCAGGTGCTTTGGAGAATTAGTTGACCACTCCTTCATCTTTCTGTCAGCCCCTCAAATGTTGGAATACAGCTATCCTGTCACCCCTGGTCCTTCTTTTCATTAGATCAGTTATATCCAATTCCTGTGCCCATTATACAATATTGTAATATTATCTTTCTCTCTCTCATGTGTGTGTGTGTGTGTGTGTGTGTGTACATGGATAGGTGGGTGGATGGATGGATGGATGGATGGATGGATAGATAGATAGATAGATAGATAGATAGATAGATAGATAGATAGATAGATAGATAGACAGACAGATAATATATATTAGTTATACAATACATCATTTATGTTTATAATATATGTAATATATGCTATTAGATAGATATATTATTTGTAAGTTTTATAATATATAATATTATTTATATAATATACAAAATATATATACTATATTTGTATGATAGATAGATAGATAGATAGACAGACAGACAGACAGACAGACTGATAGAGATAGATAGATAGATAGATAGATAGATAGATAGATAGATAGATAGAGATAGATAGATAGATAGATAGATAGATGATAGATAGAAGATAGATAGATAGATAGATAGATAGATAGATAGATAGATAGATAGACAGACAGACAGACAGAGATAGATAGATAGATAGATAGATAGATAGATAGATAGATAGATAGATAGATGATAGATAGAAGATAGATAGATAGATAGATAGATAGATAGATAGATAGATAGATAGATAGATAGATAGATAGATAGATGATAGAGCTAGGGATATATAGAGATAGAGATAGAGCTATAGATAGATATATAATATGCAATAAGCAATATATAGTATTGACCACATTTTCAAATTTTATAGTCTAAAGGAATTCCCTTGATTTCACTGTCATCTAAGTAGCCTTTGAATTGTCTGCATTTTCATAAAAAACTATTCAGTAGTTATGTAGTGTTTGAACCTCACTTCACATCTGAGACCAGAAGCACAGGGGTTGGAGTAAAGTCCTCTGAGGTCCCTTCCATCCCTATTATTCTGTGTTCTATGTTCTCCTCCTGCTTTCTACTGTAGTGTTTACAGTTTAGATCGGGGGTCTCCAACCTTGGCAACTTTAAGACTTGTGGACTTCAAGTCCCAGAATTCCTCGGCCAGCTTTGCTTTGCTGGCTGACAAACTCTGGGAGTTGAAGTCCACAAGTCTTAAAGTTGCCAAGGTTGGAGACCCCTGAGTTAGTCTGTTTTCATTCATGACATTCAACCCTGATGTGGCTTTCAGCAGGTTCTGACCAATTCTGGAGAACCGATAGTGGAAATTTTGAGTAGTTCAGAGAACCGGTAGTAAAAATTCTGACTGGCCCTGCCCCCATCTATTATCTGCCTCCCCAGTCCCAGCTGATCGGGAGGAAATGGGGATTTTGCAATAATCTTCCCCTGGAGTGGGGAGGGAATGGAGATTTTGCAGTATCCTTCCCTTGCCACACCCACCAAGCCACACCACCAAGCCACACCCACAGAACCGGTAGTAAAAAAATTTGAAACCCACCACTGATTCAACCGCATATTTTTATAGCTTGCAACTGTTTTTATCTGACGATCATGGTTAGCTTTGGATATTTAAAGAATGATGTATCTCTATTTTCTCAATATAAATTGGTAAATAGGTATGTCGATGTTGTGGGCCACTTATATTACAGTGCTGAATTAAAAAACAAATTATACCCCTGGATACAAGGGGGAGGGGGGGATGAAAAGAACTAGAATATCCTTGTTGCTGACTAGATTTTCTATTTTACTAGATTTTTCTTCCCACCATAATTTGTAAAACCTCTTGCTATTGTTCACATTTAAATTGAAGCTGAAATACCTGGGCTGTTTTGTGTTTGGGATTGTTGTTTTCTTTCCCCAGAAAAAGAAGAGAGGGAGGGGGCAGCAGACAGAAGGGGAGGGGAAGGAAGGAAGGGAAGGGAAAAGAGAAGAGAAAGAAGAAGGAAGGAGAAATGGAAGGAAGGAAGGAAGGAAGGAAGGAAGGAAGGAAGGAAGGAAGGAGAAATAGGAAGGGAACAATAAGGAAGAGGAAAACTAAGATGAAGGAAGGAAGGAAGGAAGGAAGGAAGGAAGGAAGGAAGGAAGGAAGGAAGGAAGGAGAAATAGGAAGGGAACAATAAGGAAGAGGAAAACTAAGATGAAGGAAGGAAGGAAGGAGAAAGAGGAAGGGAGCAATAAGGAAGAAGAAAACTAAGGAAGGAGGGAGGGAGGGGGAGGGAAGAAGGAAGGAAGGAAGGAAGGAAGGAAGGAATAGGAAGAGAGCAAAAAGGAGGAAAACTAAAAGGAAGGGAAGGAAGGAAGACAGGAAGGAGAAATAGGAAGGGAGCAATAAGGAAGAGGAAAACTAAGGAAGGAGGGAGGGAGGGGGGAGGAAGGAAGGAAGGCAGGAATAGGAAGAGAGCAATAAGGAAGAGGATACCTAAAAGGAAGGAAGGAAGGAAGGAAGGAAGGAAGGAAGGAAGGAAGGAAGGAAGGAGAAATAGGAAGGGAACAATAAGGAAGAGGAAAACTAAGATGAAGGAAGGAAGGAAGGAAGGAAGGAAGGAAGGAAGGAAGGAAGGAAGGAAGGAGAAATAGGAAGGGAACAATAAGGAAGAGGAAAACTAAGATGAAGGAAGGAAGGAAGGAAGGAGAAAGAGGAAGGGAGCAATAAGGAAGAAGAAAACTAAGGAAGGAGGGAGGGAGGGGGGAGGGAAGAAGGAAGGAAGGAAGGAAGGAAGGAAGGAAGGAATAGGAAGAGAGCAAAAAGGAGGAAAACTAAAAGGAAGGGAAGGAAGGAAGACAGGAAGGAGAAATAGGAAGGGAGCAATAAGGAAGAGGAAAACTAAGGAAGGAGGGAGGGAGGGGGGAGGAAGGAAGGAAGGCAGGAATAGGAAGAGAGCAATAAGGAAGAGGATACCTAAAAGGAAGGAAGGAAGGAAGGAAGGAAGGAAGGAAGGAAGGAAGGAAGGAAGGAGAAATAGGAAGGGAACAACGAGGAAGAAAAAACTAAGGAAGAGGGGAGGGAGGGAAGGAGGGAGGGAGGAAGGAAGGTAGACTAAAATGAAGAGTATATAGGCCCATTCATTCTTATGGTCCAACTTTCACAGCCATCCATTGCAAATGGGAAAACCATAGCCATACCATATACACACTTTTTTTGGCCAGGTGATGTCTCTGCTTTTTAGTATGCGGCCTAGATTTGCCATAGCTTTCCTCCCCAGGAGCAAGCATCTTTTAATTTCTTGGCTGCTGTGATCTTGGAGCCCGGGAAAATAAAATCTGTCACTACCGCCATTTCTTCCCCAACTATTTGCTAGGAACTATAAAGTTTAGGGAGAGTAAAATAGCTTTTGAGGATCATGAAACCGTATGAGAAGGTTCCTCCAGCTTGAATTTCCAGCATACTAAGGTCCCCTGACAGATATCTGACCAGGCTCGAAAAATTTGCCCACTTCAGTTTTGCTTCCTTCCTTCCCAATAAACCCATCACGTTCAGCCCATTGCTTCCATCTTCCTTCTCAGCCCCAAAAAGAAAAGTTAGTTACAACCAAAATCTTATCTGACCTAATTGCAAGCCTACATGAAAGCAGAGTTAATTTGGGCTGTTATCTGTCAAATTGATAAAAATCTCCCTGTTCAGTACTAATTATATTCAGCAAGATTTTTTTTTTCCTCCCCTTCCGCGGGGACTGAAGAAACTTAATTCTGACCTCAGCAAAAGAAGCAATAAAGTTGGAAATTTTCCTAGGAGTTTTACTACAATTGTTTGGAGAGCTACTTTGCTATCAAGCCTCCATAACACAAACAACCCCCCCCCCCCAAATCTAATGTGGAAATTTTGTCTAAGGGGCTGAGGTTTGAGGAATGCTAATAAGACGAATCAAAGTTTTAAGGGAGAAGACATTTTAATTTCTCCCTCACCATCAATTGGAAAGAGGACCAAAAAAAAAAGGACACAGATATTCATTAATGGTAAGGTGACCAATTGTCCTCCTTTAGGAAGGACTTCTTTTGTAAGTTCTGTCCTCTCTCAAAAAGTGTCCTCTTACATGTCCTCCTTTTCGATATTTATTTTATTTATTTTATTAGTCATATTTCCAGGCCACCCACTCTCCGAGGACTCTGGGAGGCTTACACCAAAGACAATATACTAAATAGCATATTGACCCCAACAATCTGGGTCCTCATTTTACCCATCTCGGAAGGATGGAAGGCTGCGTCAACCTTGAGCCGGTGAGATTTGATCCACTGATCTGCTGAACTAGCAGTCAGCTGAAGTAGCTGCAGTGCAGCACTCTAACCACTGTGCCACCTCCCTCTCTATTTGAAGATTGATCTGTAAATCTCTGTATTCGATCGATGCTGATCCGATCCGTTGCGTGTGATGTCACATATTTGTATTTGACACGACGATTCGTCAAGGCTCGGTACAATGCAGCGAGACGCGATTATGAGACGCATGAGCTTCGCACAGGAGAATTGTTTTGAGAGAGTGTGCCGCATGCAAGTGGCTTTGTTTACTTCTTACCGAAACACGACACAGCACACACACAGGTGTCCTCCTCCTCATTGTAAAAAAGTTGGTCACCTTATTAATGGTAAATGCTAATTTCAAGTTTATTGGCTAATTGTTCTCACTCTTAGGAGAAATTTCTCCTTAGTTTTTGATTGCTTCTCTCTTTGATTAGTTTCTACCCATTGCTTCTTATCCTGCCTTCAGGTGCTTTGGAGAATAGCTTGACTCCCTCTTCTTTGGGGCAGCCCCTGAGATATTGGAACACAGCTATCATGTCTCCCCTGGTCCTTCTGTTTGTTAGACTAGACCAGATCATCACGAATTAGTCACATAGACACACATGTGTGTATGTATACAGAAAGAAAGAAAGAAAGAAAGAAAGAGAGAGAGAGAGAGAGAGAGAGAGAGAGAGAGAGAGAGAGAGAAAGAAAGAGATAAAATTAGTTGATATGGATATGGAGGTGAGTTATTATATTTTATTATCAGGGGGATTGATTTTGGTATATAATTTGTAATGCTAACATTAATGGATTAGAGAAAGGTATGATTTTTTTTTAATTGGGTTTAAATATAAGTATATGTACTTGTTTTTTTTTTCTTTTCTTTTTTTAACTTGTAGCGGAAGTCAAGGGGGGGATGGGGGGGAAATGGGGTGGGGGTGGGGGGAGGCAGGGGGGAGGGGGCGGGGGGGAGAAAAAATGGAAAATTTTGTATGTAAAACTTTTTCAATAAAAAAAAAGAAAGAAAGAAAAGGAAAGAGAGAGAAAGGAAGAAGGGAGGAAGGGATGGAGAGAGAGAGAAAAAGGAAAGAAAGAAAGAAAGAGAGAGAGAGAGAGAGAGAGAGAGAGAGAGAGAGAGAGAGAGAGAGAGAGAGAGAGAGAGTGCAGTTTTGGTCACTACATTACAAAAAAAAATGTTGAGGCTTTGGAAAAAGTGCAAAGAAGAGCAACTAAGATGAGTAAAGGCCTGGAGACAAAAACCTATGAAGAACAGTTGCAAGAACTGGGTACAACCACCAGCCTAGAGAAAAGAAGGAGTATGGGGAGGGGGAGATGTTAGCACTATTCCAATATTTGAGGGGTTGCTACAACTTATTTTTCAAAACACCAGAAGGCAAGATGGTGTTTCCACCAGCAACGGATGGAAATTAATGAAGGAGAGAAGCAACCTGGAATTAAGGAGAAACTTCCTAAGGGTGAGGACAAGTAACCAGCGGAACAGCCTGCCTCCAGAAGTTATAGATGCTTCATCACTGGAGGTTTTTCAGAAGAGACTGGACAGCCACCTACCTTTCCACATCCTACAAGACTCAGCTATGGAGCCGTTACTATAAAGTGTGGTGCGGATTCTCATAAAATGGAAATAATTTCGATTGCACTATTGCAGCAATTTTGGGGACCACAGCCTACCAATAATCCTGGTTGGGAAAAATCCCAGGACAGCTTCCAAAATTCAAACCCAAACCCCCTCCCTCCTTTCAGCCAGAACTGGATGTTTAGCTATGACAGAACCATTTTAGGGATGTTATTCTTCACGGGATGAGAGCCATTATGACCCGAGACACAGGATTAAGAAAGACATAACCTTCACTACTTCCCATCCTCTTTCATTCTCTGTCCCCAATTTATTTGTCTCCTGTTTAATTATATAAGCTTCCTGCCTCTTGGTCGCTCTCTGCTCTTCCTTGGATGTTTGCGGTTTATATGTTAGAAACACACTGGAATGAACCGCAAACATTCTTTGCAGAGTGTCTTCGGCTCGTGAGCGATCATGATTTGTTTCAACACAGAGAGAGACACAAACACACAGAAAGAGGACTCCCCCCCCTCACCTCCCCCCCCCCAATTCAGGCAAACTCCATCTGAATAGCACTGACTTCAGCCAGGAATTTGAACCTGAAGGTATGTGAATAGATTATCTCCAGTGATGCTCCCCCTCTCACTCACTCCCTCTCCCTCTCTCTCTCCCTCACTCCGTCCCTTCCGCTCTCTCTCTCTCCCTCTCTCTCTCTCTCCCTCCCTCCATCTCTCTCTCCCTCCCTCTGTCCCTTCCGCGCTCTCTCTCCCTCCCTCCCTCCCTCTCTCTCCCTCCTTCTCTCTCCCTCCCTCTCTTTCTCTCCCTCCCTCCCCACTCATTCCCTCACTCCTTCTCTTTCTCCCTCCCTCCCTCCCTCTCTCTCCCTCCTTCTCTCTCCCTCCCTCTCTTTCTCTCCCTCCCTCCCCCCTCTCCCTCCCTCCTTCTCTCTCCCTCCCTCCCCCCCTCTCCCTCCCAGTCTCTCTCTCTCTCTCTCTCTTTCCAGTGTTGATATGAGCACTCAGGCCTATGAATCCTAAGCAAAAAGAATGGATCGAACAGTGCAGTGCTAGTTAATCTTACAGCTAATCTTTTTGTAACAGCTTCATATTTTCATTTTTTGGCGACAAGGAACTGGAGTGATATTAAAACTAGTACTTGAATGTTTATGATACCCTTCCTTCCTTCCCTCCCTCCTTCCCTTTCTCCCTCTCCTTCTCTTTCTCCTCCCCCTTTCTTTCTGCCATCTATTTTCCTTCCTTCTTTTTCCTTTCTACCATCTCTTTTCTTTCCATCCATCCTTCTTTCCTTTGTCCCTCCCTCCGTCTCTCCTTCTCCCTCTCCCTCTCCTTCCTTCCCTCCCTTCCTCTCTTTCTTTCCTTAGCAAAACTCAATGCAACACTTGTAAAAGAATTCTATAGCCCTTTTAGGAAGCTAGAAATAGCATTTATAGTTTCAAGGCATCCTTTCCCTTCTTACTTCTCCCTTGTTATCAAGAGGGAAAGGGTTATCTTAGCAACACTTCTAAGTTGCTGTGTCTGGAGCAAAAGGAGACCATGAACGGAGAGGAAAGTTTGTTCCCATCCTTTGGCTGAGAAATGCTTCAGACTTCAGACTGTTTATGAAGTTCTAGGCTGTATAAACAGAGGGATAGAATCAAGATCACGTGAAGTGTTAATACCACTTTATAATGCCTTGGTAAGACCACACTTAGAATGTTGCATCCAGTTTTGGTTGCCACAATGTAAAAAAGATATGGAGACTCTAGAAAGAGCACAGAGAAGAGCAACAAAGAAGATGAGGGGACTGGAGGCTAAAACATATGAAGAACAGTTGCTGGAATTGGGAATGTCTAGTTTGATGAAGAGAAGGACTAGGGGAGACATGATAGCAGTCTTCCAATATCTTAGGAGCTGCCCCAAAGAAGAGGGAGTCAAGCTATTCTCCAAAACACCTGAAGGCAGGATGAGAAGCAATGGATGGAAACTCATAAAGGAGAGAAGCAACTTAGAACTAAGGAGAAGTTTCCTGACAGTGAGAACAATTCATCAGTGGAACTGCTTGCCTCCAGAAGTTGTGAATGCTCCAACACTGGAAGCTTTTAAGAAGATGTTGGATAACCATTTGTCTGAAGTGGTGTAGGGTTTCCTGCCTAAGCAGAGGGTTGGACTGGAAGACCTCCAAGGTCCCTTCCAACTCTTCTCTTCTCTTCTCTTCTCTTCTCTTCTCTTCTCTTCTCTTCTCTTCTCTTCTCTTCTATTCTATTCTATTCTATTCTATTCTATTCTATTCTATTCTACTCAAGCTAGCCCCAGTATTTCCTGAAGAGATCCCAAGGCCGATGAGGAGACACACATTGTCCTTGTTCTTCTTAAAGAACAAGAAGAAACAGTAGTTAAGAACTGGGCTTGAGGGTTTTCCTTCTCTCTCTCTCTCTCCCTCTCTCTCTCTCTCTCTCTCTCTCTCTCTCTCTCTCTCTCTCTCTTCCTCAAGCCCTTTCTTTTGCATTCTATTTTTGTTTTGTTTTAATTCTATAAACCTAAAAATTTATTAGGGGTTTTTCGTAAACAATTCTAGGCTGGCTTCCAGCCTAACAAACCAGCGATGGCATAGTCGTGTTTTTGTGTCATGCCATAAAGTTGAAGAGAGGTGTTTTATTGCATTTGTTGTTGCTGCTGCTTCTCATTTTAGAAAGGCACTATAAAAATTTGCCGGTAATGAAAAACAGGAAAAACAAAGTCCAAAGAGACCCACATCAAACCACACATTTGCAATGATTCCAGAAACAGGGCTGTTAAATAAGCAAGACCAACAGAAGGCACACAAAGGGAGACTATAAAAGAACTGAAATTAAGAGGCCTTTCTTTTCACCCACAAACAGGGGTGAGCTTCAAAAAAAAAATTTTTTTTTAATTTGATTTATATGCTGCCCTTCTCCGGAGACTCAGGGTGGCTTACAATGCGTTAAGCAATAGCCTTCATACTTTTGTATATTTATACAGAGTCAGCTTATTGCCCCCACAAACTGGGTCCTCAATTTACCTACCTTAGAAAGGATGGAAGGCTGAGTCAACCCCGAGCCTGGTGAGATTCGAACTTACAGTAATTGCAGACATCTGGTATTAATCAGAATGCTTTTAGTCTGCTGAGCTATCCAGGCTCCTAATTTCAGCAAGGAGTTCTCTGCCTGGTTGCTGGGTGGGTGTGGTTATGGTGGGTGTGGCCTAGTTGGCCTCTTGCACTATGGCGGTGGGGGGGCATTTTGCCCTCCCCAGGCTCCGGAGGCTTTTCTCAAGCCTCCGGAAGGGCAAAAACAGCCTCCCCAGGCTCTGGAGGCCCTCTAGAGCAGTGGTCACCAACTGGTGGTCCATGGACCACTGGTGGTCTGCGAGAAAATTTTTATGGTCCGCAGAAAAATTATTTGCATTTTTTATATTGCATTAAATCAGGGGTCCTCAAACTACGGCCCCTGAGCAGGCCACATCATGCCCACCATGCCAAAATTGGATTTCATCATTGCACTGGACCCATCATACTTTTTTAGAACATGAGATTTTGCCTGAATAGGTTTCTAGTTTAAAGAATGCTCCTTATTTTTAAAAGACAAAAACAAAAATTCCCAGAAAGAAAGAAAAAACAGTTTGCCATTGTGATTTCTTCCCCGGTCCTGTTCTTTCAGGCAGGTGAAAACATCTTTTCTATAAAGCAAATTATTTTGAGCCTGAATCAGCCAAGTGTCCTCTCCTTCTATCGCATGGGGTGTTATCCATTACATGTGAGTAGTCTCTCTTTTTTTTTAATCTGTTATTCTGTTATTTATTTATTCTATTATTCTGTTATCGTCTTCTATCAGTACTATTTGGATTGCTTTCCCGTTTTATCTGGGCTGTATGCATGCCGTGCTGATGTAAATTTATGCACAAGTATGAATATGCATTCTGGAGAGATGGGTCTATGTTTATTATGCAGAGGATGGCACAGAAGGGCCGAATGGGTATTTTGAAGGTTAAAAAAGAGTCTGTCTTCCACTTTGGGTAATTTAAATTCAGAGAAGGAGACACATTGTCCTTTGAGAGGCAAAAAATGCCGTCTTCTTCTTCTTCTTCTTCTTCTTCTTCTTCTTCTTCTTCTTCTTCTTCTTCTTCTTCTTCTTCTTCTCCTTCTCCTTCTCCTTCTCCTTCTCCTTCTCCTTCTCCTTCTCTTTTTTACACAAAGCAAGTCTTACTTTCTCAACCCAAGTTGGTATGTTGCAATACAAGCAAGGATCAACATTTTCCAGCTTGTTTGCTAATTCCACACCTGCTTCCTGATGAGGTTTTGGATCCAGATCCAGAATAAATACCCAACTCTACTCTTCACTCAACACTGTGGGATGCACGTGGAAATTGCAACATCTTCTTGTCTGTCGTGGGCCTGCTTGCTTGCTTTGCAAAGTGGGAACTCCTGTATGCAAGCAGGGAGCTTCTCTCCACAGGAAACTCTGACCCCAGGTGCTCCTTCAATGCTGAGAATTGATAGTCTGTGACTGCTTGACTTCTTGTTTTGTCAAGCCACTCAGAAATTCCTTACACACTGGGACGGTGGATAGGTAGATATATGATAGATAGATGATAGATAGATAGATAGATAGATAGATAGATAGATAGATAGATAGATAGATAGATAGATATTGAGATCTATCTATCTATCATCTCATCTCAATATCTATTTATCTACCTATCTATCTATCTATCTATCTATCTATCTATCTATCTATTAATATCTATTTATCATCTATCTATCAATGTCTATCTGTCTATCTATCTAGATAGATAGATAGATAGATAGACAGATAGATAGAGATAGATAGATAGATAGATAGATAAATAGATAGATAGATAGATATTGAGATCTATCTATCTATCATCTCATCTCAATATCTATTTATCTACCTATCTATCTATCTATCTATCTATCTATCTATCTATTAATATCTATCTATTTATCATCTATCTATCAATGTCTATCTGTCTATCTATCGATAGATAGATAGATAGATAGATAGATAGATAGATAGATAGATAGATAGATATTGAGATGATAGATCGATAGACAGATAGAGATAGATAGATAGATAGATAGATAGATAGATAGATAGATAGATGGATAGATGAGAGAGAGAGAGAGAGAGAGAGAGAGAGAGAGAGAGAGAGGGAGGGAGGGAGGGAGAGAGAGAGGGAGAGGGAGAGAGAGAGAGAGAGAAGTGGTGTCACAGAGATGAGAAAGATTGATTTCTATGGAGATTCTCAATCATCCAGGTCATGGTTGTTCCAAAGATCCTTTTCCCAAAAGCAACTGGACTTCCATGGTTTTTTTTTCCTTGAAAATGTTTCATTTCTCATCCAAAAAGCTTCTTCAGTTCTAAGTGACTGGTGTGGAATGGAAGAATTTATATTCTTTGTCAGTCACCAGTCATCTGGTAGTTAGGGCTAGGGTTACGGTTAGGGCACTTTGAAGGAATCCTGTCCTGATGGGTTTTGTTCTCCCGTGTTGTGCCATGAGTTTGTGAAGTGGCTGTTTTGTTACCCCAATGCACAGATCTGCATGTCTCACTGCATTGCCCTGCATATATCACATTGCGAAGAAAACCGCAGGAAGCCACCAGGAATGAACATTGACTCGAAGGAACACACATACAGAGTCTGCAATGTGTGTTCTATATAGGTAGTCCTTGACTTACAACAGTTCATTTAGTGACCATTCAAAGTTACCACAGCACTGAAAAAAGTGACCCATGACCGTTTTACACACTCACAACCGTTGCAGCATCCCTATGATCATATAATCAACATTCAGATGCTTGGCATTTGACTCACGCTTATGACTGTTGCAGCGTCCTGGGATCATGTGATCCCCTTTTGCTACCTTCTGATGAGCCAAGTCAATGGGGAAGCTGGATTCACTTAACAACCGTTTTACTAACTTAGCAAATACAAAGATTCCCTTAACAACAGTGGCAAGAAAAGTTCTATCATGGGGCAAAGCTCATTTAACCAACGTTTCACTTTACCACAGAAATGTTGGGCTGAATTATGATCGTAACCAGGGGTGGGTTGCTGGGGGCTCGCAGGGGTTCAGGAGAACCTCTAGCTAAGATTCTGTGCAGTTCGGAGAACCCCCAAATCCCACTCCTAGCTGGTTCCACCCACCCCTCCCCTCCCCGAAGTCCCTATGCAGCCTGTTTTGAATGTAGGTAAGTGCAGGGCACATGTGGAGGCTCGGGGAGGGTGAAAAACGGGCCTACTGGAAGTTCAGAAAAGCTGGAAATGGGCTTGTTTCTGGCCTCCAGAGAGCCTCCTGAGCCTGGGGAGGCCATTTTCGCCCTCCCGGAGGCTCAAAGAAAGCCTCCGGAGCCCGGGGAGGGCAAAAACACTCCCCTCCCCCACCGCTGTGGTACAGGAGGCTGGGTAGGCCACTCCCACCATGGCCACGCCCACCCAGCAACCCCTTGCTAAAATTTTTGAAGCCTGCCCCATTGGTAACTCGAGGATTACTTGTACTTCTGCAAAATACATACAGAAGCCCTGATTCTCAGTCAATCCTTTCCCCCTCTCCCCAAAACATAGCATACCCTCTGAGCATCCTTAGCAAAAGTAGAGTAATTTATCCCTTCGGGACTTTCTCAAGGCCGTAGCAAAATTTAATAACAGGGACGTGAAAAATGTAGGTGCTTCAGTCGGCGGTGAGTGATGTATCACGGAAAGGTGATTGTTGTGCGGTATTTATTTTTTTAAATGACTCCGAGATTGTTTGTCACTGCCAAAGCTGGCTTATTTCCATGGCGATAATGTAACTGCACTACCCCCCTCTTCTTTTCCCCAAAAGGGGTGTCCCAATTCCGAGCCAACGGAAAACAGAATAAAAGCTATTTGGGTTCTCTAAACTGGATTTCCTCCCCCCTACTTCCCATCTCTAATCAGAGCTATACATTTTCATGAGTGCAAACTTGAAAACATGCAAATGAAACCTTTAACTCTTAAGATCAATTGCAAGCTCGGAGGTTTTGCAAGCTAGTTCGTCTTGTCAGAACCGGCTTTATCACTCGCAAGCGAGAAAAATAAACAGAGCCATTATTCTCGTTTTCTTTTCTTTTTCTTTTTCTTGCTCAGTTGGTTAGCCGGTTTGTTTTCTAAATGGACTCATCCGTTATTTTCTGAAATTCAAATCGACATCAGATTAATAGCGGGAAGCGGCTGAAATATTGATTTGCTTATAGAAATGTCAGGGATGGCAGGTAAGCCATCTTCTGGCCTCCGGAGAGATGTTGGTATTCGGTGAAATTATGAAAAACGGTTTTACACACCGCGAGAAGTTTGCATCTCAGCTCTGTTTGGCTAAGGAATGCAGGTTTTCATCTGTTTCCGAAATCTTGACTATCTTATGTTTTAGGAAAATGTTATCTTGAGCCAAAGTGGGGTAGTGGTAGAAGAGAGACCTATATTTTAGCCTCTTTTCTGAATCTAGTGACAAAGTTTATTGAAGTTAAGGACTTGTCTGTCCTCTTTGGAGTTTGGATTTGGAGTTTTCCTGATGGGAACTGTTGGTTGAATATAGAGCTAAATTTAATCTACTATAGCGTTTTTCAAACATAGCAACTTTAAAATGGGTGGAATTCCCCAGCCAGCTTTAAAATGGCTGGACTTCAATTCCCAAAATTCCCCAACCAGCATGCTTTAAAATGGCTGGCCTTCAATACCCATAATTCCTAAGCCAGCCAGCTTTAAAATGGCTGGACTTCAGTTCCCATAATTCCCAGCCAGCATGTTTTAAGATGCTGGACTTCAGTTCCCATAATTCCCCAGCCAGCATGTTTTAAGATGGCTGGACTTCAGTTCCCATAATTCCCCAGCCAGCATGATTTAAGATGGCTGGACTTCAGTTCCCAGAATTCCCCAGCCGGCATGATTTAAGATGTGTGGACTTCAACACCCAGAATTTTCCCAGCCAGCTACTTTAAGATGTTATTGACTGAATAAATATTATTTTCTTTTTCTTTTTATGACCCTGTAATCCCTTGCATTGGGGTGGAGTCAGGGCAATTTGAATGTAGCTGAGCATTTACTGGCCAGATGCCCTTCCTGACACCTACCCTTTAGCATCCTTTCTAATTCCATTTCCTTTCTGATTCCAGCCAGAACAGATGCTTTCTGTTCCCAGTATACACAAATATGGATATTTATTGCTTCTTTCCACTCTATCTTTTTTTAGAACAGCAATGGATGGGGGAGGGGGGAAACCCAAGCTTTTATTATTATTATTATTATTTTCCTATGCAAACTGAAAGGAAGCATTACTGTACAGCCATGTATGAGGGTTGAAAAAATATAACTGCAGGTGATCTTCATGAGAAATCAGGCATTCTTAGAAAACCCAGGAACTGATTCGTTAGAAAACCACAAAGAATGGGAAAAGTGAGGTCTTCAAAAGATCATCAGAAATGATCAGAAGCGGTTTAGCATCATCAAAGAAAATCACTGAACTTTGACATTTGGGGCATTTTCTTCTCGATGGGAGAAGATGTTCAATGAACTTGGATTGGAAGGTTTGGGTACAGTCCCTGAAGACTTCTCAAGAAAATCGGTAAAATTGCAAAGCGCTTGTTTCCAAAGCCAAAACCTCATCCAGTTTTCTGTGGTAATCGATTTCCCTCGAAGTGAGGGAATTCGTGCCCTCAGCTGGTCGCAAGTCAAAGAAATGTCGACTTTTCAAACTGAAATGAAATTGAAATGAACTCAGGCAATGTCAAATTGAAAAGGAAAGGAAGTAAACTCAGTGTTAAGAACTTCAGACCGCAAACGTTGGGTATTTTTATTTAGCAGTAGGGTGAATTTACAGAATAACAGAGTTGGAAGGGACCTTGGAGGTCTTCTAGTCCAACCCCTTGCTCAGAATGGAAACCCTACACCACTTCAGATAAATGGCTGTCCAATCTCTTCTTGTAACTGTCAGGAAATTTCTCCTTAGTTCTTGGTTGCTTCCCTCC
This sequence comes from Masticophis lateralis, assembly GCA_030761175.1. Taxonomy (NCBI): domain Eukaryota; kingdom Metazoa; phylum Chordata; class Lepidosauria; order Squamata; family Colubridae; genus Masticophis; species Masticophis lateralis. Next base: position 7,317,394 of record JAUDYJ010000006.1, on the reverse strand, counting down.
TTGGTTAGTTCCCATCCATTGCTTCTTGTCCTGCCTTCAGATACTTTAGAGAATACTTCTTTGTGGCAGCCACTCAAATATAGGAACACTGCTATCATGTCACCTCTAATCCTACTTTTCATTAAACTAGAGATACCAAATTCCTACAATGATGTTCATATGTTTTAGCCTCCAGTCCCCTAATCATCTCTGTTGCTCTTCTCTGCACTCTTTTTAGAGACTAAATGTCTTTTTTATAACACAGTGACCAAAAATGGATGCCATATTCCATCCAGATCATAATCCTTGCAAATGTAAAGGATGCGTGGAGAACGTGATCCATCATGAATTGTGATCATGCCATGTGTGAGGCACTATTGATTCTGAGGTTCTGGGGTTACTGTGATCATTGCTGGCAACCCATTCAAGTCTAGGTTGAAGCGAGGAGGTGCCAATGCCGTTTGAAGGCCACTCAATGAAATCAGCCTTATGAAGCAAGTCCTTCAATCCCATGGCTCTTTTGACCGCAGTGCCCTCAGCTTGATCTTGGCTAACATGCGTTGAACTTTAGATCCTGTGCGGAAATAGCTTTCGTCAAATGGAATCAACAAGATTGATCAACAAGAACTGGCTGAGTTTCCATTGTCAGGTCAAGACAAATCAAGGATTCCAATTAGACCTTGAGAAATGTCTAATATAGGTATGCAGACCTACCCAAATCTCTATCAACATAATCCTAGCGTGTTGGGATGACCCCAATGCAGTGGTGAAATCTTGCCGGTTCTATCTGGCTCGCGCGAACCGTGGCAGTGCATGGTTCGGCAAACTGGTAGCGGCGACAGTGTGAGGCTCTGGCCACCTGCCCAGACATCGTTACTTCCTGGTTTTAACCAGGAAGTAACCCTTTTTTACCCTTTACGCATGCGCCGAAGGCTTTGCGCATGTGAAGAGGGTCAAAAATTGGACATGACGATGGCCCGCGCACTTCCGAACCGGTAGGGAAGGTAAGTAGATTTCACCCCTGACCCAAGGTCATGGACAGAGAGGTGAGAGGGAGGGAGGGAGAGAGAAAGAGAGAGATGGAGAGTGAGAGGGGAAGAGAGGGGGGAAGAGAGAGGGGGAAAGAAAGAGAGATGGAGAGAGAGAGAGAGAGAGAGAGAGAAGGATGAGGATGAGGATGAGGATGAGGAAGGGGAAAGGGGAAAGGAAAGGGAGGGGAGGGAGGGAGGGGAAAGGGGAAAGGGGAAGGGAGGGAGGAGGAGGAAGGGGAAGGGGAAAGGAGAGGGGATGGAGGAGAAGGAGAAGAATCCTCTTTGTTTCCATCTACTTTCTTTCTTGTCTATTACTGGGCAACCTTTCACCTGTCTCTATCCAATTCTTCTCCCACCCCATCCCATAAAAGTGTGTGGCGGGGGGGTGGGAGCTGTTGACGACAGAGGATTGAATTTCCAGTTCATTCTCCTGAAAGGATATAAAACAAACACAGCACGCCATTTTAACAAGATCCGAATGCAACTTTGCTGGGTTTAAATTATGATAAGGTCAGAAGGATAACGAATGCATTTTGGGGTGTATGAAAACGAGTGCAATGCGCTTTGCTGCAGAATCCATTCCTTATCATTTAATGACACACAACAACGTTTGGCTGTTAGACAAGCCATCTAGGGTGGGCCCCTCCCCCTGTTCTCTCCCCCCCTCTCCCCCCCGAAATGTAAATAACCTTGACTTAAATCTGTATTCCAGAGACAGAGTTGTGACCTCCCCAACTTTCATTCTTCCTTTGCACAGAAGGGCAAAAAACACCCAGAGGCACGCAAAAAAACCATAATAATAATTCCTAAAAGTGCAATATTTTTTTAGCACGAGCAGAAAAAGATGATTAGCTGTGGGTGTTTTTCAGAAACTCTGAGGTTTTTCGATTGGGGTAAGGTGTTGAACGCAGGAAGGAAGATGTGAGAACGGCTTTTTGATGTGTTTGCTATTTCTCTCTCGGATGTAAACTTTGCTCAACTTCTGAAGTTTTGGCGCTTGTCAATCTCCTTTTCGTCGAGTTTGGCCCTCTAACAAAGGGCAAAAGGGGTGCATGGAAAAGGGTGCGGTTCAGATCTCGGGGTGGAGGGTTAAGGTCAGGGTTAGGGTTGGGGATTCACTGGGAAATTCTTCCACGTCAGATTTCAGAGGAAGGGACATGGCAGCTTAATCACCTCCTGTAGATTTGAGTGCCCTTAAAGTAGGTTATAGAATGCCCCATAGCAAATAAATTGATTGGTCTTTTTCCACGCCTTTGAATCCAAAATGTGACTAGGTGGCTCAGTGGCTAAGGCACTGAGCTTGCCGATCAGAAAAGCCGGCAGTTTGGCAGTTCGAATCCTTAGTATAGGTCTCCCACGTGAGCAGGGGGTTGGACTAGATGGCCTCCAAGCTCCCTTCCAACTCTACTGTTACTGTTACAAAACCTTCAGAGGGTGATGAAACTGCAATGGAAAAGGGTTTTTAATTAGCACAGAATAACAGCGTTAGAAGGGACCTCTTTAAGGTCTCCTAGTCCGCAAGCAGGCAACCCTATACCATTCCAGAAAAAAGGCTGTCCAATCTCTTCTTGGAACACTTCCAGTGATGGAGCACCCACAACTTCTAGAGGCAAACAGTTCCACTGATTAATTGTTCCCACTGTCAGGAAGTTTCTCCTTTGTTCTAGGTTGCTTCTTTCCTTGATGAGTTACCATCCGTTGCTTCTTGTCCTGCTTTCAGGTGCTTTGGAGAATAGCTTGACTCCTTCTTCTTCGGGGCAGCCCCTCAAATATTGGAATTCTGCTATCATGTCTCCCCTGGTCCTTCTTTTCATTAAACTAGACATACTCACTTCCAGCAACCGTTCTTCATATAGTTTCTCCTCCAGCCCCTTCATCTTCGTTGTTCTTCTCTACACTCTTTCTAGAGTCTCAATATTCTTTTCTTTTTTTTTACCGAAATGGGATACAGTATTAGATCACGGGACTATGATACTGCACTAGTGAGGCCCACACTTGGAATACTGCATAAAGTTTTGGTTAGCATGATAGAAAAAAAAAATTCAGAGACACTAGAAAGAGAGACAAAGTAGAGAGACAAACAGGATCAGGATTCCTGGAGGCTAAGTCATATGATGAAGGATGGAGGGAATTAGGTATCTCTAGCCCAGGGGTCTGCAACCTTAAACACTCAAAGAGCCATTTGGACCTGTTTCCCACAGAAAAGAAAACACGGGAGCCACAAAACCCTTCCCGTGCCTGACTATTCCTTGAACGGCCAAAAACCAACCATATGTAGTTGAATTAAATATACTGTTTTCTTCTAAAACTTTTCTTGGATTCATCCATGGTTGGTCTACCAGGGGTTGAACAGCTCAATAAATCGCGTGTCGGTGGATGTCGCACATTGGCGGTTGTGACGCATATTTTGAGTGACAGGGAGCCGCAGCAGAGGGGTGAAAGAGCCACATGCAGCTCCAGAGCCGCAGGTTGCCGATCTCTGCTCTAGCCTAATGAAGAGAAGGATGTGACACAATAATTGTCTTCCAATACTTGAGGGTCTGACAGAGAAAAGAGGGGATGACTTATACTTCAAAGCAGGTGTTTCCAACCTTGGCAAAAAGCTTTGCTGGCTGAGGAATTCTGGGAGTTGGAGTCCGCCAGGCTTAAAGCTTTGCTGGCTGGAGAATTCTGGGAGTTGAAGCCCCTCCAGGCTTAAAGCTTTGCTGGCTGGAGAATTCTGGGAGTTTGGAGTCCCCTCCAAGCTTAAAGCTTTGCTGGCTGGGGAATTCTGGGAGTTGAAGTCCCCTCTAGACTTAAAGCTTTGGTGGCTGGGGAATTCTGGGAGTTGAAGTTCCTGCCAGGCTTAAAGCTTTGCTGGCTGGGGAATTCTGGGAGTTGAAGTCCCCTCCAGGCTTAAAGCTTTGCTGGCTGGGGAATTCTGGGAGTTGGATTCCCCTCCAGGCTTAAAGCTTTGCTGGCTGGGGAATTCTGGGAGTTGAAGTCCCCTCCAGGCTTAAAGCTTTGCTGGCTGGGGAATTCTGGGAGTTGGAGTCCCCTCCAGGCTTAAAGCTTTGCTGGCTGGAGAATTCTGGGAGTTGAAGTCCCCTCTAGACTTAAAGCTTTGCTGGCTGGGGAATTCTGGGAGTTGAAGTCCCCTCCAGGCTTAAAGCTTTGCTGGCTGGGGAATTCTGGGAAGCCAAGATTAGCTACAAGTGGCCACCGGCCATAGCCAGGCCCAGAACTGGATAATGAGTAATACAGGGCCTTTGCAAGACTCTAGGTTGATTAATTTTATAAGGAAGAAAGATAACTGTTTGAAGTCAGTTTGTTTCAGAAGAGTTGCGATTTTGTAGAACGACTGAACGGGGGAAACAACAGTTTCTACGAATCAAGTGACTCTGTAGCGTCACCTGGAAAAAAAAAAGAACTTATTTTTAGATCAATGGAATCTGGTGCCTATATTTAAACTTTAAAGAAACTATTTAGAGAGGAGAAGGGAAATGGTGGGAAGGTTTGATCAATGATAACAACCCGCGTTCATGACTACATGACAATTAAGTGGCTTTGATTTTGCATTTCAATTTACCGTATTTATTCCCTGCCCACGACAGGCAGCAGCGCTAAATCATTCTTAAGTGAAATCAAAGGAATGTGAATTAATTAAATAATGCCACGTACTTCATCCTGCACATAGTTATTTCTAGGGATCGGATGGTTCCAAAAGGTGCGCACCTCCTCCAATTTTACAACGGGATTTGAGTGGAGTAAATTAATACAATCCCTTAGAAAGGATGGGGAAAAGATCTCTTGCTTAATTCCACTGGGTTTGGGCTTTACAATAACTGTTGTTTGTTGAATTGGCCAAAAAAAATTTTTTTTGGCCAAAAATAAATGCTTTTAAAAGTTAAAAAAAAAGCCTCTGATGATCGCATGGCTCAGCTGGGATCATCAAAAAAACCCTTTTTTTCTTTTAAATGCCTCTGATGATCCAAGCTGAGTTGCCTGATCGTCAGAGGCTTTTAAAAGAAAAAAAGTCTCTGCCGATCAGGCAACTCAGCTAGGATCGTCAGAGCCTTTTGAAAGCATTTTTTTACAACTTCTTCGCCGAAGAGGTTATAGAACAAGTGGTTTTAAAAGTTTAAAAGAAAAATTGGTCACGCCCACCCAGTCACATTAATCCACCCACCCACCCAGCCATGCCCACAGAAGTGGTAGTAACAAATTTTAGATTTCACCACTGGCCTCTACCTCTACCATTTCAGAAGGCCAGTCATGTCATGGGGAAAAAAACCCACTTTTGAGCTTGCCCTCCCATCAACCTTCTGAAAAAAAAGGGGAGCATCTGGCTTGTTCTTGTCTTCAAGGCATGATCAAAGTGGAAGGGGCCGGTGGTTGTGGGCTGACCTAGTCTTGCCAAATACCTTAGTTTGCACTTGGAAGTTAATAGGAAGCCACTGTAAGGCCATAAAACAGATGTAGTATGTGCCCACTGATTAGCATCAGTGGGTACTTGGAACATGGCCTTCTACACTAACCATTTTAAAGGTTGTCTGATGTACAGCCTGTAATCTAATCTGAGGATGTGATCGAGGTATGAACCACTACAGGTAGCGTGAGAGGGATCTGGGAATCCTACTGGACAACCACTTAAATAGGAGCCAGCAGTGTGTTGTAGTTGCCAAAAAAAGTCAACACAGGCTGCATAAACAGAGGGATGGAATCAAGATCACGTGAAGGGTTAATCCCACTTTATAAGGCCTTGGTAAGGCCACACTTGGAATCCTGCATCCAGTTTTGGTCGCCATTATGTAAAACAGATGTGGAGACACTAGAAAGAGTGCAGAGAAGAACAACAAAGATGATTAGGGGACTGGAGGCTAAAAGATATAAAGAATGGTTGCAGGAATTTCGATATGTCTAGTTTAATGAAAAGAGGGACTAGGGGAGACATGATAGCAGTGTTCCGATATCTCAGGGGCTGCCCCAAAGAAGAAGGAGTCAAGCTATTCTCCAAAGCACCTGAAAGCAGGACAAGAAGCAACGGATGGTAACTCATCAAGGAGAGAAGCAACCTAGAACTAAGGAGCAATTTCCTGACAGTGAGAACAATTAACCAGTGGAACAACTTGCCTCCAGAAGTTGTGAATGCTCCAACACTGGATGTGTTAAAGAAGAGATTGGACACTGATTTGTCTGAAATGGAATAGGATTTCCTAGAGGGTTGGTTCCTAGAGGCCACATCAGGGCTGTGGTTGACCTCGGGGGGCCGGGTATGGTATGGCCGATTGGGTTGGTGTGGCCAACTGGATGGGCGTGGGCAGCTTGACAACACTCCCCAAACTGCTGGCATGTTTCCTCTTTGCATTGAGTAGACCAGGCCAAAGCGACACAGGGCTCTATGCATTGCATAGTCCGGGCTGCAGCAACATGGGCCATCCCCTTCCATTTTCCAGGACGGCCCCATGGGTCAGATCCGAACACATCCAGCCCGCAGGCCTTCACTTTGACACCCATGGACTAGAATGAGTGTTATTCTATTCTGTTCTGTTCTGTTCTGTTCTGTTCTGTTCTGTTCTGTTCTGTTCTGTTCTGTGCTGCTCTGCTCTGTTCTACTCTACTCTACTCTACTCTACTCTACTCTATTCCATTTCATTATTCTATTCTATTCTATTCTATTCTATTCTATTCTATTCTATTCTATTCTACTCTACTCTACTCTACTCTATTCCATTTCATTATTCTATTCTGTTCTGTTCTGTTCTGTTCTGTTCTGTTCTGTTCTGTTCTGTTCTGTTCTATTCTATTCTATTCTATTCTATTCTATTCTATTCTATTCCTTGCTTGCAATAGTCCATTTAGTGACCATTCAGTGACGGCACTGAAAAAAAGTGACTTATGACCATTTTTCCACAGCATCCCCATGGTCACATGATCAAAATTCAGACCACTGACTCGTATTTATGATGGTTGCCGTGTCCCCGGAGTCACGCAATCCCATTTTTTGTGACCTTCTGACTACCAAAGTCAACGGGGAAGTCAGACTCGCTTAACAACCGTGCTACTAGCTCAACAACCCCCGTGATCCACTTAACAACATTGGCAAGAAAGGTCGCCCAAGAGGGACAAAACTCACTGAACCACTGTGTTGTGCTAGCAACAGAAATGTTGGGCTCCATTGTGGACATAAGATCGAGGCCTACCTGTAACGGGAGGTGACTTTTAAAAGTTATGAAGGAAACTATATTTTTTTTTAAAAAAAAAATGATGTTTTCATTTTCCAGGCTCAATTTGTAAGGAGGGTGACACCGAGTGCTTTTTCATGCTTCTGGTGTCATGTCATTTGTTTGCCTAGATTTAAATGTCCCCAAATGTAACAGAGTTCCCAATCATGGCAACCATATTTTACGGAAGCAGTGAGTTATTTCTCTCCCAGGCACCATTCATCAGATTTCATTTATTTTTATAGCATTAAAGGCATTAGCATTACCCTTTAAAACTCTTTTCTCCTCCATTCCGCCCCTGTAGGAGACATTTTCTCTTTTGTGTTAGGATTTAACTGCTCCTTCTTCCCCCCTTCTCCCAAGATTAATGTTGCCTGATAAGAGAAAAATTATTAACCCACAACCAATTGTAATGTGAAATAAATGCGCTTGTCAAGGAAACTTTGGAACGCAGGCAAGATGAGGGGGGAAAAATCAAACCTACCCGTGGCCTTGTAAATACTACTTAATGTCTGTGGAGATTCTCACTCATCCAGGTCATGGTTGCCCCAGAAGTGCTTTTCTTCAAAAAAGGAGCTTCTTTGTTTTTGCTTGAAGGCGTTTCGCTTCTCATCCAAGAAGCTTCTTCTGTTCTGAAGGGAGGAAAACTTGTGGCTCAGAAGGTTAATTCAACTGCCTAACATGCAGGAAGCCCAAGTTTGAATCCGAGTAAGGGCATGGCTAGCTGATGAAAGCTAAAAAGCTTGAAACAGATTTATACTAGTCTCCCTTTATTTCTTTATCAGCAAAATATAAATTTGGTATATATAAATAACAGGGAATAATTCTATTAGCAGCTGCTAGTTATGATCCATGATTTCTAACTGTAGAATTTTTTGTTTGGCTTTGTTTTTAAAATGGGAAGATTTCAGCTTCTCAGATGCCAAAAGATAACAATGAATCACATTTCATCGACATTATGCTCTCCTTAAGAATTTCTCCCAAATAATTTCTCATTCATGTTGGAGAGAAATGGGTTGCATGTACATTGCTGTTCTTGTTTAAATTATATCAATTAAAGCTGGTCATTCCAAATGACCATAGCCGAGGTGGCACAGTGATTAGAGTGCAGTACTCCAGCTACTTCAGCTGACTGCTAGTTCAGCGGATCAAATCTCACCAGCTCAAGGTTGACTCAGCCTTCCATCCTTCCGAGGTGGGTAAAATGAGGACCCAGATTGTTGGGGTCAAAATGCTATTTAGTATACTGTCTTTGGTGTAAGCCGCCCAGAGTCCTTGGAGAGTGGACGGCATAGTAATATGACTAATAAATAAATTGATGGAAACCAGTGGCGAAATCCAAATTTTTTTACTACCGGTTCTGTGGGCGTGGCTTGGTGGGTGTCATGTGGCTTGGTGGGCATGGCAGGGAAAGGATACTACAAAATCCCCATTCCCTCTCCACTCCTGGGGGAAGGATATTGCAAAATTTTCATTCCCACCCCACTCTGGGGCCAGCCAGAGGTGGCATTTGCCGGTTCTCCGAACTACTCAGAATTTCCGCTACCGGTTCTCCGAACTACTTAGAATTTCCGCTACTGGTTCTCTAGAACCTGTCAGAACCTGCCGGATTTCACCCCAATGGAAACTTTAAATTTATGTTTCCTGACAGTGACAACCATTAATCAATGGAACTGGCTTTCAGAAGTTGTAAGCGCTCCATCACTGGAGATTTTTGTTTGTTTGTTTGTTTGATTGATTGATTTATATACCGCCCTACTCCCGAAGGACTCAGGGCGGTGAACAGCCACAAGATAAAACACATAAATACAAAATTTAAAAGCAGAATAAAACCGAATTAAACAATTTGGCCCAAGACAGATTTAAAACACCCTAGTAATTTAAAAAAACAGATTAAAAATTACATTTTAAAAGGGAAAAAGGGGAAAAGATTAGGCCAGGCCAGCCTGATGGAATAAAAAGGTCTTGAGAGCGCGGCGGAAGGTGCGCAGATCCAGGATCCTCCGTATCTCCGGGGGAAGCTCATTCCAGATAGTAGGTGCCCCCACAGAGAAGGCGCTCCCCCTAGGGAGAGTTTTCAAGAAGAGACTGGACGGCCATTGGTCCGGAATGGTATAAATTCTTTTGCCTGAGCAGGAGGCTGGACTAGAAGACCTCCAGGGTCCCTTCCAACTTTGTTATACTGTTATTAATTCCAACTCTGTTATACTGTTATTAAGCACCTGAAGATAGGACAAGAAGCAATGGATGGAAACTAATCAAGGAGAGAATCAACCTAGAACTAAAGAGAAATTTCCTGACAGTTAGAATAATTAATTGGTAGAATAACTTGCCTCCAGAAGTTGTGGATGCTCCAACACTGGAAGTTTTAAAGAAGAGATTGGACAACCATTTGTCTGAAATGGTATAGGGCAGGAATCTGCAACCTTAAACACTCCAAGAGCCATTTGGACCCATTTCCCACAGAAAAGAAAACACCGGGAGCCACAAAACCCTTCCTGTGCCTGACGATTTCTTGAGCAACCACAAAACCAGCATATGTAGTTGAATTGAACGTTCTGTTTTCTTCTGAAACTTTTCTTTTCTTGGATTTATCCATGGTTGGCCTACCGGGGGCTGAAAAGCTCAATAAATTGCATGCCGGCGGGTGTCGCACGTTGGCGGTTGTGACACATATTTTGAGTGTCAGGGAATCTCAGCAGAGGGGTGAAAGAGCCACATGCGGCTCCAGAGACACAGGTTGCTGACCCCCGGTATAGGGTCTCCCCTATACCAGGGGTCCCTAAGCAGAGTAGTGGGCTAGAGGACCTCCAAGGTTCCTTCCAACTCTGTTATTCTCTTATTGGCTCAGTGGCTAAGGTGCTGAGGTTGTCGATCAGAAAGGTTGGCGGTTCGAATCCCTAGTATAGGTTTCCTGTGTGAGCAGGGGGTTGGATTAGATGACCTCCAAGGTCCCTTCCCACTCTACTGTTACGGTTCTGTTATTCCGCTCCAAAAGGGGAAGAAAATGCCAATAGAATTCTTTTTTAGTGGGTTAGTAATTTATCGAGATATTTTTGGAGTTACTGCTGAATTGATAATGTGTCATAGAGTCAGCATTGACTCCTCGCAACCACACAGAAATGTCTATGGAGATTGTTAGTCATCCAGGTCGTGGTTGTCCTTTTTTCAAGAGGCAACTGGACTTTCTGGTTTTTTGTTTTGTTTTGTTTTGTTTTTTTAAAAAAAATTGATTTATATGCCGCCCTTCTCTGGAGACTCAGGGCGGCTTCCAATGCGTTAAGCCATAGCCTTCATAATTTTGTATATTTATACAAAGTCAGCTTATTGCCCCCACAAACTGGGTCCTCAATTTACCCACCTTAGAAAGGATGGAAGGCTGAGTCGACCTTGACCCTGGCTAGGATTGAACTCCCAGAAATTACAGGCAGCTGGTGTTAATTGCTGCCTTTAGTAGGAGGCATTAGCCCCCTACGCTACACAGGCTTTCTTTGAAGACGTTTCGCTTCTCATCCAAGAAGCGCTGAAGAACGTAGATCGAAAGCCCTCGTGCAATTTTAGGAAATAAGAAGATGCATCCTATCTAACCCATCAGTAGCAACTCCAGATGTTCAGATGTTGTAGGGTTGTCTATACATGTTGTGTGATGAGTGACTTAAAGGCGCATTGTGAAACTGACGTTCTGATGTTTTTGTTTATGAGGGATTAGTTACACAGCTAGTTAGCGTGCCATTGCGGTTTTCATCAACAACTGCAAAACGTTGGCACTGCTGCGCCAAGATGGGACACATCATGTATACACCATCGTAGCAAACGTTTGTGTTCTAACAGGTCGGCTAGCCCCACAGCGCAGGCTGAAACAAATATGTACCACCTTGACATTCACCCCATTATATTTTCTGCATGTTTTAAGCCTGACGCCAGACTTCAATTACTGCACTGCTGACAATGTTTTCCTAATTCTGTTTATGCTCTTTCTAGAGCGTGGGTCCATTTATTAATGGGCGGAAAAGAGGAATTGTGTGTGATCAAATACTATGCATTCTCTGTGAAGAAATGTCAGGTGTGCTAAGATTTGGTACTGAATTAAACCTCAAAATAGAATCTTTGATAAAATTGTGCTTCAAAATTTGGAATGAAAGCTGATGTGCATTGCCTTATACCAATTCCTTCCTTCCTTCCTTCCTTCCTTCCTTCCTTCCTTCCCCCCTCCCTCCCTTTCTCTCTCCCTCCATTCCTCTCCCTGTTCTTCCTTCCTCCCTCCCTCTCTCCCTCCCTCCTTTTTCCTTCCTTCCCCACCCTCCCTTTTCCTTCCTTCCTTCCTTCCTTCCTTCCTTCCTTCCTTCCTTCCTTCCTTCCTTCTCCCTTTCTCTCTCCCTCCATTCCTCTCCCTCTTCTTCCTTCCTTCCTTCCTTTCCCACTCCCTCCCTCCCTCTCTCTCTCCCTCCCTCCTTTTTCCTTCCTTCCTTCCTTCCTTCCTTCCTTCCTTCCTTCCTTCCTTCCTTCCTTCCTTCCTTCCTTCCTTCCTTTCCCTCCCTGCCTTTTAAAGGAAACAGGAATTTTACCAGCATCTCCAAACACAATCTATGATGCAGTACCAGTGAATTTAAACAACAATAACAAAATTGAAAACTGAATTAACACCAGGAATATTTCAGTGAAAATTGAACCTGGTAAAATTCAGAGTAATCAATGGATTTCTCTAAATGATATACTACTTTTCACTTTGGGTCAAAACTGCTCAGGCTAGATGATAGAAAGATAGAAAGATAGAAAGATAGAAAGATAGAAAGATAGAAAGATAGATAGATAGATAGATAGATAGATAGATAGATAGATAGATAGATAGATAGATAGATAGATAGACAGACAGACAGATACCATACATATGGATGTGTTTGTGTGTAATATGTGTGTGTGTGTGTGTGTGTGTGTAAACATATCCTTAAAAGGGTAGTAGCGACATTTCAACGAAATCGCATTCGTCATCTTCTGGCTGATGTAATATATATATATATATATTACAGTACCTCCATCTCTTTTTGCTCATGCAGCATCCTCATAATTTCAAACTAGAATGGATAATCTCTTTATTACTAAATTATGCTGTCAGCTTTGAACTCCGCGAGGACCTTCATTCAATAATTATTTTTTTAAAGTTCTTTCCATCTTGCCTCTGAATAAATTTGTATATATATATATATATATTTCTTTTTAAGCAAAAGCAAATTCTGCATCAAATGACGCTGGGTAGAGTCAAGAGGTCCATTTTTTTCCCAGCATAGAAAGAACCACCAGCCTTTGAAAAAAATGGCAGAAAAAAAAAGAAAAAAGAGAGAAAAAAGAGAGAAAAGAAGAGATGGGCTGCAAACACACTTAAATACATTGTATTTATAAACTCACACTTTATACAACTATATCATAGATGCATCTCTCATTGCCAGCTCCTCCCTTATTTTATTCTGTTTCCTTAAATATCTCCATATCCTACAAAATGACACAGATGTGTTAGGAAATTCCTATTGAACAAATGAAGCCAAACCAAATCCTCATTTAGTCCTTTTTTGCCCGTTTGTTTTTTTTCCCCTGGGATTTATTTTTTCCCAGTGAGATTACGCGTTTCATTTATTTATATGTTGACAGCTCTTTCTAATTGTATGAAATTATGGCAAAATGCCTGAAGGTGGGTTTTTTTTTTTTTTTAGAACCAAGACGAAGCCAAAATGGCAAACAGATAAATTAAAATAAAATATAAATAAATAAATAACAAAATAACAGAGTTGGAAGGAGATCCTATACCATTTCAGACAAATGGTTGTCTAATCTCTTATTTAAAACCTCCGTTTGAGCATTTACAACTTCTGGAGGTAAGTTGTTCCATGGGTTAATTGTTCTGTCAGGAAATTTCTCCTCAGTTCTAGGTTGCTTCTCTCCTTGATTAGTTTCCCTCCATTGCTTCTTGTCCTGCCCTCAGGTGCTTTGGAGAATAGCTTGACTCCCTCTTCTTTGTTTCAGCCCCTTATATATTGGAATACTGCTATCATGTCATCCCCCTACCTACCCTTCCTTTTAATTAAACTAGACAAACTTTATTTATTTATTTATTTATTTATTTATTTATTTATTTATTTATTTATTATTGCGATTTATATGTCGCCCTTCTCCCGAAGGACTCAGGGCGGCTTACAAGACAAAAAAAAATCAACAATAACAGTTAAAATAAGAGTTAAAATCTAATTAAAATTGATTAAAATTATTTCAGTGTGAAACCCCATTAACGGGTCAGTCCATTTGACGAAAAAGCCACGTCTTCAGCTCGCGGAGAAAGGAGAGGAGGTCGGGGGCTGTCCTAAGCTCAGTGGGAAGACCATTCCAGAGGGTCGGCGCTCCCACAGAGAACGCTCTTCCCCCGGGATTCGCCAGCCGACATTGTTTGGCTGACGGCACCCTGAGGAAGCCCGCTCTGTGAGAGCGCACTGGACGATGGGAGGATGGCAGGAGGTGGTCCTGCAAGTACCCCGGGCCTAAGCCCTGTAGGGCTTTATAGGTAAGCACCAGCACCTTGAAACGAACCCGGAGAACCACCGGCAGCCAGTGCAGCTTGCACAGGAGAGGTGTTACACGGGCGTAGCTTGAGGCTCCCGTAACAACCCGCGTGGCCGCATTCTGGACTATCTGAAGTCTCCGGGTGCATCCCAAGGGCAGCCCCATGTAGAGGGCATTGCAGTAATCCAACCGAGAAGTAACAAGGGCATGAGTGACTGTGGCGAGAGCATCCCAGTCTACGAAAGGGCGCAACTGGCGCACCAGGCATACCAGTGCGAAAGCCCCCCTGGCCACAGCTGTCAAATGCTCCTCTAAGGAGCATTGTTCCTTATGCTATTGCTTAGATTGCATATCCTATAACAGTTATGGCTAACGTTTTTGCCACTGCATGCCGAAAGTGGGGGGAGTGGAGTGGGGTTGCTGGCACACATACCCACACCTATAATTCTATGCGCCCCACCCCCCACGCATGCATGTGCAACTCCCCCCCATGCTCACCTACTTTTGCCATGTGATGGCAAGGTAGGCCCGGTTTTCGCTCTCCCCAGGCTCCAGGGCCTTTCTAGGAGGCTGGGGAGAGCGAAAATGGCCTTTCCCACTTCCCCGGAGACCCTCCGGAGACCAGAAACAGCCTTTTTCCTGACTTCCAGTAAGCCCAAAAGGCCCAAACTCAGCTGGCCAGCGTGCGCATGCACGCCAGTGGTGGGTTGCCCCTGGTTTGGATTGGTTCGCAAGAACCGGTAGTAAAACCAGTGGGAGGCCCCTGCCCACTGCCCCGGATGTCATCACCAGCAATCTGTGCATGCACAGAAGCAAGGTGCACATGCGAGCGAAGCCAGCATGCACGATACCTGTGTAAAAGTAAGTAGAACCCACCCCTGATACACGCCAGAGCTGAGCACGCATGCCCACCGACAAGGCCGGATTTTCCTATAGGCTAACTAGGCTTCAGCCTAGGGCCTCAAGATCAAGAGGGGCCTACATTCAAATTGTTAGCAAAATTAAAATTACACTATTCTAAAAACAGTGAACACTAAAACACTGAACCGAAAAAAATGGGAGGTGAAAGGGCCTCATAAGTGGAATAGCCTACGGCCTCTTTTCATCTAAATCCGGCACTGCCCACCGATATGACACGTGTTCCAGAGGTTCGCCATCACGATCCTATAATATTAGATATCATATCATATTATAGCTTATCAGACTGAAGGAGCTATTTCACTATTTTAAAACTGCACCCATAAAAAAAAATACCAATAAAATAACAACATAAGCATAAGGAACCACATCCATTATTTCTGAATATATGAAGTTAGAATGTGAACTAATTTTCGGGTTTACTTTGCAAAACCTTTCAGAGCGTAAGCTCTGCATATCAAACAGCAAAGATAACATGCTAATTCCATGCGTTCAAAGGTGATACATCCTATTATCAGATAACAGCCTAACAGTTAATACATGTAGACATACTGATTATATAACTTGAGTGTCACTGTATGGTTAACGTGATATCATCACTCATTGGGAGAGAAATTGGTTTACTGAATAGGAAATATTCAGCTTAGAGAGAAGATATTTAAGAAGGATCCATCAAGGCAACAGGAAGGAGACACGGAATTTATTTATTCGTTTAATTTATATTGTGTCTTTCCTCCAGAAGCTGGAGGCAATGATTCATAGCAATCCCAGTTCTTATTTTTCCTACAACAATCCTGTGATCCAAAATACTGATTGTTCTAAAGTAACTCAGTGCTAATACCGACAGCATAGAAAATTTGTAGCTCAGGGTTGAACTGTGAGGGCCTTGGTGATCTCTGAGATGTTTCATGACCCAACATGATCAGGGCTAGACAGGAGTGGAGTTTGCCACAACTAAGAATTTGACCTCCAGCAAAGTCAATGGGGGAAAGTCGGATTCACTTAACAATCATGGCTAAAAGGTCATAAAATTGGGTGTGACTTACTGAACAACTGCCTTGCATAGCAACAGAAATTCCCAATTGTCACAAGTCGAGGACTACCTGCACTACAAAATCCATGCTTTTTTTTTTTCATATTTCGTTACTGCATCCTTCTCATTCAGCCTTTCAATTGCATTGGGGCATTCTGTACTGCTGTTTAGATTAGGTTATGCTATAAGATACCGAAATATCATAATCATCAGTTTATTTGTCAAGCATATATAAGATAACAGGTAAAAGTATAAACATAATTTGAATACACGAAAAGAGTAAGTAAAAAGGAATATTAGGACAGGGATGGAAGGCACACTGGTGCTCTTATGCACGCCCCTTACACACCTCTTAGGAATGGGGTGAGGTCAACAGTAGACAGTTTGAGGTTAAAGTTTTGGGGGTTTGGGAAAGAAACCACAGAGTCAGGTAGTGCATTCCAGGCATTGACCTGAAGTCATATTTTCTGCAATCGAGTTTGGAGCGGTTTACCTTGAGTTTGTATCTATTATTTGCTTGTGTATTGTTGTGGCTGAAGCTGAAGTAGTCATTGACAGGAAGGACATTATGGCAGATAATTTTATGTACTATGTTTAGGTCAGACTGAAGTCAGCGTAGTTGTCTAAGCCTAAAATTTGGAGTCTGGTGACCTAAGGAATTTTATTGCGGTTAGAGGAACGGAGGACACTTCTCATAAAATATCTCTGCAACTCCATCCCCTTTTATATTTTCTGGCCCTAATTCCGTTGCATGAAGCAGAATTTAAGAAAACATTGTTGTGCTGGCCACCTCATATACCTACAAGGTGGGTGGCTGTATATGCCTTTTCAAAATAAACGAAATAATAAATAAAACAGATGCAAACAGACCCCAATTTCATTCTGCCTTAAGGTGAAAACAAAAGAAAAAAATGTATGTATTCCTACAGCCCCAATGTAGGAGATCTTTGTTTAAAAAAACTAGTGACTCGCAGCTATTTTATTTTCCAAACTAGGAGGGGTCTGGCTGCCAGGTGCGTATGACATTTTGTGATCCTCATTTATGAATAAATTGTTATTCATTGTTCCAAAAAGATGAGATGAGATAACATAGAGTCATATATTAGTCAGAATAAGGAGTCTACACTTTGCCCACCAAAAGTTATTCAAACAAAACGAAGTTATCTTGATTAGCTAATTGCCTTACATCAGCATTTTAGGATGTGGGGATTCCCGCCCCCCATTTCTTCTATTTTTTTCCCCCACCAAGTACTTCATCATTTAGAATTTAAAAAATCACAACCATTAAAAAAAGCAATTAAAAAGGATTAGCGGAATCAAAGTTGATCTTTAATTGGTCTGCCTATCTAGATCTTCCTTGCCATGATATGCCAGATAAAATTTCTGCTTTCTTAATAGTTTAATAGCTTTAATTATCCAGAACATAAGAAAATTCAGCCTTTTGAGGTACGGTACATCCCATTTATAAGTGGTCATCAAAAAAAAAAGTTTGTTTCACTCTTTCAAAAATTTTGCCTCAGCCTGCAGTTTTAGAATTCTTTTTTGAGCCGTGGAAGTGGGACATCCTAGGATTTTTCTGATGGATGTGAATAACTGAAATAATAATAATTTTAATATTATGAAACAACATCTATGGAGATTCTCGGTTGTTCAAATTATGGTTGTCCCAGAGTCGCTTTTTCAAAACGCGACTGGATTTTGTTTTTCCTCGAAGACATTTTGCTTCTCATCCAAGAAGCTTCTTCAGTTCTGTCTGAATGGTGGAGGATGGAAGGATTTCTATTCCTTGCAGTGCTCTGGTCATTAGTACTCTTGCTGAGAGACATTAAGGCCACTTGGAAGTTTCTCTACGCCCTCAACATCCACACCCCTTTGCACATTTCAGGTGACCCTGAGGGCACAGATAAACTTCCAAGTGGCTCAATGACTCTCAGAAAGAGTACTAATGAACAGATGACTGGAAGGAATATAAATCCTTCCATCCTCCACCATTCAGTCAGAACTGAAGAAGCTTCTTAAGATGAGAAGTGAAACATCTTCAAGGAAAAACAAAGTCCAGCTGCCTTTTTGGGGGAAAAAAAGCACCTTTTGGACTATGTTTTCCCCAAAATAAGACATCCCCTATTAATAAACCCAATCGGGCTTTTGAGCGCATGTGCTTAAAATAAGCCTCCCCCAAAAATAAGCCCTTCCTGAAAATATTTAAACGCAGAGCTGGAAATCAGGTAAGATGGCAAGAGGAGCCCCATCTTGCTCCATGCACCCCAAAATAATAACACCTCCCCGAAAATAAGGCCAAGCGCTTATTTTGGGATTCAAAAAAATATAAGACCGGATCTTATTTTCAGGGAAACACGGTGCTATGAAACAACATCTGTCTATCCAGGTCCTTGAGAAGGATTTGATAGGTGGATAGAAATACCAAATCCAGTCTAACCATCTGGCTGACTGTGCGACCAACTACCATAATAATTGCTTGGACTCAGGGGTGAAATGTAAAATTTGTTACTACTGCTTCTGTGGGCATGGCTTGGGAGGGGGGGGGTAATGTGACTGGCTGGGCGTGGCCAACCTTTTTTTTTTTTTAACTTTTCAAAGCATTTTTTCTAATGCTTTGAAAAGCCTCTCTGCCGATCAAGCAACTCAGACTTTTCAAAGCGTTTTTTTTTTTTTTTTACCATCTCTTCGGCCAAGAGGTTGCAGAAAAAAATGCTTTGAAAAGCCTCTGACAATCTCAACTGAGCCGCACGATCCTCAGAGGCTTTTTTTTTACTTTTAAAAACATTTTTTTGTTGGAAGAGGTTGTGGAAAAAATGCTCTTAAAAGTAAAAAAAAAAAAGCCTCTGATGATCGTGCAGCTCAGCTAGGCATGTTGGGGGGGGGGGGGCAGGGATTTTTGCTACTGGTTCTCCGAACCACCCACCACCACATTGCTACCGGATTTGGCGATCCGGTCCGAACCGGGTGTATTTCACCCCTGCTTGGACTAATTCTGGCTGCACAAGATCAAGCCTTAAGAACAAATGCATACAAAGCCAGAATTGAAAAGACAGCAACGAACAGTAAATGTCTTCTCTGAAATGAAGCCAAAGAGAAGACACCAGACCACCTAGCTGGCTGCAGAGAAGATTGCCACAGAATGATTACAAGCAACCCATCACAAAGTAGGAACAACACAGCATCAGAATATCTACAAGAAATGCTATTTGCCTGCAAGCGAGAACTGGTGGGACCACAAAATAGACAAAAATGAAGAAGCTGAAGTGTTCTGGGATTTTAGAATTCCAACAGATAAGCATCTGCCACACAGCATCCCAGGTTTGACAGTTGTTGTTAAGAAAAACAAAAATGTACGGATAGTGGATGGGGCAATACCTGGAGATAGCAAAACAGAAGGAAAAGAACTGGAGAAAAATCACACAAAATACGAAGACCTGTAAATAGAAGTAGAACGACCGTGGCAAAAGCAAACAAAAGTAGCACCATGAGGAATAGGCCCCTCTGGGTGCAACTCCAAAACAACCAGAGCACCATTTGAACACTATCGACATTGACAAAAATCCCCATCAGTCAATTACGAAAGGCAGCTTTACTTGGAACAGCTTACATCCTGCGACAATACCTTTTTAACACCCATCAAACAATAACATCTGACCTACCGCAGATCCTTGGGAAGGACTCAATTGCTAGACAAAAATGTCAAATCCAATCTAAAGACCTGGCTGACAGTGCCAGAATAATTTATTAAATATATACGACACCCAAATCCCAGAGATTCTGGGCTGGCCTAAAACCTGCTTTAACGGTAACAGAGTTGGAAGGGACCTTGGAGGTCATCTATTCCAACCCCCTGCTCATGCAGGAGTCCTGTACTAGGAATCCAAACTGCCAAACTGCTGACCTTTCTGATCGACAAGCTCAGCGTCTTGGCCACTGAGCCACCTAGTCAGGCAACCATTGTTTAAAGCGGTGTTCTAAAGCAATGCATTGTGGGATGGCTTTCTGGAATAATGGCTGGAATGGTCTAACACAGTGATGGCTAACCTTTTTACCGTCGCGTGCCAAAAGCGAGGTGTGTGTGTGGGGCTCACGCATTGAACACCCATACTTCAATGCCCCACCCATGTCCAACCCCCTGCACATGCATGCATGACCTCCCCCGTGCTCCCCCCGCTTTTGGCACGCGACAGCAAAAAGGTCACCAGTGAGCCCAGTAGGCCCGTTTTTCACCCTCCCCAAGCTCCAGAGGCTTTCTTGGAGCCTGGGGAGAGCGAAAATGGCCTCCCTCAGCCTGCCGGAGACCCTCTGGAGGCCAGAAATGGCCAGTTTCCCGACTTCCGGTGGGCCCGGAAGGCCTGAAAATCAGCTGGCCAGCACGCACATGCACTAAGGCAACGCTCGCGTGCCCACAGATATGGCTTCATGTGCCACCTGTGGCACAGGTGCCATAGGTTCGCCAGCATGGGACTAGCGTCTTGCTAGGAGAAGGAGATCTAGAATGGTTTGGTCTACAGCAGGGCTGTCAAACTCAATTTCATTGAGGGCCGCATCAGGGTTGTGTTTGACCTTGTGGGGGGAGGATGGACATGGCCAGGGTGGGGTAGCCAGCTTGACCTCACTCATGTCGGGGGCACCTATGGTGGGCTGAGTGCTCTACCAGCAAAAACAGGCTCCCGAGGAGCCCCGTTTTTGGCTGCAATGGCTTCCTGCAACCCTCTGCCAGTCAAAATGGAGTTCCGTTTTTGCTGGCAGAAGCACCAGATCTAAGCACCCTGCTAGCCAGATCTGGGCCCTGGGCCTTGAGTTTGACACCTCTGGTCTACAGCCAAAGGAAAACAAACTCTGCCTCGGTTTCTGTGCAAAGAAATTGGGTGATTGGATTTATCTAAACCAGGGCTCTCCAAACTTAGTTACTTCAAGATTTGTGGACTTCGACTCCCAGAATTCCCCAGCCAATATCAAAGGAATTCTGGGAGTCGAAGTCTACACGTCTTAAAGTTTGGAGCACCTTATTCTGGAGTTAGCTACATTATCTCCTCCCTCCAATTTCTTTGGCTCGCTTATTAATCTTTTTCTGCCCTTTGGATAATAGAGCCTCCCCCAACAGGGTGTGCCCGCATATAGCTTGCCAAGATTTAATTCCGAAGCATCCCTAGATTTAACATTCAGATGGAAGATAGGAAAGTCTTGAGTTGGTGGCTTCTCCAGTTCTAGAGAACTTTGGCTCCACTCTGATCGTTCTCTTGGTATGAAGAGACTCCCCAGACAACAATGGTCCATCAGACCATTCGTTATGTTTCCATCATGAAAAGCTCATTTCATTTCATTTCCCTCCTCCCCTTCTCCAGTTCTACTATCCTTCTATCGCTATAGCAACCATCCCCTCGTGGCTGCAATCAAGGGGAAAAAATGAGTTGTAATTAATTCCTTAGAAATGGAAATGAAAGGGTGACTGTCAATCAGACTGAACACATTTCCAAAATTGAATAAAACCCTTCCTTCCTTCCTTCCTTCCTTCCTTCCTTCCTTCCTTCCTTCCTTCCTTCCTTCTTTCCTTCCTTCCTTTTCTTTCTCTCACTCCCTCACTCCTTCCCCTATCTCCTCTACCTCTTTCTCTCTCTCCTTCCTTCCTTTCTTCCTTCCTTCCTTTCTCTCACTCCCACACTCCTTCCCCTTTCTATCTCCCCTACCTCTTTCTCTCTCTCTCCTTCCTTCCTTTCTTCCTTTCTCTCACTCCTTCCCCTTTCTATCTCCCCTACCTCTTTCTCTCTCTCTCCTTCCTTCCTTCTTTCTTTCTCTCACTCCCTCACTCCTTTCCCTTTCTATCTCGACTACCTCTTTCTGTCTCTCTCTCCTTCCTTCCTTCCTTCCTTCCTTCCTTCCTTCTTTCTTTCTCTCACTCCCTCACTCCTTCCTCTTTCTATCTCCCCTACCTCTTTCTCTCTCTCTCTCTCTCCTTCCTTCCTTTCTTCCTTCCTTCCTTCCTTCCTTCTTTCCTTCCCTCCCTCCCTCCCTTCCCCCTTTTCCAGTGACTACACTACTTAAATTTATACCCATACGCTACAATAAATGCATTCCTGAGTCCATTTCTGTCCATATACATTCTTTGGACATGCTTATATAATCTATTCCTTTTCTACCAGGGGTTGGTTCTCCTTACCTTTACTACTGGTTCGCAACAGGATCGCGCACACCGACTCTCTTTGCTCATGCACGCGCCAAGCTTCTGCACATGCGCTTATCACCTACGATGACATCCAGGGCAGTGGGCGGAGCCTCCCGCCGGTTTTACTATCGGTTCTTGTGACCTGGTCCGGGGGCAACCCACCACTGTTTTCTCCCCATCTGACTGTAGGTATGTCTCACTTCCTCTTTCTTTCTGTGCATTTCAAACAAGATAAGCTAGTTCCTTCTTACTTTCCAATTTTCTCACTTGAGGAAATCTACCATATTTTAAGGAATAGTTTAATTGTTCTAATTTCTCTTTACTTCTAGGTTGCTTCTCTCCTGGATTAGTTTCCACCCATTGCTTCTTGTCCTGCCTTCAGGTGCTTTGGAGAATAGCTTGACTCCCTCTTCTTTGTGGCAACTCCTCAAATAATGGAACACTATTATCATGTCACCCCTAGTCCTTCTTTTCACTAGACTAGACGTATCCAATTCCTGCAACCGTTCTTCATATTAACCTCCAATCCCCTAATCATCTTTGTTGCTTTTCTCTGCACTCTTTGTAGAGTCTCTACATCATTTTTATAACCGTTTAAGTCGAGCTTGTTAGCTTTAGACCCGCAAGAATTCAAGTAAGGCCTCCTCTACTTCTTCCCTTGCAACGGTTTCTGAGCCAGTCGAACTAAGAAATTATAGAAGTTGAGTGAGAACAAAACTATTGATCTCAAACTCTGTCAATGGGCTCCCCAAGGATCATTGACAGATTACCATGTCAACAGCAGCCTGAACTCCATGGACCTCTGCTCACTGAGGATTCTTATCCGGTGTCTTCATCTTTTATGTCCTGGAGCACATTTTGATTTTGGTAATTAAACCTGAAGTATGAACATGTATGTAGCTCTAAGGGGGGAATCTTACCCCTGGCTGAGAATCCCTTGAGAGTTCATTATTACAACAATTTCCATAGAAAGAATAACAGGATATATGTACTGGACATAGCAGGAATGGAGTAAGTTGACCTTGGAGATCTTTATGAATTTCCACTTCCTTCCTAGCCAGCTCAAGGGAAAGAGACTTGCTGGATACATTAGCTTAGAATTTTTTGGGACTAACATACAAGTCACTTAATTCAGGGGGTTTTTTTTCCCCTTTAATGACACTGTCATTTGGAGTGATTAGATAGAACTGAACATTTACTGGCCAATTGCCCTTCCTCATGCCTATGTAGAGTTCACAGCAGATATTTTCCCATGTATGGTATCTCATAGTTTTAGTAGTACCGATAAAAGAGAATAGTTGTAGCTCAGGATTGAACTGTGGGGGTCCTTGGAGCTCTCCTTGGTATTTTTCTTGCAGATGTTTCATGACCCAACAGGGTAACATCATCAGTACTAGAAGAGAGTGGAGTTTGCAGAGTGGAAGAGGAAGAGGAGGAAGACTGTGCAGTCCTTGGTGCTCTCTGAGCTTGGTTGTTTTCTTCCAGATGTTTCAATACCCAACTAGGTAACATCATCAGTGTTAGAAGGGAGTAGAGTTCGTTCTCTGTTTACATACAGGTTTTGGTGGCTCCTTGATTAGGCTACAGTAAAGATTTCCTCAAACGTGGGAATTTCACACTTCATTATAAAACAATGCTCCATTGATCTAGTTTCTTCATGAGCTGCTACAATTTTTTTAAAAAATAATTTTTATTAAACATTTTTTTAAACAAAAAAGAATCTTTTACAATTTTCTTCTTTTCAACAATTTCACATCGGTAAATATTTCTTACATAACAATTTTTTCTCCCTTATTTCAATTTATCCTTTATACATATTGATATATTAATATCAATATTAATATTGATATTATATATATCAATATTATATTAATATTGATTTATTTACATATACATATAACATTTACATATACATACAGTATATACATATAGATAACAGTGTACACAATTTTGTTCCTATGATCTGCATCTGTTCTGTTTCCTCTTGTTTGTTCCTGCATTTCCACTCCTATATCCTCCTCATTTACTCTTTCCTTGCCTTTTATCCCTCTCCTTTAACCATTCATACCATTTCTCCTACACTATATAATATTCTGTTTCCTCCTTTTCTTTTTATTTCCTTTGTAAATTTGTCCATTTCTGCACACTCCAAAACTTTTCTAATCAGATTGTCTTCCGTTGGTATATTGTTATTTTTCCAATTTTGTGCATATATTATTCTTGCTGCTGTTATAATATGTATAATTAAATATTGTATTTTTTTTCGTAAATCCCTGGGGGTATTCCTAATAAAAATATTTCTGGCTTCATCTCTATATGCTGTTCGGTTATCTCTTCTAATTGTATTCTAATTTTACTCCAATATTGTTTTGCTTTGGGGCACATCCACCACATGTGGTAGTATGTTCCCTGATGTTTACATCTCTAGAACATTGATGGGGTGTTGGGGAACATTTTGGCCAGCCTTGCTGGTGGAAGATACCACCTATAGAACATTTTGTACATATTTTCTTTATAGGTTACAGACATTGTCAATTTGTAATTTTTGTTCCATAATTTCTCCCATTTATCCAATTCAATGTTATATCTGAATTTTTTAGCCCAAATTATCATGTTTTCTTTAACTACCTCCTCCTCCATTTTGTATCTTAATAAATAATTATATGTTTTTTTTTAAAATGCGGGTTGTTGGGGTTTTTTTGAGAACTCCATGCCATAGGCAAAATGGCTTGGTTTCTCCAGTAAGTGCGCAAGAGACACATTTTGTGCCTTTCAGTGATTAGGGCCTTGGGTAAGATGGATGACAGCGTAAGCAACATACATAATTGGCTTGAGACCTCTGTTTACATCCAGATCAAGAATGACAGTGTGGGTTCCAAGTTGTGCTGATTTGTTTTTCTGTTACAAATTGGCCTGATGTCTTGCAACAACTCTTATCAGCCCAGCCCCATTTTTTATTCTGCTGGAGTTTGGGCCAACATGGAGTTTTGCAGATTCAAGTCAAAACATATACCTTGAAACAAGACTAAAAAGAAGCAAAATGGACTCCCTTAGGCCTTATCATCTGAATCCCATTTACCAGTTAGATTTCCAAGTTTTGGGATGCCTCTTGTTTACATCTCCAACTCCAGGTAAGTTTCAACCTGCTGAGGCAATCATGCCTGCACAAAGATATTATGTGGTGTTTTGGTTTTTTTTTTTGTTTGTTTGGATTTGAGGTACCGTATTTTTCAGAGTATCAGAGGCACCTTTTCCCCCCCTAATAGGAGGTGAAAATTTAAGTGCATCTTATACACCGAATGTAGCTCCACCCACCCAATGGCCCCTACCCTTTGGCCTCTGCCTCGTAGCAGTTACCTCCTTGCCAGAAAAAATAGCTCCTTTCAGCTTCAGCACAGCCTCATTAGCACAAGTTGATTGGCTTGGCTTCCCGACTCTCAGCTGATTTGCTCTCAGCTGTTATGCGCAGGGCTCTGCTGCTTGCTGCAAAGAGGTACTGTAAATTGCTGGAGCAGATTTGTTTTCCTTTGTGCTAATCAAGCTATGCTGAAAATGAAAATGAAAGTAAAGCAGGCTGTTTGCTATAAGGAGGCAAAATTGCTCAGAGGCAGAGGGAGATTTCTTTTTCTTCTTTTCCTCACCAAAAAAGGTAGGTGCGTCTTATACTCCGGTGCGTCTTATACTCCGAAAAATACGGTAGTTTGATTGGCCATCTGGGAGAGGATTCGCAATGGAATGTGTGTATTGTCTACCACAGGGTGTTGATTTTGGCAGGTACTGGCTAGTATCACAAGAGTTGCTCCTTGAAGAGATCATTGGCAAACACCTGCCCACAGGTGTTTCTCTGCATATAGGAGACTCTGGACTTTTGAGCTTCAAAAGCTTGGGAAAGGAAGGTGTCACCGGGCATTTCATTGATTGGAAGCCCTTCTTAGCGATTTATCAATGCAGGAGAATATTTGTAGGTCAGGATTGAAATGAGGGTCCTTGGTGGACTCTGAGCTTGGCTGTTTTCTTCCAAGAAAACAACCAACCTTAGAGTCCACCGAAGAACCCTTTTCTGAGGGGTTATTTCTGCCATTGTAATCAATATCAATAGCATTTAGCTTATAGGGCTGCCCCATAGTACTTTAAAGCACTCTCTGGGCAGTTTACAATGAAGAAGTATTATTTGCCTATTGCCCCCAAGAATCTGAGTCCTCATTTTACTGACCTTGGAAGGATGGAAGGCTGAGTCAACCTTGTCAGGATCAAACTTCAGGCTGTAGGCAGAATTAGCCCGCAACACTGCACTTTGCCTGCAGTACTACACTTTAACCAGGAGTGGGTTTCGGATTATTTTACTACTGGTTTGCCACGTGTACGTGCCCAGTTCACGCATATGCCTGCCTTCTGTGCATGCACTCTGCTCTCTCACTTGCCTTCCATGCACGTGCCCAGCCTCAAAAACATGCCTCAATAGGATGGCATCGAGCCGAGGCAGGTGAGCGGGCCCACACGTGATTTCTGTTATCAGTTCGGACGAACCGATCCAAACCATCTGAATACCTTCTCTGACTTTAATCACTGTGCTGCCAGGGTTCAAGTGAAGTTACGCACAATATTGTTAGCTGAAATGCACTAAAATTTCCAGAAGCAGACTAGAGTTGAAGATCTGGGCTGCAAAAAGAAATGCAGTCGATTGACAGATGGAAGCAAAGAGATAACGAAGAATAGAAGAGAATATTTGTAGCTAAGGGTTGAACTGCGGGTGCTTCTTGGTGCTCTGAGTTGCAGAGGAAGTTTCAGTTTCATTACCCAACTAGATAATATCATCACTGCTAGAAGGGAGTGGGGTTTGCTCTCTGTTTATATACAAGTGAAGGGTGAGGCTCTGCAATCAAGCAGTAACAATATCCAATCAAGGAATTACCAATAATCAAACAATAATCAATAGCTTAATCAAAGAACCACCTAGAAATCCCCACTGTCATTGATAGGGCAAGGCACTAGTATATTGTATACTACATGAGTTAAAAAGAGGGCTGTGAAAATATTTATAGACCCCTCACATCCTGGACATAAATTGTTTCAACTCCCATCCTCAAAACGACGCTATAGAGCACTGCACACCAGAACAACTAGACACAGGGACAGTTTTTTCCCCAAATGCCATCACTCTGCTTAACAATACCCTCAACACTGTCAAACTATTTACTAAGTCTGCACTACTATTAATCTTCTCATCGTTCCCATCACCCATCTCCTCCCACTTATGACTGTATGACTGTAACTTTGTTGCTTGTGTCCTTACGATTTATATTGATATTGATTGTTTCCTGATTGCTTATTTGTACGCTATGACTATCATTAAGTGTTGTACCTTATGATTCTTGACAAATGTATCTTTTCTTTTATGTACACTGAGAGCCTATGCACCAAGACAAATTCCTTGTGTGTCTAATTACACTTGGCCAATAAAGAATTCTATTCTATTCTATTCTATTCTATTCTATTCTATTCTATTCTATTCTATTCTAAATAGAGAGCAAACCCCACTCCCTTCTAGCGCTGTGGATGTTACCAAGCTGGGTTATGAAAATCCTGCAAGAAAATAACCAAGCTCAGAGACCACCAAGGACCCCACAGAGAAAAACGTTAACTCTTAGCTTACTTCTATCCTAACTCTGACAGATCTCATTAAAACCACAAGATCCTTCTTCCCTTCCAGACATAAAGATTGTCTTTTCATTCAGGCAGTTCTTTCAACACATTGTCCAAAGGCACAAAGTTAGATCTCCAAGGTTTCAGCAGGAATTCTGCAAAGGAGATCCATAACATCCATGGTTATGTTTACACGAAATGGTCTATCAGATTGTATGAAAACTAGCAGCTACGTTTTTACAATATACAAAGCTTAATTAAGTTTGTTGCTAATGTTTTTTTTTTAATAACCTGTTATGCAAACTCACTCTGGTTGACTTGGTAATCTATTTGCTCAAACTCACCAAGTGGGTTAATTAGTAACTGAACAATAAAATATTTTTTTTAGAATGTGCAGAAATGAATAGATTAACACTTGCAATTAAGGAAAAGGCACAAACTGTATATTTTATGATATGGGATTTATTTTATCAATGGTTAGATAACAAAATCAGAAGTTAGAAACATGGAAATATAAGAAAAAGATTAATGAAATAAGGGAGATTTAAAATAGAGAAGCAAATATGATTATTATTTTTAATTATTATAGAATTAATATCAATGTAATGAAGATTGTTGTAAGCATTATGATTATTATCTTTCAAACTCTTTATACTCAGACAACATACTATTTAATTGAAAATGAGATTTTGACATGATAAAAAATAAAAAACTTTATGCAAAATAAAATAAAATAATATAAAATAAAATATTATATTATACAACACATTTCCAGTTTTGCAACGACAGTGTACTGGCTGCATCAAATCCTTTTAAAGTGAAGTATAGATAATACTATAGATAATAGTATTATAGTATATAATAATGGTATTATAACCATTATTCTCATAGTCATACAGTAAAGTCTCTTTTAAATACATAATGTTATACGTCATAGTTATAACCATTATTTTCATAATTGTACCATAACGCTCTATACATTTGTCACTCAATACGTTTTACTCTATAGTCACATACAGTCCAATAGTACTATTGCTCACAATATGTATTCTTATATGGATGTGTGTCTGTGTGTGTGTGTGTGTGTGTGTGTGTTTATTTCCATTTTGTTAATTTTCTTTCGTTGTTAAATTACTAATGTCTGCACCTGTTATTTAA
This sequence comes from Masticophis lateralis, assembly GCA_030761175.1. Taxonomy (NCBI): domain Eukaryota; kingdom Metazoa; phylum Chordata; class Lepidosauria; order Squamata; family Colubridae; genus Masticophis; species Masticophis lateralis. The sequence continues at coordinate 7,288,717 of JAUDYJ010000006.1, read as the reverse complement.
CCATTTGTACAATAAGTCCCATGTTAAGTAATACTCTTGATTCCTCCTTATCCTTAAGTTCCATCGTTAAATATATATTCTGATCACCTACCATCTGATTTTACTAATGTAATTTACAGCAGGATCACCCTATCATCTCATTTTATGAACCATCTTTCTCAACATTTACTAACAGCTTCCAGCAAGCAACTAAGTTTAAGTAGGCTGTGTGAACATAGCTGACCAACATGATCAGATGAATTTAATTTAGGGTTCGCCTCCTGCCGTCTTTAAACCTCGAATATTGAAACACTGATTTTCATGTCTCTCCTACTTCTACTTTTCATTAGACTAGATTTTAGTCTTGAGGAAAAAATGTTGGGAGGAAGAGTTTTGGAATATCTTACTAAGGATTCAGAAGATATCTGTCATCCTAAAATGCAGAATATTTTTTCTGACAGTCTGTATCAGCGTGAAATCCACAGGTTCTGGAGAACAGGGAGCGGAAATTTTGAGCAGTAATACCACCTATGGCTGGCCCCACAGTTGGGTGGGAATGGAGATTTTGCAATATCCTTCCCCCAGGAGTAGGGAGGGAATGGAGATTTTGCAGTATCCTTCCCCCAGGAGTGGGGAAGGAATGGAGATTTTGCAGTATCCTTCCCCTGGAGTGGGAAGGGAATGGGGATTTTGAAATATCCTTCCCCCAGGAGCAGGAAGGGAATGGAGATTTTGAAGTATCCTTCCCCTGGAATGGGGTGGGAATGGAGATTTTGCAGTATCCTTCCCCTGGAGTGGGAAGGAAATGGGGATTTTGAAATATCCTTCCCCCAGGAGCAGGAAGGGAATGGAGATTTTGAAGTATCCTTCCCCTGGAATGGGGTGGGAATGGAGATTTTGCAATATACTTCCCCCAGGAGTGGGAAGGGAATGGGAATTTTGCAGTATCCTTCCCCTGGAGTGGGGTGGCAATGGAGATTTTACAATAGCCTTCCCCTGCCGTGCCCACCAAGTCAAACCCACCAAGCCACATCACGCCCACCAAGCCCACAGAACCAGTAGTAAAAAAAATTGGATTTCACCACTGGTCTGTATGGTCCAATTGAGCTGAAGGAAAGTGCCTGAATTCAACCATAATACTATATCTTAATTACTGAATGAAGCCATCTTAAAAATTCCTCACCCATAGAAGCATATATAAAGTAAACAGCCTGGGTTTTTGCCCTTTATGTCCATCCAAACATAAAACAGGGAATATCTGCAGAACCTGGGGCCTAGTTATCAGCCGTGGCCATAGAAAACTTCACCAAAGTTTGTCTTCTTTTTTGCACTTAAGATCATTTGCTATCTTCAAAGAAGTCAGAATAACAGATTTGGAAGGGATCTATTCTAACCCCCTGCTCAAGCTGGAGACCCTATATCATTTCAGACAAATGGATGTGTCAGGATTCCAAGTAACACCCCCAACGAGAGGCTTGAGTTTCATTTTATTAGAGTTTCAAAGTTTCATTTTATTAGAGATGTATATTGGCACCTCTGGGGAAACCCCGAATCTGAAAGCTTCCAGGTTTTCCCCACCCAAAGGAAAGTCCAAGACTCTGCCCAGCACCCACACGTCCATCACATGGTCCAATCAAAGCACCATCCCAACTGGAGATGCCTCCTTGTTCCAGCCCTCCAGGTGAGGGCAAGGTGTCCTTGACACTCTGAGAAAGGAATGTTATTATGACTACATATCACCCTGGCTCCATTCAATCCTCCCTCCCAGTTTCCCACAGTAGTAAATGTGGCAGGCCTGAAGATCCAACAAAAAAGATGGCTTCCAGGCCTGAGAGGCTGTCCAGTCTCTTCTTAAAGAGCTCCAGGGATGGAGCACCCATAACTTCTTAAAGGCAAACCATCCCAATGATTAATTGTCCTAACCATCAGGAAATGTCTCCTTATATCTAGGTTGGGTCTCTCTTTGATTAGTTTCCATCCATTGCTTCTTGTCCTGCCTGCAGGTACTTTGGAGAATAGCTTCCTTTGTGGAAGCCCCTGAGATATTAGAACACTGCTATCGTATCACCCCCTACGCCTTTTTATCATTACACAAGACATACCCAATTCCAGCAGCCTTTGCAATCGTGGCAGATATCTCTATTTTGGGTGTAGGATAAGGGTGGAGGTTCATTCTCCAAGCTTGTGGGTTGGTTTCCGAACATTTAATTATCAGGCTAGGTAACATCTTCAGTGTAAATTAAGGAATGTCCATATCGATGTTCTGCTTATTTCTTCATCTGTCCTTCCAATATTCTCTTTGTCCTCTCCCTCCAGGGCCATCAAACACAATCTTTTTAATCTTTTGGCCTTCTTCCTTCATGACCTCAGCTTGAGGTTGAGGCTGAGATGACACCAGAGGTGGTATTCAACCGGTTCGAACCAGCAGTGAAATCCAGCAAGTTCTGACCGGTTCTGGAGAACCGGTAGCGGAAATTTTGAGTAGTTCGGAGAACCAGCAAATACCACCTCTGGCTGGCCCCAGAGTGGGGTGGTAATGGAGATTTTGCAATTTCCTTCCCCCAGGAGTGGGGAGGGAATGGGGATTTTGCAGTACCCTTCCCCTGAAGTGGAATGGGAATGGGGATTTTGCAGTATCCATCCCCTGAAGTGGGATAGGACTGGGGATTTTGCAGTATCCTTCCCCTGCCACGCCCACCAAGCCACACCACGCCCACCAAGCCACGCCCACAGAACTGGTAGTAAAAAAATTTGGATTTCACCACTGGTTTGGACCGGTTCGTCCAAACCAGTGGTCCAACCGATAGCGGAAATCATAGGTGGTCCCGCCCACCCACCCTCCCCATCTCTATGCCATCCTATTTAGGCATGTTTTTGAGGCTAGGTGCATACGCGGAAAGCCAGGTGCATGTATGGAAGGCAGTCACATTCGTGAACTGGGCGTGCACACACACAAAGTGAGCGTGCATGCGACGGCGAACCAGTAGTAACATAATGTGAAGCCCACTGCTCAATGACACATTGACCCCATCCAGTAGTGGGTGGGAAAAAGCAGTTTAGACAGGACAACAGCCTTGTCAACTAGGAATACCCAAGTTGGCGTCTGTTTACCTTCCTTTCTCCTTTTCTCTTTTTCTTTGTTTTTTGCCCTGAGGTCAGAATTCTTTTGGCTGGCATTACCTGTTGAACATGCCTCTTCACTTTAATTATTCCAGACAGCTTTTTGGCTTCAGCTGCTCCTTCATTGGTTGCATAAATCTTGCAAATTATTACTACGGTGCTAAACTATAATTACTCACAAAGCCCAACATGTCAAGAGGTGTATTAATTTGATAATTTAATAAACACTTTGGTGCTCATGAGTATAATTATTACTTCCAAGCCAACACATATTCCATCTCCATGGGTAAATTTGAGTATGCACAAGTGTGTGTGCAGTGGTGGGATTCAAGTAATTTAACAAACGGTTCTCTGCCCTAATGATTTCTTCCAACAACCAGTGTGCCAAACTGCTTAGAAAGTTAATAACCGGTTCTCCCAAAGTGGGACGAACCGGCTGAATCCCATCACTGCGTGTGTGTGTTTGTGTGTATGTGTGAAAGAGAGAGAGAGAGAGAGAGAGCTTTGATTAGTAGGACTCTGTTGTTCATTAGATTATTAACATCTGAAAGGGGCAACATTTAGTCATCAAATACAGGTAGTCTTTGATTTACAACGGTTCGTTCAATGACCATTCAAAGTTGCAATAGCACTGAAAGTTGTGGCTTTTCACAGTTACAACCAGTGGTGGGATTCAAGTAATTTAACAACCGGTTCTCTGCCCTAATTATTTCTTCAAATAACCAGTTTGCCAAACTGCTCAGAAAGTTAACAACCGGTTCTCCCGAAGTGGTGCGAACCGGCTGAATCCCACCACTGGTTACAACCGTTGCAGCATCCCCATGATCCTGTGATCAAAATTAGGACACTCAGCAATTGGTTCCTACTTATCACATGATCCCCTTTTGCAAACTTCTGACAAACAAAGTCAGTGGGGGAAAGCCAGATTCACTTAACAACCGGGTTACTAACTTATCAACTGCTGTGATTCACTTAACAACTGCGGCAAGAAAGGTTGTAAAACGGGGCAAAACTCACATTAAGTGTCTCACTTAATGACAGGAATTTGGGGCTCAGTTGTTGGTCGTAAGGCAAGGGCTGCTTGCAAAAGCTCTCCTAAAAGAAGATCAGAATTCACACGTTACAGGTTGTGTACTAAAGGCCCAACAATAGTAGTATATCAACTGATTCAACAGATTGATGGAGCACGTACGTACATTACTTGTCCTCTTTTTCTGCGCGCAGAGATTGCTATCCTTAAAGATTTCAGGCCAGTCGTTTTGATAGACGTGGTTAACTGGAAGGGGAGTGAAATAAGCAATCGAGGGGGCCTAATAAATAAAAATAAAATAAAAATAAATATTTGACCACTTTCTCTTATTTTTTTTGAAAATGCCAACCTTCTAAAACAGGGGTGTCAAAGGCCCACAGGCCAGATCCGGCCAGTGGGGTGCTTAGATCTGCTCCACAGGAGCCGGCCTGGAAACAGCAAAGGACCAGACCACAGTGCCTCTGCCAGTGAAAATGTGCCCCATTTTCAGCCACAATATAGCCCTCTGCCAGCAAAAACGGAGCTTCCCAGGGCAAAACAAAGTAAAAACAAAACAAAAGGAGAAATGTTTCCCCTTTTGCATTTGAGCCTATAAGAAGGGACAGGAAAGGAAAAAGGAAAAGAGGAAAGACAAAGAAAAAGAAAAAGAAGGGAAGAAAGCATGAAAGGAAAAAGAAGGAAGGAGGGGAAGGAAGAAGAAAGGAGAATGAAGAGGGAAGGAAAAAGAAGAGAGAGTGTGCATATGAGAGAGATAAAGAGAAAAAGAGGGAGAAAGGAAGAAAGGAAGGAAGGAAGGAAGGAAGGAAGGAAGGAAGGAAGGAAGGAAGGAAGGAAGGAAGGAAGGAAGGAAGAAGAATGTGTGTGAGAGAGAGTGTGTGCATATGAGAAAGATAAACAGAAAAAGAGGGAGAAAAGAAGGAAGGAAGGAAGGAAGAAGAATGTGTGCGTGTGAGAGAGAGTGTGTGCATATGAGAGAGATAAAGAGAAAAAGGGAAAAAGGAAAGAAGGAAAGAAGGAAGAAGGAAGGAGGGAAGGAAGAAAGAAAGAAAGAAAGAAAAATGTGTGTGTGAGAGAGAAAGAGTGTGCATATAAGAGAGATAAAGAGAAAAAGAGGGAGAAAAGAAGATGGAAGGAAGGAAGGAAGGAAGGAAGGAAGGAAGGAAGGAAGGAAGGAAGGAAGGAAGGAAGGAAGGAAGGAAGGAAGGAAGGGGATTATAATGAGAGCGAGGGAGGCTCTCAGGGAAGTCCTGCCTTAGCACTTAGCCACCACAGGTGCCCCCCAACACGAGTCCCATATCACACGCACCATGGCCACGCCCACCCATGCCCGCCCACTCTTGGCCCCCTGAGATCAAACACAACCCTCAATGAAATTGAGTTTGACACCCCTGTTCTAAAAAGTTGGTTGATAGAGAAGCAAAAGTTTCATGTTTCAATAAAGACATGCCTTCATAAACCACATACTCCCAGTCTACAATTACCTAACTCTGCTACTGTTTGATGTGTTCCTTATCTAACTATCTGTCAGATCTCCAAGATATTGAAGGTGCTAATATACTCACCTTAACACTCCTTAATGCCCTCTAGGTGCCTCCCTTGCCCCATTGGACATTTTAAAAGAGGATTACATATTTGGGTGGGTGGGTGGGGAGAGAAGCATGCTAGCCTCCAACATCCATATTTCTAATAATGCTTATGAGGCCCATGCAAGATGGAGTTGGTTGGTTGGTTTCGTGGGATGGAAGTTCACCTTGCTAGAATAAAACAAGGTACAATTAGTCAGCCTCTTGCCTCCAACAATCTGGGTCCTTATTTTACTGACCTGGGACGGATGGAAGGCTGAGTCAACCATGAGCCAGTCAGGATCGAACTGCTGGCAGTGGGCAGACTTTGCCTGCAATACTGCATTCTAGCCACTGCACCACCAGGGCTCTTCAATATAATTCAACTTCAAACTCTGCCTTTTGTTGCTCCGTTCCAAATGTCCGGTTATCTACCTTAAATCTTTTCCATGGAAGAAACTTTTCTACCAAAGTTTAACCCAAGACATGTGAGTCTATTAAGTGTCTACAGGAGGGGTGAACTCTACCTACCTTCCCTACCATTTCGGAAGTGCACGCATGCGCCAACCCTCTGCACATGCACAAAAACCAGATTACTTCCTGGTTAAAACCAGAAAGTAATGACGACCAGGCGGGTGGGCAGAGCCTCAAGCTGCCATCGCTACCAGTTCTCCGAACCACCAGCCGTCAACTGAACCGGGCTGAACCGGGAGCATTTCACCCCTGGTCTATAGCTCTTTAACGCAGCTACATCTTTCCCCTGGATTTCCTGTCAGCTGTGATGAGCCGCCACATCATCCAGGGAAAAGATGCAGCTGCTTTAAAGAGTTAACTATAGAATCTGCTTTTTTCTCCTCCCATGGATGAAAATATAGTGGAAAACTCTGTACAGACTTAAATGCTGGGGTTCGTTCAACATGCGTAACCATCTTCCGGGTTCTCAAAATACTTCGATATTGAATTAACCAGACAAACTTGATTTATATAATATGTTAAGGCACATCTACAGGTTCACACAAGCGAAGGTGAAAACTAACCAAGGCAAACACCAGATATAATTACAAAGCTGTTAGTCTTTAACTTAGCAGATCAAACACGCTTCAGGTTACAATGGGATAAGTTACAGAGCCTTATGATGTGGTTGTGATGTACTTTAGCACCCATTTTTATCAGAACCATTTCATTACAGTGGTAAATTTTTGCTCTTTATTTTATTTTGCTGATTGCCTTATGAAGCAGTGGGAAAGTTGCTCCTGGCTTCCCTGATACGGATTTGTTCTCCTGTGTTGTGTCACATTTATGAAGCGGTTGTTTTGTTTCTCCAGTGTGCAGATCTGTACATGCCTCACTGCACTGGACCGCAGAAAAGTGCCCATTTTAACTTCCTCTACTTTTCCCAAAAGTGTAAATAAATAAAGAATATAGAAAGAACCAAAAGTACATAAAAATTATACAAAAAATGAATAGAAAAATAAGAAAAGAGGGAACAAAAGAAGTCCCAAAAATGCTTTTTTTAAAAAAACACAACTGGACTTGAAGATGTTTCCTTGAAGATGTTTTACTTCTCAGCCAAGAAGCTTCTTCAGTTCTGACTCAATGGTGGAAGATGGAAGGATTTATATTCCTTACAGTCATCTGGTCATTAGGAGTCTCTCTGAGAGTCATTGAGGCCACTTAGAGGTTTGTCTGCCCTCAGGGTCACCTGAATAGTGAAAATGGGTGTGAAACTTTCTTGGAACTGCTGAAAGGACTGTTATAAACAGAAGATAGGTGGTACCCCTTTATCGTACCCCTCCCTCTTTATTGAGAGAAGGCTGTTCAGCCTTAATGTAGATGGCCTCTTTGACCCCTCTTTCAAACCAATGGTCCTCTCTGTCAGGAAATGTGGATTTTGCTGTCTTCAAAACAGTGAGCCTTGTCTTTCAAATGCAGATGGACTGCTAAATCTTATCCTGATTGGGTTTCTTCTCCTATGTTGTGCCATGCATTTGCGAAGCAATTGTTTTGTTTCTCCAATGTACAGATCTCTACATGTCTCACGCCATTGCACTGCAGAAAAGTGCCCATTTTAGTCTCATCTTCTTTGCCTAGAAAAGTAAAGGTAAAGGTTCCCCTCACACATATGTGCTAGTGGTTCGCGACTATAGGGGGCAGTGCTCATCTCCGTTTCAAAGCCGAAGAGCCAGCGCTGTCCGAAGACGTCTCTGTGGTCCTGTGGCCGGCATGACTCAACGCCAAAGGCGCACGGAACACCGTTACCTTCCCACCAAAGATAGTCCCTATTTTTCTACTTGCATTTTTTACCTGCTTTCGAACTGCTAAATTGGCAGAAGCTGGAACAAGGAACGGGAGCTCACCCCGTTACGCGGCACTAGGGATTCGAACCGCTGAACTGCCGACCTTTTGATCGACAAGCTCAGTGTCTTAGCCACTGAGCCACCACTTCCCTCACCCAGAAAAGTAGATGAGGCTAAAATGAGAAGAGATGTTTGGTAGTTAGCATGTTGTGATACTATCTACTATTATTGTGACAACTGGTTTTAATCAGGACATCATTACAAACTACGCAATGACTGTACTGATTACGCTACTTTTAGGGTTAGTCATACTATGCGAGTGCAAGTTGCAAGGATTCGTGGTGAATTTCCTCAGGAGAATGAGGGAAAGTAAATTCAGACCAAATATATAATTTGAGCATTAACGAAAGGAAACATCACCCAAAAACACACTTGTTAAAGCATGACTGTTTCCAAGAGGTTCTTCTAATTAGATTCTTCTAAGTGGTGTAGTATATCCTGCCTAAGCAGGGGGTTGGACTAGAAGACCTCCAAGGTCCCTTTCAAGTCTGTAATTTCTATTCTGTTCAGCTGGGGCTGTAGAGGCATTGCTGTTTAAACATTTAAACCTACCACCTGAAGTTAACCAACTTTGCAGTGTACTGTGTAGTACTGTGTGCTTTGCAAATCAAAGGATTAATTTATCTGATGAGTATCTCTTCAAGAAGCCTCCTAAGTAGATAACTCAACATGTTCTTCCTTCTATTCAAAGATTTCAATCTAATGAATAGCTTTAGGTTCAATCATGTATTGGGAATGTCCTTAAATGCTTGTGGGTGCTCCATCACTGAAGGTTTTAAGAAAAGATTGGAAAAACCATTTGTCCAGAAAGGTAGAGGGTCTCCAGCTTGAGCAGAGGGTTAGAAGAGAAGACCTCTAAGGTCCCTTCCAACTCTGTTATTCTGTTGCTCTGTTTCTCCTCTGCAAAGTAAGGATGGTGTTGAAATGAAAATGATGATGATGATGATAATAATATATTGATGATGATGATGATGATGATGATGATGATGATGATGATGATGGTAACCACCATAAAACATTTTGTTTGTTTGTTTGTTTCTTCTTCTTGTGCCATATCCATCATCGGACGTTGGTGATCATGTTGGCAATCCTATTTTTGTCAACAGCTGCGTGAAAAAGTGCTGCTGACTTTTGTCCAAACCACTCCCTTAGGTTTTGAAGCCATGATGTTCTTTTTTTTTTTTTTCCATTTGTTTAGCAAAAAAATCTAAAGCAATTCGTGGAATTTCTTATTTTCTAATCTTTCTTTCTTGAGCGGAATATAGCAAGCACAGTCCAGATTCATATTCTGGATTGGCTAAATCCTTGGGCCAAAGATCTCCAATCTTGGAATTTCTAGGTATATGGACCAGTATTGAGTTTCAATTTTGTTTGCTACTGGTTCGCTTGCGTGAAATGCTTCTGTGCACACGCAGAGACTTCCGGGTGGATGGGCAGAGCAGAGCAGAGCAGCGCAGAACAGAACAGAACAGAACAGAACAGAACAGAACAGAACAGAACAGAACAGAAGGTAGGGTGGGGTGGGGTGGGGTGGGGTGGGGTGGGGTGGGGTGGAGTGGAATGGAATGGAATGGAATGGAATGGAATGGAATGGGATAGAATGGAGTAGGGTAGGGTAGGGTAGGGTAGAGTAGAATAGAATAGAATAGAATAGAATAGAATAGAATAGAATAGAATAGAATAGAATAGAATAGAATAGAATAGAATAGAATAACAGAGTTGGAAGTGACCTTGGAGGTCTTCTATTCCAACCCCCTGCTCCGGCAGGAAACCCTACATCATTTCAGACAAACGGTTGTCCAATCTCTTCTTAAAAACTCCCAGTGTTGGAGCATTCACAACTTCTGGAGGCAAGTCGTTCCACTGGTTAATTGTCCTAACTGTCAGGAAATTTCTCCTTAGTTCTAGGTTGCTTCTCTCCTTGATTAGTTTCCACCCGTTGCTTCTTGTCCTGCCCTCTCTTGCACCATTCCCATAGTCACGTGATCAAAAATCAGTCACTTGGCCACTGACTCATATTTATGGCAGAGTCCTAGTGTCATGTGATCCCCTTTGTGACCATCTGACGAGCAAAGTCAAGGGGATAGCCGGCTTCACTTAACAACCCTGTTCCTAATGTAACAACTGTAATGCTTGACTTAACAACTGTGGCAAGAACGGTCATAACATGGGGCAAAACTCACTTAACTGTCTCGTTTAGCAACAGAAGCTTTGGGCTCAGTTGTAGCAATAATTTGAGGATTGCCTGTATTCACAATTGCCATTTAATAGCAACTTACAAAGCAGTGGTGAAATCCAATTTTTTTTACTACTGGTTCTGTGGGTGTGGCTTGGTGGGCGAGGCTTGGTGGGCGTAGCAGGGGAAGGATACCGCAAAATCTCCATTCCCACCCCACTCCAGGGGAAGGATACTGCAAAATCTCCATTCCCACCCCACTCCAGGGGGGGATACTGCAAAATCTCCATTCCCACCCCACTCCAGGGGAAGGATACTGCAAAATCTCCATTCCCACCCCACTCCAGGGGAAGGATATTACAAAATCTCCATTCCCACCCCACTCCAGGGGAAGGATACTGCCAAATCCCCATTCCTTCTCCATTCCCACCCCACTCTGGGGCCAGCCATAGGTGGTTTTGCCGGTTCTCCGAACTACTCAAAATTTCCGCTACCGGTTCTCCAGAACCTGTTAGAACTTGCTGGATTTCACCCCTGCTACAAAGCCTCATTGCATTCTGGAATACATTTAAAGTTTCAAGTTTCAATTTACTGATGCTATAGCCCTATGTGATTACACAAAGCTTTATACAGAGGATGTTACAAAAAATAAAATTAGTCTTCCGGGTGCGATTTAAGGTGTTGGTCACCACCTTTAAAGCGCTCCATGGCTTAAGACCTGGCTATTTGCGAGATTGCCTTCTACCGCCAATAGCCTCCCACCGGCCAGTACGCTCCCACAAAGAGGGACTCCTCAGGGTGCCGTCGGTCAAAGCATGTTGACTGGCGACCCCCAGGGGGAGAGCTTTCTTTGTGGGGGCTCCCGCCCTTTGGAATGAATTGCCCCCAGAGATAGGTTTGATCCCCAACCTACGTACCTTCCACCGTGCCCTTAAGACCCTATTATATCAACAGGCCGGGCTGACGAGAGACTGAATTTTAAATGGGTATTTTAATTTTGGGGTTTTTATAAAAAAATGGCCAAATTATTTAATCTGTTTTAATTGTTTTTAAATTTTGTGGTGTATATTGATTTTTATTATGGCTGTGCACCACCCTGAGTCCTTCGGGAGAAGGGCGGTATAGAAATTTAATAAATAAAATAAAATAAATAAATAAACCGGGAATAAGTGCCATATGCCATCAGGGAATCCCCTTTGGAATTCATGGTGATTATTTTATTATCTAAGGCGTCTTTGGCAAATGAGGGCAGGGCACCCAATCTGATAAGAAAAACATGACTTTATCTTCAATATCTTAGAATCCGTAGATAACAATTACAACGCAGACAAGGAGACAAATCATCAATCTATGTTTTTATAGCATATAACGTATTTTGTACGCTACATACTATAAAACAGAAAACAAAAGTTTTGTTTTTAATTACATCTGTCATCAGTCAGCGATATGACATAATTTTAAGGCAGTAACTACCTGGGGCCATTTGTATGAAATTCTGTTGGCCAAGAAGCTACTCTCTGCTTTACAGTCATTTGTTTAGCCACCGTTTGAAGTTACAATGGCACTGAAAAAAATCTGAGTTACAACCAGTTGTTGCACTTACAATTGTCGTAGCATTCTCATGGTCATGTGGTAAAAAATGTGGGTGGGTCCTTCACAACTGGAAATTCTGGTCCCAATTTACAGTTGTAAGTCAAGAACTGCCATATATGGCTATCAAGTAGATTATTATTTTTTTTAAAAAAGTGCTTTTCTTTTTTAGACAAACAAACATTTAATATATCGGTTAATCCTTCCCTGTGACATCTTGGTGTTATCTTCCAAAGTTCTTCTTCTTCTATGAGTTTCTTGTGTCTTGATCTTTATCCAGTCCATTATACCAATTCATCACTAAAACAATATTCTAATCATCATGTTTTTGTACATAGTTATAAAGTTAGTCATTTATATCTCTTTTCCAACCAATGATTAAAATAATTTCATATCTTAAAATATTCTGACTCTTCTCTATTCTTAATCATCAGAGTTAATCTATTCATTTCTGCACAATCTAATTTTTTTTTTATTACTTCTTCTTCCGAGGGTATTTTCTCTACTTTTCAATTTTGAGCATAAACGGTCCCTGCAGCTGTTATTACATGTATAATCAAATAAATATTTTCCTTACTAATTTTTTCAGAGAGGATACCCAGTAGGAACAATTCAATACATTGCTGTGTCATTTCTTCCAACCAAGTCTTAATTTTATTCCAATAATCTTTAGCTTCAGAGCATGTCCACCACATATGGTAATAAGTTCCTGGTAATTGATGACATTTCCAACATTTAGCTGATTTATCTTTAAACATTTTTGCTAACTTCTCAGGTGGCAAAGCAGATTATTATTGAATTATTATGAAGCAAATCTAGAGATGGCAATGGCTCCCCTATCAACTGTAAAATATTCCCCTGAAATCAGAGGCGGTATACAGCTGGTTCAGATCGATTTAGGTGAACCGGTAGCTCCGACGATCAGCCCTTGCCCTATCCTTTCCTTTATTTCCTGCTTTCTAGCTCATCTCAATTGCGTGGCACAGCTGATCCTCACCCCCACACTGTTCTAATTACCATTGTTGACTTGGAAGATAAGCAGCTGAGCTTCTAAATGCTCCATTTTCAGCGCACGCGGGCTCACTTAACCGGTTGTTAAACCCACAGCATCCCATTACTGCCTAAAATCCAGATTCCCAGATCCCCAAGGTGATTAAACTAGATTGTAATAAACTGCTGGCTGCCAGATCCCTTGCGATCTGATTTCAATACTTCAAAGCATTGGAAAACCAGGAATGTATAATCCCACTGTGAAATATGTTTATATTAATTAATCAAGGCTTTATGACTATTATCTGAGTGAAAGTAGGCTACCATTTGCTTGAGAAAAAGCAGCTGAAATCCTTGGTGGAATCATCAATAGATATTGAAATATATATATATTACAATTTCCTATTCTGATAAATATTTATTGCAGCCCCAAATTTTGGGTTTAAGAAACATTTGAGATCAAATCTCGCTTTGATTGACTGTTAAAATTAGATCTGCATTCGTTTCGTATAATAAAACATATGCATAATAAATACATCCAACCACAGTTCCTGCAATCTTTTTAATAACATGTCTGAATATGTCAAACAACTGTATCTTTAAAATAAATGCTTAAAACTCGTGAACTCTTTCTACAGCAGATCACAAGATGGGGCACCTTGATATTTTGAATCATTTTTCAAAAGTTCAAATTTCATTAGGATTGCTATTGAATTTTCCTTCTCTACCATATTGGAAACATGTCAATTAACAGGTATTTATGATGGCGTATTCTACTTAGAGAATAAAATTATGTTTTGGAGCACTCATAGAACATTTATTTATTTATTTGTTTGTTTGTTTGTTTATTTATTTGTTTATTTATTTGTTTATTTGATTTATATGCCGCCCTTCTCCGGAGACTCAGGGCGGCTTACAATGCATTAAGCAATAGCCTTCGTACTTTTGTATATACCTGCTTAGTAGGCCCCTCCTAAGCGGTGTTCTTTTTTATACAAAGTCAGCTTATTGCCCCCACAATCCGGGTCCTCATTTTACCTACCTCAAAAGGATGGAAGGCTAAGTCAACCTTGAGCCTGGTGAGATTTGAACTTGTAGTAATTGCAGGCAGCTGGCAACTAAGTGCTACTTTAACAGCACTTAGTCCACTGCTCCACCAGGCTCTGCATACCAGAATTTTGTGAAAGTTTCATCATATGTTTAACATAAAAAAGTACAGATAGTTCGGCATTTATCACTATGTGTTTAACAGCCATTTGGAGTTCCAAAACAAGTGACTTAAAACTTTTCCCCAAAGTTATGACTTGGGGAATCATGTGACACTCCAATGTTACGTGATCATGATTTTGGCAGTTGGCAACTGGCTCACATCTACAAAGGGTGGCCATGTCCTATGGTCATGTGAATATGATTTGCGATCTTCCCAGCCAGGAAGAAAAGTCAAAGGGGGATGCTAGATTAATTTCATGACTGTCTGATTCACAACCATGTAAAAATGGTCATAAAAATTAGGTCCGGTCACAGGATGACTCAATTAATGATCACATTGTTTAGCAAATGAAACGCTGGTTGTACTTGTGGTTATAAATCATAAGTGTCATTTGAGAATCCAAAGGTATTATGGTTTCAATCCATTTTGAGCTGGAATATCAGTGATGAATGGAATGGAATGGAATGGAATGGAATGGAATGGAATGGAATGGAATGGAACGGAACGGAACGGAACGGAACGGAACAGAACAGAATAGAATAGAATAGAATAGAATAGGAGAATGAAATGGAACAGAACAGAACAGAACAGAACAGAATAGGAGAATGGAATGGAACAGAACAGAACAGAACAGAACAGAACAGAATAGAATAGCAGAATGGAATGGAATGGAATGGAATGGAATGGAATAGAATAGAATAGAATAGAATAGAATAGAATAGAATAGAATAGAATAGAATAGAATAGAATAGAATAGAATAGAATAGGAGAATGGAATGGAATGGAACGGAACGGAACAGAACGGAAAAGAACAGAACAGAATTCTTTATTGGCCAAGTGTGATTGGACACACAAGGAATTTGTCTTGGTGCATTCGCTCTCAGTGTACATAAAAGAAAAGATACATTCATAAGGTATAACACTTAATGATAGTCATAGGGTACACATTATATATGGATATTATGATATACTTTATATACACACCATCCAGTCGGAGCTGAAGAAGCTTCTTGGATGAGAAGAAGCGAAATGTCTTCAAAGAAAAAAAAACCCAGAAAGTCCAGTTGCCTCTTGGGAAAAAAAAGCAACCAAGACCTGGAAGACTAAGAATCTCCATAGACATTTTATATTCAGACATATAATAGTCTATGTCTTAGAAGATATATCCCACAAAAAGCAAAGTGGTTGGCCATTGCTTTCTTGGAAAAGAAACGTGGGAGGACACAGCAACACAGAACCGTCCTGTGGGTGGGTGCAGTTATTATCTCAATTCATTTCAGATTGTTGCTAAACAAGTAGTCCAAATAGGTTCTTCTTAAACCAGCTTATAGACTTACATTCTGAATGTCACTTGCAAGAAACAATTTACAAGTTTTAATCATCCTTTATCCCTCCCTCTCTTGCTCCCTCTCTTTTCCTTCTTTCCTTCCCTCCTTCCTTCCTTCTTTTCTTCCCTCCCTCTTCTTTCTTTCCTTCCTTCCTTCCTTCCCTCTTTCCTCCTTCCTTCCTTCCTTTCTTTCCTCCTTTGCTCCCTCCCTCCCTCCCTCTTCCTTCCTTCCTTCCTTCCTTCCTTTCTTTCTTTCTTTCTTTCATTTGTTTCTTCCTTCCTTCCTTTCTTTCCTCCTTCCTTCTTTCTCTCCTCTTTCTTTCTTTCCTTCTCCTTCCTTCTTCCTGTCTTTCTTTCTTCTTTCCTTCCACCCTTACTTTTCCTTCCTTTCTCCATCCATCCCTCCCTCCCTTCCTATCTCCCTCTCTGCCTTCCTTCCTTCCTTCTTCCTCTTTCTTTCTTTCTTTCTTTCTTTTCTTCTCTCTCTTTCTTTCTTCCTGTTTTTCTTTCTTCCTTCCTTCCACCTTTCCTTCTCCTTCCTTCCTCCCTTCCTCTCTCCCTCCCTCCCTTTCTTTCTTTCTTTCTTTCTTTCTTTCTTTCTTTCTTTCTTTCTTTCTTTCTTTCTTTTTCTCCTTTTTCACACCAATTTAGACTGGCAGGAATGAAAGAAGAAAAGCTAATTAAAAAGGGCAGATGAACGAACTTGCTTTCCCCCCTTTTCATAACAGTGTTGAACATTAACAGTGGCGACATGACTCTTTAGTTGCCTATAATGTTAATTACTGAAGATTCATTGGCATTCAGTGATATGATTCACAAAGACCTATTGTTAAGCAAATCTGCAGATCTGTTTGATTCAAGACAAATGAGTACCAAATGAGAGGGGGGAAAAGGGAAGGGAAAAGAAAACCCACGTGGTACAATTTTTAACTTTGCTGCTGTGTGTGTGAACGCTCAGAGTTAACCGAAGCCAACCTGGTGAATGCAATTTGGAGAGCAAGGATTCTCCAGAGAGATTAGATCAGCTACAAATTGCTAAATCTGATGACTTAGATAAAAATTTCACCAGAGGCTTCAAAAGAAGTAGGACAGGTTTCTTTATTGCTCCATACATGGTGAAGCGTGGTGAGGAATATCCTGCCAAGTGTCAAACTTTCTGCACTCATTTTCAGGGCTCGATCCCATCAACACCTTTAATTATCTGCCAAATTAAAAAAACAAAACAGAAACAAAAGATACAAATCCACTCAGGATCTACACAGATGAAAAATTCGTTGGGAAATATTACATGTGAAATTTAAATTCCTGTCTTCACTATCAGCAGGACTTGTTTACATTTTTAAAAGGAAAACCCAAAGCACCCCCCCAAAAAAACATGTTCAGGCCTTTACAAATTAGCACGGATCCGAAGGATTTCAAAAACTCTGAAAACGCTTGATCCATTTGAGATCCGGAGCAAAGTGATTTCCATCAAAACATTTCCCGAAAGAAGGTCGTAACTGTGAAAAAAATGTCATAAGTCACTTTTTTTCTAGTCTAAAGAGTGCTTCTTGCAACATTGTCTGTTAGGTTCTAACTTGCAGCTGGTGAAACGGATTGCCAAATTTGCGGTAAAGTTGATGGAAAAAAGGACAAAGTTGGTGCAGCAGAATGGGGTGGATTGTAGGAAAGATCATTTGATTGAATGCTGTAACTTTAATAGTAGTTTTAAGGCTGACTGGGTAGATGCAGGGGTGACATTATAATATAATTTTCATCATATTTAATTTGTATCTCAAAGGACTGTATTTTATTCCGATTTCATTTTAGATCGTATTTTATTCTAATTTCATTTTAAATTGTGCGTCATTCCAATTTCATTTAAATTGTTTTACCAAACTTCTGTAACAATTTGTTTCTGGAACTCTGCACTTTGATATGGACCAAGGGCTAATCAATAAATAAATTCACATTCACTTTTTTCAAGTGCCATGGTAACTTTGAACGGTGACTAAATGAACTGTTGTAAGTCAAGGACTACCCATTTCAAGATATTATGGTTGAAGAAAAAGCAAAACCTTTTTAATGCTGGTTTCCTTTTTTTTTTACAGGTAATACCTCGTGCATGTTCTGTAATGAAACATGCACGAGGTATTAAAAGTCCCCAAAGAGCTATGCTTAATTAAAATCCCCAAAGAGCTATGAAGCTTCATTTTACCCTGATCTTGAAAGATGACCCAAAGGAATCTAAGCAAATAAAAGGAAATTGCTAAGAAGAAGATATGGAAGAAGGTGAGAACTCATTTGATAGTCCATGAGTCACTTCGCTGCTCTTTATTCCACTCGAAGGTTAAATGCTCAATGCTTATGTATTTATTTTCCCCTTTTGCTCAGGGAGAATAAGAACGAGCAGCTGGTTTCAGCGTTATATTGATTTCTCCCCTCGTGCACACTTGCACATGGATGCACACTTTCTCACTGGGAAGGGGCAGATTGACCAAGCACCACAAGAAACAAAGCCTGCGTAAATTCAACAAAAGCCACCAACGATTTGATGGTGGGAATCAGTTTGGCTTAGCTAGCAGAATCAATTTGGAAAAGGCATCTGAGCTGATAAAGTAAATTAGTTTAAAAAAAAACAATCTTTGATTTGAGTCAGTTCAGGACAGATGGATGGATGGTTGGAGGGAGGGAGGGAGGGCAATAGCAAAAGCACTTATATACCACTTCATAGTGCTTTACAACCCTCTCTAAGCAGTTTACAAAGTCTTTACATATTGCTCCCAAACAATTTGGGTCCTCATTTTACCCACCTCGGAAGGATGGAAGGATGAGTCAATCATGAGGCAGTGAGATTTGAACTGCCAAACTGCAGGCAGCCGGCAAGGCAGCAGAAGTAGCCTGCAGTACTGCACTCTAACCACTATGCCACCGTGGCTTAGATAGATAGATAGATAGATAGATAGATAGATAGATAGATAGATAGATAGATAGATAGATATGAATGGATGGATAGACAGCAGGCAGGCAGGCAGGCAGACAGACAGACAGACAGACAGATGAGAGATATGGATGGATGGATGGATGGATGGATGGATGGATGGATGGATGGATGGATGGACAGACAGACGACAGACAGACAGGGATGGATGGATGGATGGATGGGAATGATAGGAGAAAGAGAGAGAGATAAATGATAGAAGAGATAGATGATAGATAGATAGATAGATAGATAGATAGATAGATAGATAGATAGATAGATAGATAGATAGATAGATAGTTATGGATGGACAGACAGACAGACATGGATGGATGGATGGATGGGAATAATAGGAGAAAGAGAAAGAGAGATGAATGATAGAAGAGATAGATGATAGATAGATAGATAGATAGATAGATAGATAGATAGATAGATAGATAGATAGAGATAGATAGATAGAGATAGATAGATAGATAGATAGATAGATAGATAGATAGATAGATAGATAGATAGATAGATAGATAGATAGATAAGAGATATATATGGATGGATGGATGGATGGATGGATGGATGGATGGATGGATGGATGGATGGATGGATTGACGGATGGACAGAAAGACAGACAGACAGATAGACAGATAGATAGATTAGATGAGAGAGAGATGGATGGATGGATGGATGGATGGATGGATGGATGGATGGATGGATGGATGGAATAAGGGTCACAAGCAGTTGCCTACTTTAGGAACCACTTTATATTTCTGTATTAATGCATTAAAAAATTCAGAATTCAGAATCTGAACTTCAGAATCATAGGATGCTGACCCATGGCCCCTTTTTGGCCATCATGGTCAGATGGTTTATTTTTATAAACTATTGAAGGAAAATAGGAGGCTAAAAGATACGAAGAACGGTTGCAGGAACTGGGCATGGCTAGTTTAACGAAAAGAAGGACTAGGGGAGACATGAGAGCAGTCTTCCAATATCTCAGGGGCTGCCACAAAGAAGAGGGAGCCAAGCTATTCTCCAAAGCACCTGAGGGCAGGACAAGAAGCAATGGGTGGAAACTCATCAAGGAGAGAAGCAACTTAGAACTAAAGAGAAATTTCCTGACAGTGAGAACAATTAATCAGTGGAACAACTTGCCTCCAGAAGTTGTGAATGCTCCAACACTGGAAGTTTTTAAAAAGATGTTGGATAACCATTTGTCTGAAGTGATGTAGGGTTTCCTGCCTAAGCAAGGGGTTGGACTAGAAGACCTCCAGGGTCCCTTCCAACTCTGCTATTCTATTCTATTCTATTCTATTCTATTCTATTCTATTCTATTCTATTCTATTCTATTCTATTCTATTCTATTCTATTCTATTCTAAAAGAAGCAAGGACAATCAGGTCACCAGTTGATAGTGACCCAATGGTCTTTAGCGGGGATATATTTCCAAAAATATTCATAAACAATCCTTTCTATTCCTGAGAATAAAAAGTGAAGGCAGTTGAGCAACAAAAATTTAGGAGCTAACCTTAATGCTATTATTGAAGAGACATTATTGAAGTGTGTGTGAAGTGTGTGTGGGGGGTCTTTTCTTTGGAAGAGACCACAACTGGGGCCAGAATTTCTGTTGCTAAGCCAGGTGGATGTTAAGTGAGTCACAAATGGGGATCACAAGACCCCAAAATACTGCGACCATCATAAAGACAAGATCGTTGCCAAGCACCCAAATTTGAATCACATGACCATGGGCATTCTGCAACAGTCTTAAATACGAAGAGAGGTGATATATCATTTTTTTCAGTGCCGTTGTAAGGTTTAAACGGTCACTAAACTAATGGTTGTAAGTTGAGAACGATCTGTATGAGAACTGGTCATAAATTACTTTTTTCAATGTTGTTGTAACTTCAGACAGTCACTAAACAAATGATTGGAAGTCAAGGACTACAGTACCTGTAGTTGTATTAAGTTCCTATATTTCTGTACGTCCCATAAATGCCAACCTGTTGACTTCAATGGTGTCTACTTCCACAAAATCTGGTGGACCTGTAGGATTGAATGGGATCCCTTCAGCAGGGGTGAAATCCAGCAGGTTCTGACAGGTTCTGGAGAACCGGTAGCAGAAATATTGAGTAGTTCAGAGAACTGGCAAATACCACTTCTGGCTGGCCCCAGAGTGAGGTGGGAATGAAGATTTTGCAATATCCTTCCCCCAGGAGTGGGGAGGGAATGGGGATTTTGCAGTATCCTTCCCCTGCCACGCCCACCAAGCCACACCACACCCACCAAGCCACAACCACAGAACTGGTAGTAAAACAATTTGGATTTCACCCTTCAGAACAAATGCAAATAGGATTAGAGCTGTAGATACACAGCAGCTGTGTATCTACAGCCGGTTCTCTCCGGATCAGGCAAACTGGTAGCGGCGACTGCGGGAGGCTCCGCCCATGCATGAGCACTGCGCATGTGCAGAAGGCCGTGCACATGAGCAGACAAGGCATGCTCGCATTTGCGAACAGGTAGGGAAGGTAAGTAAATCCCACCGCTACACGGCGGCCTTCACCTTCAGGATCTCCGCAGTTAAGTTGCCTCTTGAGAATTAAACAGGATCCGCTGTTGTTTGGGAAGGCTTCACCACTCTTGAGTCAGGGCACGTACCGTAAAAAAGACACGTAGGAACAAGTTTGCAGATCAACAAATCTTTATGAAACGCCGACAGGGTGTTCAGGCAGAGCAAACAAAAACAGGTGCCATCGCAAAGACTTTTCTTTCAGATAGTTTTGAGCCAGTGTTCCAATTGTAATTTTAGTGTTAATGTAAACTGAGGAGACGTTATCTTACCTACCTAAATGTGTATATATTTCAGACACATTTCAGAGTTTCCCTAGCCAATCCTGTTTCATCTTTGTCTAGTTCTCTCGGGCAGTGCGGTGGTTCAGCGGTTAAGACACTGGGCTGGTCGGCTGGAAAGCCGGCAGCCCAGGTCCGAGACCTGAACTCCATGCGTGGGGTGAGTTCCCGTTCCTGGCTCCAGCTCCTGCCCACCTGGCAGTTTGAAAGCATGCAAATGCGAGTAGATAAATAGGTACCACTTCGGCAGGAAGATAACGGCTCTCCTTGAAGTCATGCAGACTACATGACTGTGGAAATGTCTTCAGACAGTGCTGGCTCAGTGGCCTTGAAACAGAGCTGACCACCACCTGGAGTAGGCAATGACCAGTGGAATAAATCCACATGAACGCCTTTACCTAGTTCTCTCTTTTTATGTCTAATAATTTTATTTATTAATTTATTTACTTACTTGTTTCTTTGTTTGTTTATTTTTTTATTTGCAGCTCACAACAATCCAGGGGTGAAATCCAGCAGGTTCTGACAGGTTCTGGAGAACTGGTAGCAGAAATTTTGAGTAGTTCGGAGAACCATTAAATCAGTGGTCAAATCCAAATTTTTTTACTACCGGTCCTGTGGGTGTGGCTTGGTGGACGTGGCAGGGAAAGGATACTGCAAAATCTCCATTCCCACTCCACTCCAGGGGAAGGATACTGCAAAATCCCCATTCCCTCCCCACTCCTGGAGGAAGGATATTGCAAAATCTCCATTCCCACCCCACTCTGGGGCCAGTGAGAGGTGGTATTTGCCAGTTCTCTGAACTACTCAAAATTTCTGCTACCGGTTCTCCAGAACCTGTCAGAACCTGCTGGATTTCTCCCCTACGTTAAATACCTAAATACCACTTCTGGTTGGCCCAAGAGTTGGGTGGGAATGGAGATTTTGCAAAATCCTTCTCCCAGGAGTGGGGAGGGAATGGGGATTTTGCAGTATCCTTCCCCTGCCATGCCCACCAAACCACGTCACACCCACCAAGCCATGCCCATAGAACTGGTAGTAAAAAAATGTGAATTTCACCACTGCGACAATCCATAAAGAAATCTTTTACCGTCTTTCATTTTTAATGTTTTTTTTTTAAAGTCTCATGTGTCATCCAGAACAGTGGGAGCACATTGGGCAAAAAGCATTTTGATGGAACTCTACCTGCAAATGTATTAAATGTTCATGAGATTGGCTGTATTATCTTTTTTCAAAGTACGTATGCCTAATTAAAGACAGGAATGACTGTCTTGGGAAATGTTCATACCAATTGCACCAAAATTACATAATTTAAATTCGGGACAAATAGAGAAGAGGTTATGTATAATACTCAGTTTGGAGATTTAGTGCAAAGGAAATTTACTGATATTATTTATTGATTTATTTCCCAAACTATATCAATTTTGTGAATCAAATTCACAAATATAGGAGCCTGTGTAGCGTAGAGGGCTAATGCCTCCTACTAAAGGCAGCAATTAACACCAGCTGCCTGTAATTTCTCTGAGTTCAATCCTAGCCAGGCTCAAGGTCGACTCAGCCTTCCATCCTTTCTAAGGTGGGTAAATTGAGGACCCAGTTTGTGGGGGCAATAAGCTGACTTTGTATAAAATATAAATATACAAAAGTAGGAAGGCTATTGCTTAACGCATTGTAAGCCGCCCTGAGTCTCCGGAGAAGGGCGGCATATAAATCAAATTAAAAAAAAAAAAATTCAAGTCTTTAAAACAGAGGTGTCCAGACTGAGTAATCTGGATGCGTTTTTCATGCATAAAATTAATCTCTCTCTCTCTCTATCCATCCCTCCCCCTCCCCTCCCCCTCCCTTCTTCTCTTTCTTTTTTTCTCTCTCTCTCTCTCTTTCTCTTTCTCTCCATCCCTCCCTCCCCCTCCCCCTCCCTCCCTTCTTCTCTCTCAAATTTTTATTTATTGTATGGCACATTCACATGACCTACACATCCATATCTCTCTCTCTCTATCTATCTCTATCTATCTATCTTCTATCATTCATCTCTCTGTCTGTCTGTCTTTCATATGTGTGTGTGTTTTTCTTTAAGCCAGGTTTTTCCTACGTAGGAAAACCTGGCTTAAAGAAAAACTCACATAAAACCTAAGAAAAGTAAGAATATATTTATCTATCTATCTATCTATCTATCTATCTATCTATCTATCTATCTATCATGTCTACTATCATCATTCATATTCTTCTATCATTCATATATCCCTATCTTCTATCATTCATATCTATGAATCTATCTTCTGTCATTCATTTTCCCCCCCCCTCTAACTAACTATCTCTATCTCTGTCTGTCTATCTGTCTTCTATCATTCATCTCTCTGTCTGTCTGTCTATCTATCTATCATTCATATATATATATATATATATATATATATATATATATATATATATGTAGGTTTTTGGTTATTCGGGTCTTCTCCCGCGTAGAATTGGAAGTATCTTGGCGACGTTTCGACAAAGTCTCATTCGTCATCTTCAGGCTGGTGTTCTCGGCTTCGTTCAGTTCGTTCAGAACGAAGCCGAGAACACCAGCCTGAAGATGACGAATGAGACTTCGTCGAAACGTTGCCAAGATACTTCCAATTCTACGCGGGAGAAGACCCGAATAACCAAAGACCTACATACAAACACCCGCGAAAACCTCAGAAAACATAGATAGATAGATAGATAGATAGATAGATAGATAGATAGATAGATAGATAGATATAGATATAGATATAGATATAGATATATAGATATATAGATATATAGATATTTCTTCTGTTATTCATATCTATCTATCGATCTATCAATCTATCTATCTATCTATCTATCTATCTATCTATCTATCTATCTATCAGATCTTTTTGTGGCAACCTTTTAATGGTGCCACTTTTATGGCTGCCGTTTTATAGCCGCCATTTTGTGGCTGCCGAACTGGATGAACACAGGTGTATGATGTGAATTTTGTTGAAACACAATAGGTACTCAAAAGTATAAGATCCAGAAAATGCTGACCTATCCCCAGAGTCGATTTAAACCTAGCCATGTAGTGCATTTTTCTGGCCTAAGAAAACTTCCAACGACTTTGTCTTTCCTGCTGGAATGGAATGGTTGCTTCCCATCATCTCCCAAAACGGTCTCGTCATAACTCCAAAATAAAAATTTCCTCTTTTCTCGTTGTTTGCTCCAAGAGGCACATCTGAAAAACCTCAAATGAATGGCACTTTGTGATTTACGACGAGGGAGGGAGAAGATAAGTAAAAAGATAGGGTGTCTCCTATAATTGAAGGTCGTTGAGGCTTTTCTTAAAACGAAAATTAAGAACAATTTGAAGTTACCTCATCAGAGATGTAAAAGGCCCTGCCTTTTCTCTATTGTGAGAAAGGCAGTAAAAACCCGCAGGCTTTTAATAATATTTTTTTTTCTCCCCTCCTTAATACGGTAGCACTTGACATTTTCAAAGCATGGCACAAACATTTAACTAATTAATCCTCACAATATCCATTTGGCAATTAAGTGCTGGAGATGGAGAAAATGAGATTACAAAGGGAAGCTCCAGGCAAATGCTCAGAAGCCATCCCTTATTTTGCATGGCTGAACCGCGGCAGATTTGGCCAAATGGAAAGAATTTTGGCTCCCCATGAATCCAGCCATGGTATAAATCTGTCTTAAAAGCTTAGCTGTGTGGAAACGTTCAAAAATCTACACCCAGTTGAATTGATTGTGAGATGAAGATTTGTGTACAGGTAAAGATAAAGGCTCCCCTTATACATATGTGCTAGACATTCTTGACTCTAGGGGGTGGTGCTCATCTCTGTTTCAAAGCCGAAGAGCCAGCGCTATCCAAAGACGTCTCTGTGGTCATGTGGTCGGCATGACTCAACGCCAAAGGCGCATGGAACGCTGTTCTCTTCCCTCCAAAGATGGTTCCTATTTTTCTAGCTGCATTTTTTACGTGGTTTCAAACTGCTAGGTTGGCAGAAGCTGGGACAAGTAACGGGAGCACACCCCATTAAGATCTATGATCTATCTAAGATCTATCTTAGTCTCCTTAGTCTCCCAATGGAAGGAAGGAAGAGGGAGGGAGGGAAGGAAGGAAGGAAAAAAGAGGGAGGGAGGGAGGGAGGGAAGGAGGGAGGGAGGGAGGAAGGAAGGAAGGAAGGAAGGAAGGAAGGAAGGAAGGAAGGAAGGAAGGAAGGAAGGAAGGAAGGAAGGAAGGAAGGAAGGAAAAAGGGAGGGAGGGAAGGAAGGAAAAAAGAGGGAAGGATGGAGGGAAGGAAGGCAAAAAGAGGAGGGAGGAGTGGAAGGAAGGAGGTAAGGGAGAAAAAGAGGAAGGGAGGGAGGAAGGGAGAGAAGGAAGGAAGGAAGGAAGGAAGGAAGGAAGGAAGGAAGGAAAAAGAGGGAGGGAGGGAAGGAAGGCAAAAAGAGGGAAGGGTAGAGGGAGGAAGGAAGGAAAAGAGGGAGGGAAGGAAAAAGAGGGAGGAAGGAAGGAAGGGAGAGAAGGAAGGAAGGAAGGAAAAAAGAGGGAGGGAGGGAGGGAAGGAAGGGAGGAAGTCTATTATTTCCATTTTAATGAATCCATCAGTGAACTTGTAAAATAGTTAAAACAGCAGTAGTAATAGTGAAATAGCAAGAGAGAGAGAGAGAGAGAGAGAGAAGCCAGCTTTTTATTATTCCATCATTCCATCAGATGAGTAAATGCTGGTAGAGACCAATGGCCTGGACAAGACACGAAGGGACATTCTGAGCACAGTGGAGCTGAAGGAGAGGCAGTAGCTGCCACGGAAAGGGCAGCAGGAGAAACAGGCAGCCCTTATTAAGCCAGAAGTCATGCCCATCCGAGAAAAATGGGCAGAGATTCCTTCACAGCAGGCTGGGTATAAATTCAGGATAGCACTGTGGATTCCTTTTTTTTTTTTTTTTTTTTTTGGAGAAATGACCCTTATTCATGCTAGGAGAAAGTGGCGATGCCAAGAAGCCTATACTCCATACTGGTTCGGAAGCGCATGCACTGCGTGTATCACTTACGCGCTATGCGCATCACATGCGTGCCCAGACCTTCTGCACATACGCAAAACCTGTGCATGCACAGAAGGTAAAAAACACGTTACTTCCTGGTTAAACCAGGAAGTAATGACATCCGGGTGGGTAGATGGAGCTTTGTACCAGATCGCCGAACCACCAGCCAAGATCACAACCGGACCGGACGATCCGGTCCGATCCGGGAGCATTTCACCCCTGCCTCGGAGGTCTTTTAGTCCAATCCCCTGCTCAAACAGGAGACTCTATGCCATTTCAGACAAATAACTTGCCCAATCTCTTCTTTAAAATCTCCAGTGTTGGAGCCCCCACAACTTCTGAAGGCAACTGATTAATTAATTAATTTTTTAAAAAGCACCAGAAAGCAAGACAAGAAGCAATGGATGGAAACTACTCAAGGAGAGAAGCAACCTAGAACCAAGGAGAAATTTCCTGACATCTAAGAACAATTAATCAGTGGAAACAGAAGTTGCCTCCAGAAGTTGTGGGTGGCTCGTTACTGGAGGCTTTCAAGAAGAGATTGGATAACCCTTTGTCTGAAATGGTATAGGGCAGGGGTGCCAAATTGGATTTCTTCGTTGGTCAGATCAGCATGGTAGTTCTCCTCCGCAGGCCGACAGGAGGGGGCAGGGGGGAGGTGGGACAGACACCTCCTGCAGCACCCTGTCGGCCAAAACGCGGTGCGGGGGGCCACTTTTGGCTGGCAGAGCGCTACAGGAGGTCAGGGAGGCCGAAAACGGGCTGCATGGGGCAGGGGTGGGATCTACTTACCTTTACTACCAGTTCGCAATGGGATCATGTGCGCTTGCTTCGCTCAGGGAGGCCCATTATCGGCCTCCCTGACCTGCTATAGCACTCTGCCAGCCAAAAGTGGCCCCCGCACCGCGTTTTGTCCGACAGGGTGCTGCGCATGCCTCCCGCTAATTTTACTACCAGTTCTTGCAAACTGGTCCGAACTGGAGGCAACCCACCGCTGGCACGGGGGCCTCACAAGGCCTCCACAGGGCCCATTTTTGGCTGGCAGAAGCACCGCAGGCCGGTCCTTTGATATTTTCCCATGGGCCAAATTTAAGCACCGGGCCGGATCTGGCCCACGGGCCTTGAGTTTGACACCCCTGGTAAAGCTTGAGCAGGGGTTGGACTACATGACCTCCCAGGTGCCTTCCAGCTCTGATCTTTTATGATCACACCTGGCAAAGGCTTAACCTGTTGTCTGTTCGCAATCTCATCTTCCTGGGGGAAGCCTGGCGAGAACAGGAGACAGAGACCTGCTCACGTTTGAGCATGCCACGATGCACGCTTGGCTGCCTCTCATGAAGCATTGCAAAAGTTATTAAAGGCCCACTTGAGTAATGATGCGCACCGTCTCACCCAATTTCTCCAGGCATCACCTTGAGTTTCTAGTGTTGCTAAATACTCCGCGGAACCCATCGTAGACGCCTCGTGCGATTTCCAAATCTTAGTCATTTGTCATTGGGTGTGGGCATTTCCCAGTCGCTTCTTGAGAATTTCACGAAAGGAAAAGGGGGAAGGGAGAGAGAGAGAGAGAGAGAGAGAGAGGAAGAGGAGGAGGAGGAGGAGGAGGAGGAGGAGGAGGAGGAGGAGGAGGAAAGGGAGATGGAAGGAATTTTTTTTAAAAAAGTAGAAATAGAAAGTTCTCGCCCAAACTAGGAGGATCCTTGAACCTCATAGAATAATGGATGGAAAGTAATCAAGGAGAGAAAGAACCTGAAATTAAGGGAAAACTTCCTAATTATGAGAACAATTAAGGACTGGGGGGGACATGATCACAGTGTTCCAAGATTTGAGGGGCTGCCACAAAGAAGAGGGAGTCAAGCTATTCTCCAAAGCACCTGAGGCAGGGGTGAAATGCTCCCAGTTCGGACCATTTCAGGCAATCTGGTAGCGATTCTGGCAGGTGGTTCGGCGAACTGGTAGCGATGGCGGCGCGAGGCTCCACCCACCCACCCAGATGTCATTACTTCCTGGTTTTAACCAGGAAGTAATGTGTTTTTTACCCTCTGTGCATGTCAGAAGGTTTTGTACATGCGTAGAGGGTCTGCATATGTATGTGATGTGTGCGTGCATACGCATGTGAGCAAAGCAAGCACATGCGTACGGCATGTGCGCTTCTGAACCGGTAAGGAAGGTAAGTAGATTTCACCCCTGACCTGAGGGTAGGACAAGAAGCAATGGGTGGAAACTAATCAAGGAGAGAAGCAACCTGGAACTAGGGAGAAAGTGTCCTAACAGTGAGAACAATTAACCAGCCTTGCTTTCAGAAGTTGTGGGTGCTCCATCACCGGAGGTCTTCAAGAAGAGATTGGACAGTCATTGGTCCAGAATGGTTGAGTGTCTCCTGCTTGAGACACTCAACCATTCTAGTCCAACCGTTGGACTAGAAGATGACCAAGTTCCCTCCCAGCTCTATTCTGATTGATCGATCTCCATTGCACCAAACTCAAGAAGTGTTTAGAATATATGTGCATGGATTGTGCACCCATGTGATGCATCTCTCTATTGTGTAACCACGTTGCTCCCAGAATAAATTACGCCAGGGTGGGGCCAAAAGCAAGACAGTACACACTGCAATAAGCCAATAATGAATATAAACATAGCTGCATTCTGGAGCAGAATAATTCTGCTCGGGATGTGTAAAATCTGATGCATTTTTATCTTAGTATGGAAAGTTTACCTTGAAAATAGGAGAGGGGTCGATGTAAATATCAGATAGATTGTGCTGTGAGAGTTTCGGGGTGCCAGTCGGGCCGAACTAAAATTCAATGAGGTGAATTGAAATTCAGTGAGATTTTTCCTAAGGTAGAGAGGTATTTATGTCGTTATTATGAAGATTTCGTTCCCGTGAAATGGAATTTTTGAGGTGAACATTGACCTGATTCTGTGTGTGTACGCATTTATGTGCATTGAGTGTCTGCCTGTGCCTTCCTCTGTCTGTCTGTCTGTCTGTCTGTGTAAGAGAAGGAGAGGGAGAGGGAATAGGAGAGACAGAGAGACAGAAAGAGAGAGAGAGAGAGAGAGAGAGAGAGAGAGAGAGAGAGAGAGAGAGAAACAGAAACAGCAAGAGACAGGGACAGAGAGAGACAGAAAAAGGAGAGAGACAGAGAGAGAGACAGAGAGAAACAGAGAGAGAGAGAGAGAGAGAGGAACAGAAACAGCAAGAGACAGGGACAGAGAGAGACAGAAAAAGGAGAGAGACAGAGAGAGAGACAGAGAGAAACAGAGAGAGAGAGAGAGAAAGAAACAGAAACAGCAAGAGACAGGGACAGAGAGAGACAGAAAAAGGAGAGAGACAGAGAGAGAGACAGAGAGAAACAGAGAGAGAGAGAGAGAGAAACAGAAACAGCAAGAGACAGAGACAGAGAGAGACAGAGAAAGGAGAGAGAGAGACAGAGAGAGAGAGACAGAGAGAAACACACACACACACACAGAGAGGCTTTATAAAAATGATAAGCTTCTTTTATAAAGAACGCTAAGTTTTCATTCTTCCTTTATTTTTCTCATCCTAGACCTTCAAGAGTAGCCCATTCCTAGTCACCGATTGTCAGGGATTTTTTTAAAAAAAACCAGCGTGGACAAATTATAAGGTTTCTCTGTGTGTGTGTGTGTGTGTGTTTGTGCCACGAGGGATGCAGCCACCTCTGATTCTTTAGTACAGTGTTTCTCAACCTTGGCTACTTGAAGATGTGTGGACTTCAACTCCCAGAATTCCCCATCTTCAAGTGACCAAGGTTGAAAAAAGCTCTAATGCTGTTGCTTTCTCCCTCTCCCCTCCTCCACCCCCTCTCTCTTTGGTTAACTCAAATGGTATCATGGCTCCAGGTAATCTGGCAGCCTCAGGAAGGCAACTGGATTCCTCCCATCCCTCCCTCTCCCTCAGAAGGCTCCTTGGCTGGGATAACCATCACCCCCTCCTCTCCCCCACCCCACCCCATCCAGAAGAAAAGAGAGACTGTAGTCCTTGGCTTGGCCTTCTTGCCATGGGCATCAAGATGGGATGGTGATCTTTCTCTGCCGTATTCTGCGGCCATTTTGTTAGCGTGGAAACTAGCACCCTTGTCGGATCTACTGAGAAGAAAACAGATTCATTCCACCGACAGATGTGGGACATGTGCCACATGTGAATTCTTCTTCTTCTTCTTCTTCTTCTTCTTCTTCTTCTTCTTCTTCTTCTTCTTCCTCCTCCTCCTCCTCCTCCTCCTCCTCCTCCTCCTCCTCTTCTTCTTCTTCTTCTTCTTCTTCTTCTTCTTATTATTATTATTATTATTATTATTATTATTATTATAGTTCTTTATTTTTATTTTATTTATTTGTCAAAAACGTATTAGGTAATATATATAAGTAAATATATATATATGCTTATACATACATATATACATACACATGCATGCATACATACATACATACATACGTATGTATGTATAAGCATATATATAAGCATAAGCATGAATTGAATACATAAAATAGATATAAATAGAGGAAACATTAGGACAGGGACGGTAGTCACGCTGGTTCTTCTAATTCTTCTAATTCTAATTCTTCTAATTCTTAATTCTAATTCTTAATTCTAATTCTTTTTCTAATTCTTCTATTTCTTATTCTAATTCTTAAATTCTAATTCTTTTTCTTTTTCGAATTCTGATTAATTCTAATTCTTCTTATTCTACTAATTCTTCTAATTCTGAATTTTAATTCTTTTTCTGATTCTTCTATTTCTTCTTAATTCTTCTTCTTCTTCTTCTTCTTCTTCTTCTTCTTCTTCTTCTTCTTCTTCTTCTTCTTCTTCTTCTTCTTCTTCTTCTTCTTCTTCTTCTCCTAATTCTCCTTCTCTTCTTCCTCTTTCTCTTCCTCTTCTTCTTCCTCCCGTTCCCCTTCCTTCTCTTTATTCTTCTCTTCCCTTCCATCTTATCTCTTCCTCTTTCCAGTTCTTCATCATCATCCTCTCCTCCTTATTCTCCTCCATACTCCACCCTTTCCCCCCCTTCTCCCTTTCTCTTCCTCCTCCTCCTCCTCTTCCTCCTCCTCCTCCTCCTTTCTCTCTTTGCCATCATTCTTCATGGTGCTTTTCACACATCAATTTGTACAGTTTAGAACTAAGTAGTAAATACCTCATTTCCGTCATTATCCTTTGGGTTGGATGGGACTATATGCCAGAGGGGGTACCCATCATCATCCCTCTTCTTCTTCTCCTTCTTCCACTTATATGATTCAGCACCTTGGCTTACTGGATCCACCTTTCCAATGCAGATTGTCACCCCCAGAAGAGAACACTTGGCCCCCATCCCAGGCACCATAAATCTATCATGAGGTTGTAATGCAATTGGATTCAGAAAGATGTTTTTCACCACCTTGTTGGATCCAACACCCATCCATCGCCTTGTTCTCCCTGCTGCCATCATGGAGAGCCACGTTGAAAAAGCAGCATGGCACCTCCATGCTCCCAAATAAGATTTGAATTAGTGTCGTCAGGCCAGGTGTTCTGAATTTTCAATCCCTTCATTGAGGCATCATTACAGATCTCATTTCTTAGCTCAATGTTTCTCAACCTTGGCTGACTGGGGAATTCTGGGAGTTGAAGTCCACACATCTTCAAGCTGCCAAGATTGAGAAATACTGTCTTAACCAATACTGAGAAGAGAGAGAAGAGAGTTTCTGTTGATTTTTTTTTTCATAGCGATTAATTCTTGTTGTTGTTGTTAGTTGCGAAATCGTGTCCAACCCATCACGACCCCATGGACAACGTTCCTCCAGGTCTTCCTGTCCTCTACCATCTTCTGGAGTCCATTTAAACTCATGCTTGACTGCTTCAGTGACTCCATCCAGCCACCTCCTTCTCTGCCGTCCCCTTCTTCTTTTGCCGTCCATCGTTCCCAGCATTAAGCTCTTCTCCAGGGAGTCCTTCCTTCTCATTAGGTGGCCAAAATATTTGAGTTTCCTCTTCAGGATCTGGCCTTCTAAAGAGCAGTCAGGGTTGATCTCCTCTAGGACTGACCGGTTGGATCGCCTTGCAGTCCAAGGGACTCGCAGGAGTCTTCTCCAGCACCAGAGTTCAAAGGCCTCAATTCTTTGACGCTCAGCGATTAGTACCTATTGCCAAAGATTGTGGAGCACACTGTTCCAATACAGGCAGTCCTCAACGTACGACCACAATTGAGTCTGAAATTTCTCTTGCTACGCGAGATGTCGGTTAAGTGAATTTTGACCTTTCCTGCCACAATTGTTAAATGTAGGTTGTTGTTAGGTAGTCACAGAGTCGTTAAGCGAATCTGGCTTCCCCATGACTTTGCTCTGTCAGAAGGTCACAAAATGGGATCACATGACCTCAGGGCAGACCCTGCGACCGTCATAAATGTGAGTCGGTTGCCACACGTCCGAATTTTGATCGCATGGCCAGGGGGGGTGCCACAACGTTCGTGAGTGCGAAAAGTGGTCATGAGTCATTTTTTTTCCAGTGCCGTTGTAACTTCAAGTGGTCACTAAATGAACCGTTGTAAGTCGAGGATAGCCTGTACAGATTTGGCACAAGTTGGACAATGAACGGATCAAGAGATGGGGATCTCGGTTGTCATAGCGTTCTTCGCCCAGCCCCTTGGAAAGCAGCAAAAAGTTATGAGTTGGATTTTTCTAATTTGAGGGTTAGGTGAAGATCTGAACAACTTGGAGAAAAGGGTTATTTGTAAGAGAGAGAAAGAAAACTGGTATTTTGGGACTGGGGAGCCAACATGACTAATAGGTTTCTGGTTTCAGACTCCAAAGATACTTTAAGATCGTGGGGTGCTGGAGCCATGCCAGATTTATATCATCCTGGGTGGCCCATTTGTGTTGACTTCTTCTTCGCCCGTATGCTGTGCCTATGTATTTTAAATAAACAGATGCTACAGCAATTTACAAGTCTCTTCTCTCTCTCTCTCTCTCTCTCTCTCTCTCTCTCTCTCTCTCTCTCTCTTTCCATTTCTCTCTCCCTTTCTCCCTTTCTGTTTCTTTCTCTCTTTCTCCCTCTTTTTTCTCTCTCATACACATATCCTCCCTTCCTTCTTCCCTCTTTTTTCTTTCTCTTTCATACACACATTCTTCTTTCTTTCTTTCTTTTTTCTTTCTTTCTTTCTTTCTTTTTTCCTTCCTTTCTTCCACCCTTCCTTCTTCCTTCTTTCCTTCTTTTTTCCATTTTTTCTCTTTATCTCTCTTATATGCACACTCCCTTTCTCTCACACAGTCTCCTTTCTTTCTTTCTTTCTTCCTTCCTTCCTTCCTTCTTTCTCCCTCTTTATCTCTTTATCTCTCTCATATGCATGCCCTCTCTTTCTCTCACACACACATTTTTCTTTCTTTTTTTTCTTCCTTCCTTCCCTCCTTCCTTCCTTCTTCCTTCTTTCCTTCTTTCCTCCCTCTTTTTCTCTTTATCTCTCTCATATGCATGCTCTCTCTTTTTCTCACATGCACACATTCTCCTTTCTTTCTTTCTTTCTTTCTTTCTTTCTTTCTTTCTTTCTTTCTTTCTTCCTTCCTTCCTTCCTTCCTTCCTTCCTTCCTTCCTTCCTTCTTTTTTCTCTTTCTCTCTCATGTCATTCTCTCTGTTGCTTTCTCTCTCATGCACACATTTTCTTTCTCTCTCTCTCTCTCTAGCTCTCTTTCTCTCTCTCTCATACTCGTATTCTCTCTCAAATGCTTTTCTCTCTCTCTTTACACACAGTCCCTTTCTCTTTCTTTGTGTGTCTCGCTCACACACAAACATACACAACGACATATATACATGTATCTTCAGAGCTACCAATCACAGAGCTGTGAACAGCAGAACAATACCATAAGTTCATTTGCTATCAAGCCCATACCTTCCAACTCAAGGAGCATTTATTTTCCAGGGCCTGGAACCCAATGACATTTTTCCTACACCAAAACCACTTTTTATAGGAAGTGTGCATCAACAAGAGCCTAGAATGGTTGGGAACCTTCTGTCCCATTTGCAGATGAAACTTTATCTCTAACTCTTTCAGCAGCAACTCTGGAGTGTTGAAAGAGCACTTTAA
Organism: Masticophis lateralis; assembly: GCA_030761175.1. NCBI lineage: Eukaryota > Metazoa > Chordata > Lepidosauria > Squamata > Colubridae > Masticophis > Masticophis lateralis. The sequence goes on along the minus strand of JAUDYJ010000006.1, from coordinate 7,254,483 downwards.
AAAAAAAAGAGTTATAAACACCTTTATTTTGTTTCTAATTTACGTTTTCCTAGAGATGGATGGAAGATGCGTACATTACTTTGGGCTTATCGACTAAAACTAAGTAGCATTAATTTAGCGTTAGTGCATCGTATCACTAAATGAAACACAGGTTGGAAATAACAATAATAATGGCCTCAGATTTAAAAGGGGGCTCCTTACATTCGACTTGCTTGTCCTTTGTTTGCTCTCCCTCCTCACATATTGCACTAGGAGCTTTTTCATTCCTTATCCCGATTGGAGTTGTGGTTCTACACACCACACATTGATTTGAAAACTTGAGGCATCAGATGCAAAGCTCCTCGTTTGTCATGCAGATACCGCCAAGAGAGATTGCAGTCCTCAGTTTATTCCTGATTAATATGGCCTTGCACTGCATTTCCACACCTGAGCGATTAATAGAAAGTTTGGTATCTCCATATTCATTGCCCGGTTTGGTTTTCACCATCCTTCCAGGAGAATCTGTGACATCAAATTGCAATAGAGTAGAGCAGAGTAGAGTAGAGTAGAATAGAATAGAATAGAATAGAATAGAATAGAATAGAATAGAATAGAATAGAATAGAATAGAATAGAATAGAATAGAATTCTTTATTGGCCAAGTATGATTGGACACACAAGGAATTTGTCTTTGGTGCATAAGCTCTCAGTGTACATAAGAGAAAAGTCCTAAGGATATCAGCAACAAGGTTACAGTCATACAGTCATACATGGAAGGAGATGGGTGGTGGGAACGATGAGAAGATTAATAATAATGCAGACTTAGTGAATAGTTTGACAGTGTTGAGGGAATTATTTGTTTAGCAGAGTGATGGCATTCGGGAAAAAACTGTCCTTGTGTCTAGTTGTTCTGGTGTGCAGTGCTCTATAGCGTCGTTTTGTGGGTAGGAGTTGAAACAGTTTATGTCCAGGATGTGAGGGGTCTGCAGATATTTTCACAGCCCTCTTTTTGACTCGTGCAGTATACAGATCCTCAATGGAAGGCAGGTTGGTAGCCATTGTTTTTTCTGCATTACTGAAATAATGTGGATTGTTTCCTTCTCTCTGTGTGTATCTCTATCTTTTTCTTTGCTTACTTCCTCCCCTATAACTTACCTGGAGGAGTGGGGGGAAACATTCTGAAATAAAGAAATGTGCAAGGAATAATTTTTTTAAAAGATAAGAATTCACCAGATTCTCTTCAAATGAGTTAAAGCCACACAACGAACTCTGAAAAGAAGACATGAAACTCCAAAGCTTGACTGACTTTCCCTAATCTGCCAAGGAATTTGACTCATCCGTTATTTTTTAATATTTATTTGGAGCAAAAATGACTAAAGCAACCAGTGGTGGGCTCCCTCAAAATATTTCATTCTTCTAGGAGGCGGGGGTGGGGAGGCTTCCCACACACTATTATTTTTTATTATTATTATTATTATTAAATTTTATATGCCACCCTTCTCCCGTAGGACTCGGGGCGGCTCACACAATAAAAACAATAATAATAACAACAATACAATATTAAAATCCAATCCAAAATTTAAAATCCCCAGATTAAAACCCCAGAATCTGTCAGGGAATTTGCTGAAAAAGCCATGTTGTCAGGCCTGTGTGGAATGCGTGGAGATTGGGAGCCATCCGGAGCTCGGTGGATAAACCATTCCAGAGGGTCAGTGCGGCCACAGAGAACACCCTCATCCCGGGGGTCGCCAGCCGACATTATCTAGCTGACGGCACCCGGAGGAGGGCAGTTCTATGAGAACGCACAGGACGGTGGGAGGCTGATAGGAGGTGGTCCTGCAAATACCTCGGGGCCATGCCATGTAGGGCCTTAGAGGTGAGTACCAGCACCTTGAAGCAGATCCGGAAGGCCACCGGCAGTGAGTGCAGCTCGCTCAGGAGAGGTGTTGCACGGGAGCAACGGGAGGCTCCCGTAACAACCCGCGCAGCTGCATTTTGGGCCAGCTGGCGCCTCCGGGTGCACACCAAGGCCAGCCCCATGTAGAGGGTGTTGCAGTAATCCAACCAAGAGACACTAGAAGATTAGAATCAAGTTTTCACCAAAATTTGCTTTCTTTTTTTAATTCTGGGAGCACTGGGTTGACTATCTCAGATCAGAAGCTGAGCAGCGGGCAGCCTTCCCGAGCTCCGTTTTCACTGGCAGAGGGTTGCAGGAGGGCCATCGCAGCTGAAAATGGAGCTCAGGAGCCCGTATTCACTGGCAGAGCACTTGGGCTGCCACAGGCACCCCTGACACGAGTGATGTTGAGCTGGCCACACCCACCCTGGCCACGCCCAATGTGGCCTCCCAAAGTCAAACACAACTCTGATGCAGCCCTCAATGAAATTGAGTTTGACACCCCTGCTTTAGATGGCTACATGACAAGTAGCAAGATGTAGCAACTCACAGTGTTCTCCACCAAGTAATTTTTTTTAAAAATGCATTTCCAGGAATCAAGCATTTACTAGCATGATGGCAATCGGTTTCCTACAAAGAAACAGAACATAAGAGAAGAACAGAGTTTCCCTACACATTAAAAAAAAGAGGGGGCAGGTTAGAAATTTTTCCAAAAAGTAAAAGGTAAAGAAGATCCTGTAGATTTTACTCCACTACTACATGTGGTCATGTGGCCAGCATGACATCACAAAGAGCTGTTACTTTCCCATCAAAATGGTACCTATTTATCTACTTGCATTTGCATACTTTTGAACTACTAGATTGGCAGGAGTTGAGGCGAGGACGGGAACTTACCCTGTCACGCATGGGTCTCAAACCTGGGCTATCCAACTGACGAACCCAGCATCTTACCAATGAGCCACCATACACACACACACACAAGAAGACTTGCTAATTTGTTAGCTTGCAAATATGAACATGCATAAATAGAAAGGAGACTTGGAAATGAACAATACAAACATAAGTTTTATTGTTCTTTTTATCCCCTTGCTTTCCATGTAGCTCTACAATAATCTTCCTAATAGAAAATGCTGGCTGAGGATAAATGGGAGTAGAAGTTCATTACGTCGGAAGAATCACATCATTAAAGAATTACACTTTGTAAGTATATCGCGATTTGTTTACTATATTTGTATACTCCCAAATCAGATTGACTCACAGCAGGTTACAAGCAGATAAAACCAAACTACAAGAAAATTCCAAAGATAAAACAATCAAATATAATCAGTTGGCTTTACGTATCTCATTCCCACTCATTATAATTAAAATATAAGATTGTGAAGAGCTTCCCTTTATCCAAGACCTTAATTGCAAAGCAGATAAATCTCTTTTTCCTCTTCTAAATCTACCCTACTTGTCAGATATCCTAGAGTTTTAACACAACTTAACTTTGGCTATTTATCAAAAACAGGGAGTTGAATAATTTAGATGCTGGGTGGTTGATTGATTGATTATGAGCCATCAAGTGGATTTTAGACTCCTACTGACCAGATAGAGTTTTATCTGTGATTATCTACCTCTACCTCTAAGAGCCTCAGATAGCTCAACAGGCTAAGTAGCCTGTTATTAACATTCAGCTGTCTGCAATTATTGCAAGTTTGAGGCTCAAGGCTGACTCAGCCTTCCATCCTTTCTAAGGTAGGTCAATTGAGGACCCAGTTTGTGAGGGCAATAAGCTGACTTTGTATAAAAATATACAAGAGTATGAAGGCTATTGCTTAACGCATTGTAAGCCGCCCTGAGTCTCCGCAGAAGGGCGGCTTATAAATCTAATTTTAAAAAAAAACTCATTTCTTTGAATCGCCCAAAGGTTCTTGATCACCAGGGTAAATGAATGCATCTATCTTGCTTCTGTTCATCCTTTTCTCCTTTTTCCTTCCACCTTTCCCAGCATTAGAACCTTAACAAAATAACAGAATAACAGAGTTGGAAGAGACCTTGGAGGTCTTCTAGTCCAACCCCCTGTTCAGGCAAGAAACGCTACACCATTTCAGATGAATGGCTGTCCAATCTCTTCTTAAAAACCTTCTTGATTAGTTTCCATCCGTTGCTTCTTTGTCCTGCCTTCAAGTGCTTATCCAGAGCGCTGGCACTTCACATCATGTGTCCAGAGTAGAATCATTTGAACCTGATCATTTCTGCCAAAACAGAGAACCAAGGGTTGAAAATATTAAGAGGTCCAGGTTTTTAAACTTTCTCTATGAGAAGTAGCCCAAACAGTCCTTGACTTACGGCCACAATGGAGGCCTAAATTTTCCATTGCTAAGTGAGGCCGTTGCTAAGTGAATTTTGCTCCGTTTTACACATGCTATTTGGGCAAAGTTGTTAAGGGATTCCCTGAAGTTGTTAAGTGAATTATGCAGTCATTCAGCAAATCTGACTTCCCTCGTTGAATTTGCTTGTCAGATGCACCTGGGAAGATTATAAATGAGGACCATGTGACCCTGGGATAGTGCAAGTGTCATAAATGCATGCCAGTTGCCAAGTGTCCAAATTTTTATTTTGATTTATTTATTTATTAATTCAACTTATATACTGCCCTTCTCCCCAGGGGGGAACTCAGGGCAGTGAACAGCCAGACTTAAAACACGTATAGTACAAAAGTTAAGAAAAAACTAAAATAAATTAAATCATCGGCATTACCAATTTAAAATCCCAAATCTACAAAATCGAAAAATTCCCAATTTAAAACCCAAGCTCAATAAATTTAAAAATTTAAAATCCCCATTAAAACCATTTAAGCTAGGCCGGCTTGTTGGAAGAAATAAGTCTTCAGGGCCTTTCGGAAAGCGCGGAGGTCCGGGATCAGTCGTATTCCAGGAGGTAGCTCATTCCACAGGTCAGGTGCCCCCACAGAGAAGGCTCTCCCCCTGGGGGCCGCCAGAGTTGATCACGCAACTCTGAAGTGTGCCATTGTAATAGCCATAGCACTTAGCACTTAGACTTCTATACCGCTTCACAGTGCTTTACAGACTTATATACCGCTTCACAGTGCTCTCTAAGCGGTTTACAGAGTCAGCCTATGGCCCCCAACTATTTTGGATCCTCATTTTACGCACTTCGGGAGGATGGAAGGCTGAGTCAACCTTGAGCCTGGTGAGATTTGAACTGCCAAATTGCAGGCAGCCGGCAGTCAGCAGAAGTAGCCTTGCAGTACTGCACGATAACCACTGCGCCACCGTAACTTGGAATGTATTGTGAATATGGTTAAGCAGGAAGAGTGACCTTCTAATGGCCAACAGATACAAAGACAGCTTTCTCCAGCCAGGTCTTTAATTTTCCAAACAGTCCAGGAACTAGCAGATAGGCCCACACAACAACTGAAACATCTTCCTTGTGTTGCATGGAGATTGAGGAAGTGGTGTAGATGCCCCATGGCTTCTGTGTGTGTGGCTGGCCAACCAGGGGTGACCATTACTGGTCATCTGAAGTTATGAAGCTCTAATCACTCGCCTCCTGATGTCCCCAAGATGTTTTGTTCCAAAAGGCAACTGGACTTTCTTGGGTCCCCCCACCCCCCCTTTGAAAACCTTTCACTTTCGAAGGAAGACAAGTATATATGTTTATTTATTTATTTTATTCTATCGGACTTATATTATATATAATATATATATATTAGTGCAATATATTATATATATATTAGTGCAATATATTATATATATTTCTCCGCAAGGACTCAGGGCAGCTCACAACAATAACAACACAAGTACAGATTAAAATTCAGACAATAAAGGAACTAAAATTCCCATTAAAACCCCATTCGGTCCAGGCCAGCCTGGCGAAACAACCATGTTTTAAGGTCACGGCGGAAAGAGCGATGGTTGGGAGCTACCCGGAGCTCCAAGGGGAGCTGATTCCAGAGGATAAGCGCACCTACAGAGAAGGCTCACTCTCTAGGGTCCGTCAGCCGACATTGCCTGGCCGACCGGACCCCAAGTAGGCCCTCTCTATGTGAGCACACCGAGCGATGGGGAACTGTTGCTGGCCACAGGTGATCCATCAAATACCCCAGACCTAAGCCATGTAGGGCTTTATAGGTAATCACCAACACCTTGAACTCACCCGGAGGGCAACCAGTAGCCAATGCAGGTCACGCAGGAGGGGTGTGACTTGGGAGCATTGGGACGCTCCCATCACTGTTCCAGATAATGTCGCGGGATCCAATCTGGATTGGTCACCAGGACCAGAGGTTTGGTCTTCCGAGCTTTCAGATTCATGCCAGAGTCCATCCTCAGGGAATTGCTCTCTAGCGGAGTGTGTGCTTTGGCTACTCTGTGTGTGATATTTACCGTATTTTTCGGACTATAAGATGCACAGGTATATAAGATACACCAAGATTTTGAAGAGGTAAGAAAGAAAAAAACGTTTTTGCCCTCCCCGGCCTCCAGGACAGAGGTGGGTTTCAGCAGGTTCTGACCAGTTCTGGAGAACCGGTAGCGGAAATGTTGAGTAGTTCAGAGAACCAGTAGTAAAAATTCTGACTGGCCCCACCCCCATCTATTCTCTGCCTCCCAAGTCCCAGCTGATTGGGAAGAAATGGGGATTTTGTAGTAATCTTCCCCTGCCATGCCATGCTGGCTGTTTTTGTGCCTGCTCATCCAACAATCTTAGTAACTGCAAAATTGAATGTATGTCCTTGTTCATCGCAATGGGAGGCTACCAATGAGTTTGTGTCTGACTGTTCACTTGTGTTCTGGTAGGTAGGTTCCTCTTTGTCTGTCCTACATAGTCATGGAGACAATCCATGCAGGGAATCCGGTAGATTTTATTGGAAGTATCTCCCACCTCCAAGAGAGCTTTACAAGGCATAATTTGTCCTCGTAGGATAGCCTTTGGGCTGTGCATAACGCCCATTTCCATTTTGCTTTCTCATCCAAGAAGCTTCTTCAGTTCTAACATTGTCAAAGGAAAAAAAGAAGAAGAAGAAGAAACCAAGAAAGTCTACTTGCTTTTAGGGGGGAGGGAGCACATTTGGGATAACCGTGATCTGAATGATTGAGAACTAGAGTGTCTCGTCCTGATGCAATTGGCTGGCATCGTATGCCCACACAAGAGACCGATGGCCACCACTGCTGCTGCCATCTATTCCCTCTTGACAAGGGTGGGGTTCAAAAATTTTAGCAGCTGGTTCTCTGCCCCATTGCTGGGTGGGCGTGGCCTACTTGGCCTACTGGACCACAGCAGGGAGGTTGTTTTTGCCCTCCCCAAGGTCTGGAGGTTTTTCTTGAGCCTCCGGGAGGGTGAAAACAGCCTCCCCCAGGCTCCAGAGGCCTTCTGGAGGCCAGAAATGAGCCCATTTCCAGACTTCCGGAATCTCCAGGAGGCCCGTTTTTCACCCTCCCCAGGCTCTGGAGGCTTTCCTTGAGCCTCCAGGAGGGCGAAAACAGCCTCCCCCAGGCTTCGGAGGTCTTCTGGAGGCCGGAAACAAGCCCGTTTCCAGACTTTCAGAAATTTCAGGAGGCCCATTTTTTGCCCTCTCAGAGCCTCCACACGGGCGCTTCACTTACCTGGCATCCAAAATAGGTTGTGTGGGAGGGGAGGGATGGGTGGGGCCAGCCAGTCCTTGAACTACCAGTTCAGTGAACCAGACGTAAAATTAGCATCCGGTTTGCCCCGAACCGGTCCGAACCAGCTGAATTCCACCCCTGCCTCCTGCCCTTGAGAGAAGATTGTGGGTGCAAACTGGGACATCACAACAGGTCTGCTGTTCCCTGAAATGCATTCATTAGCTCTGTAAATTATGATGTATATTTCAGTTTGCCTCTTATAAGCAAACCTTTCAATAGGTTTTATGATCCTGTTCTAGGAATGGGATCTCCAAACTCTGCAAATCAAAATTCTTATCTCCTCTTCGTGCCATCCATCAGATGCCCTGCGATAGATAAACGTCTACCAGCTAAATGCCTGATTAATCATTTTTAGCTCATTGCCTTCTGCTGACCACTTTAACTTCCCTACAGTAACATCCTATGTAGTAGTTATATTGATAGCCCAGCCACTGCAAATGAATTAATAATATTGCAGCCTTCCACCCCACCCCACCCACTGGAACATCTCATCTTACAAAGTGCTGAGACAGTTAATTCAAATGGACCCGGGTATGATTTTCAAAAGCGATATGAAATGAAACTCATATTTCTTTCCAAGAACACCAGGACCGATTTATCTGATCCAGTCTCTTGACGCTGGCACCAGCTAACTCTGTGGGTTTTTTGTCCCCCCAAACCAATAAAGTTCAGCCTTCATCTCAGCATAATAGAATTTAAATCTGTGTTAACGGTTCTGCTAAGGTAGGCAGAAAACTGAATAGGTAGAATTGCCCGTAACTCTTGCTATATATACAGTATAGTAAATGCCTGTGGAGATTCTCAGCCATCCAGGACATGGTTGTCCCAAAGTTGCAAAGGGACTTTCTGGTTTGTTTTCTTTTTCTTGGAAGAAATTTGACTTCTCATCCAATTCTCTAAAATATTGGAAAACCTAATATGACCAGATTATTATTATTATTATTATTAGTATTATTTATTAAATTTATATACCACCCTTCTCCTAGTGGGCTCAGGGCGGTGTACAGCCAAGAATAAAAAGCACTCCAATACAAAATTTAAAATATTAATAAAAGAATTAAATAATTTTGGCCCAATAAATTTAAAAAACCCAATAGGCAATTAAAATTTAAAACCCATAAAACTTTAAGCTTAAAAAAGGGGGGGGGGGGGTTACGCCAGCCCAGCTTGACAAAATAAAAAAGTTTTTAGGGCACGGCGGAAAGCCCGGAGATCAGGTATCGTACGGATCTCCGGGGGCAAATCGTTCCAGAGGGCTGGTGCTGCCACAGAGAAGACTCTCCCCCTGGGTGTCTCCAGCCGACATTGTCTGGCTGACGGCACCCTGAGGAGTCCCTCTCTGTGGGAGCGAACTGGCCGGTGGGAGGCTATCGGTAGCAGAAGGCGGTCCCGCAAGTACCCAGGCCCTATGCCATGGAGCGCTTTAAAGGTGGTCACCTTTACCTGGTCAAGATAGGTATCGTGGACACCTGTTGGATGAGAATCATGACCTGAACACTGAAGGTGGAAAAGGGGACAATGGATATCCCATTGCAATCTTGGATACAAAGAAGACAGGTGTTTCTGAAGAATGTAAAAACCTGGTTGGAAGGAATATGAAATGATAAGGGGGGAGAGAAGGAAGAGGAAGGGGAAAGGGAAAGGCAAGGGGAAGGGAGAGGGAGGGAGAGGGAGGAGGACAGGGGGAAGGAGGGGGAAGAAGAAGAGGAGGGAAGGAAAAGGAGGAGGAGAAGGAGGGGGAAGAGGAGGGGTGGAAAAGGAGGAGGAGGAGATGGAGAAGGAAGGGAAGGAGGGGAAGAGGAGGAGCAGGAGGAGGAGTGAAGAGCAGGAAGAGGAGGAAATGGGGAGGAAAAGGAGATGGAGGAGGAGATGGAGAAGGAGGGGAAGAGGAGGAGGAGCAGGAGGAGGAGAGCAGGAAGAAGAGGAGACGGGGTAGAAAGGAGGGAGGAGGGGAAAAGGAGGAGGAAGGGGGAGGAGGAGGAGGAGGAGATGAAGGAGGAGTGAAGAGCAGAAAGAGGAGGAGATGGGGTGGAAAATGAGGAGGAGGGGAAGAGGAGCAGGAACAGGAGCAGGAGGAGAAGAGCAGGAAGAGGCGGAGATGGGGGTGGAAAAGGAGGGAGGAGGGGAAAAGGAGCATGAGGAGGAGGAGTGAAGAACAGGAAGATGAGGAGATGGGGAGGAAAAGGGGGTGGAGGAGAGATGGAGAAGGAGGGGAAGAGGAGGAGGAGCAGGAGGAGAAGGAGAAGAGCAGGAAGAAGAGGAGATGGGGTGGAAAGGAGGGAGGAGGGGAAAAGGAGGAGGAAGGGGGAGGAGGAGGAGATGAAGGAAGAGGGGAAGAGGAGGAGGAGGAGGAAAGGAGGAGATGGGGTGGAAAAGGAGGGAGGAGGGGAAGAGGAGGAGGAGGAAAAGAGTGAAGAGCAGGAAGAGGAAGAGATGGGGTGGAAAAAGAGGAGGGGAAGAAGAGCAGGAGCAGGAGGAGAAGAGGAGGAGATGGGGTGGAAAAGGAGGGAGGAGGGGAAGAGGAGGAGGAGAAGGAGGGGAAGAGGAGGAGGAGGAGTGATGAACAGGAAGAGGAGGAGGAGAGAAGGAGGAGTGAAGAGCAGGAAGAGGAGGAGATGGGGTGGAAAAAGAGGAGGAGGGGAAGAGGAGCAGGAGCAGGAGCAGGAGCAGAAGGAGAAGAGGAGGAGATGGGGTGGAAAAGGAGGGAGGAGGGGAAGAGGAGTAGGAGAAGGAGGGGAAGAGGAGTAGGAGAAGGAGGGGAAGAGGAGTAGGAGGAGTGAAGAACAGGAAGAGGAGGGGGAGATGGAGGAGGAGGAGAGAAGGAGGAGTGAAGAGCAGGAATAGGAGGAGGAGGAGGAGATGTTTTGCTTATTGCTGTTAATTTTTTTACTTACAACTATCAGGGTTTTAGACTATACACTGGATATTTTAAGTGTATTTATTTATTTATCTGAGCCCCTGGGAGTCGTGATGGATTAGAAATACACTTAATAAATAAGCCAACTGCCTGATGCCCTCTTCGCATCCCTCTCCTCTCATAAGAAGCGGAGAACCTTCCTTAACACGATTGCGCAACAGGGGAAATTAAGCTCAAGACTCAGCTTGAAGTATGGTCAAAATCCTCCCCCTAGGTCAGCAGTTCAGCGGTTCGAATCCCTACTGTTGCGTAATGGGGTGAGCTCCCGTTCCTTGTCCCAGCTTCGGCCAACTTAGCAGTTCGAAAGCACAAAAAAAATGCAAGTAGAAAAATAGGGACCACCTTTGGTAGGAAGGTCACAGCGTTCCGTGCACCTGTGGCGTTGAGTCATGCCGGCCATATGACCACGGCGATGTCTTCAGACAGTGCTGGCTCTTCGGCTTTGAAACGGAGATGAGCACCGCCCCCTAGAGTCAGGAATGACTAGCCCATATGTGCAAGGGGAACCTTTACCTTAGCTTAATAATGCTAGTTGTAAAACAAAGTTGTAAAACAACTGGGTTGTTGTAAAACAACCGGATTGCCTGAAGATGACCTTGTTGTTCTTGTTCATCTACTTGAAATCCTGAGGTGATTCATGGAGGTGATTCATGGATACAATGGAGAACTCCATGCCTTTTGATGGAAATACCTCATGAGCCCCTGAGAAAGTCACTACTTCCATGTTGATCCTCACCCTGGTCTCTTTGCATATGTTTTCATCTATGTAGGAACCTTAAATTGCCTCCTAGCCACCGGAGAGCACTAATGGTGACCTACTTTTCCAGAACATTCCAAAGGCGATAGCGAAGTTACTTTGATGCCTCCTACGAATATGCAAAACTATCCAAATCTTTCATGGAAACCGCCCACTTTGTGGCTTTTGCTTCATTATATTCTCCATTTAATATATTGTGCAGTAGTTGGGAAGAAAAAATAAAACAATTCTGTGGAAATTTTTAATAATCACAGCTTGAAGTTTCCACACAGTGAAAGTTGTGGGAAGGGGGTGTCCCCATCTCTTTCAAAAGTTGGCATCTGAAGTTGCCTTCCATGGCCACACAGGTAATCCTCGACGTACGACCATAATTGAGCCAAGGGCCTGAATTTCGACCCCAGCACCATGGCGGCGGCTGCGATGGTCATAAGTGTGAAAAACTGTCATAACTGCCATCCATATAGACAGATTAATAGAGTTAGAAGGGACCTTGGAGGTCATCTAGTCCAACCCCATGCCCAAGCAGACCCTACACTATTTTTGACAGATCACAGTCCAGCCTCTTCTTGAAAGCTTCCAGTGATGAAGCTCCCACAACTTCCAAAGGCAACTTCTGTTCCATGGGTTGATTGTTCTCACTCTCAGAAAATTCCTCCTTAGTTCTAGGCTGAATCTCTCCTTGATCAGTTTCCATCCATTATTCCTTGTCTTCTCTTCGGATGCTTTGGAAAATAGTTTGACCCCTTCCTCTCTGTGGCAGCCCTTCAAATATTGGAAGACTGCTATCATGTCTCCTCTGGTCCTTCTCTTCACTAGATTAGACATGCCCAATTCCTGCAACCATTCTCCATATGTTTTATTCTCCAGTCCCCTAATCATCCTGGTTGCTCTTCTCTGTACTTTTTCTAAAGTCTCAACATTTTTTATAGTGAGACGATCAAAACTGTATGCGGTATTCTAAGTGTGGTCTTACTAAGGCTTCATACAGTGGCATTAGTACCTCCCTTGATCTTGATTGTATCCCTCTGTTAATGCAATTTAGGATTGCATTGGCTTTTTTGGCTGTCGCTGCACACTGCTGGCTCATATTTAACTGGTTGTCCACTAAGACTCCAAGATCCCTCTCAAAGTTACTTCTATTAAGCATGGTTTCACCCAGTCTATATGTGTACTTTTTGTCCAACTAAACAAACTGTTGTAAGTCCAGAACTACCTATATAAAATGATTTTCATGAAATAAACATTGTTTTGCAAGTCTGTAAAGGAGTTGGCAGAAGAATAAATGGAATTATAATTAAAAAGGTGACGTTAGTTGGCATGAAACAGAAGTGAGAGAATGCTGTAAGGAGCATTTTAAAGATTTGTAAGGGGATCTATGGGGGTCTTTACTGTATGAAGATATAATGCTCGTATCTTAAAGGGTGAAATTGAAATGCATGATGTCACATCTGAAAGGGAATCATAAATGCTGCGAGAATGTTGAAAGATGGGAAACTATAGGTGTAATAAATTGGTGTAGTTAGAGATAGTTTCAGATATGGATGTGATTCACTTATGGAGCAATTATGCATCTTGTTTGCTGTACATGTATGTGCAAACCATGCCTATGACTGATGATTGGAAGAATAGTCCTCGATTTGCAAGAGTTGGTTTAAGGACCATTCAAACGGCGAAGGAAGAAGCAGGAGCAGGAGAAGGAGAAGGAGGAGGAGGAGGAGAAGAAGAAGAAGAAGAAGAAGAAGAAGAAGAAGAAGAAGAAGAAGAAGAAGAAGAAGAAGAAGAAGAAGAAAGAGGGGGAGGAGGAGGAGGAAGAGGAAGAGGAAGAGGAGGAAGAGGAGGAGGAGAAGAAGAAGAAAGAGGAGGAGGGGGAGGAGGAGGAGAAGAAGAAGGAGAAGGAGAAGGAGCTTCACTCCCCTAGAAATTTGCAAGATGAGCCCCATTTGTCTATTTGCTTTGTTGAAATCTCCTCTGCACCAGATGTTCTCAGAAGCATGTATATTTGTTAAAGAGCACATAATTTTCTGCCCACATTGTTACATGGATGTGAGAGTTAGGTACATCGGAGGAAAAAACCATAACAGTGTGTTGAATGCAATGGGAACAGAGTACTAAAAATTGTGCCGTGAAACAAGAAGAGATAAAAATCAGGGAAAAACAGGTGTGGGATAAACGTGGACTGAATACAAAAATGCGAGAGAGAGGGAGAGAGATAAAAGAAGTATACCGAGACTGTCTGGCCACATACTGTCTTTTGGTCATCAGGAGCATCATGATTTTTATCATCAGAACTTTTTCTTTTTTTCCCGCTAAAGAGAAGCAGTTTTCTCTTTTTTTTAACGTTTCTCCTTTCACACCTTAAACCCCATAGAGGGCGCCAGAATTCTATTACCTTCATACACACTGCTAGTTCATCAGTGAGAATGCACATGTAACACTGTGTGTTACCTCCAAAGTGTGACACCCAAAACTTGCTATTAAAACCAACAGTGTTTCTTATCTATCTATCTGTCTGTCTGTCTGTCTGTCTGTCTGTCTGTCTGTCTATCTATCTATCATCTATCTATTTATTTATTGGTTCAATTTATATGCCGCCCTTCACCGGAGACTCAGGGCGGCTTACAATGCGTTAAGCAATAGCCTTCATACTTTTGTATATACCTGCTTAGTAGGGCTTTTGCCCCGCCCCTAAAGCGGTGTTCTTTTTTATACAAAGTCAGCTTATTGCCTCCACAATCTGGCTCCTCATTTTACCTACCTGGGAAGGATGGAAGGCTGAGTCAACCTTAATCTACAAGATGTTAAAGACCAGCCGTCTATCGGCATCCATTCCTGTTAGCAGAACATGCTCGAATATAAAAAAATCAGATTGTGGAACGTAAGGAGCGTGTCAGAATCATCCAAGGCAGAAAGAGTTTAGCAATAAATGCAATAAATGACGGGGGAGAAAAATATTGGAAAAGGGGGCCACTTTTGAGAAATAAAAGCCCGACAAAATTTGGAATGTTCAGTTCTTCTATTCCCCAGATATTAATCTGGAGTGTTGACACTTGTGTCTCTGCAAGACAATTTTTTTTTATTTTGAGAGACAAGATCAAATATTAGCCAAGGGTCAAAGCCAGACTGGAAACCATGTCCCAAAAGAGCTTTTTTCAAAAGGACTTTGTTTTTCCTTGAGGATGTTTCGCTTCTCATCCAAGAAGCTTCTTCAGTTCTGACTGAATAGTGGAGGATGGAAGGATTTATATTCCTTGCAGTCATGTGGATGTTAGCACTCTTTCTGAGAGTCATTGAGGGCACTTGGAGGTTTATCTGTGTCCTCAGGGTCACCTGAATAGTGCAAATGGTTGTGGAATCTTCTTGGAACTGTTGAAAGCACTGTGTTGTAGACTGGAGATATTGTAGATGGTGTCCTATTCCTCCTTCTCTGTTGAGAGAAGGCTGTTCAATTTTAATATAAATGGCCTCTTTTGCCCCTCTTTCAAACCAGCGGTCCTCTCTGTCCAGAATGTGGACTTTGCTGTATTCAAAAGAGTGACCTTTGTCTTTGAAATGCAGATGGACTGCTGAATCTTGTCCTGATGGGTGTGTTCTTTTATGTTGTGCCATGCGTTTGAAGTGGCTGTTTTGTTTCTCCAGTGTGCAGATCTGTACATTTCTCACTGTGATACCACAAATGTTCCTGTCTATGATTGACAGGAGCTGAAGTCCTTGTAGGACAATGACACTTGTAATCTGGCAATTTCTGGATGACGAAATTGCCCACGATCGTTTAAAGACCTGGTTTCAAAAAAGGAAAAAGGGGAGAGTTTGGCTCCTCAGTCCATTCCGATTTGAATTAGTTCAGGAAACTGATTAGATACCTTGATTCGATGCAATGAACCTAGTTGGCTTGGTTTTCTTGACTGATTTGTTGTTGTTAGTTGCAAAGTCATGTCTGACCCATCGTGACCCCGTGGACAATGTTCCTCCAGGCCTTCCTGTCCTCTACCATCCTCTGGAATCCATTTAAACTCATGCTGACTGCTTCAGTGACTCCATCCAGCCACCTCATTCTCTGTCATCCCATTCTTCTTTTGCCCTCAGTTGTTCCCAACATTAGGCTCTTCTTCAGGGAGTCCTTCCTTCTCATTAGGTGGCCAAAGGATTTGAGTTTCCTCTTCAGGATCTGGCCTTCTAAAGAGCAGTCAGGGTTGATCTCCTCTAGGACTGACTGGTTGGATCACCTTGCAGTCCAAGGGACTTGCAGGAGTCTTCTCCAGCACCAGAGTTCAAAGGCCTCAATTCTTTGGCATTCAGCCTTCCTTATGGTCCAACTTTCACAGCCATACATTGCGGGAATGTAGTAATCTTGACTGATTAGGAAAACAATTTCTGAGCATCTGCAAATACATTCTCAATTGCTGAATTGATTCAGAGGTATGCAGGCTGATGATTTGATTCAATCTTCCAGTATGGAAAATTAACTTGTTTCAGATCTTCAGCTGAATTAACTTCAGACAGATCTCTAAAACGAAACATCACACAGTTCAAAGAACTGAAGCAAAGACAAGAACGGAGGCCTCTTCATTTCCACAAACTTTGGGTTCATTATCACATTAAGTCCTAAACCTAAGTTAACATAACTTGCAGTAGCCCAGTATAAACTATAGGATGGCTTGACATGTTGGCCTGATTGGCTGCCCAGAATCCCTTGGGAGTTGGGCAGCATATAAATGCAATAAATTAAATTAAATTAAATTAAATTGCCACCATCGGCTAAACTACAATGTAAAAGCAAGATGTCCTTCAAATTTAATTTGATTCCTGATAACTATCAAGGACGCCATCCATGTCTGGATGATTTCCTTGGAAAAGGTATATAAAAGGTTTGACTATTTTCTGGAGATGATGGAGATGGAGATACCATACTTCCAGATGATGTTACTGTTGTGGCCTGCCAGCAGTTTGACAGTGCGGAGGTTGGGGAGGAACATGGGCCAGTCTTGGGGGCTGGGGAAAGCTAGGACTAGGGTTTTACATTGGAGGCAGAGTGGGAGCTAGACAGCAGTGAGGCAGAGGGACAGCTGGAGCCCGTTCCCAGTGTGTGCATGCGCAGAGCTGCCAGAAGACAAGAACAACTAAGAAAGCAGGGTCGACTTCGGAGTAAAGCCACACCTTGGAGATGATTGGCCCCTCCTCATAGGAAACAAAAGAGGAGTGAACAGGGAGGGGGCTTTTGCAGGAAACAATTCGTTCAGTCAGTCATTTCAAGGGTGGAAAATTCTGTTGGTGACTCTAAGAGACTCTGTGCCAAGTTTTGCCATGCCCTGCATTTAGAAACAAGTTACGTGGCAGCTTGCCAAGTGAGATAAGTTCTGTGTTGATAAATATTCTTTTGAAAAACTGTTTGGACGAGCCTTGCTGACTGTGAATGAAAGTAATTCACAGTCGTGTAAATAAAAGAGGTTTTGCCGGGACCAAGACTCTGCTTCCTGCTTTCTAAGGGCACCTAGATTAGAACAGTTGCCTAGTTATTTTATTGATTTATTTATTTTATTTTGTCGAGTACATATTAGATAATATATATAAGTATAAGCATGAATGGAATACATAAAATAGATACAAATAGAGGAAACATTAGGACAGGGACGGAAGGCACACTGGCGCGCTTATGCACTCCCCTTACAGACCTCTTAGGAATGGGGAGAGGTCAACAGTAGACAGTCTTAGGTTAAAGTTTTAGGTGTTTTGGGATGGAACCACAGTCAGGTAGTGCATTCCAGGGACTGACCACTCTGTTGCTGAAGTCGTATTTTCTGCCATCGAGTTTGGAGCGGTTCACTTTAAGTTTGTATCTGTTGTGTGCTCGTGTATTGTTGTCGCTGAAGCTGAAGTAGTCCTTGACAGGTAGGACATTGTAGCAGGTGATTTTATGAGCTATGCTTAGGTCATACCGAAGGCGGTGTAGTTCTAAATTTTCTAAACCCAGAATTTCAAGCCTGGTGGCATAGGGTATTTTGTTACGAGCAGACGAGAGGAGGACTCTTCTTGTGAAATATTTCTGGACGCGCTCAATTGTATTCATGTCCGATATGCAGTTGCGGGTTCCAGTTTCATATTGAAATGTTTGCAAATAAAATAAATAACCGAGCTCAGAGAGCATCAAGGATCCCACAGTTTAACTCTGAATGACCAATATTCTCTAAAATGGAATGGAATGGAATGGAATGCTGGCGGGGGAATTCTGGGAGTTGAAGTCCAGATATTTTTTTTTAAATGGTCGAAGTTGAGAAGCACTGATTTGGAGTATAATCTTGTCTTCTCAGCAGTATGAAGTGGAGCCTTAGAAGAAATCAAGAAAAGCTTTCTTTTGAAGATGAACTCCATCACATCAACAAGAAGAAGATAAAACATACTCCCACATCACATCTGTGGGGTTTATTGATGTATAGGCCTTTGGATGACCCATTATTTCCACTGTGGTTCCCTCCAAGCGTTGAGATAAAACCCAAAGGTGCTTTTTCTCAAGAGGCAACTGGACTTTCTGGGTTTTTCTCTGAAGATGTTTCACTCAGGGGTGGGTTCTAAATTTTTTCACTACTGGTTCTGTGGGCGTGGCTTATTTTGTGGGCGTGGCTTGGTGAGGGGTAATGTGACTGGGTGGGCGTGGCCAACCTTTTTTTTTTTTTTTTACTTTTAGAAGCATTTTTTCTACAACCTTAAGGAGGCTTTCAGGAGGCTCTGACGATCAGGCAACTCAGCTGGGATCGCCAGAGGCTTTTAAAGGCATTTTTTCCCCCCTACAACCTCTTTGACTGAAGAGGTTGCAGAAAAAATGCTTTCAGAAGCCTCTGACGATCCCAGCTGAGCCGTGATCATCAGAGGCTTTTTTTTTTTTACTTTTAAAAGCATTTTTTCGGCTGAAGAGGTTGTAGAAAAAATGCTTTTAAAAGTTAAAAAAAAAAAGCCTCTGATGAGGTGGGAGGGGACCAGTTCAGGGGCATGGCCAGCCAATGTTATTACCGGTTCTCCGAACTACTACAAATTTTTACTATTGGTTCTAGCGAACCGGTGCGAACTGGGAGCAACCCACTACTGGTTTCCCTTCTCATCTAAGAAGCTTCTTCGTTTCTGAAGAAAAAGCACTTTTGGGACAATCATGACCTTGATGACTGAGAATCTCCATAAAAAATGGAGGTGAAAGTTCTCACCAGTGGCCCTTTAACCATGAATTCCAGGGCGAATCTGATCTCCCAAACCAGCACATGGTTCTTTCTTGGAACAACTTGCGAGATGTGTTCATTTAATCCATCTCTAATCCATCTCCTAATTCATCCCGGCGCTTCGAAATCTCTTTTAAAATGCATCTCTTTCCGCCGCCATTTAATTGCAAATTATTTTACTATTCGCTTTAATATAGATTTTAATTTATTATTGTTACGAGCCTGCCTTCAGGACTTGCCAGTGGAGGAAAAGGGCAGGTCATGAGCTGAAGGAATAAATAAATAGGAAATAATAAAATAACGGAACTTGTTCTCTTTAACACATGATTAACTCAATGTCGTTTTGCAACCAACGCTCCACAGGCCACTGACATTCGATTCAACGCTTTACTAAAGTTCTTTTCCGTTGCTGTGATTTCAGGTTGCTTCAGATCTCATTTGCAATGGGTTAGATCAGGGGTGTCAAACTGGATTTCTTCCAGGGCTGGGTCAGCATTGTATTTCTCTTCCGCAGGGTGGCCAGGAATGGGGGATGGAGGGGAGGGGAAGGGAAATGGGACAGATGCTTCCTGAAGCACCCTGCGGGCCAGAATGGGGTGCGGGGCATGCATGCAGCCCCCCCACAGCCAGTTTTTGGCCTCCACGGCCTCCTGTGACACTCTGCTGGCCAAAAATGGGCTCCAGATCTGGCCCATAGGGCCTATCTGGAAATATCAAATGACCAGCCTGCAGTGCCTCTGCCAGCCAAAATGGGATGCAGGGGGAACGCACGAGGCCCCAGTTCACTCTGTTTTGGCCGGCAGAGGCACCATGGGCCGGTCATTTGATATTTCCAGGATGGTCCTACGGGCCAGATCTAAGCACCGCAAAGGCCGGATCCAGTCCATGGGCCTTGAGTTTGACACCCTGGGTTAGATCCATTTTAACGTGCTTTATTCAATTTTCTGTAATTATTATTTATTTTTCCCTTTGGCGCCCTGCATTGAACTTTTCCATCCACGTTTATTTAGAAGGTAGAATAACAAGAATTGGAAGCAGTGGTGAAATCCAATTGTTTTTACTACCTGTTCTGGGGGCGTGGCTTGGTGGGCGTGGTGTGGTGTGGCATGGTGGACGTGGCAGAGGAAGGATACGGCAAAATCTCCATTCCCACCCCACTCTGGAGCCAGCCAGAGGTGTTATTTGCCAGTTCTCTTTTGGTGCTTTGGAAAATAGGTTGACCTCCCTTTTCTTGATGGGATTTTTCTGGGAATGAATCAGGGGTGAAATCTAGCAGGTTCTGACAGGTTCTGGAGAACTGGTAGCGGAAATTTTGAGTAGTTCGGAGACCCGGCAAATACCATATGTTGTTTTTTAAAAAAACTTTAGCAGTTGGATTTCTGCGCTTGGATTTGATTCTAATAATTAAAATTTATTACCATTGGTTCTAGCGTTCTGGGAAGGATGATTGCATTGAAGTCACACCTAATACAGGTAAGTCCTTGACTTACAACAGTTTGGTTAAAGTTCAAAGTTACAACAGCACGGAAAAAGAGACTTAAGACATTGCAACTGTCATAAATTGATGCCAGTTGCTAAGCGTCAAAATGTTTTTTTTATAAGAATTTTTATTTTTTTTAATATCTTCCCTTAAACAGTGTGTCGTCTGGTTACAAATATCTCTGTGCAATCACCATCAAGATTTACAACAGCATTCATTACATTGATATTAATTCTCTGATCTTACAATTGTAGTATTGAACATAGTAAACCTATTCATTTTTCCCTGTTAACATATCTTCTCTTTTTTAATTTTTTTTTATTTTGAATACATTAAAACAAGACACAAACACACAACATTTATATACATATCACTTTTTTTACAGCTATTTTGAAGTGATCCTTTCTTGCTATTTACATCTATTTACACATATTTTCTAATAAGAATATAATAATAATATTAAGCATAATAATCCTAATAGTCATAATAATAATTATCATATTGTTTACATCTCTATCTTAACATATTCCTACTCTTCTTTAATCTCCTTCTTTTATTTTCAACCTCCATTTTTATTCTCTAACCATTGATAAAATAATTCCCATATCATATAATATTCGGTTTGTTCTTTCTTCTTAATGGCAGGTGTTAATCTGTTTATTTCTGCACATTCTAATATTTTCCTAATCACATTCTCATCCGTAGGGACCTCTTCACTTTTCCAGTTTTGTGCAAATACAATTCTACCTGCAGTTAATACATGGATAATTAAATATGGGTTCTCTTTACTATAAGTTTCAGGCTAAAATCCCCAACAAAAATATTTCTGGTTTTAAATCAATGTGCTGCTTTATCATCTTTTCCAGCCATGTATGTATTTTTGTCCAGGATCTTTTTTGCTTCTACACATGTCCACCACATATGACTATTATGACTATTCCAACATTTGGCTGACTTTGAACGTCTTTGCCAACCTCGCCGGTGCAAAGCGCCATCTATAAAGCATCTTATACAGATTGTCTAAGCGTCTGAATGTTGATCATGTGATTATGGGGAACAGGGGTGGGCTCTACTTACTTTTACTACCGGTTTGCAATGGGAACCGGTCCGAACCAGGGACAACCCACCACTGATGGGGATGCTGCAACAGTTGTAAGGATATCCCAAAGGTGCTTTTTTCAGAAGGCAACTGAACTTTCTTGTTTTTTTTTCTTTTGAAGACATTTCGCTTCTCATCCAAGAAGCTTCTTCAGCTCTGACTGGATGGTGGGGGATGGAAGGATTTATACTCCTTGCAGACAGCTGGTCCTTTGCATCCTTTTAGAGGGTCATTGAGGCCATTTGGAGTTTTGTCTGTGTCCTTTTAGATCACCTGAGTGGAGTCTTCTTGGCTGCAGGATGTTTTCTGCAGGTGTCCCTTCACCATTGAAGATAGGCTCAGGCTGATGGGGATGAGTCTAATGTTGTCTGCATCTCAAACTGAAGCGCACATGGGTCCTGTAGTCTGCAATTTTTCTGGAAATCTATTCATACTCCCGCACAGGGGTGAAATCCAGCAGGTTCTGACAAGTTCTGGAGAATTGGTAGCGGAAATTTTGAGTAGTTTGGAGAACTGGCAAATACCACCTCCAGCTGGCCCCAAAGTGGGGTGGGAATGGAGATTTTGCAGTATCCTTCCCCTGGAGTGAGGAGGGAATGGAGATTTTGCAGTATCCTTCCCCTGCCATGCTCACCAAGCCACGCCCACCAAGCTACATCATGCCCACCAAGCCACGCCCGGTAGTAAAAAAATTAGAATTTCACCACTGCTCCTGCACCATTCGAAGGCTGTTTATCCCAAACTGCATAGCTAAAAGTCTATGTACCCTGTTTCCCTGAAAATAAGACATCCCCTGATAATAAGCCCAATCAGGCTTTTGAATGCATGCACTAAAAATAAGCCCTCCCCGAAAATATTTAAATGCAGAGCTGGAAATCAGGCAAGGTGGCAAGAGGAGCCCCATCTTGCTCCATGTGCCCCAAAATAATAAGACCTCCCTGAAAATAAGGCCAAGCGCTTATTTCAAGGTTCAAAAAAATATAAGACAGGATCTCAGTCATCCAGGTCATGGTTGTCCCAACAATGCTTTTGTTTGTTTGTTTGTTTTGTTGTGACCCCGGCCCCGGAGGCTGATTTATCTTCACATGCTGATTCGGAGGATGATATGGAGGAGGAGGAGGAAGCCGTCACGAGCTATGTGCGGAGGGGCCGTCTTCATTGGTGAGTCAGCAAGAACTGACAGCTGCTGACATGCCTATGGACCCCAGCCAAATTGAGGAGGAAACAGAGGCCGGTAATGACGAGGGGGAACCCCTATTGGATGCAAGAGAGAGATGTAGGAGAGGTTGTAGAGAACAGCTATTGCCACATCCTAAAAGATGTGGTCAGGAGACGTAGGGCCACACCCTATAAAGTATAAAAGGGGTGTGACTGGGCTGGAAAGGCGTGGTGAACAATTTGTTGGCGTTTTGGATGTAGTGGAGTTACAACTGTTAGTTTGGAGTTTTTTGACAAGAGTCTGCATTCCTGCATTAGCCTGCTGGCTGTCTGCCAAGACCTTTGGAACATTGCCCAGTAACTATGGGACTGGTATACGCTTTGGAAGAGAACTAATTATTAAAGGGCCAGCTTCAGTCTCTCTAGCCTGCGTTTGTTACTGCCGGGCTATTTGAGCCTCCGCAAGGCCACTCGTGGGAGGGGACAGAACAACTTTCTTGTTTATTCTTGGAAGACATTTCATTTTTCCTCCAAGAAGCTCCTTCAGCTCTGAAGAAGGTTGTAAGGGTGAAAAACGGTCATAAGTCACTTTTTTTTCAGTGCCGTTGTCACTTCGAACGGTCCCTAAATGAATTGGTTGTAAGTTAAGGACTCCCTGTATCGGATCACATCCCTGTCCTTCATATTAGACAGCAAAATAACTTGGCCCAATCCTATTAGTTGACCAACACTTTGAATTGTTGTCTATGTGCGCTAATTTATTTCTTATCCTGGTGACATTTATGCTACTCAATTATATTTTCGTTTACAGGATGCGACACTCCACAAACCAGTTAACGATACCAGAAAACAATGCTATATATCTCCCTCACTTGCAAGCTCTTCTTACTTCAATTAGAAAAGCTAAGCTTCAAGACCATCATTCTGTCACCCACCAAATAATGAATTATTCCAGAGTTTGTTTGCTTTTTTAAATTTTTTTTTTAGGAGAGTCTAACAATGCACATTTATTATTGATCCGGTGGTTCTTTCTTGACAGTCAGAGGGCATCTTATTCAACCGCGGAAACGCTTTTTAGAAAACTTTGTTTTCCAAGTTATCAAGTGGGCTTAAGGAAATGACATAACACAATCGGCACACTTGGTTACAGGTAGTCCTCGACTTATAACCGCAAAGAATGGAATGGAGGGGGGAGGGGAGGGGAGAGGAGGGGAGTCGAGGGGAGGGGAGGGGAGGGGAATGGAGTGGAGTGGATGCACCAAAGACAAATCCCTTGTGTGTCCAATCACACTTGGCCAATAAAGAATTCTATTTTATTCTAACTGGACTGGGGTGAGCTGAAGAAGCTTCTTGGATGAGAAAGTCCAGTTGCCTCTTGAAAAAGCACCATGATGATGTTACCTAATTTGGGTAGTGAAATATCTGCAAAAAAATAAACCCCCAGAGAGCAGGAAGGACCTCTCCGTGATGTCTTCTGCAGAGTCCAAATATTTTGTAATCAACCTCAGATAGTTACAGCCTCTCCGTTGTGACCGAGGCCCAAGCAGTGATTACCAAACACAATTCAGTCCTGAACAAACTTGCTTCATTAAAACAGCTGAGAATTAATTCATTCTCAGCTTAGTCCAAAACAAATTCTTCATAACCAGTCCGTGGGCTTTATCAACAACCTTTGATGTCTTTGGCAACCTGCCAAAGGCTTTTCTTGGCCAAACCCCCACAAAGTTCAAGAGACGCTGACAAGAAGCACTGGAATCAATGTTACTATTCTACAAAGAACCCAACAGCTCTTAGCTGCTCTTTTAAGCCTTAGGGGAAGGGCCAATCATCTTCTGGCCTTACTCCTGAGTTGTCCTTTTTGCTTCAGCTGCTCTTGCCTTCTGGCAGCTCTTCGCATGTGTGCACTAGGAACAGGCTCCTCCTGTTCCTCTGCCTCTCTGCTGTCTGACTCTGGAGGCTCCGGAGTCCGCACATCACTCCCAGATGGCCCTGGCCCTATCTCTGCCTCCAACGCAGAGCCCTCGTCTGGGCCTTCCCCTGATTCCAAGACTGGCCAATTGTCCTCCCCAGCCTCCTCACTGTCCGACTCTGCTGCCAGGTCTGCAGACTGCTGGAGGACCACAACACTCTCTGAGAAAGTCACCCCTTTCCTGATTAGATATGATATCCAGGCGTGCAATAGTAAATCATAGTAATATTTACTGTAGATGCTGTAAGTTATGATGTGCTGACGTTAAACATGCTTTTTTCAATATCTGAATTAACCCATTGGGGGAGGAGGGCTTGTGCAACCATAGACTTACCAAACAGGCTGGCTTTGCACAACCGGCGAAGCCACACAGGGACATCAAATCCATATTCAAGGTCAACACTAACCAAGTTTGACGCATTTTGCAAACGCAGCATCGGGATTTTTCACTGATCTCTTGACTGCTGAACTCATTCCAGCTCTTCTGCAAAGCCACTCTACAAAGAGTGCAGAGAAGAGCAAACGTTGATGATTAGGGGACTGGAGCAGTGGTGGGTTCCTCCCGGTTCGGCCCTGTTTGGCCAAGCCGTTAGCAGTGACGATATAACATCACTGAACCGGTTCTCTTTGTTCAGGAGCTGGGCCCTCCCCCCCCGCCCCACCCCATATTATTCTTACCTTTTATTTGGCCCCACCCCCAATCTATTGCTGCCTCCTGAGTTCCAGCTGATCGGCTAGAAATAAAAAAACTGTTTAAACTCTTGCCGCGGGACTTCAAAGGACCGCCCTACAGCTGATCAGTGTTAAAAAGCAGTGTGGTGGTAGACCGGTGCCTCCAAAAACAAATGAGTAGCCCGATGCCTCCCAAAACAAATGGGTAGACCGGTGCCTCCCAAAACAAATGGGTAGACCGGTGCCTCCCAAAACAAATGAGTAGACCGGTACAGGTCTGCAAGCAGTTAAAAGCCTGATAGACCAGTACCTCTGCTAAATCCTAAAGAATTGTCACATGACCATCAAGCCACTCCCACAAAATAAACCACAGAACCAGTAGTAAAATTTTTTAAAACCCAAGCCTGGACTGGAGACTAAAACATATGAAGAACAGTTGCAGGAAGTGGGTATGTCTAATTTAGTGAAAAGAAGGACTAGGGGAGACATGATAGCAGTCTTCCAATATCTCAGGGGTTGCCACAAAGAAGAGGGAGTCAAGCTATTCTCCAAAGCACCTGAGGGCAGGACAAGAAGCAATGGGTGGAAACTCATCAAGGAGAGCGTCCATGGAGATCCACCAGGTCACGGTTGTCCCAAAGGTGCTGTTTTCAACAGGCCACTGGACTTTCTGGTTTTTCTTTGAAGATGTTTCGCTCCTCATCCAAGAAGCTTCTTCGGCTCTGAAATCCAGACCACTCAAAACTGAAGAAACTTCTTGGATGAGAAGCAAAACGTCTTCAAAGAAAAACCAGAAAGTCCAGTTGCCTCTTGAAAAAAAAAAAAAAGCCCATTTGGGATAACCGAGGAGAGAAGCAAGCTAGAACTGAGGAGAAATTTTCTGACCATTGGAACAATTAATCGGTGGAACGACTTGCCTCCAGAAGTTGTGGCAGCTCCAACACCGGAGGGTTTTTTGTTTTTTTTTAAAGAAGACATTGGACAAACGTTTGTCAGGAATGCTATTTCTTTGGTACTTAAAAGGTCCTTAAAAGGACCGTGCACAACCGGAGATCCGGTGAAGCCAGGAGATCCTCATCAATGTCTGGCTACCAGTCTGTCTGTTACTCATTTAGCACCACCCAGGAGGCACATGTGGCTTAAAGATTGCCACGGATGCGAGTAACTTTGCCTCCCGACAGACTATCCGACATATAGTGAGGGCATGCTCTAACAGAAGGTATCCAGGAGATTTTAGGGACTTCCCGTGCACAACAACGACAGCTACTGACTGGATCTCCAAACAATACATTAAACTCTGAAATGTTATTTCTGTTTTCCTCTTAGGTTTTCTTACTGCTTTTTTTAAAAAAAAATGTTTTAACCTGTAAAAATAAAGTGTTTTAATATTGTGTGTGACCAGCCATTCACTAAATAAAATAAATAAATGTCAGGAATGGTATAGGGCAGGGTTGGCTAACCTTTTTGCCATCGTGTGCCAAAAGTGGGGGGAGCGTGGTGGGGTCACACGCACACATGCCCACATCCATAATTCTACGTGCCCTGTGCTCCCCCTGCTTGATGGCCCGGTGGGCCCGGGAGGCCCATTTTTTGCTCTCCCCAGGCTCCAGAGCCTTTCTAGGAACCTGGGGAGGGCAAAAATGACCTTCCCCACCTCCCCCAGAGGCCTTCCGGAGGCTGGAAAAAGTGTGTTTCCTGACTTCTGGTGGGCCCAGAAGGCCCGAAAATCAGCTGGCTGGTGCACACATGCGTGCCGGAGCTAAGCTCGCATGCCCACCGATATGGCTCCACGTGCTACCTGTGGCACCCGTGCCATAGGTTCGCCATCACGGGTATAGGGTCTCCTGGGGGTTGGACTAGAAGACCTCCAAGCTCCCTTCCAACGCTGTCATTCTGTGGAATAAGGACAAACCAAATGAGTATATTTTAAAATACTGCCAAGAATGCTTTTTCCCTCCCTGAGGCCGAGCTCTATAATATAATATAATAACAGAGTTGGAGGTCTTCTAGTCCAACCCCCTGCTTAGGCAGGTAACTCTACATTGCTTCAGACAAATGGTTATCCAACATCTTCTTAAAAACTTCCAGTGTTGGAGCATTCGCAACTTCTGGAGGCAGGTTGTTCCACTGATGAATTGTCCTCACTGTCAGGAAATTTCTCCTCAGTTCTAAGTGGCTTCTCTCCTTGATGAGTTTCCACCCATTGCTTCTTGTCCTGCCCTCAGGTGCTTTGGAGAATAGCTTCGCTCCCTCTTCTTTGTGGCAGCCCCCACTCTAAAAGAAGTGGATAACAAGGAATACGAGAAAAGCTTCACAGGGGCAAATATGGCTGTCACTCCACAAAACACACACCTACAACAACACGTCAGGGAACAGCCTTTTAAAAAGAGACTGGCAAGCCACTCTGCTTTTAATGTTGTGCACCACTGCACTGGGAAACAACGTGCGTCATCAAAATGAAGAAGCACTCTACCCACCCACCCCCCAAAAAAAGCAACCCAAAAAAAATTGGTTAGTTAGATTTTTAGATAAAATTGACAGCACGCGTTCCTTGAAACTCACCCACATGCTAGACTTATACCGATATTCATATTTTATCTGCAATCTTTCTGGGGGAAGATATTTTCTTTGCTCGCAAGCTCAGAAAAGAGTGATGATAACCATCTCTTTCGGCACCAGGGTTAGCGAGGCCTCCGTGGGTTTAATCTCGGCTTGCCATCTGCACGCCAACACTCATGGTTTTATGATGAATTTGTCTTCAAGAGAAAGGAAATGTAAAAATGAGACGGATTGGAAGCAAAACAGCCATGCTTTCACAGATTCTGTTGACCAAGAGAGGGATGAAGGGGGCTCCACGATAACCTACCTGATAGAAAATCAGAAAATACGTAGGTGATCCTCTGTAGCTCAGCGGTTAAAGACACAGAGCTTGTCAGCTGGATTGCTAACAGTTCGGGTTCGAGACCCGAGCACTGCGCGATGGGTGAGCTCCCGTTCCTTGCTCCAGCTCCTGCCCGGCTAGCAGTTCAAAAGCATGCAAATTCGAGTAGATAAATAGGTACCAGGTTGGCCACATGACCGGAAAAAATGTCTTTGGATAATGCTGGCGAAGAAAAGGAGATGAGCAGCACCCCCTAGAGTCGGATTTACCTCAACTTTAGGACCACAATTCAATCCAAACTTTCTGCTGCTAAAAAAGACAATTGTTGAGTGAGTTTTGCCCCGTTTCGACAACCTTTCTTGCTGCCGTGGTTAAGTCAATTCCTGCAGTTGTTAAGTTGGCAACATGGTTCTTAAGTGACTCAGGTTTCCCCCATTGGCTTTCCTTCTCAGAAGACAGCTGGGAAAATTACAAATGGTGATCAGTGCAACTGTCATAAGTACATGCCAGTTGCCAAGCGTTTTAATTTTGAGCACATGACCATGGGGATGCCACCATGATCATCGCTATAAAAACCATTTTTTAAAAAAAATCATTTTTTTTTCCGTGTTGTTGTTACTTAGAGTGGTCATGAAACAATGGGTTGTAAGTCAAGGATTACCTGAACTCAGATGATCTAAAGCTGTCCTCATAGAAAAATCATCTTAGGACTCTCAAGCCATCTTTATCTGTATAGATCGCAAGTAAAAAAATTAGTCTGTGCCAGCAAGGGATAGAATCAAGATCACGTGAAGTGTTAATGCCATTTTATAAGGCCTTGGTAAGGCCACACATGGAATAGTGCAGCCAGTTTTGCTCATCACGATGTAAACAACATGTGGAGGCTCTAGAAAGAGCGCAGAGAAGAGCAACCAAGATGATGACGGGACTGGAGGCTAAAACCTATGAAGAACATTGTAGGAATTTGGTATCTCTAGTTTAATGAAAAGTAGGATTAGGGGGTCACAAGATAGCAGACTTCGAATGTTTGAGGGGTTGACACAAAGAAGAAGGAGTCAAGAAGGAGTAGTGAAATCCAAATTTTTTTAATACCAGTTCTGTGAGTGTGGCTTGGTGGGCGTGGCAGGGGAAGGATACTGCAAAATCCCCATTCCCTCCCCAACTCCTGGGGGAAGGATACGGCAAAATCTCTATTCCCTCCCCACTCCTGGGGGAAGGATACCGCAAAATCTCCATGCCCACCCCACTCCAGGGGAAGGATACTGCAAATTCTCTATTCCCTCCCCACTCCTGGGAGAAGGATATTGTAAAATCTCCATTCCCACTCCACTCCAGGGGAAGGATACTGCAAAATCCTCATTCCCTCCTCAGGGGAAGGATATTGCAAAATCCCCATTCCCACCCCAGTCCTGGGGGAAGGATATTGCAAAATCTCCATTCCCTCCCCACTCCAGGGGAAGGATACTGCAAAACCTCTATTCCCTCCCCACTCTGGGATCAGCCAGAGGTGGTATTTGCCGGTTCTCCGAACTACTCAAAATTTCTGCTACAGGTTCTTCAGAACCTGTCAGAACCTGCTGGATTTCACCCCTGAGTCAAGCTATTCTCCAAAGCACCTGAGAGTAAAACAAGAAGCAACGGATGGAAACTAATCAAGGAGAGAAGCAATCTAGAACTTAGGGGAAATCTCCTGAGTTAGAAAAGATTAAATTAAAAATTTAATCAGTGGATTAAATAACGGTTTGCCTCCAGGAGTTGTAAATGCTCCAACACGGGAAGTTTTGAAGATGTTGGATAACCGTTTGTCTGAAATGGTGTAGGGTTTCCTGCCTGAGCAGGGGGTTAGACTAGAAGACCTCCGAGGTCCCTAGAGTTGTTAACTTAGTAATACGGTTGTTAAGTGAACCTGGCTTGCGCATTAACTTTGTTTCGTGAAAGATGATCACATGACTCCGGGGTATGAACCAGTTGCCAAGTGTGTGAATTTTGATCATGGGACCATGGGAAGGCCACATCAGTCGTAAATGTGAAAAATGGTCGTAAATCAGGTTTTTTTTTCCAGTGCCATTGTAACTTTGAATAGTCACTAAACCAACTGTTATAAGTCAAGCGCTACCTTAAGTCCTCGATTTAAGACCACAATTGAAGTAGGGGGCTGGACTAGAAGACCTCCAAGGTCCCTTCCAACTCTGTTTATTCTATTCTATTCTATTCTATTCTATTCTATTCTATTCTATTCTATTCTATTCTACCCTACCCTACCCTACCCTACCCTACCCTACCCTACTCTACTCTACTCTATTCCAACATTCTAGATAGAGCTATCATAACCTAAAGAAAATGAGCTCTCTTTCAGGCCACCTAAAACCCTCATTAACTCATTCAGTTTTTCAGTGGTTGGACTAGTTCCAATTTCAAAATTAAGAAGATCAGCATGATTAGCAAGTCGAGTACCATTTTTAATTGCAGTAATTCTGTCCCTTTGCTTCTTTTCCAATTGTGTTTTACCTACTCCCTAATTAGGATTCTGCTCCTGATTTGAACCTGAAATATATATTTTTCCCCCTGGGTGTAATTATGACTCTTCAAGGCATATTGTTTTATAGACAAAAGCTGTTTTGAAACAATAGATGCCCCCAAATCATTCAATGTTAAGGTATGTTCTTCCAGTTTTAAAATGATATGCGTGTCCATTTTTTTAAAAAAAATGTAACAAATTAAAATGCATATACAGATCATCCTGGACTTACAACAGTTCAGTTCGTTTAGTGACTGTTCAAAGTTACAAAGGTACTGAAAAACCAAATCATGACCATTTTTCATACTTATGACCAGGGTGGGATGCTGGGGTTTTGCATGGGTTCAGACAATCCTTTAGCTAGGATTCTGCCCAGTTCAGCGAACCCCCAAATCCCACACCTGGCTAGCCCAATCTCACCCCACCACATCCCACCTACCCCTCCCTGTCCCTCCCAGGAGTCTCCATGCGGCCCGTTTTGGATGCCAGGTAAGTACAGGGCTCGTGAGGAGGCTCCGGAAGGGCAAAAAACAGGCCTCCCAGAAGTTCTGAAAGGAACTTCTGGGAGGCCTGTTTTTTGCCCTTCCGGAGCCTCCTCACGAAACGGCCCATTTCCGGCCTCTGGAGGGCCTCCGAAGGGCCGGGGTGGCCGTTTTCGCCCTCCCAGAGACTCCAGGAAAGCCTCCGGAGCCTGGGGAGGGCAAAAAACACCCCCCCTCACCACCATGGCGTAGCAGGCCGACTAGGCCACGCCCATCATGGCTACGCCCACCGACCAATGGGGCAGAGAACCTGTCGCTGAGATTTTTGAAGCCCACCTCTGCTTATGCACCTTCGAAGTATCCCCCACGGTCAGCTGATTTACATTTGGATGCTCGGCAACCGGTTCATATTTATGACGGCTGCCGTGTCCCTCGGGGTCATGCGATCCCCTTTTGCGACTTTCCGACGAGCAAAGTCCAAAGCGGGAGCTAGATTCGCTGAACAACCTCACTTAACAACTCGAGCCATTCGCTTAACAACGGGGCCAAGAAAGATCGTAAAATGGGGTCTGTCTCACTTAGCCACGCATAAATTGAGGCGGGGGGGAGGGGGCTCAATCGCAAGCCGTAAATCGAGGACTCCCTCTAGATAAATAGATGGAAACAACTGCAGATTATTTTAAGAGATAGAACCCATCTTCGGAGGTATTTTTGCAAGGGAGCTCTGGCGTTTAAACCCGATAGCTTTCCGTGGTGTTTAGAACTGGCTCTTGAAATGATTAATTGGAAGTCTTCAAGTAGGTAAACGCCAAACTATTAGCTTGTCTCCGGGACATAGCAAGGCCTAAACGCAGTCCTATCGTCTCTTTCAGGTCCCGTGTTCAAGCAATCCATTAGTCGGGCAAAGTTAATGGATTTAACAAATTTGGCTTTGTCAGTTTCACTGGAACTGACTGAATCCCGACCTGGGGAGGGAGACGTGAACGAGCATGTGGAAGACCAAAATAGGGGGGGTTGGGTTTGGAGTCTCTTTCTTAGTTAAATAATTATTCCTCCTTCCTCTCCACCCCACCCCGAAGGTTGAGGAGTACATGGAACCATCTCAAAAGGTTAAGAAAATTCGGGGGGGGGGGGTGGAATTGCTCTATTAAAAAAAGCTGCTTGCTAGCTGTGTAATTATGATAAATACAGGTTATTAAATAAGTGTGTTAAAAAGGGCCTACTTTATATTACCTTCCTACTGTGCTATTGTAATAATTTGCAGCGTAGGCAGGGGTGGGGGATGGAGGCAAAGTTCATGGAAAGTGTTTTTTTTTAAAAAAAAATTCAGAAATGTTGCTAAGATTCCCACAGTTTTCTCCCTTGTCGTACTTTCCTCTTGGGGCACGTTGTTCATAATTCATCGAGTTAGGTCCTTATCATAAAAACATGCTGCTCGATGCTAAGAATGGAACGATGTCGTCCATCCTTAAACTGTGTGTAATTGACCTGGTGAATTCTTACACCCCAGGAGGTGGGGATGGCCGGTAACTTGGTTGAGCTTAAAAATGGATGAAATAGACTTGTGATTCTTGAGACTTTGAGGTTTTTTTTTTTAATTAGATTTATATGCCGCCCTTCTCCGAAGACTCAGGGCGGCTTACAATGCGTTAAGCAATAGCCTTCATACTTTTGTATATTTTATACAAAGTCAGCTTATTGCCCCCACAAACTGGGCCCTCACTATCCCAGATTTACCTCTGGGATAGTGGAAGAGTGCTCCAAATGTAGGTTGCAGTAGATAAGTGGATAGGAAAGAGAGAGATGATAGATGATAGGGAGGGAGGGAGGGAGGGAGGGAGGAAGACAGGAGGAAAGAAAGAAAAAGAAAGAAAGAAAGAAAGAGAGAGAGAGAGAGAGAGAGAAAGAAAGAAAGAAAGAAAGAAAGAAAGAAAGAAAGAAAGAAAGAAAGAAAGAAAGAAAGAAAGAAAGAAAGAAAAGGAGGAGGGAAGGAAGGAAGGAAGGATAGAGAGATATGTTTAGATGAGAGATGGAGAGAAAGATATAAGACAGAGGGAGACATAGGTAGGTAGGTAGGTAGGTAGGTAGGTAGGCAGGCAGGCAGGCAGGCAGACTGACTGGATGGATGGATGGATGGATGGATGGATGGATGGATGGATGGATGGACAAATGGATAGATAGACAGACACACATACATACAGTGCAATGTAGGTAGATAGATAGATAGGGAGAGAGAGAGAGAAAGAGACAGAGACAGAGACAGAGACAGAGACAGAGACAGAGACAGAGACAGACAGACAAATAGACAGGATGGACGGATGGATGGATAGCCAGACACAAAGAGAGAAAGAGAAAGAAATATAAGTAGGTAGATAGATAGTTAGGGAGAAAGAAAGAGAGAGAGAGAGAGACAGACAGACAAAGACCAAAGTGGTCCCAGTGTTAATACAGAAGCACTTAGGGCCATGACTCCTAAGGTGGCAGAGTGGTTCCAACAGATCCCAGCAGCAACGTCGGAGCCCTCCGTTCAGAACAGCGCAGTGCTAGGAAGAGCTAAGTGGTGACGGGGTGGGTCAGTGGCTAAGATGCTGAGCTTGTCGATCGAAAGGTCAGCAGTTCAGCGGTTCGAATCCCTAGTGTCGCATAACGGGGTGAGCTCCCATTACTTGTCCCAGCTTCTGCCAACCTAGCAGTTCGAAAGCAGGTAAAAATGCAAGTAAAAAACTAGGGACCACCTTTGATGGGAAAGTAACAGTGTTCCGTGCGTCTTTGGCATTTAGTCATGCTGGCCACATGACCATGGAGACGTCTTCGGACAGCGCTGGCTCTTCGGCTTTGAAACGGAGATGAGCACCGCCCCTTAGAGTTGGGAACAACTAGCACATATGTGCGAGGGGAACCTTTACCTTTTTAGGAAGAGCTAAGATCCTGCACAGAACCCTCAAACCCTCACTGAACGAAACTCTCTGTTATTGTTTTTGGGAAGCAAGGTGGATCCAGACAAGGAAGCACGGCTGTTCCCATTCCAATCATACAATTCCCCATTCACCATCCCAGTTTGCTCTCTCCAATCAACCAACTGATTCGCATCCCCCTATCAAACGCAGTTTCTGCACTCTGGATCCTGTTTTGGTGCATTCCCCCCCCCCAATCAAAACGGTTGGCAACCTTCCCGTCTGTGACCTCCTCCTCCTCCTGCTATTCTTACCTAAGTCACCACGGCTGTAATTATCCTCTAAAGCATCAGCGTACTTTGACCCAGCACATAATCATTAGGGGAAAAGAGATTGACAGGCCCTGCATTGTCAGTTGCTGGGTTTCCTCCTCTACCCCCCACCCCCCCCCCCCCGTTCCCTCCCTGATGCAAACCTCCCGTCCTGGGACAGTCAGGCTCCAGGTACAAAAGGCTTGTTCCAAAATGATTGACAGGTAAACAGTCGCCTCTTTCAATCCCAATCATTTACAGGTGAGCCACTGTGTTATTCACACTGCATTCTCTACCCAGCGCTCCCCGACAATGCAAAAGGAAACAGATCTCTGAGTCAATACAGAGTTTATCCATAGTTGGGGTTACTGTCAGCTTGATATATGAACCGACTTTGGGAACTCGGGAGATTGCTAATGGGTGTAATTTTTTTTCCCCCTCCCCATCATCTCTCTTTGAAACGGAGCTCAATTTTCTTCTCTGGGGCTGATGCAGCCTCTCTATCTCTCTCTCTCTCCATTTTTCCTCCGAGTTTGGGGTTCCAGATTTCCCAAAGTTCCGATCCTGTCTTTTGTTGTTAGCTGCGAAGTCGTATCCCACCCATCGCGACCCCATGGACAATGTTCCTCCAGGCCTTCCTGTCCTCTACCATCCTCTGGAGTCCATTTGAACTCCCACCAACTGCTTCCGTGACTCCATCCATCCAGCCACCTCCTTCTCTGCCGTCCTCTTCTTCTTTTGCCCTCCATCTTTCCCAACATTAGGCTCTTCTCCAGGGAGTCCTTCCTTCTCATTAGGTGGCCAAAGTATTTTTATTTTTTTTATTTTATTTTATTTTTAATTTGATTTATATGCCGCCCTTCTCCGGAGACTCAGGGCGGCTTACAATGCGTTAAGCAATAGCCTTCATACTTTTGTATATTTATACAAAGTCAGCTTATTGCCCCCACAAACTGGGTCCTCAATTTACCCACCTTAGAAAGGATGGAAGGCTGAGTCGACCTTGAGCCTGGCTAGGATTGAACTCAGAGAAATTACAGGCAGCTGGTGTTAATTGCTGCCTTTAGTAGGAGGCATTAGCCCCCTACGCTACACAGGATCCTCTTCAGGATCTGGCCTTCTCAAGAGCAGTCAGGGTTGATCTCCTCTAGGACTGACCAGTTGGATCGCCTTGCAGTCCAAGGGACTCACAGGAGTCTTCTCCAGCACCAGAGTTCAAAGGCCTCCATTCTTTGGCGTTCAGCCTTCCTTATGGTCCAACTTTCACAGCCATACATTGCAACTGGGAAAACCGTAGCCTTGACTATACACACTTTTGTTGGCAGGGTGATGTCTCTGTTTTTTAGTATGCTGTCTAGATTTGCCATAGCTTTCCTCCCCAGGAGCAAGCTTCTTTTAATTTCTTGACAGCAGTCACCATCTGCGGTGATCTTGGAGCCCAGGAAAATAAAATCTGTCACTCCCTCCATTTCTTCCCCGTCTATTTGCCAGGAATTGAGAGGGCCAGGTGCCATGTTCTTAGTTTTCTTAATGTTGAGTTTCAAGCCAACTTTTACGCTGTCTTTCTTCACCTGCATCAAGAGGCTCTTTAGTTCCTCTTCACTTTCTGCCATTAGAGTGGTATCATCTGCATATCTGAGTTTGTCGGTATTTCTCCTGGCAATCAACCTATTCTGCAAAGCACCTGAAGGCAGGACAAGAATCAATGGATGGAAATCCTGAAATTTGAGACCTGGATGACTGAGAATGTCCATAGACTATCGATAGAAACTAATCAAGGAAAGAACCAATCTAGAACTAAGGAGAAATTTCCTGACAGTGAGAACAATTAAACTTGCCTCCAGAAGTTGTGAGTGCTCCAACACTGGAAGTTTTAAGAAGAGATTGGACAACCATCTGTCTGAAACGATATGGGGTTTCCTGCCTGAGCAGGGGGTTGGACTAGAAGATCTCTAAAATCCCTACCAACTCTTATTATTCTGTTATTCTGTCTTAAATCCTCCCTTAAATAAGGAAGGGACTAGGAAATAAATGGAAGAACAGAGGTGGAGATCTGATGAAGGCAAGGAACGAGGCTCAAAATTATGCAGAAGCAAAAACTGGTAGGTCAAATTGAAGAAGAGTTGAGCTTGGGTTTGGTCCCTCAATCTGAAAATGCCCGCTTTGCTCTGAAGACTTTGAGAAGAGAACCAAAATCTTAACAGAATAAGAGAGTTGGAAGGGATCTTGGAAGTCTTCTAGTCCAAACCTTAAACAAGCAGGAGAACCTATACCCAAGTTGGTGAACCTATGGCATATATTGGTGGGCATGCGAGCTCAGCTCCAGCATGCATGCACACACCGGCCAACTGATTTTTGGGCCTTCTGGGCTCACCAGAAGTAGGGAAACAGGTTGTTTTTGGCCTCCGGAGGGCCTGGGGGAGGGGAAGGCCCGTTTTTCACTCTTCCCAGGCTCCAGAGCCTTTCTAGGAGCCTGAAGAGGGAAAAACAGCCTTCCTCAACCCCCTGGAGGCCGTCCGGAGGCTGGGAATGGCCTGTTTGCTGACTTCCAGAAGTAGGGCCTCCGGGGTGTATGGGGAAGTCCATTTTCGCCCTCCTCAGGCTCCTAGAAAGGCTCTGGAACCTGGGGAGAGCGAAAAAACGGGCCTTCCGGTCCCACTGGAAGTCGGCAAACGGGCTGTTTACAGACTCCAGAGGGCCTCGGGAGGGGGGGTGGAGAAGGCCATTTTCACCCTCCCCAGGCTCCTAAAACACCTCTAGAGCCCGGGGAGGGCAAAAGACAGGCCTACTGGCCCACTGTGCTATCGTGTGCCAAAAGCAGGGGGGAGCATGGGGCGGTTGTGCGCGCATGCGTGGGGGGGTGGGGCGCATAGAATGATGGGTGTGGGCACACGCATGTGCAAACACACACACACACACACACACACATGTGCTCCTCCTGCTTTTGGCACATGATGGCAAAAAGGTTAGCCATCACTAGCCTATACCCATAATGGCAAACCTATGGCACATATGCCAGAGGTGGCAAGCAGCTGGAATGTGTGCTGTCGCCAGCTGCTCTTCTGGTTTTCAGCACATCTGGCCAGCTGGTCTTTGTGGGTGCCGGAGTGCCAGAAAATGCCCTACAGCCAAAAACGCCCCAAAACCAGGCATGTGCGTGCCAGCCAGTTGGACTTTTGGGTTTCGGCACTCCAGCCCGCACGCATGCATGTATGTTCCGGTTTGGGCCCTCGGTGCTGAAAAGGTTCGCCATCATTGACCTAGATCATTTCAGTCAAGTGACTGTCCAGTCCTTGTGGAAAATCTCCAGGGATGAAGCACCCACAACTTCTGGAAACCAAATTATGCCACTGGTTAATTGTTCTCACAATCAAGAAATTTCTCCTTAGTTCTAGGTCGGTGATGGCTAACCGTTTTGCCATCGCGTGCCAAAAGCGGGGGGAGCGTGGTCACACGCACACGTGCCCACATCCATAATTCTATGCGCCCCAGCCACCCACCCCCGTGTTCCCTCCCGCTTTTGGCACATGAGGGCCCGGTGGGCCCGGTAGACCCATTTTTTTGCTCTCCTCAGGCTCCAGAGCCTTTCTAGGAGCCTGGGGAGGGCAAAACCAGCCTTCCCCACCCCCACAGAGGCCCTCCAGGGGCAGGAAACAGTGTGTTTCCTGACTTCTGGTGGGCCCAGAAGGCCCGAAAATCAGCTGGCTGGTGCATGCATGTGTGTCGGAGCTGAGCTCGCGTGCCCACTGATATGGCTCAGGGTGCCACCTGTGGCACCTGTGCTATAGGTTCGCCATCATGGTTCTAGGTTGCTTCTCCCCTCGAGTAGTTTCCATCCAATGTTTCTTGTCCTGCCTTCGGTGCTTTGGAGAATAGCTTGTCTCTCTCTTCTTTGTGGCAACCCCTCAAATACTGGAACACTGCTATCATCTCCCGCCTCCAGTGATCCATTCTCTAAAACGATTGCTTTGCAAGCAGTTTATCTTCACCAAACTTCTCTTTTAGCATTGGATTAAAATAGTGTGGTCTTCAGGAACCAGTTTTGCCCTGACATGATATAGCTTTTTTAGACATAGAAAGTTTTATGGGATGGGGTTTTTTTTAACCTTGCACAGTTATTAATATACCTCACCAGTAATATATGATTTCCTGCACCCTCTCTCTGTTTCTTCAACTTATTATTTCAACTGAGTAATAGTTTTTTTTCTTCCTTCCTCTTTTTCTTCTTCTCTCTCTCTCTTTTAATTTCCTGCTGCTATCTCTCCCCTCATCATGGCTTCCACCCTGGTGATAAGCCTTGCCACGTTTATAGATATATATTTAAGTGGGGGAGGGGTTTGCGTATGCGTGCACGCACACACACAGAGAGAGAGAGAGAGAGAGAGAGAGAGAGAGAGAGAGAGAGAGAGGAGAAATTGCCAATAAAGTCATACAAAATGGAAGCTGTTTATTTTTACAGAGTTAAATTTTGACGAAGAAAATATATTAGCACTTAGTCCAGGGGTCAGCAACCTGCGTCTCTGGAGCCGCATGTGGCTTTTTCATCCCTCTGCTCTGGCTCCCTGTCACTCAAAATATGCATCACAACCGCCAATGTGCGACATCCACGGACACGCAATTTATTAAGCTTTTTGATCCCCGGTAGGCCAATCATGGATAAATCCAAGAAAAGAAAAGTTTCAGAAGAAAACAGAATCTTTAATTCAACTATATATGCTAGTTTTGCAGCCACTCTGGAAATAGTCAGGTACGGGAAGAGTTTTGTGGCTCCCAGTGTTTTCTTTTCTGTGGGAAACGGGTCCAAATGGCTCTCTGAGTGTTTAAGGTTGACTTAGCTGGTAAACACTGAGGGAGATGGACAATTAAGAGATGTGAAATATACATATATGTATATATATATATACACATACATATATACAGTACGTACATACATACATACATACATATTAAGTGTTTTTCTATCGAGACATCTGGTTTACCCCAGCATGTGGGAGGGAGCATACTACATCCCTTTCGCCTTTCAGCTCCAATCCAGGAGCCCTCAAGCAGTCACATTCATGACAAACCATTTTATACCAGCGAAATATAAATTGTATATATACACCAGGAGCCTTCAGTATTTTGGGAATCAAGAGTGCTTTGAACTTATATGGAAAGTAAAAATAGATAGGAAATAGAGGATTAATTAAAATAAACATGAGAAAATTCAATTTGGCGGAGTGAGTTTGTGCAGGAGTGGGTGGAGAAAGAGAGAGAGAGAGAGAGAGAGAGAGAAAGAAAAAGGAAGGAAGGAAGGAAGGAAGGAAGGAAGGAAGGAAGGAAGGAAGGAAGGAAGGAAGGAAGGAAGGAATAAGAGAAAGAAAGGAAGGAGGGAGGGAGTAAGAGGAAGGAAGGAAGTAGTAAGAGAAAGAAAGGAAGGAAGGATGGAAGGAAGGAAGCAGTAAGAGAAAGGAAGGAAGGAAGGAGGGAGTAAGAGGAAGGAAGGAGTAAGAGAAAGAAAGGAAGGAAGGATGGAAGGAAGGAAGCAGTAAGAGAAAGGAAGGAAGGAAGGAGGGAGTAAGAGGAAGGAAGGAGTAAGAGAAAGGAAGGAAGGAAGGAAGGAAGGAAGGAAGGGAGGGAGGGAGAGAGGAAGGGAGAGAGGAAGAAAGGGGAGAGGGAGGGATGGCCTATGCTGGCCTGCGGGAGCCTTGGTGGTACAGCAGATTAAAGTGGTGTTAAGTAACACCAGCTGCCTGCAATTACTGCAAGTTCGAATCTCACCATGCTCAAGGTTGTCTCAGCCTTCCATCCTTTTGAGGTAGGTAAAACGAAGACCCAGATTGTGGGGGCAATAAGATGACTGTGTATAAAAAAGAACACCACGGGGGGGGGGGGAGCCCTACTAAGCAGGTATATACAAAAGTATGAAGGCTATTGCTTAACGCATTGTAAGCCGCCCTGAGTCTCCAGAGAAGGGCAGCATATAAATTGAACCAATAAATAAACAAACAAACAAACAAACAAACAAATAAATAAATAAATAAATTTCAATCTTGTGATGTATTGTGCATTATCCTGGTGAATAAGGAAGGCCTTGTTGTTCAGCATCCTTGATCAAACTCCTGCAACATGGCAGCAGAGTTCCTACTTCCATTCTTCTAAACAATTATCATCAAATTGCTCGTTCCCTCGTTTGGTGACCAAAACTTTTTTAGGGCCGTAACAATGACATCACGCACGGGCTTTCTCCTCCCCTCCCTCCCTCCCTCCTTCTCCTGCTTCTCTCCTTTTTTTCCTTCCCTTTTCTCTTTCCCCCATAATAACCCCCCACCCCTCCATCTGAGGCCTTTCTTGTTTTCCTGCATTTATGCAAATGAATAATCAAGAAAGATGAAAGAAAATAAATCTCTGATGATTTAATGACACCTATTGCTATAATCCCCTGCATGTGGTTGATAACAAGTTTGGAGGGGAAAGGTGGGAAGTGGGGAAAAAACGGTTCAGAAGCCTCGCCAATGCCATCTATGGTGAACATCAATTTCCATGCTTAATTAATGATCGGCTTTATCTCTCCAGAACCATCCATCATGCGAGGAGTTGCTGAAAATGCCTGGCTCCTGCCTGGGAATGCCATCTGCCTCTGTAAGTGACTCATTGCTGGGTTAGCAGCTGCTGGATTTTACAGCTGTGCAAAACTAGGTTTCGGCAACAAAAAGTCAGTAATCAAGTTGACAATCCACTCATGGGAGGAGGGAGGTTTGATCACCAGGATGGCTGCACTGGCATCCAGAAGCACCACAGATGTTGAAACGCACAGCATCAGATTGAAAGCCTGTGGAAGAATTACTTTCATTGCTCTGTGTTAATGGAAAAGCAATGTTTTTCAGCCTCGGAAAGTTTAAAATGGATAGACATCAACTCCTAGAATTCGTGGAGTTCCACTCCCAGAATTCCCCAGCCAGCATTTGTGGAGTTCAGCTACCAGAATTCTCTAGCCAGTATTCATGGACTCACATAATTCCCTAGCCAGCATTCGTAGATTTCCAAAATTCCCCAATCAGCATTTGTAGAGTTCAACTACCAGAATTCTTCAATTACCAGAATTCTCTAGCCAGCATCCATGGACTTCCAAAATTCCCCAGCCAGCATTTGTGGAGTTCAGCTACCAGAATTCTCTAGTCAGCATTCATGGACTCACAGAATTCTCTAACCAGCATTCATGGACTCATAGAATTTCCTAGCCAACATTTGTAGAGTTCAACTACCAGAATTCTCTAGCCAGCATTCATGGACTTCCAAACTTCCCTAGCCAACATTTGTGGAGTTCAACTTTCAGAATTCCCCAGCCAGGATTTGCAGAATTCAACCTTAATAATCTCCTTGCCAGCTTGGGTGGACTTCCTCTCCCAGAATTCCCCAGCCAGCATTTGAGGACCAACTCAAGCTGACTAGAGAATCCTGGAAATTGAAGTCAACACGTCTTGAAGTTGACAAGCACTTCCTTAGAAGGTCCGTGCCAATATTCTTTCTTCAACCAAGTAAGGTGGTTCAACCCATGATCTCTCAAGCTGAGCTAGAGTTACCACAAATCAATGCTATCACCAGAAGACGGTGAGTTCAAGTCCCATTTTGGGCTTGAAAGTCAACTAGAGGACTTTAGACCAATCTCTCTGTCTCAGCCCAACAGGTTCAAATGGGGTTATAAGAAAAATACAACCATCTACCAGTTTTGGTCGCCACATTGTAAAAAAGATGTGGAAACTCTAGAAAGAGTGCAGAGAAGAGCAACAAAGATGATTAGGGGACTGGAGGCTAAAACAAATGAAGAACAGTTGCTGGAATTGGGTATGTCTAGTTTTAATGAAGAGAAGGACTAGGGGAGACATGATAGCCGTCTTCCAATATCTCAGGGGCTGCCACAAAGAGGAGGGAGTCAAGCTATTCTCCAAAGCATCTGAGGGTAGGACAAGAAGCAATGGGTGGATTTATTTATTTAGCGCATGGCTGGTCACACACAGTATTAAAACATTTCATTTTTACAGGTTAAAAACAATTAAAACAATTTTAAAAAGCAGTAAGAAAACCTAAAAGGAAAACAGAAATAACATTTCAGAATTTAATGTCGAGTTTGGAGATCCAGTCAGTAGGTGCCATTGTTATGCAGAGGAAATCCCTACAATCTCCTGGATACTTTCTGTTGGAGCATTCCCTCACTCTATGCTGGATAGTCTGTCGAAGGGCCCCGCAATCACATTATGCTGAAGGTGTCTTTCCCCATTTATACAAGGATTTGGCACACACACCATGAGTCA
The DNA here is from genome assembly GCA_030761175.1 of Masticophis lateralis. Taxonomy (NCBI): domain Eukaryota; kingdom Metazoa; phylum Chordata; class Lepidosauria; order Squamata; family Colubridae; genus Masticophis; species Masticophis lateralis. The sequence continues at coordinate 7,212,311 of JAUDYJ010000006.1, read as the reverse complement.
TTCTAATTCTGTTATATGTCACCCATATGTGTCGGGGTAGGTTAAATCCTGGAGGTATACTATTAGGATTGATACGTTCAGAGATATCTTGGGGGGAACAGCTACCCCACGCTTCCATCCACTTTTGTGTGGTGTTCTGATGATCGGCCATCAACTTAAGCGCCGTCAAGAGTGGTGGGTTTCTTGACTTTAATCGGCATCTTAAGAGATCAGGAATGTATCCATGTATGGGTAGAGAGGAATTTAAGTTCTAAGTTGCTTCTCTCCTTGATTACTTTCCACCCATTTAATACTGTTAAATTAAAGGGGTGGAAACTAATCAAGGAGAGAAACAACTTAGAACTACGAAGAAATTTACTGACAGTTAGAACAATTAATCAATGCTGGGAATGATGGAGGGCAAAAGAAGAAGGGGACGACAGAGAACGAGGTGGCTGGATGGAGTCACAGAAGTAGTAGGCATGAGCTTAAATGGACTCTGGGGGATGGTAGAGGACAGCAAGGCCTGGAGGAACGTTATCCATGGGATCCTGATGGGTCGGACATGACTTTGCAACTAACAACAACAGAACAATTAATCAGTGGAAGAACTTGCCTCCAGAAGTTGTGAATGCTCCAACACTGGAAGTTTTTAAGAAGATGTTGGATAATCATTTGTCTGAAGTGGTGTAGGGTTTCCTGCCTAAGCAGGGGGTTGGACTAGAAGACCTCCAAGGTCCCTTCCAACTCTATTCTATTCTATTCTATTCTATTCTATTCTATTCTATTCTATTCTATTCTATTCTATTATCTGGTAGAATATCATTCCACCCACTTACATTCTTTCCTTAACAAACTATGGAAATGAAACTTTTATTTCTTACTAAATGCATATTTCACCTTTCTCGTATACAATTCAAGACAGCCTACCGGTGGTCTTTGACTTACGACCACAGCTGAGCTCAAAATTTCTGTCGTTAAAGGAGACATTTGCTAAATGAGTTTTGCCCCCATTTTACGGACTTTCTTATCACCGTTGTTAAGTGAGTCACCGCTGCTGATAAGTTAGTGACACGGTTGTGAAGCGAATCTGGCTTCCCCCATCGATTTTGCTTGTCAAGAAGGTTGCAAAAAGGGTTCAGGTGTCCTTGGGATACAACAACGGACATAAGTATGAACCAATTGCCAAGCTTCCAGATTCGCGGGGCTGCTACCAAGGCCGTAAGTGTGAAAAACGGTCATAAGAAGTCACTTTATTTCAGTACCGTTGTAACTTTAAACAGTCGCTAAATGAACTGTCACACGTTGAGGACCGCCCATCCATAATTCTTCAGCCTGCCGGATGTTTGTTAAGCAAAGAATGTGAGTAGGTGGGATTATATTCCACCAGTCCCTGTTTCCAAAGTGATAGATTATTGTGTTTTTCTTACAACCTTCTTTGAATATTTGCAGCTGAAAAGCAGTTTTTTTTTGTTTGCCTATCTTAGTTCATATCTCACCACGCAAGGTGGTGCATATAAGAGTTATTTTAAGTCCTCATTTCATCCCACTGCTAAATTTAGCCCAGCTTGTTATATGCTCTGAGCTTGGTGGTGGTGGTTTTTTTTTTAAATAAAAAAATAATAATTCTTTCTTCCAAAGGTTCATGTGTAAAACAAAACAAAAAAAGGAGAAACAACTTTGTTCAGTTTTATTGACGTTCTTGGTAAATGCCAATAAAACGTGAAGGGGTAGGAATGAGAAACGTGAGTCATTTTAAGAAAAAAAAAACTTTTTAATTTCCTTCAGAGATAATGAGCTATTTATAACGGCTTAACCTGATGGGGTCCATCAGGATTTTGGATCGGTTTTTTTTCCCCCTTTAATTTTTGCATTGTAGACATTTTGTTCAAGTGTGTGTGGTTTTTGTTTTTGTTTTTGGCCTGGTCAAGTCTTAAACTGTTTAAGTTGCAAATGGCCTCCTTATGTGACCATTGTTAATAAATGTGTTTAAAGGAATTTCAAACTATAGATCAAGTGCAGGAAAGGAAGGGAGAAAAGAAAAGGAAAAAGAAGACAGGACAGGGGAGGGGAGGGGAGGGGAGGGAAGGGAAGGGAGGAGAGGGGAGGGGAGGAGAGGAGAGGGGAGGGGAGGGAAGGGAAGGGAAGGGAAGGGAAAGGAAGGGAAGGGAAGGGAGGAGAGGAGAGGAGAGGAGAGGGAAGGGAAGGGAGGAGAGGGAAAGGAAGGAGAAGGGAGGGGAGGGAAGAGAGGGGAGGGGAGGGGAGAGAAGAGGAAGGGAAGGGAAAGGAAAGGAAGGGAAGGGAGGAGAGAGAAGGGAAGGGAGAAAGGAAAAGGAAAAAGAAGGGTTTCTAGCCCAACCCCCTGCTCATTGCCGTAATTCTCGGGAGAAAAGATAAAATAGAAATCTCCCAGTCCTTATATGTAGAACGTCCATCTCGGTCTGCCTCCAGAACAGGGACACAGGTTTCTTTCAGGACAACCTTGGAATAAATTTTGCAAAACTCTCTGCCCTGTTGACATGATTTAAATTGTCACATTTTGCTTCGGATGGCTCTTGGTTCTTCCAAAGCAAAGCCAAAAGATGTTGAGACCTTGGAAAGAGTGCAGAGAAGAGGAACAACGATGGCTAGGGGCTGGAAACAAAAACATATGAAGAACAGTTGCTGGTGTATCTAGTTTAATGAAGAGAAGGACATGATAGCAGTCTTCCAATATTTGAGGAGCTGCCACAAAGAAGAGGGGGGGGTGTCCAACCTATTCTCCAAAGCATCAGAGGGCAAGACACGAAATAACGGATGGAAACTTATCAAAGAGAAATCCAACATAGAACTGAGAAGCAATTTCCTGACAATGACAACAATCAATCAGTGGGATAAACTATCACTAAAAGTTGTGGCTGCTCCATCACTGGAGATTTTTAAAAAGAGATTGCACAGAATGGCATAGAGTCTTCCAATATTTGAGGAGCTGCCACAGAGAGTGGGGAGGAGGTCAAGCTATATTCCAAAGCACCCAAAGGCCAGACAAGGAATAATGGATGGAAACTGAACAAGGAGAGATTCAGCCTAGAAATAAGGAGAAATGTTCTGACAGTGAGAGCAATCAACCCATGGAATAGAGGTTGCCTTCGGAGGTTGTGGGAGCTTCATCATTGGAAACTTTCAAGAAGAGACTGGGCTGCCGTCTGTCAGAAATGGTGTAGGCAGGATCTCCTGCTAGGCCGGGGAGTTGGATTAGACGACCTACAAGGTCCCTTCCAACTATGCAGACCAATTTTGCATCCTGCTTCTACGATGAACTTTTAAATTGGCTTTAACGTCATTCTTCGAACTTTATTCTGCCTTCTGAAAATACAGACTAGAATAATTTGGCTCAACTCTCTTAATCTGTTATCTGTAGAGTCTCCTGCTTGGGTACGGGGACTTGGAGTAGAAGACCTCCAAGTTCCCACCCAACTCTGTTATTCTGTATTCTGCAGAGATACGGCGAGAGCTTCGCACGTGTAGTGAGTCCACTCCAGTGGTGGGTTTCTATAGGTTCGGGCCGGTTCAGGCGAGCCGGTAGCGGTGATGGTGAGCTAAGAGCGAACCGGTTCTCTCTGAAGGTTAGCTTGGCCCTTCCTGCCAGCCCCAGCATTATACATACCTTATATTCGGTCGTTACGGAACAGCTGAAAGGCACGGCAGAGCGGATCGCCGTGTCTCAGCTGTTCCATAATACATTGTGTTTGTGTAGAGTGCAGAACCCTACAGTTGACATTTCAGTCTCTCTTGTCCGACCCATTTCTGTTTCCCCAGTCCTCGTTTTCTGCTTCAGGCCAGTTTCCGAGAAAGTCTGGGGATGGCGGCGGGGGGGGGGGGAGAGATATCTGAGACCATAAAGGGTTTTGGATGAGTGAACCTGGAGTGTCTAAAGCTTTTAGCAAAGAATGGGCCGGATTGCCAGGGCATGCCTGCACATTACATAAACATATGCTTAGCGATACCCGGGTTACGCAGAGGCCTGGCGCCACCATTGCATTAAGTGAAATTTTAGACCGAAATGGGAAGGTGCGTTGGCTCCTTGGCTCACCGTACCTGGGGTTTTTTTCTTGTTTTTGTCTCTTTTAGAGTTCAAGGCAGGGAAGGAAAGAATGTTGATGGTGCCAAGCAGGTCCTGACCTAATGTAAGCTAACAAGGAGAAGGGGTATGGGGTCTCATTGTCTTTTTTTTTTTTCATTTCCCCCCACCCCCACCCCATATATGGAACTCGACGTGGGTCAGGTTTCAGCTCAACAGCTTCAACTGGCACTCCAGGAAGATACATCGCTACTGTGATTATCCTTCTTGCTGCCCCCAGAGATTCGGGGGTTATCTTGGTTACCTTCTCCGGAGACTCAGGGCGGCTTACAATACGTTAAGCAATAGACTTCATACTTTTGTATATACCTGCTTAGTAGGGCTGTCTTGGCTTAACTTGAGCCCTGTCTTGGTTTAACGAACAGGAATTTGGGGGGGGGGCTCCGTTGTCATCATAAGTCGAGAACTACTTGTACTTTGAAAAACCTTCAAACAGCTGCAAGTTAGGAATAGAATAGAATAGAATAGAATAGAATAGAATAGAATGGAATGGAATGGAATGGAATGGAATGGAATGGAATGGAATGGAATAGAATAGAATAGAATAGAATAGAATAGAATAGAATAGAATAGAATAGAATAGAATAGAATAGAATAGAATAGAATAGCAGAGTTAGAAGGGACCTTGGAGGTCTTCTAGTCCAACCCCCTGCTTAGGCAGGAAACCCTATAGCCGTGATGGCAAACCTATGGCACATGTGCCGGAAGCGGCACACAGAGCCATCTATCCAGGCATGCGAGCTGTTGCTCGTTGCTCTTCCAGGTCCTGGTGCACCAGCCAGCTGGTTTTCAAGTGCCAGCCAGCTGGTTTTCATGCGCCAGCCAGCTGGTTTTCATGCACATGGGAGCATCAGAAACTTGAAGAGCAGCTGCCTGGCCACCTAGTCTTCTGGTTTCTGGTGCACATGTGCGTGCAAAGATCAGCTGGCTGGTGTGCATGTACACGCCAGAAACCAGAAGATCATCTTCCCGGTGCATGCATGCGCCCTGGGTGGCTGCTTTTCTGGTTTCCAGTGTGCAAAAGCCAGCTGGCTTTTGCACACGTATGTGTGCCAGAAACTGGAAGACCAGGTGTCCAGAGCTCATGTGTGCACTGGAAACTGAAAGAGCAGCTGCCTGGCACATGCATGCATGCAGGGCAGCTGCTCTTCCGGTTGCTGGAATGCATACGCGTGCCCTTGTTTCAGCGCTCGGTCCCGAAAAGTTTTGCCAACACTGCCCTATAGCATTTCAGACAAATGGTTGTCCAGTCTCTTCTCAAAAACTTCCAGTGTTGGAGCATTCACAACTTCTGGAGACAAGACGTTCCTCTGATTAATTGTTCTAACTGTCAGGAAATTTCTCCTTAGTTCTAAGTTGCTTCTCTCCTTGGTTAGTTTCCCTCCATTGCTTCTTGTCCTGCCTTCAGGTGCTTTAGAGAATAGCTTGACTCCCTCTTCTTTGGGGCAGCCCCTGAGATATTGGAACACTCCCTATCATGTCTCCCCCAGTCCTTCTTTTCATTAAACTAGACATGCCCAGTTCCTGCAACCCTTCTTTATATGTTTAGGGTTGTCTTGTACTGCCTTCCCAAACACACACACACACACACAGACAGACCGACAGACACAAGCACAACACACATACACTGTTTTCTGCATCCCCCTCTGTTTGCTTCAATCAAGATTCCAGGTTTGGACAGTTCTCGGTTTTTATTAGGCCATCCAAAGAGCAGAAGGGAAAGCTTTTGGCAAAAAAAAAGCTACGTAGGTCGTCCTTTAAATCTGCAGGCAATCCCTTAATTGCTAATCTTCTTTCTTGAAGTTTCACCATGGTTCCCTTGCTCTGCCACGCAAGGCTTTGAAATCCACCCTGTCCATTGGGAGGATTACAAGCTGGGCACTTGGCAACCTCCGAGCCGGCACAGGCGTGGCGCAACCGGAAGGGAGAGATCTGGAGTAGATCTGGAGGAGCTGGGGAGAATGTATTTGGAAAAATAGCAATAGCACTTAGTGTCAACCCTGAAGCTGACCTGACCGAAGCCATTTTGGCCGCTTCAGTGTTGCCACACTGGAGCTGAGAGATAGGGAGTGGGGATTTGAGATAGAAGAGAATCTGTAGTCAAAACAACGTATTTTCTCTTGGGAACCAAGGACTGGTTGGAAGATGGCGGAGTGATGTCACCCAGCTGCCACCCCGTTCTGTGATTGGACCATGTGACTGTTTTGAGAAAGTGGGAAAACTTTTACTTTTGATTAGTAAAAGAAAACCACGGGAGACCTTAGAGTCGGTTTTCACCAGATATGTGCCAATATAATAACTCCAAATAAGGAATCTACATGCCTCAGAGTCTTGCTTGCTATGGATTTATTACTTGGAACCCTGACACTTAGACTTATATACCGCTTTATACAGCTTTACAGCCCTGTCTAAGCAGTTTACAAAGTCAGCCTCTTGCCCCCAACAATTGTGGGTCCTCCTTTTACCCACCTTGGAAAGATGGAAGGCTGAGTCAACTTTGAGCCTGGTGAGATTCAAACTGCCGAACAGAATGACAATGCTTCTCAGGTAAGAGGCCCTGCATTGCCTCCAAACCATGGTTTGACCAGGATTGTGTAGAAGCCAAGAAAACTCTTCCCTTGGCATATAAGATGTACAAAAGTGAGTCTGGGAATGGCAATAAAACAACTTAAATATCTTCTTACCAGTGGTGGGTTTCAACATTTTTTACTACCGGTTCTGTGGGTGTGGCTTGGTGGGCATGGCTTGGTGGGTGTGGCAGGGGAAGGATACTGTAAAATCCCCATTCCCTCCCGAGAGGCAGAGAATAGATGGGGGTTGGGGCCAGTCAGAATTTTTAGTACAGTTCTCCAAACTACTCAAAATTTCCACTACCGGTTCTCCACGACACAAGTAAGAGATGGTATTCAGTTCGGACCAGTTCTCCCGAACTGGTAGCGGAAATTGTGGGTGGGCCTTTCAGTTTGGGTACGCGTGTGCAGTTTGGGCACTCGGTGTCTAAAAGGTTCGCCCTCACTGGTAAAGAGTCTCCTGCAGAAGCAGAGGGTTGGACTCAAAAGCTTCCAAGTTTCCTTCTAACCAGTGGTGGGCTGATGCTGGTTCAGACCGGTTCGGGCAAATTGGTAGTTCCGACAATCAGCTGCCCCCGCCCTATCCTGTCCTATATTTCCTTCTTCCTGGCTCAGCTGATTCACGCAGCACAGCTGATTTCCACTCCTCCGCTGTTCTATTTACCGGGGCTGCCTTAGAAGGTAAGCAACTGAGCTTCAAATTGCTGTATTCTGAACGCTGCGCCCAAGCACGATAGGTGTGCATGTGCGTGAAGATCGCACACAAGCGGAAAGCACGCACTGACAGAACCAGTTGTTAAACTAGTTGCAGCCCACCACTGCTTCCAACCCTATCTAACCTAACATCAAAAACATCATCAAAGAAGCTCAGCAAAGAATGTTCTTTCTGCACCAACTCAGAAAGCTCACACTGCCCAAGGAGCTGCTGATCCAGTTCTATAGAGGAATTATTGAGTCTGTCATCTGCACCTCTATAACTGTCTGGTTGGGTTCTGCAACCCAACAAGACTTCAGAGGATAATTAGAACTGCAGAAAAAACAATGGCTACCAACCTGCCTTCCATTGAGGACTTGTAAACTGCACGAGTCAAAAAGAGGGCTGTGAAAATATCTACAGACCCCTCGCATCCTGGACATCAACTGTTTCAACTCCTACCCTTAAAACGACACTATAGAGCACTGCACAACAGAACAACTAGACACAAGGACAGTTTTCCCCCAAACGCCATCACTCTGCTTAATAACTAATTCCCACAACACTGTCAAATAATTTACTAAGACTGTATTACTATTATTCTTCTCTTCCTTACTAGTATCTATCTCTTCCCACTTATTACTATAACCATGTTGCTTCTATCTTAGTATTATTGTGTTTTTATTTGTTTCTTAGTGAGATTTGATAGTTTATTAGTAACCTTGACTATCACTAAGTGTTGTATCTTTTTATTCTTGATGAATGTATTCTATTCTCCTTATGTACACTGAGAGCATATGCACCAAAGACAAATTCCTTGTGTGTCCAATCACACTTGGCCAAGAAAGAATTCTACTCTACTCTACTCTACTCTACTCTACTCTACTCTACTCTACTCTACTCTACTCTACTCCACTCCACTCCACTCCACTCCACTCCATTCCATTCCATATTCTCTACTCTACTCTACTTTACTCTACTCTACTCCACTCCACTCCACTCCACTCCACTCCATTCCATTCCATATTCTCTACTCTACTCTACTCTACTCTACTCTACTCTACTCTACTCTACTCTACTCTACTCTACTCTACTCTACTCTATTCTATTCTATTCTATTCTATTCTATTCTATTCTACGTTTTCATGGCTGAAAGTTCATGAGACTCTAAATGAATCTCTTCTCCTAACCCAACATCTTCAGCAGGCCACGGTTAAGAGCACAAATACAAACCAGGTGGGAAGTTAATATGAACTTTCATGGTCTGTCTTTGGTTTTGTACCACTCTTTGGAAACTGGGGATCCCCAATCCTCCCTCCCCTCCTTCCATCCCTATCAGCTGCTTAATAAACACATTTCCTCTTCTTGCTCCAACGATCGAACAGAGCTTCTGGGCTAATGGCCTTTGAGTATAAACTTCCTTTTAGCTCCGGCAAGAACTGGCTATTAAACCCAACCATGCTTCATGACCCCTGGCCGTCAGGATGGGGCCTTTTTGATCCCAACTTTGCTCACCGACACCAGGCTAATCACCCAAAGGGGCACCAGCCAAAGGAACAGCTGTCTGATTTATGTCTCGCATCGCAACCTCAAATAAGAGGATGGTAATTAGCTATTACAGCCACAATCTCTTTGACCTGACCCCGTTTCCAGCGAAAGAGGTATAAAGGCATCCAGCGGACAAAACTACAGGAACAAGGAAATGGGGGAGCCAAACGCAGCAAAGATTACTTCCTAGGAACAAAGTAGTTGCTCTTACGTTTCTGAGTTGCAGTGATTTCCTGCTACAACAGCCAACTTGTTTGGGCACTCAGTGGAAAGTTATTAGGCGGAGATGCAACCGCAGCTTCACAGCCGGTAGGAGGACTTTCGAATTGATGCATAGCAATGAAGGAGCTTTGGGAAGGATCCCTCAAAGTCAAAAGAGGGAAATCCATGGGGAAGTGGTCTACCTTGCCCCATGAACAGATGTCTCTCCCAAGGGGAAAACCGAGGCACTGATCCAGCCAGTGGACCTAGAGAATCATGCATTCATGTTACACAATTGAGCCATGGTGGTTAAAGATCTGATCACTGTATTTAGAACATAGAACATAGAATCGTCAGGTGGAAGGGACCTCAGAGGTCATGTATAAGGTCAGAAGACCTTATACTATCCTGATCAAATGGTCATCCACTCTACTTTTGTAAGCTTCCAGTGAAAGAGCACCCGCAAGTCCAGGATAGTAAGATCTGTCAAACCACAGTCTCCTGCTTGAGCAGGGGCCTCGGCTAGGAGACCTTCAAGGTCCCTTCCAGCTCTTCTCTTCTCTTCTCTTCTCTTCTCTTCTCTTCTCTTCTCTTCTCTTCTCTTCTCTTCTCTTCTCTTCTCCCATACCCTACCCTACCCTACCCTACCCTCCCCTCCCTCCCCTCCCCTATCCTACCCTACCCTACCCTACCCTACCCTACCCTACCACACCACACCACACCCCATACCACTCCACTCCATATTTTCTATTCTATATATTCCACTCCATATTTTCTATTCTATTCTATTCTATTCTATTCTATTCTATTCTATTCTATTCTATTCTATTCTATTCTACTCTACTCTACTCTACTCTACTCTACTCTACTCTACTCTACTCCATTTCATTATTCTACTCTACTCTACTCCATTTCACTATTCTATTCTATTCTATTCTATTCTATTCTATTCTATTCTATTCTATTCTATTCTATTCTATTCTATTCTATTCTATTCTATTCTACTCCACTCCACTCCACTCCACTCCACTCCACTCCACTCTATTCCACTCCATTTCATTATTCTACTCTACTCCACTCCACTCCACTCCACTCCACTCCATATTCTCTACTCTACTCTACTCTACTCTACTCTACTCTACTCTACTCCACTCCACTCCACTCCACTCCACTCCACTCCACTCCACTCCATATTCTCTACTCTTCTCAAACGCCAGTTTTAGCAAGGAGTTACAGAGCCCCAAATGCGAGATGAGCAGCTATATCCATTTCGTGAAGAAATACAGATTGTTAGGGGCCCTATGCTGACTCTGTAAACCACTTACAGAGCACTGTAAAGCACTACGAAGTGGTATATGAGTCTAAGTGCTATTACTATTGCTATTATGGGGTCGTTAAATGTGAAAAACAGTCATAAGTCACTCATTTCAGTGGCCGTTGCAACTTTGACTGGTCACTAAATGAAACCGTGGTAATAGTGACACATCACCAAATTATTTAAGCATCTGACTCTTTCGAAGAGCGCGCTCCAGACTAACAGAAGAAACGCATCTTTGAAGGACCGCCCTCCCAAAACACAAAACATTTCAGCTCTACTGTAAGCCATTTAAACGCTCGTGAAAAAAAGCCATTATCTATTTGAGAAGCTCCAGGGGTCAAACCCAGGCAAAGTGCTGAGTCAGTGCAATGTCACCTGCCCAGGCTGCATTTGATGGATGCATTGATGGCTGTTTTGGAAAGCCAGATTCTTGATAGGGGATTAGCCGGGAGACTGCAGGGCAGGATGAGGTGGGAGGGTGGGAGCGTGGAAACCATTGGTTGTCACCAGTGCAGCCACTGAAGTGTGACAAGGATCTGATGCCAAGCACAAAGAGGACAATTCCTTTGGAAAGTCAAAAAAAAACCCAACAAATCAGAAACGGAGAAGGGAGGAGGGAGAAAAGAGATCATGGGGATTCTTGATCCTCCGAAACAGAAGTTGAACTTTTTAGGTGAAAAAAACACCTGGGAGAAAATTAAATTCTTCTCGAAGCAAAGTGACAAGATGACTTCCTCAACAATGTCACCTGAAGGCCAAACAAGGAATAATGGATGGAAACTGACCAAGGAGAGATTCAACCTAGAAATGAGGAGGAACTTTCTAACAGTGTGAACAATCAAACCATGATCGGAAGCTCCCAACAATCGGAAGTTGTGGGAGCTTCATCACTGGAGGCTTTCAAGAAGAGGCTGGACTGCCATCTGTCAGAAATGGTGTAGTGTCTCCTGCTGAGCGGGGGTTGGACTAGATGACCTACAAGGCCCCTTCCAACTCTGTTAATCTGTGGATTTTTTTTAAAAATGTCCATCTTGGTGAACAGTTGAGAAGTACAATGGCCAGATCGTGTGTGTTGACATTATCAAGAGGGATAGAATCAAGATCACATGAAGGGTTAGTACAGGAGGCTTTCAAGGAGAGAGTGGACTGCTGTATGTCAGAAATGGCGTAGCGTCTTCTGCTTGGGCAGGAGCGGGTTGGATTAGATGACCTACAAGGTCCCCTCCAACTCTGTAAATCTGTAAATCTACATCTTTATGTAGCCTTGGTAAGACTAAAGACTAAAACATAGGAAGAATGGTTGCAGGAACTGGGTATGTCTTGTTTAATGAAAAAGAAGGACCAGGGATGACATGATAGGGAGTATTCCCATATCTCAGGGGTTGCCATAAAGAAGAGGGAGTCAAGCTATTCTCCAAAGCACCTGAGGGCAGGACAAGAAGCAATGGGTGGAAACTAACCAAGGAGAGAAGCAACTTAGAACTAAGGAGAAATTTCCTGACCGTTAGAACAATTAAGGAGCCTTGGAGGCGTAGCAGACTAAAGGAAGGAAGCAGTAAGAGAAAGGAAGGAAGGAAGGAGGGAGTAAGAGGAAGGAAGGAGTAAGAGAAAGAAAGAAAGAAAGAAAGAAAGGAAGGAAGGAAGGAAGGAAGGAAGGAAGGAAGGAAGGAAGGAAGGGAGAGAGGAAGGGAGAGAGGAAGAAAGGGGAGAGGGAGGGATGGCCTATGCAGGCCTGCGGGAGCCTTGGTGGTACAGCAGATTAAAGTGGTGTTAAGTAACACCAGCTGCCTGCAATTACTGCAAGTTCGAATCTCACCAGGCTCAAGGTTGACTCAGCCTTCCATCCTTCCGAGGTAGGTAAAATGAGGACCCGGATTGTGGGGGCAATAAGATGACTTTGTATAAGGAAGAACACCGCTTAGGGGGGGCCGAAAGCCCTACTTAAGCAGGAATATACAAAAGTATGAAGGCTATGGCTTAACGCATTGTAAGCCGCCCTGAGTCTCCGGAGAAGGGCGGCATATAAATTGAACCAATAAATAAATAAATAAATAACCAGGGGCACAACTTGCCTCCAGAAGTTGTGAATGCTCCAACACTGGAAGTTTTCAAGAAGAGACTGGACAACCATTTATCTGAAATGCTAAAGGGCAGTGTTGGCAAAACTATTGCATGCATGCCACAGTTGGCAAGCGAAGCTCAGTTCCGGTGCACATACGCGCACCAGTCAGCTAATTTTCGGGCCTTCTGGGCCCACCAGAAGTAGGGAAACAGACTGTTTCCTGCCTCCAGAGGACCTCAGGGGGTGGTGGGGAAGGCCCGTTTTTCTCTCTCCCCAACCTCCAGAGTCTTTCTAGGAGTCTGGGGAGGGCAAAAATGGCCTTCCCCAGCCCCTTGGAGGCCCTCCAGAGGCCAGAAACGGCCCGTTTGCCAACTTCTGGTGGGACCTGCGTGGGGGCAGGGCGCATAGAATTATGGATGTGGCCATACACCCGGATCACACACACACACACACACACACACACACACACCGCTCCTGGCACACGATGGCAAAAAGGTTCGCCATCACTGGTATACCGTCTCCTGGTTGAGCAGAGGGTTGGATTAGATGACCTCCAAGGTCCCTTCCAACTCTGTTATTATATTATATTCCAAAACCAACAAAGATGATAAGAGGTTTGGAGGTTAAATCAGAGGTGGGTTTCAGCAGGTTCTGACCAGTTCTGGAGAACCGGTAGCGGAAATTTTAAGTAGTTCAAAGAACCGGTAAATACCACCTCTGGCTGGCCCCAACCCCATGTATTCTCTGCCTCCCGAGTCCCAGCCGATTGGGAGGAAATGAGGATTTTGCAGTAATCTTCCCTTGGAGTTGGATGGGAATGGAGATTTCCTTCCCCTGCCACCCCCACCAAGCCACACCCACTATGCCATGCCACGCCCACCCACAGAACCGGTAGTAAAAAAATTTGAATCCCACCAGTGTGCTAAACCATACAATGAACGATTGAGGGAACAAGGTAGGCCTCACTCTACCCAAAAGGCTGGATGAAACAAAATTTATTTATTTATTTATTTATTTATTTATTTATTTATTTATTTATTTATTTATTTATTTATTTATTTATTTTTCAAATTTCTATACCGCCCTTCTCCCGAAGGACTCAGGGCGGTGTACAGCCACAATAAAACAACATAAAATACAAAATTAAAAAACAATTTAAAAACGTATTAAATAATTTGGCCCCAAATTTAAAAAATCAAAGATTAAAACACCCATTAACACTCCTTATTAAGCCAGCCCAGCCTGTTGGAATAGTAAGGTCTTAAGGGCACGGCGGAAGGTATGTAGGTCGGGAATCATACGTCTCCCCGGGGGCAGCTCATTCCAGAGGGCGGGTGCCCCCACAGAGAAAGCTTTCCCCCTGGGTGTCACCAGTCGACATAGTTTGGCTGACAGCACCTTGAGGAGTCCCTCTCTGTGGAAGCATGTTGGTCGGTAGGAGGCCGTCGGTGGCAGAAGGCGATCCCGTAAATATCCGGGTCCTAAGCCATGGAGCGCTTTGAAGATGGTAACCAACACCTTGAATCACACCCGGAAGACCACCGGGAGCCAGTGCAGCTCGCGCAGGAGAGGTGTTACATGGGAGCACCGTGTCGCTCCCATAATCACCCGCGCTTGTTCTGAGAAACAGAACAAGCCTAAACACATTCATGCGTACAATTGAGCATCTCTCTTTCTCTATCCTAACCTGATTGGAAAACTCATAGTAAACCATTCTCCACAAACAGAATTTAGCTGCCAGCATTTCACGCTGCACTTACTCTGATGCTGACATAAGAAGGAGAAGTGGAGGCATCTGGAAAGGGACAGTTGACTCTTCACCCACTTATTTTCCCTGGAGAGAATATCTCCTAGGAGATGGGATGGGAGAGGGGAAATTCCTTTGAGTGGGAGCAGTAGTTTAGGGGCAGAGTGCCTGGGAAGATGGCCAATGAGTGCAGAGGAGTGGGGAGAGGAAAAGGAGGGTTTTGGCTGAGGAAGCCAGAGTTGGCTGCGATGAGTCGGAGTAGAATGTTCGTGCTTAATAAATAAGAGTTTTTTTCATCAAAGACTTTGTTTGAAATGCAATTTATTTGAGACGACTTCGAAACCTGACATTAGCTTTATTACCACAACATACGTCTTCCTCGACTTACGATCCCAATTGAGCTCCAAATTTCCACCGCTAAGCAAGACAGTTGTTAAGGGAGTTTTTGCCCCATGTTACCTACCACCTTTCTTGCCACCGTTGTTAAACAAATCCCTGCAGTTGTGAGAAGCTAATAACACGGTTTTTAAGTGAATCTGGCTTCCCCGTTGACTTTGCGTCTCCGGAGGCCAACAAAAGGGGATCACATGCGAATCGCCATAAATATATGAACCGGTTGCCAAGTGTCTGAAGTTTGATCACAGGATCATGCGGATGCTGCAAAGGTTGCGAATGTGAAAGTCACTTTTTTCATTGCCGTTGTAACTTTGAATGGTCACTAAATGAACTGCTGTAAGTCAAGGACCACCTATAGAAGAGAAAGAACTGTTGGAAACAGGGGTGGGCTTCAAACATTTTAGCAAAGGATTCTCGGTCTGGTTGCTGGGTGGGTGTGGCCATGGTAGGTGTGGTCTAGTCTGCCTCCTTCACCACGGGGGGGGGGGAAGCATTTTTGCCCTCCCCGGGCCCCGGAGGCTTTCCTTGAGCCTCCGGGAGGCCCATTTCTGGCCTTCCCAAACTTCTAGTAGGCCCGTTTTTTGCCCTCCCTGGGGGTAAAATGCAGAGCATATGTGCTCTGCATTTACCTGCATCCAAAATGGACCATGTGGGAACTCCTGGGAGGGGAGGAGTGGGCAGGGCCAGCCAGGAGTGGAATTTGGGGGTTCTCCGAACTGCACAGAATCTTAGCTAGAGGTTCTCCCGAACCCCTGCGAACACCATCAACCCACCCCTGGTTGGAAATCACAAAATGCAAAAAGCTGCAAGTAGGAATAGAATGACTTTGGCAAAAGAAAGCCAAGATAGCCCCAATAATCATAGGCACCTTGGGTGCAATCCAGGGCTGGGTTCTATTTACCTTTACTACCGGTTTGCAATGGGATCACGCATGCGCAGATCACCGATGACAACATCAGGGGCGGTGGGTGGGGCCTCCCGCCAGTTTTACTACCGGTTCTTGGGAACCAGTCCAAAACAATTGGAGCATCCAATGGTGGGATTCAGCCGGTTTGCACTGGTTCAGACGAACTGGTTGTTAAATTACCAACCCACCCTCTGCTATCAAAGTGGATCCTGGGCACTGCGCTGCAATGGAGAAATGGGAAATGAAGCGGCCGGCACAAGAGAAAGAAAAAGCCGCTTTCCCTCTTTCTTCTCCCTGCTCCTCCTCCTCCTTCCCTCGTGCCGGCCACTTCGTTTCCCGTTTCTCCATTGTAGCGCAACACCCAGGATCCACTGTGATACCGGTGGGGGGTTTTAATTTAACAACTGGTTCAATCAGGGTTAGGTTGACCATTGTGGAAGGCTCATCCCGCATGTATGGTGGAGCTGGAGGATGGGGATGGGCCACGCCTCCCACGACAGCCAACCTGACCCCAGGCCAACCGGTTATTAAATTATTTGAGTCCCACCACTGGGAGCATCCCTTGAACACCACATTGGCATTGACAAAATCCCCATCGGTCAATTGCAAAAGGACAGCTTCGCTCGGAACAGCTTACATCCTGCGACGAGACACCTCTGACACCACCTGACGGCGCCCACATCTGCCCATCCCAGGTCCTTGGGAAGGACTCGAGAGGTGGACAAAAAATGCCAGACCCACTCTGAACCTCTGGCTGACTGTGCGACGAACCCATAATAACAGCGACGACGAACAAGAACAATATCCTCCTGCACGGTGGCCTTTTTATGCGAGGCAGGGATGTGAATGGGAAGCCGAATCCCAAAGCTATTTGCACATTTATTCACAGCCCATTAAATTCACTTAAAAAGCAAGATTACTCCTCAGACAAAGCCGCAGCCAGGTTTCAGGCCAACACATCGCCCCATCTAATATGCCATCCAAATGGCCCTTGTTTTACAGATAAACCTTTTTATCTCAGCCTTCCAGATTCTAATCGCTACATTTGCATCCTTTGTTCCTCTAACAGCCAAACCAGTTGGGAGTCTCCTAGCCCTAGGGACAGGGGGAAACCCTCATTCTGACTTGTTTCCACCTGTCAAGTTTAAAATTTCAAAAAATAAACGCAGATTAACATACGCGGGGGTTTTGTTTCGGAGTGTTATCGATGCCTGCATAGTGTGGGTTCTTATTTTATTTATTTTTTCCCTGGAAAAGAGGGAAGACAAAGATCCATCCATGGTGGGTTTTTGTTTTTTTTTAAGCTGATGTTGTCAAAAAGAAAATTGGAATCTGGAGGACAGATAGTGGGATTAAAAACCGAGAAATTTATCTGCTCTAATGATATCCCGTGGAGGGTTTCTCACCGCAAACAAATAAAACAGAAGGAATAAAATGGCCGCTAATGATAAAAAGTGACGCCACGTTAACATGACTCCTCTCGGCTTCCTTCACTGCAATTCCGCATATATCTTTTCTCTCCTCTACTTCTATCATCTGTCTCTCTCCCCCCCCTCTCCCTCCCTCCCTCTTTCTCTCTTCAAGGAAGGAAGGAAGGAAGGAAGGAAGGAAGGAAGGAAGGAAGGAAGGAAGGAAGGAAGGAGAAAGAAAAAAGAAAGAAGAAAGAAAGAAAGAAAGAAAGAAAGAAAGAAAGAAAGAAAGAAAGAAAGAAAGAAAGACAGACAGACAGACAGACAGACAGACAGAAAGAAAGAAAGAAAGAAAGAAAGAAAGAAAGAAAGAAAAAGAAAGATGATAGAGACACGGAGAAGAGAGGAAGGGAGGGAAGAAAGAAAGAAAGAAAGAAAGAAAGAAAGAAAGAAAGAAAGAAAGAAAGAAAGAAAGAAAGATGATAGAGAGACAGAGAAAAGGGAGGGAGGGAAGGAAGAAAGGAAGGAAAGAAGAAAAAAGGAAGAAAAGAAGGAAAGAAGAAAAAAGAAAGGAAGGAAGGAAGGAAGATGTTAGAGAGACAGACAGAGAAGAGGGAGGGAGGGAGGGAGGGAGGGAGGAAGGAAGGAAGGAGATAGATAGATAGATAGATAGATAGATAGATAGATAGATAGATAGACAGACAGACAGACAGACAGACAAGTAGAGAGACAGACAGACATAGATAATGTTTACTTACGCTAAAGCTCTCTACAAAAATCTGAACTACTAACGGTGAAAGGAAATTGGCGGTAAGTAAGAGTCAATGGAATTCAAGGTGGGCTGGACTTAGTTCTCTTGTGGGCACGAAGGGACTTGAGACTGATGATGCATTTGACCTCTCCCTTAGGCTCAGCCTGCTCATTTCCTACAATTATATCTTCCACAGAATACAGAATAACGGTGTTGGAAGGAACCCCTGAGGTCTTGCGGTCCGACCTCCTGCTCATGCAGGAGACTTTACATCCTTTCAGACGAATGGTTCTCTAATCTCTTCTTTAAAAACCTCCAGTGTTGAAGCAAACACAACTTCTGGAGACAACTCATTCCGCTGATTAATTGTTCTCACCTTCACCGCGAGGAAATTTCTCCTCAGTTCTAGGTTGCTTCTCTCCTTGATTAGTTTCCATCCATTGTTTCTTTCTTGCCTTTTGGTGCTTTGGAAGATAGTTTAACCCCCTTGTCTTTGTAGGAGCCCCTCAACTATGGGAACGCTGCCACCGTGTCATCCCCATTTGTGACCTTCTGATGAGCAAAGTCAATGGGGAAGCCAAATTCACTTAACATTATGTTAGTAACCTCCAAACCTCCAGTGTTGGAGCAGTGATTCACTTAACAACTACGGCAAGAAAGGTCGTAAGATTGGGGCAAAACTCATTTAACAAAGATCCCCCTTTACCACAGAGATGTTGGGCTCATTTTAATGGGCGTAAGTTGAGGACCGTGATGGTGAACCTATGGCATGGGTGCCACAGATGGCACGCGGAGCCATATTGGTGGGCATGCGAGTGTTGCCCTAGCTCAGCTCCAGCACACATGCGCGCGCTGGCCAACTGATTTTCAAGCCTTCCGGTCCCGACTGGAAGTCGGGAAACTGGCTGTTTCCGGCCTCCGGAAGGCCTCTAGGGGGTTGGGGAAGGCTGTTTTTGCCCTCCCCAGGCTCCTAGAAAGCCTCTGGAGCCTTTCTGGGGAGGGGGGGAAATGGGCCTACTGGGCCCACCGTGCCATTGTGTGCCAAAAGCAGGGGGAAGTGTGTAGGGGGGGGTCACATGCGCATGTGCAGGAAGGTGGGGAGCATTGAACTATAGATGTGCGCACCAGTACCCACGACCCCCCACACTCCCCCCACTTTTGGCACGTGACGGCAAAAAGATTATAGATCATCACTGATCTATAATAATCAAGCATTAATCGACATAAATGGTAGCTTGTGGGTTACAGCACTCTGCTAGCCAACTTCTCTCTGTCCCTCCCCTCCCTTCCTGTCCCTTTCACATAATTTAACTTTAAAAACAGAAAAGACATCACATTCCTTTTATCTAATAATGGGAGCAGATGTGATTTGTAGGGCTGGGAGTTTAGGTTTAATCTAACTTTGTGGGGATGCTATCTTAAATTCAGGTTGTCTTCCTCTCTGATAAATATGGTATCTGTTTCAATCTGGAAAATATGAGTAAAATTTTCAGTAAAAAAATAAATAAATAAAGGAAAGGAAAATGAGTTTTCGGTTTCTAATTACGTGCCTCATCGAGACCAATGTCCTTATGTGCGTCATGGCAGCGAAGCGCCTACGGTATCTAATGTCTCCATCTGTCCATCCGATTCTCTTTACTGAAGAATTATTGTACTTACACAAGGCTGAAATTAATTTATCTACATATGGCCCGGAGATAACAGGAAATAAGAATAATTCAGCTCTCTGTTTCACATTTTAACACTTTCTTTGATCTTCCCGAGAAAAGAGGGTCTTTGATTGGCACTGGGATGGAGCACCAAGAAGTTCTCCTGAAGTTCTCCCAGTTTGATATGAATTTCTTTCTCGAGGTCCCTCCTTCGCTTTGATCAAGGAAATGATGCCCTCACCTGCATAATATCAGTCCCTCCTTCAAAGCAAATCCAGCTCACTTCACACGACCCAACAAGAAATCTTGAAAGCAGTTGTGTAGAAGGAACGGGGTGACCTAAGGGGAGACGTCACACCTGCTAACTACAGTATCATTCTTTGGATTTATTTATTTATTTTATTTGTATCACGCCTTTTCTATTTATTTATTTTTTTGCAAATAACTCAAGATGGCAGATATATCCATCACATCTTCCTTCTCCTATTTTTCCCGCAACAACAAACTGTGAGATGGGTTGAGCTGTGATAGAGGGACTGGCTCAAAGCCACACAGCTGGCTTTCAGGCCTAAGGCCGGGACTAGAACTCACAGTCTCCGAGTGATTGGCCCATCATCCATCCTGTTTTCAGGTCTAACACAGGACTAGAACTCACAGTCTCCTTGTGATTGGGCCAAAGTCATCCATCCTGCTTTCAGGCCTAAGGCGGGACTAGAACTCACAGTCTCCTGGTGATTGGCCCAAAGTCACCCAATTGATTTTCATGGCTAAGTTAGGTCTAGAACTCGCCACCTCATGCTTTCCAGCCTGATGCCTTAACCACTTATATCATCATAATAAATAATTATTAGAACAACTTTTACTCACTACAGAAAATTCTGCTCTGACTCTCACTCAGAGTGTGTGATTAAGCAGAACTGGATTTTGAAAAATCTGGAAGCATCATGCTTTTATTTTTTAAAAAAACAGATGCATTTCTTCAGACTCTGTTTTCAGAACTTTACCATTGAGTTGAAATGTGCCAAATTTTGGACTGAAATGGAATAATAAAAGGAGGGGCTTCAATGCAGAGGTGAAATCTCCTTACCTTCCCTACTGGTTCGGAAGTGCGTGCGCCGTGCGCGTCACATGTGATTTTGGACAGAGGGTAAAAAACAGGTTACTTCCTGGTTAAAACCAGGAAGTAACAACATCCGGGCGGGTGGGCGGAGCCTCGCACTGTCACCGCTACCAGTTCTCCGAACCACCTGCTGCTGCCCCTACCGATTCGCCCGAACCGGTACGAACTGGTAGCATTTCACTCCTGCTTCAATGATATCAAGCATACTTGAGGAAAAGAAAACTGGAAGAGAAATAAATAAGGAAAGGAAAGCTAGAAACCGAGCAATTAAACATAGTGTGAGATTTTTTTGCTGGTTGCCACTGGAACTGTACATGAAAGGGTGTGAACTAAGTTTAAATGCTTAGATAACAGATCAACAGGAAAATAGACAGAAAAGCAGATTGTATAAATATGTAGATTGATAGCCCGGTATTACACGAGAAAGCTTTAATCGGCCAGCCAGATGACTTATTTTTTTTCAAAGGACGCTCATTTATTTAAAGATATATTGGATTGGAATAGCCTTTAGTTTCAGTTCTGGCTTCAGCTGAGGAGACTAGGAAGGAGAAGCAACAAGTAGGAATATTTTAGCATCCTCAAAGTGGAAAGTTATCTAGTCACCATTTTTCGCCACAAGGCAGAGATAGGGTGCAGCTTCCTTTAAATCGTCATAATTATTCAACATGTGTATCTTATACACCGTGGAGCATGTAACATTCTTAGCAAGCTTTAGGTGACCACTTTGAGGAAATAGTCAGGCTTAGCATCAGAAATTCCTACAAGATGAGAAATTTGATTTTTTTTAAGGACTTCTTTTCTCCTTCCTTTTTTCTTTCTTTCTTTTCTTCCTTCCCTCCTTTATTTTTTCCTTCCCTTCCTCCTTCCTTCCTTCTTTCCATTTTTCTTTTGTATCTCCCACTCCTCCTTTCTGCATCCCCCCTTTCTCTTTCTTCCTTTCTCCCTTCCTTTTTTCCTTTCTTCTTTCCTTTCTTCCTTCCTTTCTCCCTCCCTCCCTCCCTCCCTTCCTTCCTCCCTCCCTCAAGACCTACAGAGATTCCTACAAGATGATAAATTTGATTTTTAAGGACTTTTTTTCTCCTTCCTTTTCTCCTTCTTTCTTTCCTTCCTTCCCTCCTTTACTTTTTCCTTCCCTTCCTCCTTCCTTCCTTCCTTTTTTCTTTTGTATCTCCCACTCCTCCTTTCTCCATCCCTGTCTTTCTCTTTCTTCCTTTCTCCCTTCCTTTCTTCCTTCCTCCCTCCCTCCCTCTCTCCCTCCCTTCCTTCCTCCCTCCCTCAAGACCTTGTTATTTCAACAGGCTGACCTGGCTGATTAAAAAATTTGGACGGGATATTTTAAATTATGGTTTTTTAACTAAGCAGGCCAAAATTTGTTTAATTTTGTTTTAAATGAGTTTTTAAATATTGTAGGGTTTATTGTCTTTTTATCATAGCTGTACACCGCCCTGAGTCCCTCGGGAGAAGGGCGGTATCTAAATCTAATAAATCTAAATCTAAATCTAAATCCCTCCCTCCTTTTCTTTCTTCCTTTCTTCCTTCTTTCCTTTTTCCCTTCCTCCCTCCCACTATCCCTCTCTCTTTTCCTTCCTGCCTGCCTGCCTTCCTGACTTCTTTCTTTCTTCCTTCCTTTCCTCCTTTCTTTCTTCCTTTTTCTTTTCCTTTCTTTTCATATCTTTTCCATCCTTCATTCCTTCCTTCCTCCCTCCATCCTGCCTTTTCTTTCTTTTTTCATTTCTTCCTTCTTTCCTTTTTTCCTTCCTCACTCCCACCCTCTCCCTCCCTCCTTTCCTTCCTTCCTTCTTTTTCTTTCCTTCCTTTTTTCTTTTTCTTTCTTTTTATATTTTTTTCCTCTCTCCCTTCCTCCCTCTTTTCATACTCATTCCTTTTCATCTCCTTCCTTTTTTTCTTCCTTTTTTCTTGCTTCTTTCTTTCTTTCTTTCTTTCTTTCTTTCTTTCTTTCTTTCTTTCTTTCTTTCTTTCTTCTTTCCTTTCTTCCTTTCTTTCCTCCTCCCCCTCCTCCCCTTCTCTCTCTGGAAGAAACCAAGAGATTTCAGGTGTCTGCATTTTCAAGGGATTTATTTTGGTTACGGCTTCAGGTCAACTTAACAAGTATGTTTTAATGAAAACATTACCTTTTGGTGACCTTTGGGATTTGAAGGTGAAAATGCAGTCAGCAGCAAAAGGAATTTGAAGCGTCATGGATAAAACTGTCAGCGCTCAAGACATTGTTTTTTTGCCTTAGAGCAAGTGTCTTTCTCAAGAAGTTTTTAACACATACACACACAGGCTGAATAGCCTGAAACAAGGTGGATATATATACTAAGGCTGAGGCAGAAAAACAGAGGTTAAGAAAAGGTTATTGTTCTAGAAGCCCTCTGCCACTTCATTTCAAAGATTATTTCAGCCATGCCTTTAAAAACGATGTACAGCTCAAAATCCAGCAATTACAGAAACTCAGGGGTGGGGGTGGGGGAATGGGGGAGAGGTTATAAATCTTTTGGGTCAGAATAGCTTCGCTGCCTTCTGAATCCACTCCTTTGTAGAAAAATGTTATTTTTTAAAAAAAGCATCGGTTTGGCGATGAAAAGAGGATATTCTTTCGGCATTTCACCTCAATGGAGACAACGCTGCTATCGGTGAAAACATCCTTGGGCAGTGCGTTGTTCTTAACACTTAGCAGATTAAGAGGTAGCTCCAAAATGTGTGCAGATGCTTCATCTGGTATTGTGTAACCTCTCTCTCTCTCCAACATTCTGTACTGGTAGTCACGGGTGGGCTTCAAAAATTTCAGCAAGGGGTTCTCTGCCCGATTGCTGGGTGGTTGTAGCCATGGTGGATGTGGCCTAGTTGGCCTCCTGCACCACAGTGGGGGGGGGGGCATTTTTGCCCTCCCCAGGCTCCAGAGGCTTTTCTTGAGCTCTCCAGACTCTGGAGGCCCTCTAGAGGCCGGAAACAGGCCTGTTTCTGGCCATCCTGAACTTCAATTAGGCCAGTTATTCGCTCTCCTCAAGGCTCAATGCACGCAATGCACTTACCTGCATTCAAAACCAGTTGCATGGGGACGCCTGGGAGGGGTGGGGCAGGGCAGGGCGGGGCCAGCAAGGAGTGGGATTTGGGGGTTCTCCGAACTGCACAGAATCTTAGTTAGAAGTTCTCCTGAACCCCTGTGAACCCCCAGCAGCCCACCCCTGCTTCTTCGTGTACGACCAAAACTGAACACAAGCAATTTCAGTGTTTCAGTTTGGGCCCCATCTTACCACTTTTCTCGCCGCCGTCCTTAAGTGAACCACTGCAGTTGATAAGGAAGTAACCCAATTGTTAAGTGAATCTGGCTTCCTCTTTGACTTTGCTTGTTGGAAGGTCGCAAAAAGGGATTGTGTGACTCCGGGACACTGCAATGGTCATAAGTGTGAACCGGTTGTCAAGCATCTGAATTTTGATCACATGACCACAGAGGAGGCTCCAGTGGTTGCAAGTGTGAAAAATGGACATCAGTCACTTTTTTCACTGCCGTTATAACTTTGAACCATCACTAAATGAACTGTTGTAAGACCTGCACTCTTCCTTGTTTCCCATGCTTCCATCTTAAGAGGACAATAGAATAGAATAGCAGAGTTGGAAGGGACCTTGGAGGTCTTCTAGTCCAACCCCCTGTTTAGGTAGGAAACCCTATACCACTGCAGACAAATGGTTATCCAACCTCTTCTTAAAGACTTCCAGTGTTGGAGCATTCACAACTTCTGGAAGCAAGTCTTTCTGCTGATGAATTGTTCTAACATCAAGGACATCAAGAAGAAACTTCTCATGTGGATCTTTTTCGTTACCGGTGAAGCCTTACCCTTAGTAGTATAATAGAGGTGAAGGGATCTTGGAGGTCATCTAGTCCAATGCCCTGCTTTAGCAGAAGATCCTACATAATTTCATACAAATGGATGTTCAGTCTCTTCTTGAAAGCCTCCAGTGTTGGAGTTGTTGTGGCCCGTCAGCGGCCTGTGCAGATTGTAGCTGATTCCGACAACGAGGAGGCTGGTGTGGTGCTGCGCCAGCAGCCTGTGCAGCTGGCGCTCGAGTCGGACAGTGAGGAGGCTGGAGAAGATGTGGTGCCAGAGGCAGGGATTCAGCGAGGGCCTTCAGAACCTCCAGAAGCTCCTTTAAGTATAGAGGACAAAGAGGAGGAGCCTCTTCTCAATGCACAGGTGTGTTGAGCGGCCAAAAGGCAGGAGTGGCTCCTCAGGAGGAGGCCTCCTCGAGAGTAAGGCTTGGAGCTAATTGGCCACTCCCTTAGCCTATTTAAGGAGGAACGCCACTTGCAGCAAGCTGTTGGGAACAACTTTAGTTCAATCTCCTTTGCGTCTGCAAAATTGTTTCTGGGCTTTCTGCCAACTCTATTAAGACTGTGATTACCTTATCTTAGAATTCTGGTAGGCTGATAAGACAGTTTATTAACATCTTTTGGTTGATAAAGACTAAGTTATTTGAGTAAAATAAGCTTTGTATAGAGTTTGTGTGTGCCGAGTTCTTTGGGGTCCATAGCTCAGGCAGAATACTTCCATTGCTAAGTATTCCATTCTATATTAGGAAGTCAAATTTAAATGTTCTTCTCCTTTAATTGTAATCCTTGGTTCCTTCTGGTTCCCTCCAGTGTGTAACTTTCAAAGTCCCATCTTATCATGTCTTTCCTCAAGAATGCAACACAACAGCATTTCCCCCACAGGAAGGATTTCTATAATTAAATTCTAAATCTTATTTCAAATCAGTCTGGACCAGTGGTGAATTGCCCCCAGTTCAGACCGGTTCAGACCGGTTCTATAGAACCGGTAGTAAAACCGGTAGTAAGGTGCCTGAGTGGCGTAGGAGGCTAATACCTCCTACTAAGGCGGCATTTAACATCCAGCTGCCTGCAATTACTGCGAATTCAATTCTCACCAGGCTCAAGGTCGACTCAGCCTTCCATCCTTTCTAAGGTGGGTAAATTGAGGACCCAGTTTGTGGGGGCAATAAACTGACTTTGTATAAATATACAAAAGTATGAAGGCTATTGCTTAACGCATTGTAAGCTGCCCTGAGTCTCTGGAGAAGGGCGGCATATAAATCAAATTAAAAAAAAAACTGGCAGGAGACTCCGCCCACCGACCCCGACGTCATCAGGAATGTTCTGTGCATGTGCAGAAGCCCATGCACTCACTTCACTCGCTCACACACACAGCCCCGTTGCAAACTGGTAGTAAAGATAAGTAGAATCCACCCCTGATCTGGACCCTTAGTCCTTCTGTAACTCTCCAAAACCAAAAGTCTCCAAAATAAACATCCTTCCGTTGTTTATTTCTAAGCCCATAAACTTTTTATTGAAAACCTGAATTTGAATTAAAGGTTAAAGAAAGCTCACCCGCTGCTTAAAAACAAGAGCAATAGCACTTAGACTTATAGACCGCTTCATAATGCTTTACATCACTCCCTGATCCCTTTACAAATGTCACCATATTCCCACCAACAATCTGGGTCTTCATTTTACCGACCTTGGGAAGGATGGAAGACTGAGTCAACCTTGTTGATTCAAAGGTTTCTTATTGTTGCACAGCAGAAGTGGGTTTCAGCAGGTTCTGACCAGTTCTGGAGAACCGGTAGTGGAAATTTTGAGTAGTTCAGAGAACTGGTAATAAAAATTCTGACTAGCCCCGCCCCCATCGATTCTCTGTCTCCCAAGTCCCAGATGATCAGGAGGAAATGGGGATTTTGAAGTATCCTTCCCCTGGAGTGAGGTGGGAATGGAGTTTTTACAGTATCCTCCCCCTGCCATGCCATGCCCACCAAGCCATGCCCACTAAGCCATACCATGCCCACAAGCCACACCCGCAGAACCAATAGTAAAATTTGTTGAAACCCACTACTGTTGCAAAGCAGTTATAATTTCTGAAATTGATTAAGAAATGAGTCTCAGAAAACCTTATGTCCATGTGGAACACTTAATGGTTAAGAACTTGACTGAAATCCCTCAGCTCCCAGCTCCTTGGTTCACAAGTCAAACCACAGAAACCAGAGTTCCTGCAGTCTATTCACAAGGAGAAGCTGTCCGGAGTACGAGTGGGCAATCTCATAATCACTCCTTTTTCCAAAGAGATTTCTCCAGCCCAGAATTTGTTGTGTCTCTGCCACAATGCCGTCCTGGCTATTTGAGGGACATTTGTTTTGCCATGAATTGTCACTGAGAATCCAAACCACAGAATTTCTCCAAAGCAGCAAGATTTGACTTGGAATGTAACCGTTCTTAAGCCAGAGACATGAAATTCAGGAGCCAATTTGCCATGTAGGCTCATAAGTAATAGCGGAATTGCCAGCTCATACAAGCAAAACGTCCTTGTCATAACATTGCATCTCTCTCTGTGAAGAAAGACTTCTATTGTATTCATTGACACAGACAGACAGATAGACAGACAAACACTGGGATCCTAGAAACAGCTGGAAATGAGAGTGGTTGTCAAGACCCCAAAATGCAACCATGTTCTCAACTCATAAAGCATTCCTGGCCTGCTCTGGAGTTGCCATAGGCAGGGGGAAGGACTGACAGAGGAACACGGCAGCAACCAGAAGCACATTCCATGCATACCTTCCTCAAGGCTTCAGCCTAGGTTACCAGAGCCAGCTGGAGAGGCGTGTTCTCTACAGTCCGCAAAAGTGCTCCGTTGGAGAATGTGATTTATGACATATCTGACCATAGGGAAGTTGAGGGACATCCAAGAAGATGATAAGAAGCTCATTTCTTGTCATTCAGGATACTGCTTATAAGGGCTATGTGCTTAGAGCTCAAAGCATTGTTAGAGACCCCACACACCCACTTCACTGTCTGTTTCTGTTGCTCCCCTCTGGGAGGAGGTTTCAGAGTATTTCTGTCAGGACTTCCAGATTCTGTAACAGCTTTGTTCCCTATGCCATCAGTCTAGTAAACTTGTAAGATTTATTTCTCTCACCATGTACATGTATACATCCGAACTAGGCTGTGTTGTTTCTCTGTGTGATATAATATATGTGGGTATATACACAATTTTGTATTTAGTTATTTACTTTATCATGCTTATGTAATGTATATTGGAGTTGGTGACCCTTTGAGAGCTGCATGCAAGAAATTTCATTTAAATGTATGCTGATTTGTGTGCATCCAAGACTTATCCTAAGTCTAAATTTAAGGCAGTGATTGGAACTCCAAAAAAAAAAATGGGTTGTAAATAGCTTTGGAGAGTTCTGCGTAATTTTAAACCATGAAGTGGTAAGTTGAGGAGAAGCAGTACAACACAGAATGTGAAACAAATGTAATGTCAAATTATACAAAAGTTAATTTTGAAAACCAGGGAGCGAGAAGTAATTAGCAAATCAAAAGCCCTAACATAAAAGAAAACAACTAACATTGCCATCCCAAAATTAAAGCAAAATTGTAGCTCTAACTACCTAATAAATCATGTGTTCTTATCAGACAAGAATGCTACGCATCTCAGCACCAGGAGACAAATATCTATCCTGTCTCTATTTCGCATTGCTTCAGAGCTTACCAGGCTACAGAGAAAGCGTTAGAACATAATATATAACATCAAAAGATATTATTGGAACACTGAAAAGGAATGTACAACTGACCCTGGGGAAGATATGTGAGAGCTGTTGCAGAGAAAAGAAAGGAGTGAGTTGTTAAGGCAAACTGCAAGGAAGTGTGAAAAATTAAAAATAACCTCACCATGATTTTATTTGGTACAGTTAGAACCATTAGCCAGTAGAACGACTTGCCTCCAGATGTAGAAAGTTAGCACCCGCCAGAGGTGGGTGTCACATACTGTAACAACCAATTTGCCAACACCGGAAATGTGAGCGTGATCTATCCTCACATGTGTGAAGTGTCACAAAACACAGGAATTCACTCTGGTGCACCATCCGTGCATGTGTGCAGTGCAGTGGTGGGTTTCAAAATTTTTTACTACCAGTTCTGTGGGCTTGGTGGGCGTGGCTTGGTGGGCGTGGCAGGCGAAGGATACTGTAAAATCCCCATTTCCTCCCGATCAGCTGGAACTCAGGAGGCAGAGAATAGATGGCGGCGGGGCCAGTTAGAATTTTTACTACCGGTTCTCCGAACTACTCAAAATTTCCGCTACCAGTTCTCCCGAACCTGCTGAAACCCACCTCTGGTGCAGTGTCGTAAAACATGGGAATTCGCTCCCATGCGCTGTCCACAATGTGTCCGGAGTCAAACAACACAGCGATATAGGACGGGATTGCACCAGAGCGGGTGGGCAGGCCCATCTGCAAGTCAGAACTACCGTTCACCTGAACTGCTCCAAATCGGCAGCAGTCCAGCACTGCACCCACCCCTCTTCTAGAAGACTGAAAAATTCTGAGGGATATTTAAAAAGGCAGGATAAAATATTTCCCTTAAAAGAGAAATAAAAATCTTAAAGGAGACAGAAGCTCAGCCCCAGCACCCTTACCGCAGTGTATATTTTGTGTCCATTAAAGACTGGGCCAGCCTATCTACAAAACAAAAGACCTTCAGCTTCAGGGTGATGGGATTAAGACATGACCCTCCAGGACTTAATAGGATTAACCCATTAGCAGCAAAGCTCACTATATTGCACAATTTCCTAAGGACATTGCATTAGGGTCCAAGCTTCAACCAAACTTATCTCAGACAAACATGACCCCACATGGCCCCATGGGAGTCTGACAACCGCCAATAGAATACATGTTCTTGCACAGGAACAGGAAGCTCAAATTCAAAGCCCAGGAGAAGGTATAAAAGGCCCCACTCTCAACTCCACGCGGCCAGCTGCCCAAAACCACCCATATAAGCTTCTGCCTCGTCATTAAAACCATCTTTCCAATCAGCCTCCATGTTTCCAGTGTCTTTCTCCCTGAACTGAACCAGATGGATAGTTCTTCCAACACAGAAGCTGTGGGATGTTTTTAAGAAGAGACTGGGCAACCATTTGTCTGAAATGGTATAAGGCTTCCTGCTTGAGCAGGGGGTTGGACTGGAAGACCTCCAAGGTCCCCTCCAACTATTCTATTCTGTAAAGAAGAGAGAAATTCTAACAATCTTTCAAGGTTGTTTTCTTCTACTTTGTTACAATGAAGCATTTCGGTGCTTTTTTTTTTTTACTTGACTTGATCTACCTCACTTGTGAACTTGATTTGCATGTCTTTACAGCATATTGGAGAGCGATGGTCATCCAGATGTTAGTGAAGTACAATTTTCGGCATCTGTCACCATTGGCCATTCTTAGTGGTTTCCCAGGTCCTCTCCTCATTAACAGAATGCTCAGGAATGATCATTACAAAATAACTGAGGAGGAGGAGGAGGAGGCCTTAAGGACCCTCTAAAAGGATGCAAATGACCAGCTGCCTGCAAGGAGTATACATCCTTCCATTCCCCACCATCCAGTCAGAACTGAAGAAGCTTCTTGAATGAGAAGTGAACATCTTCAAAGAAAAACCAGAAAGCCATGGAATGTCCGGAGTCCGAGAGACTTAGAAAACTGATCCAAGTGTAAAAGAGCCTCAGATTTTTATAGTAGTTGGAACATGTGGTATGATTGGATCCAGAAACGATGGGAGAGAGATAAAGGATAATGTTGGATTATAATTATAGATGATGGCATAATTATGATAATCAATAAGTATTGGAAATGTAAATTTGTATATATATATATATGTGTGTATGTGTGTATGTATATATATAATTTGAAGAGGGAAGAGGAGGAGGAGGAGGAGAGGAAGAGGAAGAATAAAACAGTTTTCTTTCTATTTGGAAACTGATTCTAGACTTTGTGCTCAAGACAGAAAAAAAATAATATTCTGATTTTGGCTTTCATTGATTAGATAAGTTTGTTGTTATAAAAATAAAAATAACTAATATATGGTAAGTGTCAGCACTTCAAGCTGCACTCGCTCCAGGGCTGACATAAAGAGGAGAGAGGGGGCATCTGGCAAGAGGACGTTTGACTTTTCACCTACTTATTTTCCCTGGAGATGATATCCCCTAGGAGATGGGATGGGAGGGGGGAAATTCCTTTGAGCTGGAGTAGTAGATTAGGGGCAGAGTGACTTGGAAGATGGCCAATGAGTCCAGAGGAATGGGGAAAGGAAAGGGAGGGTTTGGGGCCAGGAAGTCAGTGTTGGCTGCGATGAAGTCAGAGTTCGATTGTTGTGCTTAATAAATGAGAGATTTTCATCAAAGACTATTTGTTTGAAATGCAATTTGTTTGAGACGACATCGAAACTTGACAGTAAGTATGCAACAGCAAAAATGTTGAGTCTCTACTTATTTTTATTCTATTGCATTGAAAAAAATTGAAAGTTAATGCTTTTTTCTTCTTTTTTTCCATATTCACATTTCTTCTTTCTTTTCTTCCCCTTTTCCTTTTTCCTTTTATCTTTATTTTGTGAGGTCCCTGGTGCTCTCTGAGCTTGGTTGCTTTCTTGCAGATGCTTTATTATCAAATTAGGTAATACCAGAGGTGAAATCCAGCAGGTTCTGATAGGTTCTGAAGAACCAGTAGCGGAAATTTTCAGTATTTCGGAGAATCGGCTAATGCAACCTCTGGCTGGCCCCAGAGTGGGGAGGGAATGGAGATTTTGCACTGCCACACTCACCAAGCCATGCCCACAGAACCGGTAGTAAAAAAAAATGGATTTCACCACTGAGTAACACCAAGTGTTAGAAGGAAATAGGATTGGCTCTCTGTTTATATAACCCCACTCCCTTCTGGCATTGATCACGTTACTTAGTTGGGTAATGAAATGTCTGTAAGAAAACATCCAAACTCCAAGAATACCTGGGACATACACACACACACACACACACACACACACACACACACACACACACACCAGTGCAGTGGTGGTATTCAACCGGTTCTATCCAGTTCAGGTGAACGAGTAGCAGCGGCTGAGGGAGGCTCCTCCCACCCGTCCAGACGTCATCACAACCCGTTTTTGACCCTCTCCATGCGCGAAGCGAAGGTAGCGAAGGTAAGTGACTACCACCCCTGCCCCAGTTCAACCCTGAGCTATAAATATTCTCTTCAATTGGTTTTCTTTATTCTTTTTCTTTATTTTCATTTATATATTATGATAATTTTAACAAAATGATATATATTTTCTAAAAATAGATTGATCTCTGCATTCCATAAATAAATAATTTTCCGAACATTTCTGTACCTTTATTCAATCCTTCAACTCTCACTTTTTCTAGTCAAAATTTATTACCTTGTGTTCTAAGACGATGTCTCTCTTTTTTTCCCCATAGAAAATTTAACATACACATACATATGTTTGTTTGCAAGAGATACTTTGGAAAATTAATATATACATGTTTCTAAAAGTGGCTTACTGAAACGGGTAAAGTAACCGCCACAAGTAACTGAAATGTGACATCTGTCTTTTTTAAACAAAGGGGGAGAAAGGAAAGAAAGAAAGAAACCTTTTCACACACGATTTAAATCTGACAAGTTGGACTTTGTTAACTTGGCAAAAAAGGAGGTTTTCAAGAAATAACAAAAAAAAAAGACTGCGCTACTCGGGTTTTGTAAAATTGGATTGCTCTGGAAAGTGAATTAATCAACATGATTCATCTTGTCTTTCAAAAAAAAAACTCACGTTTGTTTAAAAATAGAGAATTTGCTGGCACCTTTTGTTGCCTTGATTTTAGAAGAGGATTAAGTTAAATCTGTCTGAATCATTTTAACACTTTGCTACAGCCACACGTAACGGTAGTAATCCCTTCCTTTTATACAAAGGCAGATGTAGCAACACAAATCTGACTTATTATGAACGGAGTAGGTTTTTGTGATAGCCAAGTGGGACAGCCCTACTTCCGATGGGGGCAGCACAGGGAGTATTGCTTTTAGAGGCTTAACCATGGTTTTAATTGGGAAACCGTGACCATCCTAGGCCAAGCCAAGTCTAAAAAACACCAGAGAATTCCTTAAGCCTGGCACTCAGAGGAATCAGCCATCAACACGCACATAGAGATAAACAGCTACCTACCATTCGAAAGAGATAATCAAAAAAAGCCAAAAAGGAAACAGAAAGACCAAAACACCTCCTCACCAACAATCAACACCCCAGATGAGCAAAGATTAACACCAAGTTTAACACTAGACCAACAGTCAAGAAGTAAACAATATCCCCCGATTAATAATAATATTATTATTATTTACTTTATTCATTAAACATGAAACTGCGATGTCAATAAATTGTACGTTTCGGTTTTCGTCAACTGTGGTATCTGACGTGTTGTGTTCCAAGTGACAATCTGTCTGTATTTGAAAGTCCCACATGATCTTCACCTTCTCATTTTCTATAACTTTTTCCACTTTATGTTCCCATGATTTTTTGGATATGGGAAAGTCGTATTTTTTACATAATGACCAGTGGCTTAATTTGTAATCAGTTTGTGCAATTTTGCTGCATTCACATATTAAATGTGAAACAGTTTCGACTTCGTTGTTGCAAAGTCAGCAGTTTGGATTGTCGGTGGATTTTTGTATCTTTGCTTTCAAGGCATTAGTTTGTAGTGCTTCTTCTTGAGCAGCGAGTATTAAACCTTCCGTTTCTTTCTCGATGGTTCCCATCTTAAACCATGCCCATGTACAGTTGTCATCACATTTTCCTTCAATGTTTTTCAAGTGCTGTCCATGCAAAGCTTTGGTTTTCCATCTATTTAATCTGTCATCCAACTGTTTTTCCTTATATTCTGCCTTTGTTTCTGTTGTTTTTATAATGTTCTCTGTTTTCACAGCCTGCAGCAATTTTTCTGTACTTTGGTTCATTCAAAGTTCATTTTTCTTCTTCTACAGTCACGATATTTCATGATTTTTCCAGTTCTTTTTCTTCGACTCTGGCATCTCCTGCTACCGTGATGTCAATAAATTGTACAGTTTGGTTTTCGACAATTATGATATCTGGCATGTTGTGTATTATTATTATTATTATTATTATTATTATTATTATTATTATTTAATCTGTAGTGAGATTCATAGCCTTTGAGGCTGGTTAATAGCTCAGCAGCTCGAGTCCTAACCAAGGACCTAGGAACTGTTAAGGTATCGTCGGAGGATGTAAGCTGTTCCGAGTAAGGTGGTTTTTTGCAGTCAAAATGTTCAAGTCCGGTAAATTTAGAATTTCTAAATAGCAGGGTAGCCCTTTGGGTATTGCTCCAATATTATTATTATTATTATTATTATTATTATTATTATTATTATTATTATTATTATTATTATTATTATTACCTTGCAGGCACTTCATGATGAAACAAGGGCATTTCAAGATGATGAAGTGAGAAGACAATTATTACCCAAAGTCAAACAAAACTTTGCCATGCATAAAAAGTGTAGAAATTCCACTTGGCTCACTTGTCCAATTATAATCAGGCTGCGTAACCAACTCCCATTGGGTTTTTGGCTGGAGAGCTTCCGGGAATGATTCTGGGAATTGGAGCAGACATGTTCCATCTTATGCCAATGCTATGATCTGATGGCTTTATGTTTAGACTCAAACAGTGGGAAGATCTTCAGTTTATATCGGGGAGGTCTAACCATGGCCACTTCAAGCCTTGGGGACTTCAACTCCCAGAATTCCCTAGCCAGCATGGCTGCTTGAGGAATTCTGGGATTTGAAGTCCACAAGTCTTAAAGTAGCTAAGGATGGATACAGTGGTGGGATTCAAATAATTTAACAACCAGTTCTCTGCCCTAATGACTGGCTAGGTGGGTGTGGCCATGGTGGACGTAGCCAGGGGGTGTGGCAGGCAGAACTCCGCCTCCTACACCCCACTGGGAGCAAAAACAGGCCACCGGGCGGGACGAACCACCCCCGTGCCCCGTTTTGGGCCTAGTAGGCCTCCCTGCACTTACTAGGAGCCAAAATGGGGCATGTGGGGACTCCTGGAAGGAATGGGGTGGGGAGGGGCCAGAAGGGGCGGGGCAGGGTCAGCCAGCAATTTAACTACTGGTTCACACCAACCGACCCGAACCGGCTGAATCCCACCACTGGTTGAATACAACCGATCTAAACCTTGGATGAGATCTTCAGCCTGATCCCAATGAATTGCAAACCAAGATTTGGGGAAGTGCTTTCCCAAATTACCGTCTTATAAAACTTATCTCTTTTTTTTTTTAGTTCAGAGTTTGAGCTTTAACAGTGGAGTTTTTCGAGAAAATTCAAAAGGGAACTTTAATTCACGTCTTTTAAACAAAGGTTAGGTGGGACGTACAGCAGTTCACAAAATAAGGAGGGGGGGAACCACTGGGGTCTATGGCTGCCTGGGGAATTCTGGGACTTGAAGTCCACAAGTCTTAAAGAGGCCATGGTTGGACACCCGTGATTTACATCATCAAGGAGCAATGACAGCTTCCGGAAATGGGCTCTTTTGCATTGTTAAAAGAACCGATGTGAACAAGAGGGGACAAGAGAAATATTGTCCCTTTGTGGACACCAGGAAACCACCAATCTGAAGGGTCCTTGGTGCTCTCTGAGCATGCTAGTTTTCTTGCAGATGTTTCATTATCAAACTAGTGGTAAGAAAACAAGCAATCTCAGAGCGCACCAAGGCCCCTTCAATTCAATCTTGAGCTACAAATGCTCTCCTTCATTGGTGCAACATCTGTCCTGCTAGATTTGCCACATCAGCTCACATTTATATTAAACAGCCAGCTCAACAGCCCCAACTTGTAAGAGGGATCTCAAATCTCTCTCTCTCTCTCTCTCTTTTTTTTTTTTTGGAGAGGAGAATTCAAAGTATCTCAGGTCCTAGCTGACTTTGCTGGAGGGTACTTATTCCCAGAAATATTACGCACAGCTGAATTCTTCTCCTGCCCTCCCTCTCTCTCTCTCTCTTTTTAATGGTATGGGTGTAATGCTCCTATTAACCCAACTGGAAATTTTCCAAAGATATATTTCTTCTGGAAAATATTAAAGTTGTTCACTTTTTATTTATTTATTTATTTTTGCCTCACCATCTGATATATCCACAAGGAAGGATCTAAAAAGTCAAGATGACAGTTGTACCAACAGAATTTAAGTCCCACCCCTTTCTTTCCATTGGGAGGTCAAGTCAAAAGGGGGTGGGGCTTCAAACACATGTCTTCTTGATTTTTTTGGAGAGGGGGGGGGATCGTCCTGTAAACATTGCTCCTTGGGAGAATATTACTGAAATATTCACCATGGTTTATACTCCAATAGGCCCCATTACACAACACTCCATTTTCTACCGTTGCAGCATTCAGTAGTTCTCGACTTATGACCTCAGAATCAGAATAGAGCTGGAAGGGAACTCGGAGGTCTTCCAGTCCAACCCCCTGCTCTGCTGCCGATTGCCTCCCACCGGCCAATACGCACCCACAGAGAGGGACTCCTCAGGGTGCTGTCGGTCAAACAATGTCCACCGGCAGCCCCCGGGGGAGGGCCTTCTCTGTGGGGGCACCAGCCCTCTGGAACGAATTGCCTCCGGAGATACGGAGGATCCCTGACCTACGCACCTTTCGCCGTGCCCTCAAGACGTTATTGTTCCAACAAGCTGGGCTGGCCTAAACACGAATTTTAATTGGGGTTTACTTTTAACAATTAGGGCCAAATTATTTAATACGTTTTAAACTGCTTTTCAATTTTGTATTTGAGTGTGTTTTACTGTTGGCTGTACACCGCCCTGAGTCCTCTGGGAGAAGGGCGGTATAAAAATTAAATAAATAAATAAGCAAGAGATCTATACCATTTCAGAGAGGTGGCTGTCCAGTCTCTTCTTAAAAACCTCCAGTAATGAAGCACCCACAACTGGAGCCAAGCTGATCCACTGGTTAATTGTCCTCACTGTTAGGACGTTTCTCCTTCATTCCAGGTTGCTTCTCTCCTTGATTTGTTTCCATCCATTGCTTCTCCCCCTGCCTTCAGGTGCTTCGAACAATAATTTGATCCCTCCTCTTTGTGGCAGCCTCTCAAATACTGGAATACTGCTATCATGTCCCCCACAGTCCTTCTTTTCTTTAGACCAGCCAAACCCAAATCCGGTAACCATTCTTCATAGAGTTTCATCTCCAGGTCTTTCATCATCTTAGTTGCTCTTCTTTGCACTTTTTTTTTTCAAAATGTCAACGTCCTTTTTGCAATGTGGTAACCAAAAAGAGCCTCAGATAGCTCAACAGGCTAGGTAGCCTGTTATTAACACCCAGCTGTCTGCAATTGTGCAAGTTCGAGGCTCAAGGTTGACTCAGCCTTCCATCCTTTCTAAGGTAGGTCAATTGAGGACCCAGTTTGTGGGGGCAATAAGCTGACTTTGTATAAAAATATACAAAAGTATGAAGGCTATTGCTTAACGCATTGTAAGCCACCCTGTGTCTCCGGAGAAGGGCGGCATATAAATCTAATTTTTTAAAAAATGCAGTATTCCAGGTGTGGCCTTACCAAGGCTTTATAAAGTAGTAATACTTCACGTGATTTTGAGTCTATGCCTCTCTTTATACAACCAAGGATTGTATTCACTTCTTTGGTTGCTGTCACACACTGCTAACTCATCTTTAAGTGATCATCCATTAGGACTTCAAGATCCCTCTCACAGTTACTGTTTTCAAGCCAGGCTTCCCCTAGTCGCATGATGACAAACCTATGGCATGCGTGCCACAGGTAGCATGCATAACCATATCGGTGGGCACGCGTAGCCATATCGGTAGGACTGGAATTTGGCAAATGGGCCATTTTTGGCCTCCAGAGGACCTCCAAGGAGGTGGAGAAAGCTGTTTTTGCCCTCCCCAGACACCTAGAAAGGCTCTGGAGGCTGAGGAGAGTAAAAAACAGGCTCTCCAGTCCCACCGCAAGTTGGCAAATGGGCTGTTTTCAGCCTCCGGAGGGCCTCCGAGAGGGTGGGGAAGGCTATTTTCACCCTCACCAGACTGCTAGAAAGGCTCTGACCAGTTCTGGAGAACCGGTAGCAGAAATTTTGAGTAGTTCGGAGAACCGGTAGTAAAAATTCTGACTGGCCCCGCTCCCATCTATTCTCTGCCTCCTAAGTCCCAGCTGATCAGGAGGAAATGGATGGATGGACAGAGAAGGAGAAGGAGAGGGAGAGAGGGAGGTATAGGGAGAGAGGGAGAGAGACAGATGGACGGATGGACAGGGAGAGGGGGTGGGGGAGGGGAAGAGGTGGGAGAGAGGGAGATATAAGGATAGATAGATAGATAGAGAGAGAGAGAGAGAGAGAGAGAGAGATGGATGGACAGACAGACAGACAGACAGGGATGGATGGATGGATGGGAATAATAGGAGAAAGAGAAAGAGAGATGAATGATAGAAGAGATAGATGATAGATAGATAGATAGATAGATAGATAGATAGATAGATAGATAGATAGAGATAGATAGATAGATAGATAGATAGATAGATAGATAGATAGATATAGATAGATAGATAGATAGATAGATAGATAGATAGATAGATAGATAATGGATGGATGGATGGACGGACGGACGGACAGACAGACAGACAAACCGAGCCAAGGTGGCACAGTGGTTAGAGTGTAGGCTAGGCTACTACAGTGGTTAGAGTGTAGGCTATGCTACTACAGCTGACTGTTAGTTGCAGTTCGGCAGTTCAAATCTCACTGGCTCAAGGTTGACTCAGCCTTCCAACCTTCCAAGGTGGGTAAAATGAGAATCCAGATTGTTGGGGGAAATAGGCTGACTCTGTAAACCGCTTAGAGAGGGCTGTAGAGCCCCGTAAAGCAGTATACAAGTCCAAGTGCTATTGTAATTGCTGCTAGATAGGAAGAGAGAGAGAGAGAGAGAGAGAGAGAGAGAGAGAGAGAGAGAGAGAGAGAGAGAGAGAGAGAGAGAGAGAGAGAGAGAGAGAGAAGATATATTTCCAAATGATGAATGTTGAAATAGCATTTGGATCTTCAGCAGAGAGTCCACCTACTCCAAAGTACAAGCTGTACGTAAATAGCAGCGAGCAATTCTGCTTACTACCCTTTGTCCTCCTTTCATTCTGCTGGACCAAAAGCATTGTTTGCATCATGGCACCAGATCTTTCGTTGTGTCTGCCCTCCACTTGTCTCCTGCCAGGACACAGCTGTCACTACATCAATTACTGGCATTCCTTTAGCCGTTCCCATCATGACCCCAATGGACTCCTTGTTCTCTCCTTGTTGACAGTTACTCAGGTTTGGGGGCCAAGGTGACCACCGGCTACTGACCTCTCCGAAGGAAACCTTATTACGGCAAATTAGAAGTAAGGGAGCGGTGGAGTCTTTGGTCCAATTAGATCTTGCCTTCTCTAAAATGGCTTGGGGGCTTAAATTACTTGGATGAGGCCAGGATGAGAGACAATTGCAGAGAAGAGGAGTGGAGGTATGGTTTTTGTAAGATGATGTAGCATTGGTATTTAACACGGGACAAGTTGTCAAGAATACAGTAGGCCAAAATTGTGGAAACCTTTTGGGAAAAGTGTAATTTTGAGGTTTGATGACTAATAACACCATTTGTGTGTGTGTGTGTGTGTTTTGGAGTTTCAAGATAATCCTATTTCACTGCTGGAATGGCCTGGGAATAGCCCAGACCTTAACCCAATTGGAAATCTATGGAGCCGACTAAAGAAACTGGTTAGTCAGAAGCGACCCAGCAATAAAACCCAGTTAATAGAAGCCATCATTCAATCTTGGTTTCACATTAGAACAGCTGCAGAACTCAAAGACTTGGTTCACTCCATGGGGAGACATTGTAAGGCCATCATTCATGCTAAAGGTTACCCAACTATTAACTGACATTGTGATAATTTTTGTATATCTCGCTTCTTCTATGGTGATCATTT
Organism: Masticophis lateralis; assembly: GCA_030761175.1. Lineage (NCBI taxonomy): Eukaryota > Metazoa > Chordata > Lepidosauria > Squamata > Colubridae > Masticophis > Masticophis lateralis. Next base: position 7,173,009 of record JAUDYJ010000006.1, on the reverse strand, counting down.
CTGTATATCTCATTTTTTTCTGCGTGTTTCACTTTTCTTCTTTATACTGTAACTGCTATTCTAATAGAAAACCCTTCATAAAAGTTATTGCATTACGTTCTTGATTAAATTATCTTTCCATTGATATATAATTTTATGATTCTACTCCAAAAAAATTAGTGGTGTTATTAGCTAGTTTTGGAAAATATACTTTTCCCAAAAGGTTCCCACAATTTTGAGCACTACTGTATATAAAGGTATCTCAAATGAACATTGGAAATGCAAAAGTAAAGAAGGGAAGTTTTATCATTTATGGTGGACATGTCCCAAAGCTAAGAAATATTGAATATTTCTTCGTTATAATAAATATTACATCTTAATACAGAAGATTCTTAAAGTGAAAATAAAGATAAAACCAGAGGCTTTTCTTTTCAGTTGGATGGCAAAAGATTTGGAAGGGGTGGGAAAATGGGACTATGATGTTATATATGTTGATGGCAGCAAGATTATTTTATGCCCCAAAATGGAAGGACACTTTTGATTCCCACAAAGGATGAATGGCTGCAAAACTTGATGGGGTAAGCAGAGATGGCCAAATCGATTGCTTTGATTAAAAAAATAATAATAAATACAAATGACTTTTGTTCGTACTTGGAAACCACATCTGGACTTTATGCTCGAGGTGAGGGGGAAATGATTTTTTTTCTTGATTTGGGGTTTTGCCGATTGAATAGGTTTTTTTGTTATGGAAATGGCTAGTTTATATTATTACAAAAAAAGTAAAAAGATGAGGTTTGATGCTATTATCTTATTCTACTGCACCGAAAGGTGTTGGAAATTAATGCTTTTTCTTTTCTTTTTTCCCTACACTTTTCTCTTCTCTTTTCCCACCCTTATTTTCACACTGGGTTTGGGTTTTGTTTTTGTTTTTTTGTATTTTATATTATATTTGGGTAAACTAATAAAAATTTTAAGTTAAAAAAAAGATAATAGGAGGAGAGGTAAATGCTCAACAATTCAATCTTTGCTTTTCTCCTCCTCCCTCCCCCTCCTCCCCCTCCTCCTCCTCCCTCTAGTGCTCTTTCTCCTCCTCCTCCTTCCTCCTCCTCCTCCCACTTCCTCCTCCTCCCCCTCCTCATTCTCCCCCCTCCTCATTCTCCCCCCGTCCTCCTCTTCCTCCCCTCCTCCTCCAGTGGTGGGTTTCAATTTTTTTTACTACTGGTTCTGTGGGTGTGGCGTGGTGGGTGTGGCATGACTTGGTGGGCGTGACTTGGTGGGCATGGCAGGGGAAGGATACTGTAAAATCTCCATTCCCTCCCCAATCCAGGGGAAGGTTACTGAAAAATCCCCATTTCCTCCCGATCAGCTGGGACTTGGGAGGCAGAGAATGGATGGGGGCGGGGCCAGTCAGAATTTTTACTACCAGTTCTCCGCTATCCGCTATCGGTCCTCCAGAATTGGTTAGAACCTGCTGAAACCCACCTCTGACTTGTGGTCAGTTGTGGTCGTAAGTCGAGGACTGCCTGTAGAACAGACGTTCCCACCATCAGAGATCTACAGGTCCACCTAGGGAGTTGCTTTCAACTAGAAAGTGTTTTAATTCGCTGCTATAGATTAGAACACACTGTTAGAAGCATTGTATTGCTGTTCAAGCAGACAGATAGAAGTGACAGATAACTAAATAGGTGAAGAGATCCAGCAGACAGATAATGCATGTTAATACTTAACTTTGGACCTTTGGAAAGTTTTACAAGTATTAAGTATTACTACCGGTTCTCTGAACTACTCAGAATTTCTGCTATTCTCCAGAACTGGTCAAAACCTGCAGAAAGTCACCTCTGCCCTCCTCCCTCCTCCTCCTCCTTCCTCTTCTTCCTCCTCCTCCTCCTTCAGCTCCTCATCATTTGGAGAGTGACACTGCCAATTATATCTGTCAATAGGACAGAATAAGGTCATCTTAGTTCTTTGTCGGCAACTCAGTTCTGGAGAATGGATAGATTTTAGGGCAAGTGAGAAGAATTTTATTCTTTCATTGAAGGATGTGCTTTTTAAAACGAATATAAGCAGAATTGAATTCTATGTCCATGCAATATTGTTTTTCCTCCAGTGAAATGATAGCTTTCATTTCAATAGCGAGAAAAGCTACCCTTCTCTAGCAGATTTCACACACACACACAGACAGCCACGCAATTGTGGTTTCACACAGCACAGGCAGTCTCGATTTACGACCACAATTGAGCCCAAAATTTCTGCGGCTAAACGAGACAGTTGCTAAGTGGGTTTTGCCCTATCTTACACCCTTTCTTGCCACAGTGGTTACACAAATCCCTGCAGTTTTTAAGTTAGTAACGGAGTTGTTATGTGAATCTGGCTTCCCCATTGATTTCATTCGTCAAAAGCTTGCAAAAGTGGATCACATGACCCCCCGGGACACTGCAACCGTCATAAATACGAATCATTTGTCAATCGTCCGAATTTTGATCCTGTAACGACCATGGCGATTATGCCCAGCGGTTAGAAATGTGAAAAATGGTCGTAAGTTACTTTTTTCAGTGCCGTCATAATTTCAAACATGAAATGAACTGTTTTAACTCAGAGACTATCGGTTCAGAGTAAAATAGGGAATGGGGATGGGGCGGAAGGGGAGGAATGGAGAATAATCCAGGAAATATTTCAAAGAGAGATTCTGAAGAGAATATTTTTGCTGCTAAAATTGCTAGACGTTTTCTTGATAAGTCATCTATGATTTTTTATTTTTTATTTTTTTTGGACAGGTTTCCAGAGAGTCCTTGGGATAATAATTGATATGAATTTAATATTGTTCAGTATAAAACACCACGAAAAGACCCAAGGAAACTCCCTTCTGAGGGAAGCATAAACTTATGGCAATGACGTCACCGTTTTTCTTTTGAACAGGGAATTACTTATTGGGGGAACGTGTCACTCTAATCTTCAAAGTGGTTGACAGGTCTTCATTAAACAAGCTTAACAATAATCCACTTTTTTTTTCTTCTTTTTTTTTTTTTTTTTTTGTTATTACTTTGGATTTCCAGCACCTGAGATCTCCAGTACAAGAGGCAATTTAGAACCAGAGAATACTGTGCTTAGGTTCAAACCATGACCAGGGGTAGGCTGCTGGGGATTCGCAGGGCTTCAGGAGAACCTCTAACTAAGATTCTGTGCTGGTCGGAGAACCCCCAAATCCCACAGATAAGTGCAGGGCGCACACAGAAGTTCGAGGAGGGCAAAAAATGGGCCTGCCGGGAATTCAGGAAGGCCGGAAACGGGCCCATTTCCAGCTCCAGAGGGCCTGTGGAGCCTGGGGAGGCCATTTTCACCCTCCCGGAGGCTCGAAAAAAGCCTCCGAAGCTTGGGGAGGACAAAAATGCCTCCCATCTGCTGTGGTGCAGGAGGCCGACTAGCCATGCCCACTATTGCCACACCCACCCAGCAATTGGACAGAGAACCCCTTGCTAAACTTTTTGAAGGCCACCCCTGACCATGACATACTGTGTTTTTTGGAATAAGACACCATTCATTGGGTTCACATGATATTCTAAGCCACAAACCAGCAATCTATGTTTTCAGGGAAAGTCTTCTATGGGCTAGGCCTCAAAAACTAAATCAGGGTCCACATTTTCTGGTATTTTCCATGCTATGTTCTGGTATTTTTCCGTGGTATTTTCTGGTATTTTTCTGGTATGAAAACATTTGAAAATGGACAAAACAGACAAGGTTATGATGGATGTTTTAGCCTCCAGTCCCCTAATCATTTTTGTTGCTCTTCTCTGCACTCTTTCTAGAGTCTCAACATCATTTTTTTTTTTCATTCTTGCAACAATCTTGTCTCAACCCTTGGGAATGGCCACCAGCTTAACTTTCTCAAAATCTTTGAGGTTAGATCTTCTCAGTGAGCTAGGATAGAGCTTCCATATTCAAAGGCAGTCAATGTCTTGGAGACAAATGACAATTGAAGAGAACTGAATGGCCTTCTTATTAAGCTTTTTGGGATCATCTTCATGTTCTCCAGAAGTTAGCTTGGGTCCTGCACCAAAACCTTTTCAAAATTCCTTCTTTTAGTAAGTTGCCTCTAATCCTTCTTTTCATTAAACTAGACATACCCAGTTCCTGCAACCGTTCTTCATATGTTGTATCCTCCAGTCCTTCAATCATCTTTCTTGCTCTTCTCAGCCTTCTTATGGTCTCAACATCTTTTTTATATTGTGGCAATTTTTATATCAATATAAAGTCCGGACAGAGAGTGGTAAAGACAGCTGAGAAACTTCTAGGAAGCTTGCTTCCTGTCATTCAGGGTGCTGCTTATAAGTGCTATATGTTTAGAGCTCAAAGCATTGTTAGAGACCCCACACGCCCATTTTCTGTTGCTCCCCTCTGGGAGGGGGGTTTCCAAGTATTTCTAGCTGAACTACCAGATTCTGTAACAGCTTTGGTCCCTATATGCCATCCATCTAGTAAACTCACAAGATTCATTTTTCTCGCTGTGTACATTTATAGTGTGCATTCAAAGTGACAATAAATTTATTCCATCCATCTATCTGTCTGTCTCCCTGTCTGTCTCTCTGTCTGTCTCTCTGTCCGCCCATCCATCCATCCATTCATCTATCCATCCATCTCTCTCTGTGTGTCCTTCCTTCCTTCCTTCCTTCCTTCCTTCCTTCCTTCCTTCCTTCCTTCCTTCCTTCCTTCCTTCCTTCCTCTCTTTCTATCTTTCTGTCCATCCATCCATTTGTCTGTCTGTCTTCTCTTTGTCTCTCTGTTTGTTTGTCTATTTATCTACCTATCCATCCATCCGTCTATCCGTCTGTCCATCCATCCATCCATCCACCCTACCTACCTACCTATCTACCTGCTTGCCTGCCTTTCTATCAATCTGTCTTTCTGTCCATTCGTCTGTTTGGCTGTCTCTTTCTCTGTCTGTCCGTCTATCTGTCTGTCCGTCTGTCTTTCTGTCTCTCTGTCTATCTATCAATCTATCCATCCGTCTGTCTGTCTGTCTCTTTATCTGGCTGGCTGGCTAGCTGGCCATCTATCCATCTATCCATCTATCCATCTATCCATCTATCCATCTATCCATCTATCCATCTATCCATCTATCCATCTATCCATCTATCCATCTATCCATCCATCCATCCATCCATCCATCCATCCATCCATCCATCCATCCACTTATCCTATCTAAAATCCAATATAGGACTTTTTCCTATATTACTTAAGGTGAAGAAGATATTGCGCAGTTTCCTCAATGCTGCTGTCACCATGAAAAAGACCCTCCAGGATCCTGACAGGAGAGGTGGGTTGGGGAGGTGGGGCAGAGTGAGGGAAGCCCCTGTCTTCCCTGGAGCAAAATAGTTCAGTGGTGTGAAGACACCTTTTTCTCCCAACACGTTGCCATTCACTGACTAAGACAGGAGCGCTTGCAGGCAAAAGAGGCCATGATGATGGATTGGGAATTTTGGATTGTTGTTATTTTGCTTTTTGCTGCTTCTTCTTCTTTTCCTTTTTTCAAACTCCAGCCAGGTGTTTCTAAGTAACTTTTTCATAAATCTTCCTGGATGAAAAGCTCTGAGGAGAAGGGTGTGGGGAGAAATAACTTCATCGGGGAAAGTCATTACCATGATTTACTGCATCAAGGAAGCTCATTTTTTGGGTGGTCTTTGGAAGTTTTGGTTCTTCTTCTTATTGTAAAAGTATCTAAGAGGCATACAACCTTGGCAACTTTAAAACCTGTGGACTTCAACTCACAGAATTCCTCAGCCAGCCATGGGCCTGTTTCCAGCCTCCAGAGGGCCTCCGGAGCCTGGGGAGGTCATTTCCGCCCTCCTGGAGGCTCGAGAAAAGCCTGGGGAGGGCAGAAAGCTCTCTCCCCTGACGTAGTGCAGGAGGCTGATTAGGCCACGCCCACCACAGAATTCCTCAGCCAGCCATGGGCCTGTTTCCAGCCTCCAGAGGGCCTCCAGAGCCTGGGGAGGTCGTTTCCGCCCTCCTGGAGGCTCGAGAAAAGCCTGGGGATCCTGGGGAGGGCAAAAAGCTCTCTCTCCCCTGCCGTAGTGCAGGAGGCTGATTAGGCCACGCCCACCACAGAATTCCTCAGCCAGCCATGGGCCTGTTTCCAGCCTCCAGAGGGCCTCCGGAGCCTGGGGAGGTCGTTTCCGCACTCCTGGAGGCTCGAGAAAAGCCTGGGGAGCCTGGGGAGGGCAAAAAGCTCTCTCCCCTGTCGTAGTGCAGGAGGCTGATTAGGCCATGCCCACCACAGAATTCCTCAGCCAGCCATGGGCCTGTTTCCAGCCTCCAGAGGGCCTCCGGAGCCTGGGGAGGTCGTTTCCGCCCTCCTGGAGGCTCGAGAAAAGCCTGGGGATCCTGGGGAGGGCAAAAAGCTCTCTCTCCCCTGCCGTAGTGCAGGAGGCTGATTAGGCCACGCCCACCACAGAATTCCTCAGCCAGCCATGGGCCTGTTTCCAGCCTCCAGAGGGCCTCCGGAGCCTGGGGAGGTCGTTTCCGCACTCCTGGAGGCTCGAGAAAAGCCTGGGGAGCCTGGGGAGGGCAAAAAGCTCTCTCCCCTGTCGTAGTGCAGGAGGCTGATTAGGCCATGCCCACCACAGAATTCCTCAGCCAGCCATGGGCCTGTTTCCAGCCTCCAGAGGGCCTCCGGAGCCTGGGGAGGTCGTTTCCGCCCTCCTGGAGGCTCGAGAAAAGCCTGGGGAGCCTGGGGAGGGCAAAAAGCTCTCTCCCCTGCCGTAGTGCAGGAGGCTGATTAGGCCACGCCCACCACAGAATTCCTCAGCCAGCCATGGGCCTGTTTCCAGCCTCCAGAGGGCCTCCGGAGCCTGGGGAGGTCGTTTCCGCCCTCCTGGAGGCTCGAGAAAAGCCTGGGGAGGGCAGAAAGCTCTCTCTCCCCTGCCGTAGTGCAGGAGGCTGATTAGGCCACGCCCACCATGGCCATGCCCACCCAGGAAACAGGCAGAGAACCCCTTTCTAAAATTTTTGAGCCTCACCCCTGGACACCACCCAGAGCACAGAACAACTCAAAGAAGATGGCCCCTTGAATGCTGGAAACTATCATCAAGCCATGTTGGCTTCCAGGCTCCCAAATTTTGATCATGTGACTATGGCTACACACTCTGACCGTCGCAAGTGTGGGAACTGGGAGTAAGTTGCTTTTTTTTAAAAGTGCTGCTGTAACTTTGAAGAGTCGCTAAACAAATCAAATACTCTAGAATACTCTACCTTCCATGCGAGTGCTCTAGCCAAAAGTGGCTCCGATATTTTTCCGGTTTGAATTCCCCAGAATGTCAATTTTGCATGATCATAAATATGAAGGTGTTCTTGGAATGCTGCTGCATTTTTTCCTACCACCCAGGAGTTAATGAAGGATGGGAAATTCCATCCTTACCGTTTAATTAGACCATAACTCCTTCCAACAGATTTCTAATTTGGAGTGGCTTTTCTTTATTTTTGCAATGACTGCTTGAATTTCTATAACATGCAGATATATTACCCCTAAATAATATCTGGGCCCATGTTGGTAGTGGCACCTAACACACTTTGACTCAACTTGAAAAATACCCAACCTTGATTTTCATGCAGGTAAGCAGAAATGTGCTCCCATATATAGCTTTTTTTAGAAAGCCTTGCCTCGCCTCGCCTCGCCTCTCCCCTTCCTTCCTTCCTTCCTTCCTCCCACTTTCTCTTCCTTCTTTCCTCCTTCCCTCGCTCTCTCCTTCCTTCCTTCCCTCCCTCCCTCCTTTCCACTCTCTTTCTCCCTTCCTTCCTTCTCTCCTCCCTTCTCTCCGCTCTTTCTCCCTTCCTTCCTTTTCTCCTCCCTCCCTCCTCCCTTCTTCTCATTCTCTTCCTCCCTTCCTGACTTCCTTCCCTCACTCCTTCCCTCCCTCTCTCCCTCCTTCCCATTCTCTTTCTACCTCCCTTCCTTCTCTCCCTCCCTCCTTTCCACTCTTTCTCCCTTCCTTCCTTCTTTCCTCCCTCCCTCCCTCCTTTCCGCTCTCCCTCTCTTCTTCCCACTCTCTTTTCCTCCCTTCCTGCCTTCCTTCCTTCCCTTCCTGCCTTCCTTCCCTCCCTCCCTCCTTCCCAGTATCTCTTCCTCCCTCCCTCCCTTATTTCTTTCCTCCCACCCTCCCTTCTTTTCCCCTTTTTTGTGATGGGGCAAAAACCTAGAGATCTGTATCCCCCCCCCCCAAAAAAAATCCAGATAGCGGTCAAAACAGAGTGCTGAAAAACCACACCCCCTTTTTACATTGTGCAAAATGTTTTACTAACCCGCAGGTATCCCTGGAAAAGAAACACCCCACCCCACCCTACCCCCACCCCCGTGTGCCCCTGTTCAGTTGCAGTGCTCAAACTCCTTGTCTAGCCTGTGACTCTTCCTCCTGGCTCCCAAGGCCATTCTCCCACCACTGTTACGGATCTGTCGATTCGGTCCTTTGGCGGACTGCTTTGATTTTGAGATCTCGAGGAACGAAACCCCGACTTGACTTGTCCTTTTACACTTTAAAAGAAAAGAATCAAAGCCGAGAGAAAAAGCATCCGGCAAACGCCCCGTCTCAGTAAGGTGACACACCGTGCAGGGTACCCGAAGAAGCAAGCTTCTTACCACACCAATTGATTTTGGGGCTATCACCTTGGCAAGACGAAAAAGGGAACCTGCTTTAAAGGTTTTGGTAATTCAAGCAAAGAGGAAGTGGAAACCTTTTGAAGAGGCAGCTAATCCCCTTCGCTCTTTCTCCTTGTCAAAGCCACTGAAACTTTTCTTTTTTAAAAAAAAAAATAATAATTGAAAAGCCTTTTCCCCACCTGCTTCATTCTTAGAGAATAGAGATTTTCAGTTAGGAATTAATGAATCCAGTGAAATTAAGGTGCCAGGAGCCATGGTGGCACGGTGGTTAGAATGCAGTGTTGCAGGCTAACTCTGCCCACTGCCAACAGTTTGATCCTGACCAAATGTGAGTGCCCGCGCAGGGCCTTCCGCGCATCTGCAGAGCGTCAAAAACGAGACATGTAATTAAAATGTCTTTATTTTAATGCTTTCTTTAAGGAAAACCTGTATATGTATGATTAATTATGTATAAGAAAATGTACATTTTATATTATGTGTATATTTTTTTAAATTTGATTTATATGCTGCCCTTCTCCGGAGACTCAGGGAGGCTTACAATGCGTTAAGCAATAGCCTCCATACTTTTGTATATTTATACAAAGTCAGCTTATTGCCCCCACAATCTGGGTCCTCAATTTACCTACCTTAGAAAGGATGGAAGGCTGAGTCAACCTTGAGCCTGGTGTGATTCGAACTTACAGTAATTGCAGGCAGCTGAATGTTAATAACAGGCTTTAGTCTGCTGCGCCACCAGGCTCTATTTCGTGTATAAGAAATAAAACTGAAAAACTTTTCAAAAAAACCAAAACAAAACAGGACATATGACATCCGGGTAGGTGGGTGGAGCCTCCCGCATCCTCCGCTACCATTTCGCCCGAACCGGATAGAACTGGCTCAGTACCACCACTGCTGCAGAGCAGTGGTGGGTTGCCCTCGGTTCGTACCATTCTATAGAACTGGTAGTAAAACTAGCAGGAGGCTCCGCCCACTGATCCTGACATCATCAAAATGCTTCTGCGCATGCGCGGCCCCGTTGCGAACCGGTAGTAAAGGTAAGTAGAACCCACCCTTGCTGCAGAGCACTGTGAAGCGGTATATAAGTCTACATGCTATTGTTATGGCTAGTAATGTACAGAGGTGCTTTTTTTTAAGATGCAATTGGACTTTCTGGTTTCAGTTCTCATCCAAGAAGCTTCTTCAACTCATGAAAAAAGCACCTTTAGGACAGGACTGGATTCTACTTCCCTTTACTACCGGTTCACAACGGGATCGCATGCACAGATCGCCGATGACGACATCCGGGGCAGTGGGCGGGGCCTCCCACCGGTTTTGTTAGCGGTTCTTACGAACCGGTCCGAACCCACCATTGCTTTGGGACAACCATGACCTGGATGACTGCGAATCTCCACAGACCTCTAGTAATGTACAGGTAATCCTCACTTACCGACGGCAATTGGGATTGGGTGCTCTGTTACTAAGCGATGCAGTCATAAAATACGGTGTCCCATGACTGCAGCAACTTACGACAGCAGTTCCAGCAGTCCTGATTACTGTCGTTAGGCAAATCCCATGCGATGGGTAACTGTGACATCACCCTTTGTGATCTTCTGCTGACTTTAGTTCGGCAAGATTCCGGTCTATAGGCGAGCAACAATAAAGAGACTAATATGAAGTAACTCCTTGTGTTGTTCTGGGTTCCTTGGGCCTGATATGACATGTCTGCAAGAAAACAGCCAAGGTCAGAGCACATCACAACCCTGTCTTAAGCACAACCCACAATTAAAGCCAGTACACAACCCTGTTCTAAGCAGGAGCCAGGAAGAAACTGAATCTAATCCATGGATAATGAGAAACATAGTTAAGAAAACCTACCCACTTCATTACCTAAGCCTTGTCAATTTCCTGATGATTGAAATCATGACTGACACAGTATGATGGTGGCTTCTGCCAGGTATCTCAGCCAACTTTCAGTCTGCTTAAAACATACATCAAATTCCAACTGAAGAACTCATGGGAGAGAGACCGGAATGGGACAACTTTCCACGGTCAACTCGCCGTTGCCAATTCGCCACGTCCAACTTACCACGACCAACTTGTCATGACCAAGTCACTATGGCCAACTCTCTGTAGGAAAACTCGCCATGGCCAGCTCGCCCTGGCACAACTTGCTGCAGGACAATTGAACAATTCTATTTCATGATTTAAAATCATTTTTTAAAAATCATTTTTATTTTTGCTATTCACATTTCATTCTGCCCCTCCTTTTGCATCTTTTCTTTAATGATTCTATTCCACGACTTCTTCAATGTTAGGAGAACTCTTGTTCTCTTGTCCTCCTGTGACTAGTTGGCTGTGGCATATCGTCATAGATGCGAGACTGCTAACATTGTCTGACTATGCACAATTTAGTAAGAGAGCCCTGGTGGCGCAGTGATTAGAATGCAGCACTGCAGGCTACTCCTGCTGACTGCCGGCTGCCTGAAATTTGGCAGTTCAAATCTCACCAGGCTCAAGGTTGACTCAGCCTTCCGAGGTGGGTAAAAATGAGGACCCAGATTGTTGGGGGCAACAGGCTGACTCTGTAAACCGCTTAGAGAGGGTTGGAAAGCACTGTGAAGAGGTATATAAGTCTAAGTGCTATTGCTGTTGCATGATAAACCTACCAAAAAGCTACTACTACTACTATCCTACTAGCTCAGCTACGAAACCGATCTAAGGTCAGCTTTAATTAAATCTCAGCTGATTGTGCAAATGGCTTGGCACAGTCTCCTCCTGACCTGGTTGCATACATAGTACAATCAGAACTTTGTAATTCAATCCAATGCATAACTTCTCACAGGCATTGCAGAAGCCTTCGGCAATTTAGCGACATCTGGGAATTGCAGACTACAAGTCCCATCAAGTCTAATTCATAAGGAATCCTGGGACAGTCTTTCAAAACCATGCGAAACCCACCCAACTGGCCATCCCTACCAGTGTGACCTAATGAGAGAGGGGGGGAGGGAGGGGGAGAGAGGGAGAGAAAGAGAAAGAGACAGAGAGGGGAGGAAAGGAGGGAGGGGGAGGGAGGGTGACAGAGAGAAAGAGAGACAGAGAGGGGGATGGAAGGAGGGAGGGAGGAGGGAGGGAGAGACAGAGACAGAGAGAGAGGGGAGGAAAGGAGAGAGGAGAGAGAGAGATGCAGAGAGAGGGCAGAAGGAAGGATGGGGAGGGAGGGAGGATGACAGAGAGAAAGAGAGGAGAGGGAAGGGAAGGGAAGGGAAAGGAAGGGAAGGAGGGAGGGAGAGAAAGAGGGGGGACGGAAGTAGGAAGGGGGAGGGAGGGAGAGAGACAGAGAGGGAGAGAAGGAGGGAGGGGAGGGAGAGAGGCAGAGACAGAGGGGTGACAGAAGGAGGGAGGGGAGAGGGAGGAAGAGAGAGACAGAGGGAGAAGGAGGGAGGGGGAGGGAGAGAGAGAGACAGAGAGAGGGGGAGGGGGAAGGAGGGAAATAGAGACAGAGAGAGGTATGGAAGGAGGGAGGGAGGAGGGAGGGAGAGACAGAGACAGAGAGAGGGGAGGAAAGGAGGGAGGGGAGGGAGGGAGAGTGAGAGAGAAAGAGAGAGAGGGAGGGAAGGAGGGAGGGAGAGATAGAGAGGGGGGACAAGTAGGGAGGGGGAGGGAGGGGGAGAGACAGAGAGAGGGAGAAGGGAAGGAGGGAGTGGGAGGGAGAGAGACAGACAGAGAGGGGTGACAGAAGGAGGGAGGGGGAGGGAGAGACAGAGAGGGAGAAGGGAGGGGAGGGAGAGAGACAGAGACAGAGACAGAGAGAGGGGTGACAGAAGGGGGGAGGAAGGGAGAGAGAGACAGAGAGAGGTATGGGAGGAGGGAGGGAGGAGGGAGGGAGAGACAGAGACAGAGAGAGGGGAGGAAAGGAGGGAGGGAGGGAGAGTGACAGAGAGAAAGAGAGAGGGGGAGGGAAGGAGGGAGGGAGAGATAGAGAGGGGGGACAGAAGTAGGGAGGGGGAGGGAGGGGGAGAGACAGAGAGAGGGAGAAGGGAAGGAGGAAGTTGGAGGGAGAGAGACAGACAGAGAGAGGGGTGACAGAGGGAGGGAGGGGGAGGGAGAGACAGAGAGGGAGAAGGGAAGAAGGGAGGGGAGGGAGAGAGACAGAGACAGAGACAGAGAGAGGCGTGACAGAAGGGGGGAGGAAGGGAGAGAGAGACAGAGAGGGGGATGGGAGGAGGGAGGGAGGAGGGAGGGAGAGACAGAGAGACAGAGACAGAGAGGGGAGGAAAGGAGGAAGGGAGGATGACAGAGAGAAAGAGAGAGGGAAGGGAAGGAGGGAGGGAGAGACAGAGAGAAGGGGAGTGGATGTAGGAAGGGGGGAGGGAGGGAAAGAGAGAGAGGGGGAGAAGGGAAGGTAGGAGTGGGAGGGAGGGAGACAGAGACAGAGAGAGGGGTGACAGAAGGGAAGAGAAGGGAGGGAGGGAGAGCGGGGATGGAAGGAGGGAGGGAGGAGGGAGGGTGACAGAAAGAGAGGGGGAAGGGAAGGGAAGGAGGGAGGAAGAGACAGAGAGAGGGGGGACGGAAGTGGGGAGGGAGGGAGAGAGAGGGAGAAGGGAAGGAGGGAGTGGGAGGGAGAGAGACAGAGGCAGAGACAGAGAGGGGGATGGAAGGAGGGAGGGAGGAGGGAGGGAGGGAGAGACAGACAGTGGGGGAGGGGGAAGGAGGGAGGGAGGGAGAGGGAGAGCTCTTAAGTTGTAGCCTTAAAGTGTAGTCATCTAAGACACCACGTTGCTTTTTGATCTCTTAGATTTTTTTTTCATTGATGTCCTTTCTGCATAGATCCTCCCATCAATTATTGAGAATCAGGATCACTGGGTCTCCCTGAGACATCTTCCCAAGAGGACATCCCAAAGGTGCTTTTTTCAGGAGGCAACTGGGCTTTCTGGTTTCTCTTTGAAGACGTTTCGCTTCTCATCCAAGAAGCTTCTTCAGCTCTGGCTGGATGGTGGGGAAGGGAAGGGAAGGATTGATACCCCTCGCAGACACAGCTGGTCATTTGCATCCTTTCAGAGAGTCCTTGTCCAAATGTCTCCCTTAGCAACAGAAATGTTGGGCTCAATTGTGGTTTTAAGTCGAGGACTACCTCTGCTGCGTGAAACCATATTTTTGTGTTTGTGTGTGTGTGTGTGTGTGTGCGTGCATGTGTAGTCTTTCAGAGGAGGATCGCTTTTCCTGCTGTTGAAATGAAAGCTATCGTTTCATTGGAGCAAAAACAATATTTGCAATAACAATATCGGTAAGAATTCAATTCGGCTGATATTTATTTTTTAAAAAGCACATCCTTCAATGAAAGAACCGCATCTTCTCTCTCGCCTGAAAACTCAACAAGAAAGAAGCAGTAGCAAGTCAGGCCGAGACTTTTCTTTTATATATAAAAAGTTTTTATTCCCTTATAGACTGTGTCGTCTGGGTACAAATCAGTGGTGAAATCCTACTGGTTCGCACCGGTTCGGGGTGAACCGGTAGTGATAAAATCTACCAGTTCAGCAAACCGGTAGTAAAAAAAAAAGCTACTGGTTGGTTCAAACCGGTATTTCCAACGATCAGCTGTGCCGCGCGATTTATATTCGCCAGAAAGCAGAAAATTCTACTTTCTAGCGAATCTAAATCACGTGGCACAGCTGTTCCCCACCCTCGCTGTTCTACTTACCTTCAAACAGCTCCTATTTCCGCATGCAGCACGCGTCTGTTGCACAACACACATTCACGGGCAGCAAACCAGTGGCAACTCACGGAGGATTTCACCACTGGTACAAATATGTCTGTGCAATAACCATCAGAATTTACAACATCATTCATTACATTGATATCAATTCTCTAATCTTACAATTGTAATATATTGAACAATTGAGCATAGTAAACTTATACATTTTTCCCTCTTAACGTATCTTCTAATAAGAATATAATAATATTAAGCATAATAATCCTAATAATAACAATTATCATATTGTTTATATCTCTATCTTAATATATTTCTCCTACTCTTCTTTAATCTTCTTTTATTTCTAACTTCTATTTTTATTCTCTAACCACTGGTAAAATAATTCCCATATCATATAATAGTCAGTTTGTTCTTTCTCCTTAATTGCCAGCGTTAATCTGTTCATTTCTGCACATTCTAATATTTTCCTATTCTCATCCATAGGGATCTCTTCACTTTTCCAGTTTTGTGCTAATACGATTCTAGCTGCAGTTAATACATGGATAATTAAATATGTGTTCTCTTTATGGTAAGTTTCAGGTAAAATCCCCAACAAAAATATTTCTGGTTTTAAATCAGTGTGCTGCTTTATCATCTTTACCAGCCATGTATGTATTTTTGTGCAGTATTTTTTTGCTTCTACACATGTCCACCACATATGATAATAAGACCCAGGTATCTGGTGACACTTCCAACATTTGGCTGACTTATCTTTAAACACCTTTGCCAACCTCGCCGGTGCAAAGTGCCATCTATTAAAACATCTTATACACGCCGAGCCTTCTTAATCCGATGACTTCTCTGGCAGATTGAAGCCTTTTTGGTACAAACATACCTACATTTGAAGAAATACTTTCTGTGTACAATTATGGCCTTTCCAGGTTGCAGGTAAAGGGGGGAGCAAGCAAGCAAGAAATATTGGCAAACCTCTCCCAGGACCAGGTGAGCAGGACAGGTAGAGGGGAGGAGGAAAAACAAGTCCTTACAAGTAGTTGGAGATTCACTTGGCTGAGCAACTAGCAACATGTTCTCCCTTCCAACGTCGAGCTGAAGAACCAGCTTCTTAAAAAAATAGGCTGAGTAACTTTTCACCTAGAAAATCAAATCGTTTGGAAAAGCACCCGGCGTTGAACTCTTACGCAGACGACCCGTATCGAAATCTCAACCCATCTCATGTTATTGACATTTTAAAGCTCCATTTGGGCAGTTCAGGTTAGTTGGCTGCAAAGAGAGAACTAGATTCAGGATGGCGAACCTATGGCACAGGTGCCGGAAGTGTCACACAGAGCCATCTCTCCGGGCACGCGAGCTCTCACCCGTTGCTTTTCCAGGTTCCAGCACATCGGGAAACTGCTCTTCCGGTTTCCAGCACATGCATGCACACCGGCCAGCTGGGCTTCATGCGTGCATGCATGCCAGAAACTGGAAGGCCAGCTGGCCAGTGTCCATGTGATGCTGGAAACCAAAAGAGCAGCCAACTAGTACATGCATGAACACCATGCATGCACCAGGTTCACCAACACAGAATTAGAGACATTGTTTCAGAGATATAGAATAATAGGGTTGAAAGGAGACCTTCTAGCCCAATCCCCTGCTCGAGCAGGAGACTCTACACCAGGGGGTGTCAAACTCAAGGCCTATGGGGCCACATCCAGCCTGAGGGGTGTTTAGATCTGGCCCACAGGCCTACCTTGGAAACAGTGAAGTACCGGTCCCGGTGCCTCTGCCAGCAAAAAAGGAGCTTTGGAGGGCTGTGTGCAGTCCTCCCGGGCTCCGTTTTCAGCCACAACCACCTCCGGCAACCCTCTGCCAGTGAAAATGGAGCGGTCTCCCAGAGTCCCATTTTTGCTGGCAGAGGGCTGTAGGAGACTGTCATGGCCGAAAATGGAGTTTGGGAGGGCCGTTATGGCTGAAAACTGAGAATTGATGAGTGACATCGAGCTGGCCATGCCCACCCTGGCCACGCCCCTCCCCCCCCCGGGCTACCAAAGTCAAACACAACCCTGATGTGGCCCTCAATGAAATCGAGATTGACACCTCTGCTCTGTACCATTCCAAGTTGTAATGGCACTGAAAAATATGACTCGTGGCCATTTTTCGCAGTTATGTCCTTTGCCGCCTCCCCATGATCCTGCGATCAAAATTGAGGGGTTTTGTAGTTATGACCGTTGCTGTGTCCCAAGGTCATGTGATTTCCCACTTTGTGACCTTCTCACAAGCAAAGTCAATAATAATAATAATAATAATAATAATAATAATAATAATAACCTGACATAACGGTAGTTGAAGAGAAAAAAGTATGGTTCATTGACATTGCAATACCTGGTGATGCACGGATTGAAGATAAGCAGCAAGAAAAAATCACAAAGTACCGGGACTTGCAAATCGAAGTTGAGCGACTATGGAAAAAGAAATCATGTGTTGTTCCGATTGTAATTGGAGCCCTTGGAGCAATACCCAAAGGGCTACCCCGCTATTTAGAAATTCTAAATTTACCGGACTTGAACATTTTGACTCTACAAAAAACCACCTTACTCGGAACAGCTTACATCCTCCGACGATACCTTAACAGTTCCTAGGTCCTTGGTTAGGACTCGAGCTGCTGAGCTATTAACCAGCCTCAAAGACTGTGAATCTCACTACAGATTAACCAACAATAATAATAATATTTTTATAATTATATTTCTATACCGCCCTTCTCCCGGAGGACTCAGGGCGGTGTACAGCCTATTAAAAGCACAAAGACAAACATGAATTAAAAATAATTAAAATTATTAAATAATTTCATTTCAAATGTAAAACCCCAAATTTAAAACACCCAATTTAAAATCATTACAATGGGGAACCAGATTCACTTAGCAACCGGCTTGCTAACTTTTCCACTGCCATGATTCATTTAACGGCTGGGGCAAGAAAGATCATAAAATGGAGCAAAACTCACTTAACGGAGGTCTCCCTTAACAGCAGAAATTTTGGGCTCCATTGTGATCGTAAATCCAGGACTGTCTGTATATATCAGTTATCAGATCAAGAGTAATGAAGATTTGGCATGGAATCCTATTTACATTCAAGGTTCATTTAGCACATGATAATTCTCTCCTTTTATTCCATCACGCCTATTGAGTGCATAAATTATGGAGCAAGCATGAAACCAAAACAGTGTTTCTTAACTCCAAGCTTGTTTCAATTTAGTTTCTGAACGTTTCATTACCAGACTAGGGAACATCATCAGCAGAAGTTTCTTGTCCTGTTCTATTTCTAGATGTTTATAAGTTAAGGAGTATAGGACAAGAAAAGCCTGTGGATGAGCCGAGGTGGTGCAGGGGTTAGAGTACAGTACTGCACGCTACTTCAGGTGACTGCTAGCTGCAGGTCAGCAGATCGAATCTCACCAGGCTCAACGTTGACTCCGCCTTCTGTCCTTCCGAGGTGGGTAAAAAAAGGACCCAGACTGTTGGGGACAAGAGGCTGACTCTGTAAACCGCTTAGAGAGGGCTGGAAAGCACTGTGAAGTGAGCCTGGTTTAGCTCTGCAGACTAAAGCACCGTAATTAACATCCAGCTGTCTGCAATTACACCAGTTCGAATCTCCCCAGGCTCAAGGTTGACTCAGCCTTCCATCCTTTCTAAGGTGGGTAAATTGAGGACCCAGTTTGTGGGGGCAATAAGATGACTTTGTATAAAATATACAAAAGTATGAAGGCTATTGCTTAACACATTGTAAGACGCTCTGAGTCTCTGGAGAAGGGCGGCATTTAAATCAAATTATAAAAAAAAGTGGTATATAAGTGCTATTGCTATTTCTTTCTATCTATCTATCTATCTGTCTGTCTATCTATCTATCATCTATCTATCTATCTATCTATCTATCTATCTATCTATCTATCTATCTATCTATCTATCTATCTACCATCTCTCTCACACACATCTATCATCTCTCACACAGACATCTATCTATCTATCTATCTATCTATCTATCTATCTATCTATCTATCTATCTATCTATCTATCTATCTACCATCTCTCTCACACACATCTATCTATCATCTCTCTCACACACATCTATTTATCATCTCTCTCACACACATCTATCTATCATCTATCTATCTATCATCTCTCTGATACTCTCAGTACTGCAGGCTACTTCTGCTGACTGCCAGTTGCCTGCAATTTTGCAGTTCAAATCTCAAAGTTGACTCCACCTTCCCTCCTTCCGAGGTGGGTAAAATGAGGACCCAGATTGTTGGGGGCCATAGGCTGACTCTGTAAACCGTTTAGAGAGGGCTGTAAAAGCACTACGAAGCAGTATATGTCTAAGGGCTATTGCTATGATGTTATTTAGTCTGGTAACAAAATGTTCAGAAACTAAATTGGAACAAGCGTGGAGAGCAAACAGCGGCCAAAATCTAAAACCCAAGCTACAAGTATGTTCTATTATTTCAAAGTGTTTCTTAACCTTGGGAACTTTTAAGATGTGTGAGCTTCAATTAATAGAATTCCCCAGCCAGGCTTGCTGGGAGTTGGGAGTTTTCACATCATCACGTTGCCAAGGTTGAGAAAGACTGAAGTAAGATGTAGTAAGTAAGAAATTAAAATGTAGTAAGTAAGAAAGGGGACGCGGTGGCTCAGTGGCTAAGACGATCAGAAAGGCCGGCAGTTCGGCGGTTCGAATTCTAGTGCCGCGTAACGGGGTGAGCTCCCGTTCCTTGTCCCAGCTTCTGCCAACTTAGCAATTCGAAAGCACGTACAAAGGTTTGTTGTGAAAAAAGGGAAAAGAGAGGGTAGAAGAGCAACCCCAAATGTAGTTAAAATGTCTTATTTTTATGCTTTCATTAGAAAAAATAAGTATGTATATGATCAATTATGGATAAAAGAATGTACATTTACAATCTGTGTATAAGAAATAAAAATAAAACACTTTTTTTAAAAAAAGATAGCTGACTATCTTTTCGTGACTATGTAGGAATTCTAGGCTAATTCCTCTTTTAACCCCACCCCCCAAACTCTGCCACTTCTTCTCCTACACCAAGGGTGTCAAACTGGCGGTCCACGGGCTAGATGTGTCACACGCAGGCCACGCCCACCCCAGTTCCACGAAGGGGGGAAACGTCACGAAATGTCACGTGAGGCGGCGAGTTTGACACCCCGTGTCCTACACCATTAGAATTAAGTAGACTTTGGGAGAGAAAAAGGCTCAGCTCATCAGAAGCTTAGTCCCATTCATCTAGTAGCAAGCTTTGTGTTGGGTGCAAAGAATCAGGACCATTCATTAAGTTATGTGTGGCCATCATCAGGTAAGATGATTTATTGCTCATGCATACACACAAGAATCTAATCAACTGATTGTTAACACTAAATTGGTACTAGATAAGACAGAATTCAAGAGGGGTTGGACTTAGACTGCTTATGGGGATGTAAGGATTCCAGACTGATGCATCTTTTGACTCCACCCCCAGTCTTTGCCTGCTCGTCTCACAATATGAGTCATATTGTGACTTATTGGTCCCCATTTCTACTGAACTGGTGATTCACAAGAGATCAGTTCCCATGCACCAATTATAAAACATTCCGACAGCAACACCCCAAATTATAGATAGTCCTTGAGTTACGATGACAATTCCATGCCCAAATTTCTCTTGATCAGCGAGATGGCTGCTAAGTGAGCATCGTCCCATTGCACAACTTTTCTTGCCCTATTTGTTAAACGAATCACCACACTTGATCAGTTAGTCACACGGTTGTGAAGTGAATCTGACTTCTGCACTGACTGCTGCAGGGGTGGGGTGGGTTCTAAAATTTTTTACTACTGGTTCTGTGGGCGTGGCTTATTTTGTGGGCATGGCTTGATGGTCATGTAACAATTATTTAGGATTTAGCAGAGATACTGGTCTACCAGGCTTTTAACTGCTTGCAGAGCTGTCCCGGTCTACCCATTTATTTTTTGCAGGCACTGATCTACTCATATATTTTTGCAGGCACTGATCTACTCATTTGTTTTCTTTTAACACCGATCAGCTGTAGGGCGGCCCTTTGAAGCCCCGCGGCAAGAGTTTAAAGTTTTTTTCCCTCTAGCTGGGACTCAGGAGGCAGCAATAGATTGGGGGTGGGCCCAAATAAAAGGTAAGAATAATGCGGGGGGTGGGGGAGTGTGTGTGGGGGGGGGGCAGAACCGGTTCGGTGACATCATATCGTCACTGCTACCGGCTCAGGAGAATCGGGCCGAACTGGGATGAACCGACCACTGCTTTGCTGGTCAGGAAGTCACAAAAAGGGGGAATCACATGATCCCGGGGACACTGCCACTGTTATAAATACAAGTCAGTTCCAAGCATTTGAATTTCGATCATGTGACCAGAGGGATGCTGCAATGGCAAGAAATGTGCAAAACGGTCACTTTTTCAGCAACTTTGAATGTTCCCTAAACCAGGGGTCACCAACCTTTCAGACCTCAGGGACCACTACATTCATAATTTTAAATCCCACGCACCACTAATATGATCCACCTAATGACCGGCTGGGTGGGCGTGGCTGGGTGGGCATGTGACTGGGTGGGCATGGCCAACTCAATGTCACTCATGTCGAGAGGGCCTTGCTGGCCTCTACTCATTCCTCCTCTCCCCACCCGGGCTCCTGAGGGCCCCAACAGGAAGCAGTTGTTGGAGCTAAGCAGCCACCAAACAGCTCAGTTCAAATTGGATCTGACCGAGAAGGAGGCTCAGCAGAAGGAACTCACTGAGGACTAGGAGCATAGTCTTTCCAAGCAGAGGGAAGACCTGCGGGAATGCAAGGCCAGGTACTGGCACCTGGAGGCTCAGTGGGCTGAGATGGTCAGCCAGTTCCAGGCCATGATGCTGTCCTACTGGAACGAGGCTCTCCGGCTCTTCGCCACCAGTGGCACTTCCCTCTAGCCTTCACCCAAAGCCCCACACCAGGAGGCTGAAGCAGACCCCAGTCAGAATTTCTGGCCCCCTCTGACCCACACAAGAAGACCTCGAAGGGGAGACTCTCTACAGCAACACAAACGTTCATTGCATGTATCTGTCCCAGGGGCCGTAGTTTGAGGACCCCTGATTTAGTGCAATATAAAAAATGCAAATAATTTTTCTGCAGACCACCAAAATTTTCTCGTGGACCACCAGTTGATGACCACTGCCCTAAACCATTCATTTAGTGAACATTCAAAGACACAACGCTACTGGAAAAAGGTGACTTATGACCGTTTTTCACACATACGACTGTTGCAATCTCCCCATGGTCACATGATCAAAATTCAGAAGCTTGGCGACCGATTCATATTAATGACGGTGGTAGCATCCCGGGGTCACGTGATCCTCCCTTTTGTGACCTCCTGACCAGCAAAGTCAAGGGGGAAGCCAGATCTGCTTAATAACCGTGTTACTAAGTTAACAACCGCAGCCATTCGCTTAACAACCGTGGAAAGAAAGATCATCAAACAAGGCAGAACTCACTTAACCAATGGCAGTGGTGGGTTTCAAAAATTTCAATTTTTTTTACTAACGGTTCTTTGGGTGTGGCTTGGTGGGCGTGGCAGGGGAAGGATACTGCAAAATCTCCATTCCCACCTCACTCCAAGGAAAAGATACTGTAAAATCTTCATTCTCACCCCACTCCAGGGGAAGGTTACTGCAAAATTCCCATTTCCTCCCAATCAGCTGAGACTTGGGAGGCAGGGAATGGATGGGGGCGGGGCCAGTCAGAATTTTTACTACCGGTTCTCCGCTATCCGCTATCGGTTCTCCAGAACTGGTCAGAACCTGGTGAAACCCACCTCTGACTTGTGGTCAGTTGCGGTCGTAAGTCGAAGACTGCCTGTAGAATAGATGTTCCCACCATCAGAGATCTACAGGTCCACCCGGGGAGTTGCTTGCAACTAGATTAATTAGTTAATGTTTGTAAAGTGTTTTAATTTGCTGCTATAGATTAGAACACACTGTTAGAAGCATTGTACTGCTGTTCAAGCAGGCAGATAGAAGTGACAGATAACTAAATAGGTGAAGAGATCCAGCAGACAGATAATGCGTGTTGATACTTACAGAGCTTTGGATCTTTGAGAGCTTTACAAGTATTAACTAATTAATAATGTTAAGCAGGCAGATAATAGATACAACTGGAAGATAGGTAGGAGGACATGATGCCGTTGGATAAATGCAACACATACACACACAGAAAGAGAGACACATACAAGTGAATTGAAATTCACACTCTTTCATCTCTAGGACTGAGAAAAATCCAAAACATGTCTACCCAAAGTAAATCCCACCAAAGTCAATGGGGTCACATGAAATGATCACAAAACTTTTTTGTTCCATGATTTATTCAAAAATATCCATGCCTCCCATCTAAACATGTTAACTGGGAATGATTAAAATTTTATCTAATTCTGGGTTTTATTTAATTTGGACTAAACCATGTTATAATTTTAATTATCAATTTTATGATGTTTATGTATTTTTTATTTTTTCTTGACTGTACACCGCCTTGAGTCCTGCGGGAGAAAGGCGGTATAGAAATTAAATAAATAAATAAATAAATAAATAAATAAATAAATAAATAAATTTATTTCAATTTATAAACCGCCCTTCTCCTCACGGACTCAGGATGTGAGGATAAATAAATAAACAAACAAACAAACAAACAAACAAACAAAGGGACCAGCTGTACTCTATCTGTGGAAAAGAAACAGAGTTCTGTAATTATGTTAAAACAAAATGCCCTCAAGATCAGGACTTTATCTTCTAGGGCAGGGATCTGCAACCTTAAACACTCAAAGAGCCATTTGGACCCGTTTCCCACAGAAAAGAAAACACCGGGATCCACAAAACCCTTCCTGTGCTGACTATTTCTTGAACAGCCACAAAACTAGCCTATGTAGTTGAATTAAACGTTCTGTTTTCTTCTGAAACTTTTCTTTTCTTGGATTTATCCATGGTTGGCCTACCAGGGGTTGAAAAGCTCAATAAATTGCATGCTGGTCGATGTCGCACATTGGCAGTTGTGACGCATATTTTGAGTGACAGGGAGCCGCAGCAGAGGGGTGAAAGAGCCACATGCGGCTCCAGAGCTGCAGGTTGCTGACTCGTGTTCTAGGGCCATGATGGAGAACCTATGGCACACGTGACAGAGGTGACATGCAGAGTCACCAGCTCTCTCTTCTGGGTTCCTTCATGCACATGCACAGCACAGTGGTGGGTTTCAAATTTTTTTACTACCGGTTCTGTGGGCGTGGCTTGGTGGGCGTGGCTTGGTGGGTGTGGCAGGGGAAGGATACTATAAAATCCCCATTTCTTCCCAATCAGCTGGGACTCGGGAGGCAGAGAATAGATGGGGGCGGAGCCAGTCAGAATTTTTACTACCGGTTCTCCGAACTACTCAAAATTTCCGCTACCAGTTCGCCAGAACTGGTCAGAACCTGCTGAAACCCTCCTCACCCACCCACCACACTGGCCAGCTGCTGTTCCGGGTTCTGATGCATGCATGCACACTGGCCAGCTGGTCTTCGTGCAAAGACCAGCTGGCCAGTGCACATGTGCATTCTGGAACCTGGAAGAGAGCAGCTGGCCAGTGTGCATGCGTACAACAGAATCCAGAAGAGAGCTGGCTGCCACACACATGTGCACCAGCCAGCTGCTCTCTTCCAGGTTTTGGCACCCTGGAAGGAGCACATGCGTGCTCCTATTTCAGCACTCGGTGCCAAAAAGGTTAGTCACCACTGTTCTAGGGCGAACCTTTTCGGCAAAGAGTGCCGAAACGGGAGTGTGCATGCATGCACGCAGGGGAACGCCCGAAACCGGAAGAGCAGCTCCCCAGCACACATGCACAGGAGAGCACGTGCAAAGACCAGCTTTCTGGCGCGCATGTGCACATCAGAATCTGGAAGAGCAACGGGCAACGGCTGGCGTGCCTGGAGAGATGGCTCTGCGTGCCACTTCCGGTACACATGCCATAGGTTCGCCGTCACAGATCTAGGGCCAGTGTTTCTCAACCGTGGCAACTCCAAGATAGGTGGACTTCAATTCCCAGAATTCCCCAGCCTGCAAGGAGAGTTCTGGGAGTTGAAGTTCACTTATCTTGAAGCTGCCAAGGTTGAGAAATACTGTTCTACGACCTTTCTAGAAATTCTACTTCATGCTCAACTTGACATTGGATGATGTGGTGGATCTGTATTTCTCCGAGGTTTTTTTGCCAATAGTTCCAGAGTCACAAACTTTTTGCACCTGAAGCTATAGATTTCTTCTCCCTCCATATTACTTCTTATGCCAATGTCATTATTTTGGCCATTGTTTGATGCTCGTTGAAATGAATGACCCAGTAACCAAGAACATATTTAAAAAGCCTCCAGTGCTGAAATCAATCTTGAAGTTGTATTTTTATCAGTGCGTTGTAAATTTCCCATCATTGTTTTTGTTACCGTTGTTTTATTTTTATCTTGCATTTATTGTTTTTATGAATAACTCAAGCTGGTGAATTTACCTAATACTCCTTCCTCCTCCTACTTTCCCTACAACAACCCAGTATGGTAGGCTGAGCTGAGAGAGATTGACTGGCCCAATAATCCCCCAGCCAGCTTTCAGATTTAAAGCAAGACTAGAACTCACAGTCTCCTGGTGATTCGTGCAACATCACCCAACTGGTGTTCATGCCTAAAGCAAGACTAGAACTCACAGTCTCCTGGTGATTGACCCAAAGAGAGAGAGAGGAAGGAAGGAAGGAAGGAAGGAAGGAAGGAAGGAAGGAAGGAAGGAAGGAAGGAAGGAAGGAAGGAAGGAAGGAAGGAAGGAAGGAAGGAAGGAAGGAAGGAAGGAATATTTTACCCAATAGCAAACAACCGTTCTGCTAATGATTTCATTTTTGTCTGCTATCTAAATTCTGATCTGGCATCTATAATCTACCACATCCAGGTTTGTGACTTTTCTGCCCAGCTAATCTAATTATGAAGTCGAGGTAAAATATCTGTTCAAATTTACTACCGCTGAAACTTACTACAGGTGTGAACAGACAAGAGTATCATAAACCTCACCAGTGTCAGTCCTGAAGGATAATTATATTCCTATTTTCATACTAATTCAGGAAATACAAGCTATTACAATGCTCTGTAGCAGAATGAGGATCAAATGAATTTTGGGCCCCTCCTGATTTCCATAAGATAATAATGTCCTTAAAATAGATTTGTTTCCTTAGTGCAGTTACTGGTACCAATGTACCTTCCACACAGCGAGGCTGTGTGATTTGCAAAATTAATCCTTTTTTTTTTTTTTTTAAAGCAGAGTAGCATTTGATTAAGAAAGGCTTTGCGGATGCCTTACCAAACGTATATTAAGATATCTGCCCAGAGGGACAACACGAGTTAATTAACATGGTTACAAAGTTTAGGCTTTAGGTAATAGTTTGTAGATCAATTAGTTTGATATAACTCCTACTCTGTTCAACTATAAACCGGTCGGGCTGCAATTACCAAAACATCCTTTCTTTATTCAAAACGAAAGAAAATATATTTGAAGCACTCGACTGCCGTCAAATTTAGTGAAATTCAGTTGGGGGGGGGGGGGATTGTTATTCAAAGTAACTAATCCAATGCAATCTTAGCTGAGTTTTTCAGAATTAAAGGAGAACTACAGTAGTGGCCAAAATTGTGGAAACCTTTTGGGAAAAGTGTATTATTTATTTTAATTTGATTTATATGCCGCCCTTCTCCGAAGACTCAGGGCGGCTTCCAATGCGTTAAGCAATAGCCTTCATACTTTTGTATATTTATACAAAGTCAGCTTATTGCCCCCATAAACTGGGTCCTCAATTTACCTACCTTAGAAAGGATGGAAGGCTGAGTCAACCTTGAGCCTGGGGAGATTCGAACTGGTGTAATTGCAACTGGATGTTAATTACAGTGCTTTAGTCTGCAGAGCTAAACCATGGCTAATAACACCACTTTTTTGGGGGGGGGGGGGGGAGTTTCAAGATAATCCTATTCCACTGCGGGAATGGCCTGGGAATAGCCCAGAGCTTCACTCAATTGAAAATCTATGAAAAAGATGTTAAACTATATGTCTTTCGCTTAGAGTTGACAGAGTTGGATACAGGGTTGAAATGCTCCCAGTTCGGATCGGATCGTCCGATCCGGTAGCGATGGCGGTGGGTGGTTCGGAGAACCGATAGCAAGATAGTCTCAAGATTAGAGAATATTGAGGGTCCTATTTCCTAAGGAGGTACATCTGGCGGGACCCAGAAGGAGAATCTTCTCCATGGCGACTCCCTCCCTTTGAAACTCATCCCCAGAGGAGATTCGACTGACTCCCACTTTGACACTCTTTTGAAAGGCTCTGAAGACCTGGTTCTTCATGAACGGAAGAAGTGTTGGAATTCATTGTTGGAATGTATTCTTAGAGTAGTATTTAGCCAGTAGAGGGCAGTGTTTACAAGTTTTGATCTATGGTATATACTCTATGCTTTTTTTGTTCTAAGTAGAGTTTCTTGTGACCGTTTTACAGTTGAGAAGTAAAACACATGGTGACTGTACCTTTTGTTTGTTCTATGTGGAGCTTCATATAAAACAGAGTTTCTAACATGAAGCTTCTTGGATGAAAAGTGAAATGCTTTCTAAAAGAGAAAAAAAAACAAGAAAGCCCAGTTGCCTTTTGGAAAAGCACCTCTTGAGTTCTCCTGGAGTCCCTGCTGTTTGGAAAGGCATTTTGAAAGCCCTTTCTCATTCTTCAGCTTGGGATGAGAAGGCAGAGAACCAGATGCAGGGAGGGGGATGGGGAATCCATCTGGTCCTCCTGAAAACTTGAAAGATTTCCTACTTGAGCAGGGGTATGACTAGAAGACCTCCAAGGTCCCTTCCAATGCTGTTATTTTGAAAGTAAGTCACTGTCAGCTGGCATGCTACAATATATGTGTCAAGCCTGAATTTGATTGGGGTGTGGGATTGTTTGTATCCTTGGGTATTCTGACATGAATTCAGTTTGACACAGTTTGGAGCTGAAGAGGGGGAGATCCGAGGAGGTTAGAGCCTTCAGCCAAACCAACATAGCTAGTCATAGTCAGGCACATTCCAATAGCTGGCTGGCCAGAGGAGGAGA
The DNA here is from genome assembly GCA_030761175.1 of Masticophis lateralis. Classification (NCBI taxonomy): domain Eukaryota; kingdom Metazoa; phylum Chordata; class Lepidosauria; order Squamata; family Colubridae; genus Masticophis; species Masticophis lateralis. The sequence continues at coordinate 7,145,562 of JAUDYJ010000006.1, read as the reverse complement.
AGAGAAGTCACCAAGCAACCAGCTCCCGTCTTGGTTGGACAATGTGAGTTTGTTTTGGAAAATTGAGAAAGTGATACTTATATTGGGGTGAAAAGCCCGGGAACATCAGTACTGGCTTTCCACCAGTTAGTGCCAAGATGGTGTATCTAAATACATTTGTTCTTTGATGAAACAGAATGCTTCAGAGTTCAATTTGTGATGGATGCGTTACTTGGAACCTGACAATATGTCAACAACAGCAAGAATACACTGTGCAGAAAAATGGTAGGATTCTTTGATTCCCACAATGGACGAATGGCTGCAAAAGTTGATGGAGTCTGCAGAGATGCCAAAATTGATTGCTTTATCAATAAAAAAAAATACAATGACTTTTGTTTCTACTTGGAATCCACTGCTGAACTTCATGCTTGGGGTGGGGAAAAAATGAAACTTTGATTCTGAGTTTTGCTGATTAGATAGGTTTGTTGTTATAGAAAAGGCTAGTGTATCCTATTATGCAAAAGTAAAAATTATGTTATTTACTTTATTCTACTGCATCAAAAGGAGTCAGAAGTCGACGTTTTTCTCTTTCTTTTCCCCTTTATCCTCCACTTCTTCCTCTTCCTCCCTTATTTTCGGCTTATTTTCATTTTTGTTTGTATCTCTGTATTTTATCCCAAAGATACTTTTTTTTTCAAGAGGGGGAAAAAAAGAAATCCCAGTTGCCTACTGAAAAAAAGCACCTTTGGGAAAACCATGGCCTGGATGACTGAGGAGTAGGGGTAGGGGTAGGGGTAGGGTTAGGAGTAGAAATGGAATAGAATAGAATAGAATAGAATAGAATAGAATAGAATAGAATAGAATAGAATAGAATAGAATAGAATAGAATAGAATAGAATAGAATAGAATAGAATAGAATTCTTCATTGGCCAAATTTGATTGGACACACAAGGAATTTGTCTTCGGTGCATAAGCTCTCAGTGTCATAACATACAACTCATAACATACAACTCTTAGTGACAGTCATACTAAATAAGCAAGCAAATCATACTAGGAAACTAATAAAACAATATACATTTTAAAGATGCCAGCAACAAGTTTATAGTCATAAGTGGGAGGAGATAGGTAATAGGAAGGATGAGAATAATAATAATAATACAGTCTTAGTAAATAGTTTGACAGTGTTGTGAGAATTAGTTTTTTAGCAGAGTCGTGGCATTTGGGGAAAAAAACTGTCCTTGTGTAGAGTTGTTCTGGTGTGCAATGCCCTATAACATCATTTTGAGGGCAGAAGTTGAAACAATTTATGTCCAGGATGTGAGGGGGTCTGTAGATATTTTCATAGTGCAAGATACAAGGTTCTCAATGGAAGGCAGGTTGGTAGCCATTGTTTTTTTCTGCAGTTTTAATTATCCGTTGCAAAATATAAATTGACACGTCAGGTTGGGTCAGTGTTTCTTACCTTTCTTTGTCTTTATTTTTATTTATTTTTTAATGCCAGAGAGAGGACTTCAGAAGAAAGATTCTCCGGTTTATGCAAATCCTAGGAATACACCTGAGTTTGTTGCATCACAAACCCAACTTTCCAGCCCCAAGCCTGGGACGGCATCCTTAAGCAAGCTGAAAGTAAGAGTCATCTTCTAAAGCTCACATATGGACCTGCCAGCACATGTCACACTCAGGGCCAGTCACCTCCCTTGAGCATGGCTGTGACGTGGCAATCCCTGAGCCATCTGCCTCACTGACTCGCACGCCCAACGGTGCAATTCTGAGATGTTACGGACTCCTTTCCTGGTGGCTGTTACTTTAAAGATTGGGACAAAATTAGCCAAGCCAGATCAAAAGGCAATGAACTCTGATGAACGTTAACCTAATTGGGAGTTATTCCCAAAGGAGCTTTTTTTTCCCAAAAAAAGTTGACCCAGACAGTGGTTAATGTGATTTTTTGCTCCATTTTAGGACCTTTCTGGCCACGGCGGTGAAGTGAATCATTGGAGTTGTTAAGTGAGGAACACCATTGTTAAATGAATCTAGCTTCCTTGTTTATTTATTTTATTTATTTATTGGTTCAATTTATATACCGCCCTTCTCTTTTTGCTCATCCAAAAATGTAGGTACAAACAATGGGAAATTTAGGGCAAATGAGGAGAGTTCAAGATTTTAAAACACAAAAGAAAAAAAGGTCTATTTAACTAGGGAATTGTAATAATTGAGATGCTATTAATTGTATATTGTGTTGAAAGCAGAAATGGTTAAGTTATGGTTTGGAGGAATATATGGGGAAAATTATTTGGTTTATTATTATTGGTAAATATAATTAATTGATTTGTAAGAAATTGGATTGCATGGAAATAATTGGAATATTCATGTTCATATTGATTAATATACAAAAAAGATAGTTATAATTAATTGATTTATATAAAAATGTTGAACTTGTATTAAACAATTGTAATATTAAATAATTAACCAATGTGAGGATGGATTTTAAAAATGACAATGGGAAGGGGTATAATATAGAATAGAAGGGAAAAATCGAATTTGATTAAGATTAGAGATGAGAATGAAGGGTAATATTGTTTTTTTTAAAAAAAATAGATGAGGAATAAATATGGCAAAAAGGAAATATAGAAATTGTAAATTTAATTGAAATGACTAAACACTGTTTAAATTTGTGAACCAGCCAAATACTCTGTTCAAAGAAAATACATTGTATGTTTGTATGTGTGCTTGTCTAAAAAATAAAAAAACCTTTTTTTAAAAAAAAAACCCTAAAAGGTAGGTGCGTCTTATACTCCGGTGCGTCTTATACTCTGAAAAATGCGGTACCTTTTCTTCAAATAACGGAGCTATAAGATAAACTTAGCAAGAGAAATAAACTGGGTGTGTCAAAATGAAAAAAAGCATGACCTAGATGACTAAAATTAATGAACATTAATTGGGAGTTTATCTCTTTCTAAAGACCTCTGCCTTTATATTTTCAGCAAAGATAGTCCATCGTTTCCATTTTTAATAATCTGTTATTTTTATACTAATCCTAACAATCACAGATCATAATTTTTTTCCGGTTCCCCACAAAAAGTCAATGAACGATTCCCAACTCATTGTTAAACCTGGACAATGTCCTAGCTCTAATTAAAACACTCTACATATGGCCCACAATCTACAACCATTCGTTTAGTGACCACTGGAAGTTAACAATAGCGCTGAAAAAGAGACTTACGTTTCACACTTATGACTGTTGCAGCATCCCCGTGGTCACATGATCTAAATTCAGACACTTGACAACTGACTCGTATTTATGACGGTTGCAGTGTCCCAGGGTCATGTGATCCCCGCTTGCGACCATCAGATAAGCAAAGTCAATGGGGGAGCCAGATTCACTTAACTATGTTCTTCACTTATTTATTTATTTATTGGTTCGATTTATTTGCCGCCCTTCTCCGGAGACTCGGAGCGGCTTACAATGCGTTAAGCAATAGCCTTCATACTTTTGTATATACCTGCTTAGTAGGGATTTTGGCCCCCCCTAAGTGGTGTTCTTTTTTATACAAAGTCAACTTATTGCCCCCACAATCCGGGTCCTCATTTTACCTACCTCGGAAGGATGGAAGGCTGAGTCAACCTTGAGCCTGGGGAGATTCGAACTCGCAGTCATTTCAGGCAGCGGGCTGCTAAGTGCTACTTAACAGCACTTTAGCCTTTAGTCTGCTGCGCCACCAAGGCAGGGCTTCACTTCAGTGCAGTGGCAAGAAAGCAAACATATAAAATGGAGCGAAATTCGCATAACAACTGTCTTCCTTAGCAGCAGACATTTTGGGCTCCATTGTGGTCGTAAATATTTACATTTACGGTCACATATTATGCAAAGCCAGAAGATGTGTGAATTCAAAAGCGACCTTCAGCGCGTTGCATGAAGATAGCTAGGCAGTTGCTAGCTTTTGAATTCCCTTCAGACATGCCTGGATTTAACTCGGGCTGAATTTATTTAATAAACTGAGCCATGGGTGCGCATTGTGTTAATCAGATTATCCCATTCCATCATAACATGGTTGATCTCTTTGGGAACTGCCCGTCGGAGAACACAGAATTCTATTTTATTAACCTTGTTGTCAGATTTTGCATTTTGTAAAAGAAGGCCCTTTTATAGTTTGGTGTAATAGGTTGTGCAATGTGATGTAACCAGACAAAATAAAGGAATATATTCTTTCAATAGTTTAGCAGATAACAGATTAACAGAGTTGGAAGGGACCTTGTTAGGTCATCTAGTCCAACCCACCCACCCATCCCCCGCCTAAGCAGGAGACCCTACGCCATTTCTGACAAATGGCAGTCCAATCTTTTCTTGAAAGCCCCCAGGGATGAAGCTCCCACAACTTCCGAAGGCAACTTCTGTTCCCTGGGTGGATTGTTCTCATTGTCAGAAAGTTCCTCCTCATTTCTAGGTTGAATTTCTCCTTGGTCAGTTTCCATCCATTATTCCTTGTCTGGCCTTCAGGTGCTTTGGAAAACAGCTTGACCCCCCCCCCTCCTCTCTGTGGCAGCCCCTCAAGTATTGGAAGATGCTGTCATGTCTCCCCTGGTCCTTCTCTTCACTAGACTAGGTTTTCGTCTCTGGATCCGGGAATGTTTTCTTTGCTGCTTCTTTTTTTTTTAAGATGAGATTTTCTAAGGTTAATATCCTAGACCGGTGATGGCTAACCTTTTTGCCATTGCGTGCCAGGAGAGGGGGGGGCGGAGGAGGGTTGCGCGCACACGTGCCCATGTGCAACCCACTCCCCCCCCCGCCCCCGCTCCTGGCACATGACGGCCTGGTAGGCCCGTTTTTCTTTCTTACCTGGTTCCAGATCATCTCTCTATTTTTTTTTTAATTAGATTTATATGCCGCCCTTCTCCGGAGACTCAGGGCGGCTTACAATGTGTTAAGCAATAGCCTTCATACTTTTGTATATTTATACAAAGTCAGTTTATTGCCCGCACAAACTGGGTCCTCATTTGACCTACCTTGGAAAGGATGGAAGGCTGAGTCAACCTTGAGCCTGGGGAGATTCGAACTTGCAATAATTGCAGACAGCTGAATGTTAATAACAGGCTTTTTAGTCTGTTGAGCTATCCAGGCCTTTCCCACTCCAAAGGCCCGAAATGGCCCATTTTCCAACTCCCGGTGGGACAGGAAGTGACATTTTTTGCTGTCCCCAGCCTCCAGAGCCTCTCAAGGAGTCTCTGGAGGCTGGGGACAGCAAAAAACGTCACTTCCTGTTCGACCGGGAGTTGGGAAATGGGGCTTTTCAGGCCTCCGAGGGAGTGGGAAAGGCTGTTTTTGCCCTTCCCAGATAAATAGAGAGGATCTGGAGCCAGATAAGAAAGAAAAATGGGCTTTCCCCACCCCCACCCCCACCCCCCCAGGCCCCCCAGAGGCAGGAAACAGCCTGTTTCCTTACTTCTAGTGGGCCCAGAAGGCCCAAAAATCAGCTGCCTGGCGCACGCATGCGCCCCAGAGCTGAGCTGGCGTGCCCATTAATATGGCTCCTATGGCACACATGCCATAGGTTCACCATCATAGGTATAGGTTCTCCTGCTTGAGCAGGGGTCTGGATTAGAAGATCTCCAAAGTCCCTTCCAGCTTCTATTCTATTCTATTCTATTCTATTCTATTCTATTCTATTCTATTCTATTCTATTCTATTCTATTCTATTCAACTGTTCTTTATATGTTTTAGCCTTCAGTCCAGGCGTGAAATGTAAAATTTGTTACTACCGGTTCTGTGGGCGTGGCTTGGTGGAGGGGGAGTAATGTGACTGGGTGGGCGTGGCCAACTTTTTTTAAAAAAAAAAACTTTTCAAAGCATTTTTTCTAATGTTTTGAAAAGCCTCTGCCGATCAAGCAACTTAGCTGGGATCGTCAGAGAGGCTTTTAAAAAAATATCTCTCTGCCGATCAGGCAACTCAGCCGGGATCGTCAGAGACTTTTCAAAGCATTTTTTTTACCACCTCTTCAGCTAAGAGGTTGCAGAAAAAATGCTTTGACAAGCCTCTGACGATCCCAGCTGAGCCGCGTGATCATCAGAGGCTTTTTTTTTTTACTTTCAAAAGCATTTTTTTGTCGGAAGAGGTTTTAGAAAAAAAGCTTTTAAAAGTTTTTTTAAAAAAGCCTCTGATGATCGTGCGGCTCAGCTGGGCATGGGGGAGGGCGGGCACAGGGATTTTTGCTACCGGTTCTCTGAACCACCCACCGCCATCGCTACTGGATTGAGCCATCTGGTCCAAACCGGGAGCATTTCACCCCTGCTCCAGTCCCCTAATCCTCTTTGTTGCTCTTCTCTGCACTCTTTCTAGAGTCTCAACATCTTCTTTACAACGTGGTGACCAAAACCGGATGCAGTATTCCAAGTGTGGCCTTACCAAGGCATTATAAAGTGGTACTAACACTTCACATCTTAAGAAGAGAAAACGTAGAACATAGTATAATACAGGTATTCCTCGACTTACAACAGTTAATTGAGTGGCCGTTCGAAGGTATAACGGCACTGAAAAAAGTGACTTATGACCATTTTTTCCACACTTTGCAACATCCCCATGGTCATGTGATCAGTATTCAGATGCCTGGCAACTGACTCATATTTATGACGGTCACCATGTCCCGGAGTCCTGTGATCCTCTTTTGCGACCTTCTGACAAGCAAAGTCAATGGGGAAGCCAGATTCGCTTAACAACCGGGTTACTAACTTAGCAACTGCAGCGATTCACTTAACAAACGCGGCAAGAAAAGTCATCAGATGGGCCAAAGCTCGCTTCACAAATTGTTTTGCTTAGCAGCAGAAATGTTGAGCTCTATCGTGGTCATAAGTTGAGGACTACCTGTAGAGATGGAATCGACAGTGTCTGCAAAGTTAAGTTCAGGATGCACGGTGAGGTTTTAGCTTCGCAAAACATTCTCTATTTTTTCCCTCTCTCTCGGTTCCCAAGTTTTCTGCAATTTCTTGGCAAGAAATTGAACCATCCGTCAATCAACCTCCCTCTGTTTACACCGAAGGGTGGAGTAAGGCTGCCATATAAATGCCACCCCTTGGTCCTCGCCCACCTCCTACCTACCTGCTGTAGGGCAGATTAAAGAGCTGGCACCCATCCATGGCTTGGCTACACCTACGCAGCGCATAATCCCAGCCTTCCTGGACACAGATGTTCAACCTGATTAAAGTACAGAGGGTGACAGAAGTACATCACCTACCTTTCAGGTCTGTGGAGACAAGGAACATACAAATTTAAGAAATAAATAGAAATAAATACATTTCTTAAATACAAATTTAAGAAATAAATATATGCTTCCTTGAATTGCTGATAAAATAATAAAGGTGGGGGAGAGAGAGGGGGAAAGAGAGAGAAAGAGAGAGAGAGAATGAGAATGAGAGAATACCTATGCTTCCTTGAATTGCTGATAAAATGATAAAGATGGGGGAGAGAGAGGAGAGAGAGAGAGAGAGAGAGGAAGAGAGAGAATGAGAATGAGTGAATACCTAGAATGGTGTGGTAGCCTGGTGCTAAAGGCCCTCGCCTCCCACTCAGAGGGTTGAGAGTTCAATCTTAGATAGCAGCAAATATTTTTCTCCTAAGGTGCAAGGAAGAAATATCTGCTGTGAACTCAGTGTGGTGTGAGGAAGGGCATCCAGCTAGTAAATGCTCATCCATCTGACTCAACCCTATATTAAGGAATTATAGGGTCATAAAAGGGAACTTATAGATAGATAGATGAGATAGATGATAGATGATAAAGAGATAGATGATAGAGAGAGACACACAGAGAGAGAGAGAGAGAGATTTGGTAGAGGTAGATTTGATAGAGATAGATAGATAGATAGATAGATAGATAGATAGATAGATAGATAGATAGATAGATAGATAGATAGATAGATAGATAGATTTGTGGAGAGATGAGAAGCTTTGGAATCCAGAAAGTAGGGGAATTAAATAAATGTCATCTGACTGCAAAAGCTAGGAAGCGGCACAAAAAGAAATCACATCCAGGTGGTTTGGTCAAACAGAGAGAAGGCGAGAGGATTGAATTTCAATACAAACATGTGAAGGCAGAGTGACGGAGTGGAGAAGAAGAGGAAGACTGATAAAGGTGGAGGTAGGTGGGTGGCATTTCTGAGCGCCTCCAAAAGAGAGGTGAGAAGGTTAAAGAACAAAAGACAGCACACAACTGCAAGGGACGGACGTGGTAGAACCAAGAATGATTTACAAGGAGAGAAAAACATGGGAGACAATGAGTGGTTTTGGACTACAGTAGCTTTACCTGAGTGTCCTTTTATTTTGTTTTTTCCTTCCCTCTTAATTCCTTAGGTTTAGTATTTCTTTTTTTTTTTCCCCTGTGCTCCTTCATGGTTTTTAATCCTGAAAAAAGACAAAAAAGATAAGTACGTATGTATGTACATACTTTGCAAACGGTACCATGTTTTCCCTCTAAGGTTTTACCTCACCTTGCAAGCTTGTTTATACAGGAGGTAAAATTCCAAAAGTATTTTTGTTGGAAGAATAATGGAAAGGGATTATTCCAAAGAATAAACCAAAGGTGAATTTCTCCACGGATTTTTCAAAATATGAGGGCGAAGTCTCCAGGAATCTATTCATTTATTTTTTTTTATTTTTTTTTACAGGTAGTCCTCGTTTTACCTCAGTTCATTTAGGGACCGTTCAAGATTGTATCACTGAAAAAAGTGACCATTTTTCACACTTTTGACCGTTGCAGCGTCCTCGTGGCCATGTGATCAAAATTCAGACACTTGGCAACTGACTCGTATTTATGACAAGCATTCCCAGGGCCACGTAGTGCCCTTTTGCAACCTCCTGACAAGCAAAGTCAAGGGGGAAGCCAGATTCCTTTAACAATTTTGTTACTAGGCCATGATTCACTTAACAGCTGTGGCAAGAAAGGTTGTAAAATGAGGCAAAATTCACCTAACAACTGTCCTGCTTAGCAACATAAATTTTGGGTTCAATTGTGGTCGCAACTCGAGAACCCACCGCAGAGATGGGTTTCAGCAGGTTCTGACCAGTTCTGGAGAACAGGTAGCGGAAATTTTGAGTAGTTCGGAGAACCGGTAGTAAAAATTCTGACTGGCCTCGCCCCCCATCTATTCTCTGCCTCCCAAGTCCCAGCTGAATGGGGAATTTGCAGTAACCTTTCCCTGGAGTGGGGTGGGAATGGAGATTTTACAATATCCTTCCCCTGCCACACCCACCAAGCCATGCCACGCCCACCAAGCCATGCCACACCCACAGAACCGATAGTAAAAAAAATTGAAACTCACCACTGACCCATCTGTATTGAATTTATAAAGCTTCCCATCTTACTCATAAAACTCTGGGCAGCGTTCAATAAAACCCATTAAAGACGAATGTTAAGATCTTTAACCATTAAAACAGTTAATAGAATGTAAATAAGATTGGAAAAGAATGCAGCAAAGTCTCACATACCGTACAAGCATTTTAAGGCTCCTCACTAACATGGCATGCCTAAGCCTGCTGGAAAAAAAATATATTTTAAGGGATTTCCGTAAGGACCATAAGGTTTATTTATTTATTATTTATTTATTATTTAAATTTTTATACCGCCCTTCTCCCGAGGGACTCGGGACGGTGCACAGCCATAGTAAAAACAACATATACCACAAAATGTAAAAACAATTTAAGACATATTAAATAATTGGCCCTATTTTAAAAAACTCCAAGACTAAAATACCCATTTAAAATTCATTATTTCGCCAGCCCAGCCTGTTGGGTTAGAGCTAATTTGGGAGAAAATTATGTTCCAAAGGAACAGATGGAGAGTTCAGTTATCCAGAGCAATTCATTATTTAATATGGAGATTTATGCTGGATTCATATATACAGAACATAAAATAAAAAAGTTGGAAGGGACCTTGGAGATCTTGTAGTCTAACCCCCTACTTTAGCAGGAGATCCTATACCATTCCAGACCAACGGCTGTCCAATCACTTCTTAATAACCACAACTTCTGGTGGCCACAATTTCTGTTCCACTGATTTTATTTTTCTCATTGTCAGGAAATTTAGAATCCTTAGTTCTTGGTTGGAACTCTGTCTGATAAGCTTCCATCCATTACTTCTTCTCTTGCCCTGAAGTGCTTTGAAGAATAGCTTGTCTCCCTCTTCTCTGTGATTAAACCCTCAAGTACTGGAAGAAAAGCTATCATATCACCCCTAGTCAGTGGTGGGATTCAAATAATTTAACAACTGGTTCTCTGCCCTAATGACCGGCTGGGTGGGCGTGGCCATGGTGGGCGTGGCCAGAGGGTGTGACAGGTAGCACTTGGCCTCCTGTACCCCCCGGGAGCAAAAATGGGCCGGGGGGAAGGGCACCGCCGCCCCGTGCCCCATTTTGGGCCTAATAGGCCTCCCTGCAGCCCCCTGGGGGCAAAAAACAGGGCACCAGGGATGCGCCCATCCCCCACACCCCATTTTGGGCCTAGTAGGCCTCCCTTGCCTCCTCTGGGAGCAAATACGGGGCACAGGGGGGCTTCTGGAAGGGGCGGGGAGGGAAAGGGCCGGCCAGCAATTTAACCACCGGTTCAGTCGAAGTGGTGCGAACCGGCTGAATCCCAATACAGCCCCTAGTCCTTCTCTTCGTTAGGCTAGACATATCCAATTCCCTCAATTGTTCATCATATAGTTCAGTCTCCAGACTCCTTATCATCTTTGTTCTTGTTCTCTGCACTCTTTCCAGGGTTTTACCTTTTTTTTCTGTATCTTGGTGACCAAAACTAGGAGATCCACATTTGTTCTTGTCCTCTTCTCAAGTGCTCCTTGCTGGTCTTTCAGATTCTTCCTTTTTTTTAAAAAAAAAAGTTTTTTCAGTTTTATTTCTTATACACATAATATAAAATGTACATTTTCTTATGCAGAATTGATCATACATAGACATGTTTTCCTTAAAGAAAGCATTAAAATAAGGCATTTTAATGACGTTCGGAGCTGCTCTTCTACCCTTTCTTCCCTCATTTCACAACAAAACTTCTCCTTCTCCTCCTCTTTCCCTTCCCTCCATCCTCTCCACTCCTACTTTCTCCTTCCTCCTCTCCTACCTCATCCTACTTCCCCTTCCTTTCCCCCCACTCCTCTCTTCTTTTCTCCCTTCTCGCCTTCTCACCTTCTCTCCTACTCCTGTCCTTTCAGATTCTTCCTGATGGTCTGTCAACACTGTAGTTTCCCAATATGGCTCTTCTTCAGTGCTCCTCTCTATTTCCAGATTTTGCAAAGTGATCTTTTGATTGAGCTACTTTAAAAGGGGGGGGGGGGAGGGAAGCAACAATTGAATGCCTTTGTAGCCGTCTTCCAATATTTGAGGGACTGTCACAAAGGGGTCAACATATTTTCCAGGGAAGGCAGGACAAGAAGTAATGGGTGGAAACTAATCCAGGAGAGAAGCAACCTAGAACTAAGGAGAAATTTCCTGACAGGGAGAACAATTGACCAGTGGAACAATTTGCCTCCAGAGGTTATGGCTGCTCCATCACTGGAGGTTTTATAAGAAGAGATTGGACAACCATTTCTCTGAAATGATATAGGGCAGTAATGGCTAACCTTTTTGCCATCGCATGCCAAAACTGGGGGTTGCGTGGGGGGGTTGCGCGCATGCCCACACCCATAATTCAATGCACCCCGCCCAGTGGTGGGATTCAACTAATTTAACAACCGGTTCTCTGCCTTAATGATTTCTTCCAACAACCAGTTCACCAAACTGCTCAGAAAATTAACAACCGGTTCTCCCGAAGTGGTGCGAACTGGCTGAATCCCACCACTGACCCCGCCCCTCACACATGCACACGCCATTTCCTCTCTCCCCCCCCCCCCCCCCCGCTTTTGGCACGCAATGGCATGGTGGGCCCGGTAGGCCTGTTTTTTGCCCTCCCCAGTCTCCAGAAGCTTTCTTGAAGTCTGGGGAGGACGAAAACAGCCTTCCCCACCCACCCCTGGAGACCGTCTGGAGGCCGGAAGCAGCCCGTTTCCCAACTTCCGGTGGTCCCGGAAGACTCCATAATCAGCTGGCTGGCGCTGAAGCTAAGCTAGGGCAATGCTCACGTGCCCACAGATATGGCTCTGTGTGCCACCTGTACATAGGTTCGCCATCACGGATATAGGGTGTTGGACTAAAAGACCTCCAAGGTCTATTCCAACCTTATTATTCTTTTATTGTGTTACTCAACCGCTTCCTCTTCAAAGTAAAAGTAATGTCAGGATCTGGTCAAACAAGACTCAAACAAGCTTGACAACATTGGGACTGAAATATCAAAACTAGACTGGTCTTCTCCTGGTTTTTGGTTTCTTCACCCCCCCCCCCCCCAATGTAGGTCATCTTTCAGCCTTTAGAGGCCAGGAACAAATTCTGTTCTTCATCTAAAGAAGATGTTCTTGTTCCAAACTCAATAACCCGTGAAAGTTCAATGACTTAGCAATATGTCCCAGATTGTCTAAAGAGATGGTTTGTATTTGAGGGTCCTCCCCTGTGAATATCGCACATATATATGTAAATACAGAGAGAGACTCCTAGGGACCAAGGTGGTTCTAATTCTGAGCTCAAAAGCAGTGGTTTTATTAAACCTTTTCTTTCTTTCTTTCTTTCTTTTTCAGGGCATAGGAGGAGTACTTGTCCTACAAGTATTTAAAGGTGGTGTTGGAAGTAAGTAACGTTTGAGGCATGTTTCACAAGAGCATGGCTATGAGGAAAAGAGATGTTTGGCTTTCTTCCAGAGACTAATATTTTGTGCAGATTTTTTCTCCCCTCGTTCATCCATTTCCTTTCCTTTCCTTTCCTTTCCTTTCCTTTCCTTTCCTTTCCTTTCACTTCCTTTCCTTTCCCTTCCCTTCCCTTCCTTTCCTTTCCTTTCCCTTCTTTTCCCTTCCTTTCCTTTCCTTTCCTTTCTTTCCCTTCCCTTCCCTTCCCTTCTTTTCTTTTCTTTTCTTTTCCTTTCCCTTCCTTTCTTTTCTTTTCCTTTCCCTTTCCCTTTCCTTCCCTTCCCTTCCCTTCCTTTCTTTTCTTTTCTTTTCCTTTCCTTTCCTTTCCTTTCCTTTCCATTCCTTTCTTTTCTTTTCTTTTCCTTTCCTTTCCCTTCCTTTCCCTTCCCTTCCTTTCCTTTCTTTTCTTTTCTTTTCCTTTCCTTTCCCTTCCTTTCTTTTCTTTTCCTTTCCCTTCCTTTCCCTTCCCTTCCTTTCCTTTCCTTTCCCTTTCTTTCCTTTCCCTTCCCTTCTTTTCTTTTCTTTTCTTTTCCTTTCCTTTCCTTTCCATTCCTTTCTTTTCTTTTCCTTTCCTTTCCTTTCCCTTCCTTTCCCTTCCCTTCCTTTCTTTTCTTTTCTTTTCCTTTCCCTTCCTTTCTTTTCTTTTCCTTTCCCTTCCTTTCCCTTCGCTTCCCTTCCCTTCCCTTCCCTTCCTTTCCTTTCCTTTCCTTTCCTTTCCTTTCCTTTCCTTTCCTTTCCTTTCCCTTTCTTTCCCTTCCCTTCCCTTCCCTTCCCTTCCCTTTCTCTCTTGGCTCACATCTACAGTCTTGACTACAATAGAAAACTGAATGATTTCCCCTTGCCTTTGTCTACCATTGTGATGCCAATGAATTGTTTCAAATAATGCATTTATTGCTGTCGTGCACCATTATGCATGAAAAACGTGTTGGCTTCGCTATTTTAAATTTTATGAATTTTAACCAGATGCATCTCAAATACTTTCCGTCTTGCTAAAATCATTAAGTTGAATACCTTTGTGGTACCACAGTCTATCCTAGGGATCTCCCAGTGGTCTCCCTTCCAATGGTTCACCCAGTCTGACCCTGCTTTAGCTTTTTTAAAGGCAACCAAATTTTTTAGGAGCAACCACTTAACTTTAGGTTGCAGGGAATGCAAACTGGACATTTTTTGCTTAATTACTTTCCTCAGCCTTGCTGTAAAAATGCAAACTCTCCTATTTGAGTCCCTGGGAGAAATAAGCAATTATTTCTCTTCCCCAGCAGTAAAAACCCTGGGCATGAATCTCTATAGTTCATTTTTGTTCTGATTTTCTTCTTCCCTGCCTCATTTTTTGGGCCCATTAAACACTTTTGATGATTATATGCTAGTTCAGGAAACACGTTGCTGAACTTTGTCACACCTGTCTCAGGTACGCCTTACTGATATCTCCTTGAAATAAAGCCTAAAATATCTACCAGCTATACAAATTTGAAGCAAAAAAAAATGTAACGAAAGACCTTTGCTAAACAGGTAGTCCTCGAGTTACAGCCACAACTGAGCCCATAGATAAGGAAAAGCACGAATCAGGGGTGAAATCCAGCAGGTTCTGACAGGTTCTGGAAAACCGGTAGCGGAAATTTTGAGTAGTTCAGAGAATCGGCAAATACCACCTCTGGCTGGCCCCAGTTTGGGGTGGGAATGGGGATTTTGCAGTATCCTTCCCTCAGGAGTGGGGAGGGAATGGAGATTTTGCAGTATCCTTCCCTCAGGAGTGGGGAAGGAATGGGGATTTTGCAGTATCCTTCCCCCAGGAGTGGGGAGAGAATGGAGATTTTGCAGTATCCTTCCCTCAGGAGTGGGGAGGGAATGGAGATTTTGCAGTATCCTTCCCCCAGGAGTGGGGAGGGAATGGAGATTTTGCATATCCTTCCCCTGCCACGCCAACCACATCACACCACACCACACCCACCAAGCCACGCCCACAGAACCGGTAGTAAAAAGAATTGGATTTCACCACTGGCATGAACCCAAATCACCGAGGGGCAAAAGGATTTTAAACACTCATGATTCGGTTTGAGACCACTGCCCTACCACTTTTTATGTTTTACTTTTAAAGAAGAAATGGCGAAAAGATCTCAGCGTGTTTATTTGTTATTTAGTAAGAAAATTTATTCGGCTGCCCAACTCACTCACAGTGACTCCTGGCGAGCTACAGAAATAAACCACGATAAGGAACACGATGAACCCCCCCCCCATCCCCCTGATGACAATGATCAAACCACCCCCTTGATGGGTTCCATATCATCTTGAGTTCCTCCCAGGCCTGTTTACAAAATTATGTTCTTCGGGATCTTTTGAAAGAGTGTCAAGATGGGGGCCAATCTTATTTTGGCATAGATGATGTTCCATGGGGAGGGAGCCACCGAACGGTGAGTTTCACATATTATTACCACCAGTTTGCACAACTTCCATGCACAACTTCCGCTCCCGGCCTTGAAAACATGGCTGAATAGGACATCTTTACACCGGGGCAGGTTGGCGGGCCCCCCGCGTTCTCCACTACTGAACAGGTACGAACTGGCTGAATACCACTGGCTTAATATACGAACTGGCTGAATACCACTGGAGCCACCACAGAGAAGGTTGGCCCTCTGAGTGTTTAACTGAAGAGAAGGTTGAGAGCGACATGGTGGCCTAGTGGCAAAGACACTCGCCTCCCACTCGAAAGATTGAGAGTTCAATCTTAGGTCGCAGCAGATGATTCTCTCCCGGGAGCAAAGAAAAAAATATCTGCTGCCAACTCCTGCGTGGCATCAGGAAGGGCATCCAGCCAGTAAATGCTCAGCTCCATTCAGTCGCGCCTTGACTCTATCCCGAATTAAGGGATTACAGGGTTGTAAAAAGGGAGTCTAAGGTTCAGAAGGGACATGATAGCTGTCTTCAGATCTCTGAAGGGTTGACATCTTGTAGAGCCTTCGACCTTATACTCACTTCCTCTGCAGGGTAAGACTAGAATGAATATTTTGAAATTTCAAGGATTTATATAACATTAGGAACAACGTCTTGACAGTAAGAGCTGCCAATCAGTGGAACAGGTTACAACATGGAGTAATTTCTTCCCCTTTCACTGGAGGCTTTCATAGAGAGGCTGAATAGTCATATATGAAGGATGGTGTGTTAAATCCAACAGGGGGTTAAGCTCATTGACCTCTGAGGTCCCTTTCAGGTCTATGATTCTATGGACAAGGATCACGCGAATAGTAATTATTTGGAATCCAGGATATGAATTTCTACCAAATTCCAAAGGAAACAGCCACCCATAAAGCAAATATGTTCCTATTTTGCCCCCTTAAAATCAGTAGAAATGTGTCAAGCTTCTTAGGGTACAGTGAATTTTGCACCTCTATTCTTTAGGCACCCCTCATTTGCACGCCTGGAAAGGAACTAGAAGATTGCACCATGCCCAAAAGAACAATAATTTTTCTTTTGCATATTTAAAAGTCCGCCGCAGACAGACCCAAACAGTTGACTCTGATTGGCAACCAACTTTAGCAACAAACCATGTTTTGCAACCGCAGTCCCAAAGGCAATCTGGGTTTGCTTTCTACTTTCCACGTTTTACTGAAATGTGTCTTAGCTTGTCTTTTTTGGTCCAGCCCTCTTTCCTGTTTCATCCTAGCTTGGGTTGGAGTGGAGGGGTCTACCCAGAGTTGTGATCCTTAGTAGCAGTGGTGGGTTTCACCTACTTTTGTTGTGGTCCGCCAGCAGCCTGCAGAGCTGGCACAAGTCGGACTGCGATGAGGCTGAGGAAGAATATGGGCCAGTCCTGGAGGCTGGGGAAGGCCTGGATGAGGGCTCTGCATCGGAGGCAGAGATGGGGCCAGGACCATCGAGGAGTGATGTGCGGACTCCGGAACCTCCAGAGGCTGACAGCAGAGAGGCAGAGGAACAGGAGGAGCCTGTTCCTAGTGCACATATGAGAAGAGCTGCCAGAAGGCAGGAGCAGCTAATGCAGAGAGGACGACTCGGGAGTAGGGCCAAGAGATGATTGGCCTCTCCCATAAGGCTTAAAAGACCAACAACGGCTCTTGGCCTCTTTGTCGGAAAATAACGTTGAGAGAATTGCTTCTTTTTTTTTTTTTAATTAATGCAACTTTTAATGTAAATCAAGAAAATTCAGCTTAATTATTTCTGATGTCGTTGTCACATGCATGCACTTTTCTTAGCATGGATAAAACAGTTTGCCATTGCTTCTGAATTGTTTTTTCAGTTTACTAATCTAAGGAGTTTCTTTTGTTTTTGCATGCAAATATTAAGCAGATCTAATCCTTTGTTTTTACTTACATTAGCCAAGACCAGAACCAGACCTACTATTGTAACTTCTAAGTTTCCCCAATTGGAATAGACTAATTCTGCTAAATTCTAATATGACTTTTTTTTTTATTGAAAAAGTTTTACAATACAATTTTTAATATCCCTTCCCTCCCAACCCCCACCCCAACAAACCCCCCTCCCTTCCCCTCTCACCCTCCCCCTCCCCCCCCCTGACTTCCACTATTAAACAATCATATTACAATCAGCAACTAACAACTTTTTAGGGAGAGAATTGCTTCTTGTTTCACTGTATTCATTTCTTATCAGCATCTTCCGCTTCTGAACTTTTGCCAAGAAAAGCCTTTGGCAGTTTGCCTAATTATATCAAGGTTGGTGATAAACTAAGGAATGGTGTTTTGAGGAACTTGCTTTAATTTAGTTTGGACTACACTGAGAATAAGTTAATTCTCAGCTGTTCTAATAAAGTCTGTTTGTTTTCGAACTGTTCGCATTTAATACTAACTACTTGGGCCTGGGTCACAACAACTTTTACTACTGGTTTGCTTTGCGTGTGTATGCTCACTTTGCATGTGCATGTGCCAACCGCATGCCATCTGTGCATGTGCCATCCGCATGCCATCTGTGCATGCTTCCGGGCTCAAAAACTTGCCTAAATAGGACAGCTTAGAGCCAGGGTGGGTAGGTGGGCCTATCCGCGATCTCTGTTACTGATTCAGCCGAACCAGTCCAAACCGACTGAATATCACCTCTGCTTAGTAGCCAATTCTGTTCTCTCACAAGTAGCTGTCCTGTTCGCTCACATAGGGCCGCTCTCCTCAGGGTTCCGACGGTGAGCCAATGTCGTCTAGCGGTGCCCAGGGGTAGGGCGTTCTCTGTGGGTGCTCCCACCCTCTGGAATGAGGTTTTTTTTTTAAAAAAAAAATTGATTTATATGCCGCCCTTCTCCGGAGACTCAGGGCGGCTTACAATGCGTTAAGCAATAGCCTTCATACTTTTGTATATTTATACAAAGTCAGCTTATTGCCCCCACAAACTGGGTCCTCAATTTACCCACCTTAGAAAGGATGGAAGGCTGAGTCGACCTTGAGCCTGGCTAGGATTGAACTCAGAGAAATTACAGGCAGCTGGTGTTAATTGCTGCCTTTAGTAGGAGGCATTAGCCCTCTACGCTACACAGGCTCCTGTTACCTACTGAGTTACCTACTGAGCTCCGGACGGCTCCTGATCTCCGCTCCTTCCGTCGGGACCTGAAGACTTGGCTGTTCAAGCAAATAGGCTAACTCTGATTCTGGGTTTTATTATGTATTATTAATTAGTCATTTGCTTTAAAATGGGATTTTATTGTACATCTTTCTTAACTTGTGTTTGCCGCCCTGAGTCCTTCAGGAGAAGGGTGGCATATAAATACATGAAAGAAAGAAAGAAAGGAAGGAAGGAAGGAAGGAAGGAAGGAAGGAAGGAAGGAAGGAAGAAAGAAAGAAAGAAAGAAAGAAAGAAAGAAAGAAAGAAAGAAAGAAAGAAAGAAAGAAATTCCTGACAAAACCACCACCCCCCACTTCCTTAGATTTTCTTTTCACTCAGACAAACAAACAGGCTTGGCTAAGAAATGAAATGTAGTTGAGTGATAAAAACCCATTTAAGATGGGAGGTAACTGCTGAACCCATGCCATTTGTTCCAGGGAGCTTCCCGGGCCCTTCAAGAGAGCCTGGCATTTAAAAAACAACAACAACAAATAAATAAAGAATTGAAGGCTCCCAAAATTAATAACTCCCCCGCAGGAAGAAGGGCCTAATGGCTCTTCCAGCAGCTGGGTTTTTCCATCCATTTTCCCGGCCCTGTGAAAACACCTTGTGGGCAGCAGGCAAGCTTCCTCCTTGTTATGTTATTAAATGCAGTCCTGTTTTGGATTCAGCCCAGAAACAGTTGCAGCGTCTTTAGGATTGCCAAAGTCTAATTCTTCAGCATGAGGTTCTTTTTTTTCTCTCATTTCCCCACCCCCCCTTCCTCTCTCTTTCTCCCTCCCTCTCTCATCTAGCTATCATGTATGTATGTATGTATGTATGTATGTATGTATCTATCTATCTATCTATCTATCTATCTATCTATCTATCTATCTATCTATCTATCTATCTGTATCTATCATGTCTATCTCTTTCTCTATCCCTCTATCTATCTATCTATCTATCTATCTATCTATCTATCTATCTATCTATCTGTATCTATCATGTCTATCTCTTTCTCTATCCCTCTATCTGTATCTTGCTATCTCTCTCTCCCTCATGTGTATGTATTTTAGTATCTATCTATCTATATCTATCTATCTATCTATCTATCTATCTATCTATCTATCTATCTATCTATCTATCTAATCTAATCTAATCTAATTTAATCTATCTAATCTATCTAATCTATCTGTATCTATCATCTGTTTATCTCTTTCTCTATTCCTCTATCTCTATCTTCCTATTTCCCTCTCCCTCATGTATGTATGTATTTTAGTATCTATCTATCTATCTATCTATCTATCTATCTATCTATCTATCTATCTATCTAATCTATCTGTATCTATCATCTGTTTATCTCGTTCTCTATCCCTCTATCTGTATCTTGCTATCTCTCTCTCTCCCTCATGTGTATGTATTTTAGTATCTATCTATCTATCTATCTATCTATCTATCTATCTATCTATCTATCATCTATCTAATCTATCTAATCTATCATCTGTTTATCTCTTTCTCTATTCCTCTATCTCTATCTTCCTATCTCCCTCTCCCTCATGTATGTATGTATGTATTTTAGTATCTATCTATCTATCTATCTATCTATCTATCTATCTATCTATCTATCTATATCTATCTAATCTATCTGTATCTATCATCTGTCTATCTCTTTCTCTATTCCTCTATCTCTATCTTGCTATCTCCCTCTCCCTCGTGTATGTATGTATGTATGTATTTTAGTATCTATCTATCTATCTATCTATCTATCTATCTATCTATCTATCTATCTATCTATCTATATCTATCTAATCTATCTGTATCTATCATCTGTCTATCTCTTTCTCTATTCCTCTATCTCTATCTTGCTATCTCCCTCTCCCTCATGTATGTATGTATGTATGTATTTTAGTATCTATCTATCTATCTATCTATCTATCTATCTATCTATCTATCTATCTATCTATCTATCTATCTACTCTATCTGTATCTATTATCTATCTCTTTTTCTTTTCGTCCTTTCCCTTTCCCTCTCCCTCCCTTTCCCCCTCCCTCTCTCTCTCTCCCTCCCCACTTTCCCTCTCTCCCTCCCTCTCCCCCCCTCTCTCTCTGCAAGAACTTGATGTGCTTAATAGCCAGGGTAGGCCGCTGTTTTTCAACCTTGCCAACTAGAAGACCTTTGGACTTCATTTCCCAGAAATCCCCAGACAGCATTGAACAACTCTGCTTCAAAAAAATCTTGGTTGTATGATAAGACCTATATCCCCAGTAGCCCATTCCTAGTACAGGAAAATGGTTGCATTCAAGAAATCAAAAAGGCTATTTTTTTTTTAAAGTAAAAATATTTTTAAAGACAGATCATTCAAAGTATACACAAGGAAGAAGATTCCACCTCTAATTGAGGGCAATTATCCCAGGCATGGGAATGGGGCTGATTGCCACTCTGACACAGGAGACCTTATTCCAGAGGTATCCCACCTGGGCAACTTTAAGAGCTGTGGACTTCAACTCCCAGAATTCTCAGCCAGAGGAAGTGTTACTGTTGAACTTTGGTGTTGGAGAAGATGTCTTCTTCTAGGGCCATAAAAAAAATGGATCATAGATTTTAAAAAATCTATCTAGGGTTCTCACACAAGACAAAAGCTGAAGGGAAAGAGAAGAAATGGGATGTCCATCGAGGATTACAGAGATGGCATGGGTACATGGTTGGAAGCTCTGAAGATCTGTTAGGACACCTCATCCTAGAGAAGATCTATCTACGTCAGTGTTTTTCAAACTCGGCAACCTTAAGATGCATGGACTTCAACTTCCAGCATGCTGGCTGAGGGATTCTGGAAGACGACGTCGCATCCATCTTAAAAGTTGCTAAGGTTGAGAAACATGGCTAAAAGATACAGGAGAACATCCATAGCTCAGCATTGAAATGAGGAGTGCTTGGTGCTCCTCTGAGCTTCATTGGTTTTTTGCAGTTGTTTCATTACCCAAAGAAGGTAGCAACATCAATGCTCAGCAGGAGGATAGGCTATGTTGCCAATGATGGGAACTCTTAGGTAATATTGCTTGTGCGCCCTGGACATGCTGACAGTCATAATAATGTCATTTAAGCCTCCTTCTTTTTTTTCAAGTGGGGAGGAAAACATAGACTGGGTGAAACCAGGCTTAATAGCAGTCACTATGAGAGGGATCTTGGAGTCTTGGTGGACAACCAGCTAAATATGAGCCAGCAGTGTGCAGTGGCAGCCAAGAAATTGCATTAACAGAGGGCTACAATCAAGATCAAGGGAGATACTATTTTTACTATTTTCCCCCTCATATCTCTACTTCCATTTAGCCCTCTTTTTTTCCCCTTTCCCCTATCATCCTGATAATCAAAGACATGATCTTTCTTTTTCCATTATTCAATATTCCAATATATCAATCATACTCTTTCTCTAACTTTGTTAATAATCACATTTTTAATGTATATAATATTGTCTCCAGTCCTTCATTTCTTATATTCATTACATTGCTACCTTCCTAACATATATTCAAAAATATTTTTTATCTCTTACACCACGTATAAACAATTATCCAAATTATAGTAAAAATAGATATTAAGAGGAGAGGAAGTATGATAGAATTATGAGAAGATTTAGATGACAGCAGAAACAATATGTTAGTAAAAATGAAAATGGACTGCAATTATTAAGAATTGTATTGTTATGATTATTTATGTTGGAATGTATGAAACCCGCTAATCAAACCATTCATGAAATGAGATGTATAAAAATAAAAATATTCAAAAAAAGATCAAGTGAGGTACTAATACCACTCTTTAAAGCCTTAGTAAGACCAAACCTAGAGCATTGCATTCAGTTTTGGTCACACCACTATAAAAAAGATGTTGAGAAAAAATGCAGAGAAGAACAACCAGGATGATGAGGGGACTGGAGGCTAAAACATATGAAGAACAGTTACAGGAACTGGGCAAGGCTAATCTAGTGAAGAGAAGGACCAGGGGAGACATGATAGCAGTCTTCCAAGCTATTTTCCAAAGCACCCGAAGACCAGACAAGGAATAATGGATGGAAACTGATCAAGGAGAGATTCAACCTGGAAATAAGGAGAAATTTTCTGACAGTGAGAACAATCAACCCATGGAACAGAAGTTGCCTTTGGAAGTTGTGGGAGCTTCATCCCTGGAGGCTTTCAAGAAGAGATTGGACTGCCATTTGTCAGAAATGGTGTAGGACAGTGTTTCTCAACCTTGGAAGCTTGAAGATGGGTGGACTTCAACTTCCAGAATTCCCCCAGCCAGCAGCGCTGGCTGGGGGAATTCTGGGAGTTGAAGTCCACCCATCTTCAAGCTACCAAAGTTGAGAAATACTGGTGTAGGGTCTTCTGCTTGGAGAGGGGGCTGTACTCGATGACCTATAAAATCCCTTCCAACTCTGTTAATCTGTAATACCATACCCAAAACCACACACATATGTGAAAAAATGGGAAAAGCCACATCTTTGCAATACATCCTTCATTTAGCTTCCAGTCAAATTCTTGACCAAAATGTTAGCACTGATCTCAGTAATAAGTATCTAGTGCTCTTAGATCCCATCCCTTCAAGAAAGAGTAGAAGTGAGATCTGCGGCTTTGTCATCTCAAACTTTCTTCTTTAATTCTTGCAACAATCTTCTTCTCAACTCCTGGAACATTAACCCCAACTTAACTTTCTCAAGAGCTATGAAGTTCCGATAAAGGAGAATAGTTGTAGCTCAGAGTTCAAATGAGGAGTCCTTGGTGCTCTCTGAGTTTGACTGTTTTCTTGGAGATATTTCATTGCCCAGATGATGTAACCTAATTTGGGTAATGAAACATTTCAGTTAGAGAGAAGTTAGATTCTCTCAGTGGGCCAGGATAGAACTTCCATATTCAAAGACAGTATATCTCTTGGATATAAATCATGATAGGAGAGAACTGAATGGCCTTCTTATTAAGCTTCTTGAGGTCCTCTTCATGTTCTCCAGAAGGTGGCTTGGGTCCTTCACAAAAACCTTTTCGTAATTCCTTCTTTTAGAACTCTCTTTCCGGGGAACCCATCACAACTTCAATTATTCCAGTGAAATAATTGGATTTTTTTTTCCCCTGTATGTTCCTTGGATGTTCCATGGGACTTCCCACTAAGGGGTAAATTCTTCCAGACGTCATTCAAAGATTCAAATCAAAAACCGGTCGACATCCATGTGGTTCATCTCCAAAATCCAGCCCTAACGTTAAGGATTTTTTTTTAAAAAAAATTTGATTTTATTGGCCTCAGATATTTTGACAAGGGAGTGACTCAAGAAAACACAGGCATTTGGAGCCTTGCCTATGCAAACTGGGCACGAAAAACAAAATTGTGTGAAGAGATAAACAAAACTCAACAACAACCCCTCACACTGTGTCCTTCGTGACACGTTTTATAAAACGAGAACTAAAAAGTGCCTTTGCCAAGGTAGCAACAAGAGAGGCCATTTCTCCCATCACCGCAAGCTGAGCAGATGCCTCCAGCAACAGACGCTGAGGTGGGTAGCCTGTAATTACAGCTGTAATTAATAAAGAATACTAATCATGAAGGGAGATGTAGCTACTTGCTAGCTACATTACGCATCGTCTTCTAGAGAGCCTCCATGTGTGAAAACAGCTAAATCACACTCATCTTTTGGTTTCCCAGTAGTTGCTACAAGCTAGACGAGGCTGGTTCCTTTGGCCTGGTTAACTTTGGATATTGCAGCTAAATCTAATATTATGAATGGCTAGCTCATAATGGCTAGTTCACTCTTTTATTTCATCAAGCTGGGCTGGCGTAAACCCCCCTCCCCCTCAGATTTTTAATTTTAAATTGTTAATGGTTTGTCATTCGGGATGTTTTAAATTGTGGGCCAAAGTGTTTAATTCTTTTATTAATTTTTAAATTTCGTATTGGAATGTTTTTTATTCTTGGCTGTGCACCGCCCTGAGCCCAGCAGAAGGGCGGTATACAAATTTAAATAAATAAATAAATAGTTAAGACTGCAGGAAAAATCATTGCAACCAATCTCTTCTTGAAAGCCTCCAGTGATGAAACCCCCACAACTTCCGAAGGCAACTTCTGTTCCATGGGTTGATTGTTCTCACTATCAGAAGATTTCTCCTTTTGCCAGGTTGAATCTCTCCTTGTTCAGTTTCTATCCATTATTTCTTGTCTGGCCTTCGGGTGCTTTAGAAAATAGCTTGACCCGCTTCCTCCTCTCTGTGATAGTCTCTCAAATATTGGAAGACTGCTATCCTGTCTCTCCTGGTCCTTCTCTTCACTAGACTAGCCAGGCCCAGTTCCTGCAACCGTCCATCGTATGTTTTAGTCTCCAGTCCCCTAATCATCCTGGTTGCTGTTCTCTGCACTCTTCCTAGAGTGTAGAGTATAGACTCTAGCGTATACTGCATGAGCAACAAAGAGGGCTAAGAAAATATCTTAGCCTTAGACCCCTCATATCCTGGACATAAACTATTTCAGCTCCTCCTCTCAGAATGCCACTATAGGGCAGTATATTTCAAAAGAACTAGACACAGAGACACTTTTTCCCCTGTGCCATAACTCTGATGAACACCTACAGCAGTGGCCAAAATTGTGAAAACCTTTTGGGAAAAATGTATTTTGAGGTTTGATAGCTAATAACACTTTTTGTGTGTGTGCGTGTTTCAAGATAATCCTATCCCACTGCTGGAATGGCCTAGGAATAGGCCAGATCTTAACCCAATTGAAAACCTATGAATTTTCCAACTAAAGAAACTTGGTTAGTCAAAAGCGACCCAGCAATAAAACCCAGTTAATAGAAGCCATCATTCCATCTTGGTTTCACATTAGAACAGCTGCAGAACTCAAAGACTTGGTTCACTCCATGGGAAGACGTTATAAGGCCGTCATTCATGCTAAAGGTTACTCAACTAAGGATTAACTGACATGGTGATCATTTCTGTATATCTCGTTTTTTCTATGGTGATAATTTTTGTATATCTCTTTTTTTCTATGTGTTTCACTTTTCTTCTTTATACTGTAACTGCTATTCTAATAGCAAATCCTTTGTAAAAGTTATTGCATTACATTCTTGATTAAATTATCTTTCCATTGATATATAATTTCATGTACTACTCCCCCCAGAAAAGTGATGTTATTAGCTAGTTTTAGAAAATATACTTTTCCCAAAAGGTTTCCACTATTTTGGCCCCTATTAAAATTCCCTTACTACTGTTTTATGCCTAAAGAATATCTACACAAGTAGTAAGGCTGTTTGCTATTATCCTTCTCAACTTTCTCATCTTCTTATCTTCCCTACTACATTCTCCTATGGGTATATTATATTTATGAATTGCTGTTTGTGTCTTATGATTTATGATTGTATCTTATAAGTTAGGATTTATCACTTTGTTGTTAGTATGTACACTGAGAGCTTCTGCACCAGAGACAAATTCTTTGTCCAATACACTTGGCCAATAAAGAATTCTATTCTGTTCTGTTTTCTGTTGGAAGGGGGGAAGGAAGGAAGGGAGGGAGGGAGGGAGGGAGGGGGAGATAGAGAGAGGAAAGGAAGGAGGGAAGGAAGGAGGGAGGGAGAGAAGAGAGAGAGGAAAGGAAGGAAGGAGGGAGGGAGGGAGGGAAGGGAGGAAGGGAGGAAGGGGGAGAGAGAGAGGAAAGGAAGGAAGGAGAGAGAGATGAGAGGAAGGAAGGAAGGAAGGGAGGGAGGGAGGGAGGAAGGAAGGAAGGAAGGAAGGAAGGAAGGAAGGAAGGAAGGAAGGAAGGAAGGAAGGAAGGAAGGGGCTGCCATTTCCTATGTAAACTTATTATGCCCCTTGTCGAACTTCCCCTTCCCCAGGCTGTTGTTCTGGAAGAGAACAACAGCCGTGTGTTCATCGGAAGCCCCCTTCTGACATTTCCAGACTTATTAGCCAGTTTTCACACTGACTTCAATCAAACCCGCTTTAATCCTCCAAGGAAAGAGCATTTTTAATTCAGTGATGGGCTGATAAGCTGGGAGCCAAAAAGAAAAGGAAAAGGAAAAAAAAGTGATTTACCCGTAGATGAATAGAGAGGGAGGGGTAGAAAAGGAAGGAAGATATAGAATACCAGAATTGGAAGGGATCTTTTAGGTCATCTAGTCCAACCCCCCGCCCAAGCAGGAGACCCTATATCATTTCTGACAAGTGGCTGTCCAGTCTCTTTTTGAACACCTCCAGTGATGAAGCAACCACAACTTCTAAAGGCAACTTCTGTTCCACTGGTTAACTCTTCTCCCTGTCAGGAAATTTCTCCTTATTTTTAGGTTAAATCTCTCCTTGATCAGTTTCCATCCATTGCTTCTTGTCCCTGCCTTCAGGTGCTTTGGAGAATAGCTTGACTCCCTCTCTTCTCTATGACAGGCCCTCAAATATTGGAAGATTGCTATCGTGTCACCCCTAGTCCTTCTCTTCACTAGACAGGCCATCCCCAGTTCTTGTAACCGTTCATATATTCTAGTCTCCAGGCCCCTAATCATCTTTGTTGCTCTCCTCTGCACTCTTTCAGGAAGGAAGGGGCGGGGAGGGAGGAAGGGAAGGAGGAGGAAAAGAAGGAAGATGGGAAGGAGGAAAGGAAGGAAGGAAGGAGGGAGGGAGGGAGGGAGGGAGGGAGGGAGGGAGGGAGGGAAGAGGAAAGGAGGGAGGGAGGAAGGAAGGAAGGAGGAAAGGAGGGAGGGAGGGAGGAGGGTGGAAAGAAAGGAGGGAGGGAGTAAAGAAGGTGGAAAGGAGGGAGGGAGGAAGGAAGGAAGGAGGGAGGGAAGGAGGAAATGAAGAAATGAAAGAAGGAGGGAGGTAGGGAAGGAAGAAGGAAAGGAAGGAGGGAGGGAGGGAAGGAGGAAAAGAAGGAAGGGAGGAGGGAGGAAAGGAGGGAAAAAGGAGGTGGAAAGGAGGGAGGGAGGAAGGAAGGAAAGAAGGAAAAGAAGGATGGAGGAAGGGAGGAAGGGAGGTGGAAAGAAAGGAGGGAGGGAGGACGGTGGAAAGGAGGGAGGGAGGGAGGGAGGGAGGAAGGAGAGGGAGGGAGGAAGGAAGGATCACTGAATTGAGCCTGGTATCTTAGCAACCCTGAAAAACAGAGAGAAGATAACTTTCTGCTTTCACACACATTTAAAAAAACGAGAAACGCAGAAGAAATATCGTCTCATTTACAAACAAATGAAGAGAAATTGAAACCGTTCCCACTTTGCCTATCTTTTAACGACACAGTTGACCTGAGAGTGATTCATTGCATTGCCATCTTCTTGGGGAAGAATTGGACAGCAAGAACTCCCCCCACCCTCAAAAGACCTGGCTAGACCTCTTCCATTGGCCTGATGCAATTATTTTTATTTTTCAGACGTTCAGAAATTTGGGTTTTTCTGTGAACGATGGCCTGCCGTCCTCTTCCCGATTGCCTTTAAGTGGCTGTGGGGTGGGGGGGGGGGGGAGAGAGGTCCTCACATCCAGAAGAAAATGCCTTACAGGTACTTTCCAGCCTGGAGTTTGTGCAACCACGGCGGCCCCCACAAGTCCCGGCCGTTGAAAGATCAACTGCCTCGGGCCATGGAGGGGAAGCGCTTGAAAGATGAATGGTTTTCAGAAACGAGTGCAGGAGGAGGTCAGGCCAGGGGACGGCAAAGGTTACCTGTGCAGCTGAGATAAGCCTCCATTCATCTCTTCAGCCCATCAGGGGAGAGATGGTCAGGGCCTGCCTTAAGCTGCCATAAAGCATGAGGTCCTTGGCAGGAAACTCACAGGTGGCTTCACCCAGGAAAACAAGAAAAGGAGGACGAGAAGACAACTACCACATATTTCTCCCCGAGAAATACTTGAAGAACGGTTGCAGGAACTGGAGATGGCCAGGGGTCGGCTTCAAAAATTTTAGCAAGGGGTTCTCTGCCGGTTGCTGGGTGGGTGGGGCCATGGTGGGCGTGGCCTAGTCAGCCTCCTACACCATGGCAGGGTGGGGAGTTATTTTTGCCCTCCCCAGGCCCCGGAGGCTTTTCTTGAGCCCCCGGAAGGGCAAAAATGGCCTCTCTAGGCTCCTTCCTGAACTTCCAGTAGGTTTTTTGCCATTCCTGAGCCTCCGTGTGCGCCCTGCACTTACCTGCATCCAAAATGGGCCGCGTGGGGACTCCTGGGACGGGTGGGCGGGGCCAGCCAGGAGTGGGATTTGAGGGTTCTCCGAACTGCACAGAATCTTAGCTAGAGGTTCTCCCCCTGGAAACCGCCGAGCAGCCCATCTCTGGATATGGCCAGTCTAGAGAAAAGAAGGGCTAGTGAGTGGGGACATGATAGCAGTATTTCAGTATTTGAGGAGCTGCCACAAAGAGGGGTTTGGTTTATTTTCCAAGCCATCAGAAGGCAGGACAAGAAGCAACGGATGGGAACTAGTCAAGGAGAGAGAAGCAATCTCGAACTAAGGAGAAACATCCTAACAGTGAGGACAATTCATCAGTCATCGGATGTTGTGGGGTGCTGGGAGGTTCTTAAGAAGAGACTGGACAGTTAGTTGTCTGAAATGGTATGGGGTCTCTTCTGCTTGAGCAGGGAGTTGGACTAGAAGACCTCTAAGGTCCCTTCCAACTCTGTTGTTGTTGTTGTTTGGTTGTTGTTGTATTTATTTTCTTTCCTTTCTTTTCCTTTCCTTTCTTTTCCTCCTCCCTTCTTCCTTCCCTCCTGTCTTTCTCTCTCTCTTTCCTTTCCTTCCCTTTCCTCCCTTCCTCCTTCCTTCTCTATCTTTCTCTTCTCTTCCTTTCTTTTTCTTTCTTTCTCTTTCTTCCTTTCCTTCCCTTCGCTCCCTCCCTCCTTTCTTTTTCCTTTTGTCTTTCTTTCTTTCCCTCCTTCCCATCCTTGCTTCATTCCTTTCTTTCCTTTCTTTCTTTCCTTCTTTTTTTCTTCTCTCCCACTCCCCCTTTTTTTTTCTTATAATCTCTCACCAAACCTCATCACCTCACCGCGCTGAGTCCTGCGGGAGAAGGGCGGTACAAAAAAAATGTAATTAAATCAATCAATCAATTTCTCACGGATTTCCACAGAACTTTGCTTGAAGGACCCTGACCTCAAATTTTAGGCAGGAGGGGGCCATGGCCTACACACGCACGGGAATCTGTGTTCTCAAGTAATGCCTCCTTCAAAACTGGGTCTCTCATTTCCAAAGTGAAAGCAACGAAATTTGTATAATGGGTTACGTTTGCAATGGGAACACCCATGCCAAATTAGTTGGTGTGATGTTGTAGGAAGAAGAAAGGTGTTTGTCAGGAATTAGAGTCAAAAATTAAATTACTAGTCTTTAGTGAAAGATAAAAAGCAGTTGTTGGGACAAGTCCATTAGTAAATGCCGCTCACACACCACTCATCATGACTCAGGATGAGTAACTGGGCAATAATGTGGCAGAATGGACAAATTAATATGTCTTTTGATCTTCTATATTTCTCCATTCCTCCAAGATGCTCTGATTGGGACATTAAGGTTGGCCTACGACGGAGGTCTTCCAACTTGGCAGCTTTAAGTCTTGTGGACTTCAACTCCCAGAATTAAATATTAAATATAAGGATAGCTGGCTGGAGAATTCTGGGAGTTGAAGTCCCCAAGTCTTAAAGCTGCCAAGTTTGAAGAGCTCTGGCCTAGGATCACTCTTTTTGAAGCATAGCTAAAACTAGTATTTCCTTCATGTCTATGGAGATTCTCACTCATCCACGTCATGCTTGTCCCAAAGGGGCTTTTTTTTCAAAACACAACTGGATTTTCTTGGTATTTCCTTGAAAATGTTTCACTTCCTATCCAAGAATCTTCTTCAGTTCTGACTGAATGGTGGAGGATGGAAGGATTTATATTTCTTGCAGTCCTCTGGTCGTTAGTACTCTCTCTGAGAGTCGTTCAGGCCATTTGGCGGTTGATCTGTGCCCTCAGGGTGACCTGAATAGTGCAAATGGGTGTGGAACCAAGAAGGCCTCAACAGCTGCAGTGATTCACTTAACAATTGTGGCAAAAGAGGTCATAAAATGAGGTAAAACTCACTTAATAATTCTCTCACATAGCAACACAAATTTTGAGCTCAATTTTGGTTGCAATTTGAGGACTGACTGTATTCACCTTTGCTACCGGTTCGGGAATGGAAGCACACACCTCTTCTGTGCATGCACAGAGGGTCAAAAATGAGATGTAATGATGTCCCAGTAGGTGGGCGGAGCCTCCTGCCACCGTCACTACCAGTTCGTGCGAGCCAGATAGATCCGGCTGTATTTCACCACTGTACTTCACGTCACTTTACCAATTTATATGGCTACCTAAGTCAGTTTTGGTTGGTTACCATAGAAATGTTATAGCTGCTGTTGCAGCTGCTGCCAAGAACACTAGCAGCTAATTTACTACTTCAATTTTGTCCTTTTTATTCATATTGTAACATCTTGAAAATGTGTTAAGTAAAATATATATATATTGTGTTTCTGTTTAAATGCTTCACGCTGAAGGTTTATATCATGAGGCCATGTCAGTTTCACTCCATGATCATCTTAGAATGGATAGCTGTCAATCTGAAAACATGCTTTGTATTCCTCTTTTAAAAAATTACAGCGTTCGCCACCTATTGTCAAAGGCAGTTGGAGAGAGCTGTATAAAAATGCATCTTTAAAATCTATCTTAATTCCATAGAATGGAAGATAGTCTACGTTTGCAGCCTCAATGGGAGTAAATACCTTGTTTTCCCGAAAATAAGACCCAGCCAGAAAATAAGGCCTAGAATGATTTTTCTGGATGCTCGTAATATAAGCCTTTTTTTATTTTTTATTAATCATATTTCTATGCCGCCCACTCTCTGAGGACTTTGGGCGGCTTACACCAAAGACAGTATACTAAATAGCATATTGCCCCCAACAATCTGAGTCCTCATTTTACCCACCTTGGAAGGATGGAAGGCTGAGTCAACCTTGAGCCGGTGAGATTTGATCCGCTGATCCGCTGAACTAGCAGTCAGCTGAAGTAGCTGCAGTACAGCACTCTAACCACTGCGCCACCTCGGCTCTAGTCTAGTCTTACTCCAAAAATAAGCCTCAGTTAAGATCGTCAGCCAAATGGGTGCATTTAGTATAGTATTCCCGCCCCCCCCCCCAAATAAGATCTAACTGGAAAATAAGCCATAATGCGTTTTTTGGAGCAAAAATTAATATAAAACCGGGTCTTATTTTGGGGGAAAACACGGTATTTTAAAGCTGTGCCTTATTATCTGAAGGGTTACAATACATTTCAGAATGTTGATGCTTAATGAAAGGGAAATGAGAACTTCTCTTTTTATTCTTCTGTTGCCTTGCAGTTTGTTTTCCATAAAGAAGAAACAAAGATTTAGCAGAAAGACCATTATTATTTTTAGCTTTTAAAACGAAACAACAAAAATCGCAGTCTTTCCTTTGTAAAGAGGAGAGTCTTAATTACCTCTTCTTTCCCAGCTCTCGGTACAGGTTATATGGAAATTCCTTTTGGATCTGATAAATGCAATTTTTTTTGTACCAGTCTGCAGTGACATGTCATTACTCCATAATCACTTGGCATTTATTTACTAATAAACCTCATTAAATCACTACATAATTAAACAGCAGTTACTTGGCATTGTATGAATTGCAGCCAATTTTAAAACTCTTCCAAATTCCATCATCTAAAAAGTAGTAGGTTAGGATTTTCCTCGCTCAGGATGCCTGAGGCCACTGGCAAACTGGATAAAAATGAGTTATATTTAAGCCTGGATTTATAAAAATCAAGACAGAAAGAGTACAGGAAGTTCTCAACATTCAACAGTTCATTTAGTGACTGCTCAAACTTATGATGACACTGGGAAAAAACGACTTATGACCAGTGGTGGGATTCAAGTAATTTAACAACCGGTTCTCCACCCTAATGATTTCTTCCAACAACCAGTTTGCCAAACTGCTCAGAAAGTTAACAACCGGTTCTCCCGAAGTGGTGCGAACCGTCTGAATCCCACCACTGCTTATGACCCGTTTTTCACGCTTATGACTGTTGCAGCATCCCCATGGTCACATGATCAAAATGCAGAGGCTTGACATTTTGACTCACAGTTATGACGGTTGTCATGCGATCTCCTTTTGGGACCTTATGACAAGCAAAGTCAATGGGGAAGTTAGATTCCTGGTGGATCAGCAGACTAACACATTGTAATTTAACTCCAGCTGTCTGCAATTAGCAAGTTCGAATCTGACCAGGCTCAAAGGTTGCCTCAGCCTTCCATCCTTTCTAAGGTAGGTAAATTGAGGATCCAGTTTGTGGGGGCAATAAGCTGACTTTGTATAAATATACAAAAGTATGAAGGCTATTGCTTAACGCATCGTAAGCCGCCCTGAGTCTCCGGAGAAGGGCGGCATATAAATCTAATTAAAAAAAAAAGATTCACTTAATAACCGTGTTACTAGCTTAACAACTGCAGCGATCCACTCAAAATCTGCGGCAAGGAAGGTCGTAAAATGGGTCAAAATTCACGTAATGACTATCTCACATAGCAACAAAAATTCTGGGCTCAGATGTGGTCCTATGTCAAGGAGGGCCTGTATAAGTTTCAAGCACTATTTAGCTACTTAGCTATGGAAAATGAAATGTTGAGTCCACAGGGAGAAAAAAATCCAACTATTAGATAGGAAACAGATTAACAGAGTTGGAAGGGATCTTGTAGGTCATCTAGTAGGAGACCCTACACCATTTCTGGCAGACGGCAGTCCCGTCTCTTCTTGAAAGCCTCCAGTGATGAAGTTCCCACAACCTCTGAAGGCAACTTCTGTTCCATGGGTTGATTATTCTCACTGTCAGGAAATTTCTCCTTATTTCTAGGTTGAATCTCTCCTTGATCAGTTTCCATCCATTAATCCTTGTCTGGCCTTCGGGTGCCTTGGAAAATAGCTTGACCCCCCTCCTCTCTGTGGCAGCCCCTCAAATATTGGCAGACTGCTATCCTGTCTCCCCTGGTCCTTCCCTTCACTAGACTAGCCAGGCCCAGGAAATGGAAAAAAACGCCAGAACAATATGTCTCCCTGATCTGCAATTCCATGCGTTTTGCACAACGAAGAAAAAGATTTGGCCCTGTGCGCAACACAAAGTGCACCAACAGCCATTTGGGCACGCAAAGAGAAAACCCAGGAGCATCGTGGAGAAGGAGTGCAAATCCATTCATTTCGTGAGGCTGGTGCCGCAATCGAAGGCAATCTGAGCGTATCTCGGGAGGAAGAAGCCAAATATATAATAGAAGGTCATGGTGGAAAATGCCAGAGTTAAAAGCTCCCCAGGAAAAGAGATTTAATTAAAATTTTGTTCTTCTTCCATTTCTTCTCCCCCTCACCCCCCCTCTGCACCAGGATCAACACTGGGTGTAAGGGAAAAGGAAATGTGCTCAAAAAAAAAAGAAGAAGAATGTGGACCGGCTTTCAAAAGTTTATGAATCTAGTTAGATTTCAAAACAAGTATGGAAATAATTTCAATGGGTTATTTTTTTTTACTTTCAAACCTCTTTCTCTCTCTCTCTCTCTTTCTTCCTTCCTTTTTCCTTTGCTCCTTGCTTCATTCCTTCCTTTTCCCTTTTGTCTTTCTTTCCCTCCTTCTTTTCTTCCTTCTTTCCTCCGTCACTCCCTCTCTCCCTTCCTTCCTTTTCCTTTTGTGTTTCTTTCATTCCTTCCTTCCTTTTTCTGTCCTTTCCTCCATCTCTTCTTTCTTTTCTTTTTCTCTTTCTTTCCATCTTCCATGTCCTTTCTTCTTTCCTTCCTTCTTTTTCCTTTTGTTTATTTGTTTTTTCCTTCCTTCCTTCTTTCACCCTTCCTTACATCCCTTCTTTTTCTCTTTCTTTCCTTTCCTTTTCCCTTCTGTTTGTTTCTTTCCTTCCTTCCTTTCTTCTTTCTTTTGTCATTCTCTTCCTTCCTTCCTTTTCCTTTTGTGTTTCTTTCTTTCTTTCTTTCCTTCCTTCTTCCTTCCTTCCCTCTTTCCTTCTTTTCCAGATTCTATTCCCTTCTGTCCTCAATCAAAATGCATCTTCAGCCTTCTCCGAAAATGTCTGTCTAAATACTATGCGTGTATATTTAAATTTAAATGTGTGTTCGCTCTCAATATGCATATTTAGATGCATTACTTATTCACAGTAACTAAAGTGGCTTGAAGATTGCATGCATCCTACCTGTGTAGGTGAACCAACCTGTTTGGTGGCTGATATGCAAGATTTCTTTGGATTTTACCCTTCCTCAAATCTACTGATGCCAACATGCGTATTTTAGGATTAAAAAAAAACCAAAGTCAACCTACGAGTATCTTGTCAGATATAATATTCAGAAATGCCATTTAATCGCATTACGGCTAGTCCTCCCACTAATGATCATAACTGAGCCTGGCAATTACAACTTTAAGCTGTGATCATAGTAGAGGCAGTCACATGACTGTCCCAATTTTAAAATCTTTTTGCAGCAGTTAGATGGAAACTAATTTATTTAGCTAGTTAGTTAGTTAGTTCAATTTATATGCCGCCTTTCTCCAGAGACTCAGGGCGGCTTACAATGCATTTTAAAAAAATTATAAAAATATTTAAAATTAAAATATTAAAGCCCATTCACACCATTCATGGCCGGATATCACAAGATCGCAACAGCGAGATCAGCGGCCCCAGGCCTGCTGGAAAAGCCAGGTCTTCACTGCTTTTCGGAAGGCCAATAGAGTGGGGATGGTCCGGACCTCAGGAGGTAATTGGTTCCAGAGCGCTGGGGCAGCCACAGAGAAGGCCCTCCCCCACGGGCCCGCCAGCCAGCACTGTTTAGCTGACGGGACCCTGAGGAGACCAACTCTGTGAGATCTTACTGGTCGCTGAGAGCTATGTGGTAGAAGGCGGTCTCGAGATAACTGCTCGAATTGAGCAGAGCACTAACCTAGAGCTAAGAAGAAATTTCCTGATAGAAGAATTAACCAGTGGAATGACTTGTCTCCAGAAATCATGGATGCTCCATCATTGGCAGTTTTTAAAAAGAGATTGTGCAACCGTTTGTCTGTTATGGTGTGTGGCCCAATGAGGGTACAATCCAGTTGCTAGATGATTTCAGTCTCCACCTTCCAAACATCTGCTCGAAAGTCCTTGGTTCCCAGGGGAAAGTATTTTGTTTTATCTACAACACTCCAGCTATCTCTACTTCCCCATGCTCTTCCTAGCCCCTCAGCACCATGGAGTGTCACCTTTGAAGCATCAGGATCAAAAATGGCCTCAGTTAGACCAGCTTCAGAGCTGACACTGTTATTGCCAGACAATCTGTGTTCCTTACCTGCACAGGTGCAATATCCTGACACACGTACCAACGGGTGGAACTGGCACAGAGATGAGATTCACTTACCTTCCTTAATGGTTCACAAATGTGAGCATACGCGCCTCCTCTGTGCATGTGCACAACCTTCCGCTTATGCGCAGTGCTCATGCATTACATCCAAGTGGATGGGCAGAGCCTCCCACAATCGCCACTACCGGTTCTCCCAAATCGGACAGAACCGGCTGAATCCAACCTCTAAACTGACATCACAACAACACAAGAGAAAATTTTGTACGCTGGCTCACATCCTACATTATATTCTGCAGAATACGAAGAGAGGTACAGCTAGTCCTTGATGTACCACCATAAGTGAGCCTGGCATTTCCGTGGCTAAGCGAGACAGTTGTTAAATGAGTTCTGTCCCATTTTACGACCTTTCCTGCCTCAGTTGTTCATGGATCACTGCAGTATTTATATATTTGTTTTCTGAGGTTTTCGCCAATGTTTGTATGTAGGTCTTTGGTTATTCGGGTTTTCTCCCGCGTAAAATTGGAGGTGTCTTGGCGACGTTTCAACGATATCTCATTCGTCATCTTCAGGCTGGTGTTTTCGGCTTCGTGCTTGGTGTTTGCTCCTAGAAGCACGAAGCCGAAAACACCAGCCTGAAGATGACAAATGAGACTTCGTCGAAACGTCACCAAGACACTTCCAATTTTATGCGGGAGAAAACCCGAATAACCAATGACGTATATGTATATGTATATGTATATGTATATGTATATGTATATGTATATGTATATGTATATGTATTTCTCTTAGCCAGGTTTTTCCTACGTAAACCAAGATTTTTCTGCAGCCTGTAGAAAAATCTTGGT
This sequence comes from Masticophis lateralis, assembly GCA_030761175.1. Classification (NCBI taxonomy): domain Eukaryota; kingdom Metazoa; phylum Chordata; class Lepidosauria; order Squamata; family Colubridae; genus Masticophis; species Masticophis lateralis. The sequence continues at coordinate 7,109,137 of JAUDYJ010000006.1, read as the reverse complement.
TTACATAGGAAAAACATGGCTAAGAGAAATACACATAAATCCTACGAAAAAGTAAGAAAACATATATATATATATTTGTGTGTGTGTGTGTGTGTGTTTCCTTTAAGCCAGGTTTTTCCTATGTAGCCAAGATTTTTCTGGAACCACAATTGAGCGAAATCACATTCACTACTTTCTGGGTTCTTTCTCCATCTTTTCTTTCTGGCAGCATATTTTTATATAAAAAGCAGATACTCTGCGAGCTCCGGAACTTAAAAGTTTAAAATTTTATTCTACTAAGCTTTCATCAGCCATCTGCTGACATCATCAGAGTATTAAATTACCATTACAGAGATCTCAGCCTTTATATGTCATTAATCAATTTGGCCATTGTACGCATAATGGCCAAATAGTAGTTTAATACTCTGATGATGTATAGAAATTAGTATAGAATGTAGAATATTAATAGAATATTGCAGAGTCATTGCGTTTTGAATCTCAGCATTTAATTCCTCTGTCTAAAATAAATATGATTTATGGCCAACATTGCTAAGTTCATCATTTCTATCCATTAGCAAACTGGATACCGCAGAAGACTTTTGACTGTTTATGGGCAATGTCCTGCAGGGTTTTAAACAAGTTATTAATTTCATGGAAGAGAAAGACCAAAAAAAAAAAAAAAATTCTCCACGCCCTTCAGTTCCCTTGTACCTGGAGTCAACGCAAGGATCGGGCATTTTTCCCATGAGAATTTCATGAGACAGGAGGCCATTAAAATTCTTCAAGAAAAATAAATAAGTAAAGTTCCTCAAAATATTCCTTTCCTTTGGCAAAAAAATTTTTTAAAAAATCAAAAGCATTTTTCATCCTGTCAAGTTGAATGAGAAAAGCTGGGCGGGGAGATAGAGAATGTAGGTGAAATAGTCACCTTAACATAAAATTCCAGCATTTGTTTTTTTGGGAACAGTGTGTTTGGATCCAAGAGAATCAAGTGCCAATTGTCTGTCAAAAATTGAGGAATACATATTCTTTCATTTAAAGAAGGATCAGCATTTGAAAAAAATAGTAGAAGAAAGAATAGCTTTGCCGGTTACGATGGTTAAAAGACAGTTGTTCTTTAGTTAGCAAAATGTGTTTCTCAACCTTGCCAGCTTTAAGATGTGTGGACTTCAAGTCCCAGAATTCCCCAGCCAGCCCTGTGGGGACTTCAAGTCCCAGAATTCCCCAGCCAGCCCTGTGTGGACTTCAACTCCCAGAATTCCACAGCCAGCATGTGGCAACTCCGTGGCCTTTGGTTATTCTACCAAATTCGCCGCAGCCAACTTGCCATGGGACAATTCCACCATTCAATTCAATTATTTAAAATAATTTAAAAATTATTTTACATTTTTGTCATTCACATTTCCTTTGGTCCCTCCTTTGGTATCCTTTCTTTCACGGTTCTATTTCACCATTTCTTGATACGTGTGTAATTCTTGTCCCGTGGCGAGTTGTCCCACGGTGACTTGGCCATGGTGAGTTGTCCTGAGGTGAGTTGCCTGTGGCAAAATGGCAAGTGAGCAATTGAGACTCTAGAAAGAATGCAGAGAAGAGCAACCAGATGAAAAGGGGACTGGAGGCTAAAACATATGAAGAACGGTTGCAGGAACTGGGAATGTCTAGTTTAATGAAGAGAAGGACTAGGAGAGACATGATAGCAGTCTTCCAATATCTCCAGGGCTGCCACAAAGAAAAGGGGGTCAAGTTACTCTCCAAAGAACCTGAGGGCAAGACAAGAAGCAATGGGTGGAAACTAATCAAGGAGAGAAGCAACTTAGAACTAAGGAGAAACTTCCTAACAACGAGGACAATTGACCAGTGGAATGGCTTGCCTCCAGGAGTTGTGAATGCACCAGATGTTTTTAAGAAGAGATTAGAAAATCATTTGTCTGAAATGGTAAAGGGTCTCCTGCTAAAGAGTTGGACTAGAAGACCTCCAAGGTCCCTTCCAACTCGAATATTCTATTTCTATTTATTTATTTTCTATCCCTTAGGATCACCTTGGTGATCTCTATACTCCACAATGAAAGAAACAATTCAGGAATGATGGATCCAACGGAGAGTTGAGGGTCAATAAGGAGGAAGAGGAGGAGGAGGAGGAGAGGAGGAGGAGGAGCGTGAAGATGTATAAAAGGAGATGGGGGTGTCATTGCGTGGTTAAAACCACTGTCCTAAGAGCAAATTTCCAGTGAGGTGTCTTGAATTTTATTTACCATTATATTGTTTAGCTTTTTCTTACTTTTCATATCTGGAAATATCATTTCAATGAATAGCTCATCAATAAATATATAATAAATAATAATAATTCGAGCAGGCAGTGAGTGAAAAGGCTACGCCAGTGTTTCTCAACCTTGGTAACTTTAAGATGGGTGGACTTCAACTCCCAGAATCCCCCACCCAGCCATGCTAATTCTTCCTTAAATGAAGGGCTGGGGTTTTTGTCAGTTTTTTCCAACAGATTCCTGTTAGCATGGAGTAAGCTGGTATTCATTTGGGATCTAACCCTGACTCCCGATTTCTTGCGCCTGACAGAAAAGAGGAGGGATCACCTAGTGTCCTCCTTTCTTTCTCTATTCTGCTCGCATTGTGCGCTTTAAAGGCTTCAAGCTAGAATAACCAAAATCCCTGAGTTGAGACTGTTTCTATTCCTTACTCAGAATATCTTTTTCACTGGCTCCCGAAAGTCCTGCGCCTTTCCAGAGAGCGAGGTTATCCAAATGACTGACTGATTGATTGATTGATTGATTGACAGACAAACAGACAGGCAGGCAGATTCTTGGCTGTTGTTTCACCTCCTTCCCTCCTAGAAATTAGATCATTTCTAATCTTTGCTGTTGACAATAAATAAACGTCAAACTAACTTTTTTTGCCAGATAAACTGAATGTACTCGCTCGGATCTGAATATTGCCTGGCGTTGGGCTAGGCCCGAATTAAGTGGGGAAATTGCTTTTGTCATTTTACAACACCTTGCTTTTTTCTTTTTTTTACAACGACCCAAACTTCCTTGGAAAAGATCTCTCGCTTTTCCCAAGGCAAGTTCTGCCTGAGGGTCCCAAACTTTCAACGTCTCCCCCTCTCTTCCCACCCCCCCCAAAAAATTCACCCGGAGCCATACAGGAAAGCAAACTCCCATAGAAACACACCCAATCTGGTTCCCCATTTCTTTGTTTTTCCCATGCTTTTCCAGCTCTCCTTCCCCATCTTTCAGCTCCTGTCATTCTCCCCCAGTAATTGTGTCTCTCTCAGTGTGTGTGTGTGTGTGTGTGTGTTGCTTTGTTTGTTTTCTCCCGAAATGATGCAACTTTAATTAATTTTAATTGCTTGATTCATTTAATGGAAGCGCTGCGGGGAAGTACAACAGCACCCACGGAATGGCGCGATTAGCACAAACACAGCCAAGATGATCCAAGCCGAAAGGAAGAGAAATGAGAGGTCTGTCTTCTGAGTCACTTAGAGGAAAGAAATCTTTTCCATGTCCCTTTTTTTTTTCTCTCTCTCTCTCTCTCTCTTCCCTCCCCAAGGAAGCACCAACACAATTCATCAGAAAGAGGTGCGGTTGCAAAAGCCACACTGGGGAGGGAGTAGAGTGGGTTGAGAACCCTTCTCACTTGCTTTCTACACAACTGTCTAATCTTGTTTGCGTAGGCTCAAGGGTGGGAAATTGCAAAAAAAACTCAAGGGACTGGAAAGGATCCAAGCGAGCAGAGCCATCCATGCTCCACTTTTTTAGCACAACAGCTCCCCGGTTCAGATCCACTGTTACGATTCTGACGTTCGTCCAGGGGTGAGCTTCAAAAATTTTAGCAAGGGGTTCTCTGCCGGTTGCTGGGTGGGCGTGGCCATGATGGGCGTGGCCATGTCAGCCTCCAGCACCATGGCGGGGAGGGATACCCTCCCTGGGCTCCGGAGGCTTTCCTCGAGCCTCCAGGAGGGTGAAAATGACCTCCCCAGGCTCCAAAGGCATATCTGAATTTCCGGTAGGCCTGTTTTTCACCCTCCCCGAGCTTCTGTGCATGCTCTGCACTTACCTACATCCAAAACGGGCTGCGTGGGGACTCCTGGGGGGGGTGGGAGGGGCCAGCCAGGAGTGGGAATTGGGGGGGTTCTCTGAACTGCAAAGAATCTTGGCTAGAGGTTCTCCTGAACTCCTGCGAACCCCCAGCAGCACACATAAGCCAGAAACTCCCTCCATCAAACAACTGCAATGGATCGTGTCTGTTCGGAAAGCCATTGGGGTGTTTAGGACTTTCCTGGTGTAGACGAATCAGCAAAAACCTCTCTATCTGCACCTAGGAAAAACCCAGGCAGAAAGAAGAGTTCTAGTTTAGTAATTTTTTTCCCCTCTTCCTGAAGTGCTACATTTCTTGTTTTTAATGGCAGTGTCATCTGGCAGTCTGAACTAATAAAATCCATGTCACTGCGTTATTTGTATTTGCCAGCTGAGCTTCCATTCTGAGACTTACGGTAGCTTGCCAGAGAACTTTATCAACAGAGATAAGACTGTCTTGTGATTTTTCAAGCTACTGCGCAAGTCTACATTCTTTCTTTTCTAACTTCCTGATTTATATTCTTCCTTTGTCCATCTGTGTGATAAGACTGCTGGTAAAGATGTAGTTATCTAGGTTTTTTTACTTTTGTAATAAAATGTTTCTTAGAATATATACTTCGGGTTTTCTTTCTTTGAGAGTATACACCATGGAAAACAAGATCCATTCACCTCTAATTAATTACAGTTTCCCCGGGGGGGAGAAACAAGGCTCATTCACGCTCCGACAATCCAAGAATGGGGTTGCTTCACTGAAAGGTCCTTGATGTTCTCTGAACTTGGTGGTTTTCTTGCAGATGTTTCATGATGTAACCAGTGGTGGGTGAAGCGAGCCAGGCGAGCCCGGGGATGTGGGGGGGGGGGAGCAGCTAGCTAGGCCGCAAGTGCCATGGCCCACATGGAGGCACAGAAACGAAGCAAGCCAAGCAAGCGGGAGGCCGGGGATGGGGGTCAGCTAGCACGACTCGCAGCCTTACTTACCCAGGTAGGCAGATCAGGGTCATTCAGTTGGGCTGCAGGCACCATGTGGGAAGGCAGGCAAGCCGCAGAGCAGAGACTGTGTGGTCAACGCGAGGAGCCATAGTGTGTTATGCCAGGGAGGTGAGGAGTGGCAGGGCGGGTGGGGTGAGCGACAACCAGATGGGCGGGGGCGGAGCCAGCCAGAGGTCATTACCAATTCGGCAAACCAGGTCAAATTTCCACTACCAATTCGTAAGAACCGGTGCGAACTGGCTGAATACCACCTCTGGACCCAAGTAGGTAATATCATCAGTGCTGATATGCACCAATGTACATGGATGATGTTATCTAGTTGGGTCTGCGTGAAAGTCACCAAGCTCAGAGAGCATCAAGGACCCCCACAGTCCTCCTCCTCCTTGTCATCTCCACAAACCCCACTCCCTTCTAGCACTGATGATGTTATCTAGTTGGGCCATGAAAAGTGTACTTTCTAAAACTAGCTAAGAATACCATTTGTTTTGGACTAGTACCATAAAATTATATATCAATGGAAAGATAATTTAACCAAGAATGTAATGCAATAACTTTTATGAAGGATTTGCTATTAGAATAGCAGATACAATATAAAGAAGAAAAGTGAAACACGTAGAAAAAACTAGATATACAAAAATGATCCCCATGTCAGTTAATCCTTAGTTGGGTAGCCTTTAGCATGAATGATGGCCTTACAATGGAGTGAACCAAATCTTTGAGTTCTGCAGCTGTTCTAATGTGAAACCAAGATTGAATGATGGCTTCTATTAACTGGGTTTTATTGTTGGGTCGCTTCTGACTAACCAGTTTCTTTAGTTGGCTCCATTGATTTTCAATTGGGTTAAGGTTTGGCTAAGTGGCTCGGTGGCTAAGACGCTGAGCTTGTCGGTCAGAAAGGTTGGCAGTTCAGCAGTTCTAATCCCTAGTATAAGTCTCCTGTGTGAGCAGGGGGTTAGATTAGATGACCTCCAAGGTCCCTTCCAACTGTGTTACTGTTACTATTCCCAGGCCATTCCAGCAGTGGAATATGATTATCTTGAAACTCCAGAAAGAGTGGTATGATTAGCCATCAAACCTCAAAAGTATACTTTTCCCTGAAGGTTTCCACAATTTTGAGTCACTACTGTATTCTCCAAAGCACGTGAAGGCAAGACAACTAATCAAGGAGAGAACCAACCTAGAAGTAAGGAGAAATTTCCCGACCATGAGAAAAATTAATCAGTGGAACGGCTTGCCTCCAGAAAAGACTGGACAGTCATTTATCCAGAGGGGTATAGGATTCCTTGTGATAGACAGGAGGTTATCAGGGGTGAAATGCTCCCAATTTGGACCGGCTCAGGCGAGTAGGTAGCGATGGCGGTGGGCAGTTCGGAGAACCGGTAGCAAAAATCCTCCCCCCCTCCACCGCCAGCCTCCAGCTTGCTCTTCGGACCAAATCCTGAGTTGCTAGTTGCAACACCTGCCTTGCTTTGCTTGCTGTAATCCCTGCAATCCATTACATCAGCAAGCAACTGAATCTCCCTGCCTGCAATCAGGCTCATCGGTGAGCAGCTCTATCTGCCTGCCTGCCTGCCTTCCCCCCACCGCCCACCCCACCTTTGGGAGCTTTAAAAAAAATTGTTAATTGGGGTTTTTTTTAATTGTTCTTTTTTTAGACCTAGCCATTTAAAGTTTAGGAAGTTTTAAATTTAGCTGCTTTTATATAAAAATAAAAATAAAATAATATTTGTGCACCTTTCTGAGATTTTGTGTGTTTCTGTAGTGTTTCACTCTAACTACACAAACGCACAAAATCTCACAGAGCTGTCTGTGGAATTTTCTGTGTGTAAAGTGTGAACGTTGGGTTTTTTTGGACTTTTTGTGCCTGTGTGAGGTTCCTGCTTGCTGCAGGGGCCATTTTGGGTCTAGCACAGCTGCTTTTACATTATGTGTGAGCCAGTTGTGTTGTCTTGTGTTTTGTAGGTTAAAAAAGGGCAAAGAAGTGACGTCGACTTGGCCACGCCCACCTGACCAACAAGCCGTGCCCACACGGTCACCTGACCACCAAGCCCCACCCACTAATTAAGCCACGCCCACAGAACCAGTAGCGAAAATTTTTAGATTTCACCCCTCGAGGTTAGGCCTTTAAGGTCTCTTCCAGCCCAATTATTCTATGTTCTAATTCCCCGAATTCCCCATGACTGGCTGGGGAATTCTGGGAATTGCAGAATGGGACAACTCATCGCAGCCGACTGGCTGCAGCCAACTTGTCATGGGAAAATTTAACAATTCAATTTTAAGTGTTTAAAATAAATTTTAAAATATTTTAATTTTTGTCATTCGCATTTCATTCCGTCCCTCCTTTCACATCAGATTAACAGATGAATTCGAAGGGACCTTGTGGGTCATCTACTCCAACCTCCCACCCAAGCAGGAAACCCTACACCATTTCTGACAGATGGCAGTCCAATCTCTTCTTGAAAGCCTCCAGTGATGAAGTTCCCACAACTTCCAAAGGCAACTTCTGTTCAATGGGTTGATCGTTCTCACCGTCAGAAAGTTCCTCCTCATTTCTAGGTTGAATCTCTCCTTGTTCAGTTCCCATCCATTATTCTTTGTCTGGCCTCCGGGTGCTTTGGAAGTTAACTTGACCCCCTCCTCTCTGTGGCAGCCCCTCAAATATTGGAAGGCTGCTCTCATGTCTCCCCTGGTCCTTCTCTTCACTAAACTAGCCATGCTCAGTTCCTGCAACAGTTCATATGTTTTAGCCTCCAGTCCCTTCATCATCCTGGTTGCTTCCACCATTTCTTTCATATTAGTGTAACTCTTATGCTGCAGCGAGTTATCTCGGCGGCGAGTGGGTCGTGGCGAGTTGGATGCGGTGAGTTGGCCGTGACAAATTGTCATAGACCCCTGGGAATTGAGGTCCACCCCTCTAAAAGTTGCAAAGGTTGAGAAACCCTGGAGTAAGCAGTGGTATCGTTTTAGACCGAGGAAGTGCACTCTCTCTGTAGTAGCTCCCTCCTGATGGTATTTCAAAGGGCTTTGACACCTGGCTCTTTGCCCAGGCTGTTGGTACGGGGAAAACTGACACCCTTTTCTTCCGTTGTGCTCCCCTCTAGGTGTATTTTCTTGGCCCCCGTCGTCCTTTTGTCTCGCACTGTTTTTTGTGGGTTTTTCTTCGATTGTTCTTTGTTTAAAATGTTTTAACAACTGTAAACTCCCCAGGCTTGCTGGGAGTCAGGTGAAATATATACTTCATAAATCCTGGTTGGGATGGTGATTGAATTGGGTATTTGGTCTACAGCCCTCTACTTCTTTAATGTTAATTTGATTTCAAAGCACAATTGCAAAGATAAAAATGAATTCAAACTAAAAAAAAAAAAAGATATAGAAAAGAAAAAAGTAGAAAGAAAAGTGGACAAGAAAGAAAAAAACAAGACTACGTGTAAAGAATTATTTTCTCCTTACTCACAAGTATAAACAATTTTAGTTTAATCTCTTTTAATTAAAAGAAGGGGGAGTTGTTTTTTTAAAATTTGATTTATATGCTGCCCTTCTCCGGAGACTCAGGGCGGCTGACAATGCATTAAGCAATAGCCTTCATACTTTTGTATATTTATACAAAGTCAGCTTATTGCTCCCACAAAACTGGGTCCTCATTTTACCTACCTCAGAAAGGATGGAAGGCTGAGTCAACCTTGAGCCTGGTGAGATTCGAACTTACAGAAATTGCAGACAGCGGGTGTTAAACACAATGCTTTAGTCTGCTGAGCCACCAGGTTGTAAAACTTTAGTTTAAAAACTAAATTAATCGCTATCTCTATCATAGCTCATCTCATATCTATATACACTTCCTTAAAACCTTGTTTGAGTCCTGATCAGCAAAAAAATATATTTTTAAAAATTTATTTATTTGTCAAACATGTAAGATAATAGATATAAATATAAACATGATTATGAATACAGGATAAGGATACGAATAAATGGGGACAGTGGGACAGGGACCGAAGGCATGCTGGTGCACTTATGCATGCCCCTTAAAGACCTCTTAGGAATGGGGAGAGGTCAACAGTAGACAGTCTAAGGTTAAAGTTTTGGGGGTTTGGGGAAGAAACCACAGAGTCAGGTAGTGCATTCCAGGACTTGACCACTCTGTTGCTGAAGTCGTATTTTCTGCAATCGAGTTTGGAGCGGTTTACTTTAAGTTTGTATCTAGTGATTGAAGCTGAAGTAGTCATTGACAGGTAGGACGTTGTAGCAGATAATTTTGTGTACTACGCTTAGGTCAGACCGTAGGTGGCATAGTTCTAAGTTGTCCAAGCCCAAAATTTCAAGTCTGGTGGCATAAGGGATTCTGTTGTGAGCAGAGGAGTGGAGGACTCTTCTCGTGAAATACCTCTGGACTTGCTCAATCATATTAATGTCCAATATGCAGGGCAGGTTCCAGGCAGATGAGCTGTATTCGAGAATTGGTCTAGCAAAGGTTTTGTATGCCCTAGTTTGTAGTACAATATTACCGGATGTTACAGATACGATGCATCGCTACCCGGCAACATGGAAGCGCTCCCTGATTGGCTGAGACTTGACAGCTCAGCTGGCGGGAGAAATGAGCAGGCGCTATTGGTTGTTCCTTTGACAGCCGCTATATAAATATATATATTTATAGCGGCTGTGACTTAAAGTTGCTGTTCTCGTTGTCTGCAGTTGTTGGTTGTTTAATAAACCGTTCTCTTCAGCTGTTGCCTCAGTCTCCCTGCCTGTTCTTTCAATCTAGAACACCGGAGAAGAAGCTTCACAAGATTAGGTTAACAACTCTTAATGCCTTTTTGGCAATGTTGTTACAGTGAGCTCTGGCACTTAGATCATTATTTATTTATTTATTTATTTATTTTATTAGATTTGTATACCGCCCTTCCCCTTGCGGACTCAGGGCGGTGATCAGCCGAAAATAAAAAGCAAGCTACCCAAAAGTTAAAATTTTAAAAACAACTAATATAAATTTGGCCGATAGTTAAAACAATTCAATTTAAAATTAATATCAAAAACTCTAAAAGAATTCTAAAAAATTTTTCAGGGATCAGGCCAAGCCGGCAAGCTGAAAAAAGTACGTTTTTAAGGCCCGACAAAAAGTCCGGAGGTCAGAGATGCAACTCTGAAGGAAGATCGTTCCAGAGGGTGGGAGCTACTACAGAGAAGGCTCTCCCCCTGGGGGTCGCCAGCCGACATTGTCTGGCTGACGGCACCCTGAGGAGGCCCTCTCTGTGGGAGCGAACCGGCCGGTGGGAGGCAATTGGTGGCAGAAGGCGGTCCCGTAAGTACCCTGGTCCTAAGCCATGGAGCGCTTTAAAGGTGATTATCAACACCTTGAAGCGCACCCGGAAGTCCACCGGTAGCCAATGCAGCTCCCGCAGGAGAAGTGTCACATGGGAGCTCCCTATCGCTCCCATAATCCCCCGCGTGGCCGCATTCTGCACCAGTTGGAGAGATGAGATGAGTACTCCAAGATCCTTGACAGAATGAGGGTCATCTACAAAGTTATTTCCTCCCAGTTTGTATTTGATCTTCTGATTTATTTATTTATTTATTTATTGCCAGTGTGTAAGACAGAGCATTTGTTGGTTGAGATTTGGAGTTGACAATTGTTTGACCATTCTGACACATAGTCAAGGTCTCCTTGTAGGGCAGCAGCATTGTTGGTGGTGTTGAATAGTTTTACATCGTCAGCAAAGAGAACACAGTTGCTTATAATATGATCGCAAAGGTCATTTATGTAAAATATAAAGAGTGTGGGTCCTAAAACGTTGCCCTGACGGACACCGCTGTTAACAGGTGCAGGGTTAATGGGCCTACCAGAAATAATTGAACTTAATAAAAAAAATCAAACTATATATAATTTGGCCAAGGCTTCAACATGAAAGAAGCATCCTGGTGATGATTTTTAGATGTCAAACATCCTTTAAAATAGTAAAAAAATAATAATAATAACAGGATAACAAAATAACAGAGTTGGAAGAGACCTTGGAGGTCTTCTTGGAGGACAATTAACCAGTGGAACAACTTGCCTCCAGAAGTTGTGGGTGCTTCATCACTGGGTTTTTTTTTAAAAGAAGAGACTGGACAGTCCCTTGTCCGAAATAAGACAGGATGTCCTGATTGAGCAAGGGGCTGGACTAAATAATCTCCAAGGCCCTTTCCGGCTCTATTCTGATTCTAGTCCAACCCTCTACTCAAGTAGGAGACTCTGTGCCATTTCAGACAAGGGGCTGTCCAGTCCCTTCTTAAAAGCCTCCAGTGTTAGAGTCCCCGTAACCTCTGGAGGCTAATCAGTCAATACTGGTTCATTGCCACTCTAAGGACATCAGAATAGAATAGAATAGAATAGAATAGAATAGAATAGAATAGAATAGAATAGAATAGAATAGAATAGAATAGAATAGAATAGAATAGAATAGAATAGAATAGAATAGTGGAGTGGAGTGGAGTGGAGTGGAGTGGAGTGGAGTGGAGTGGAGTGGAGTGGAGTGGAGTGGAGTGGAGTGGAAGAGAAGAGAAGAGAAGAGAAGAGAAGAGAAGAGAAGAGAAGAGAAGAGAAGAGAAGAGAAGAGAAGAGAAGAGAATAGGGGTGGGGTGGGGTATGGGATGGGATGGGATGGGATGGGATGGGATGGGATGGGATGGGATGGGATGGGATGGGATGGGATGGGATGGGATGGACTTCATTGTCACTTTTAATATACACTAATTGACATGCATTAAAGATGAAATTTTGTTGCATACAGCTCTTAAAGGTTCACCACCTCCAATTTTAAACGAGACAAAATAAATAAATAAACAAACAAATACAAAATTATGTATATACCCACATATTATATGACACAGAGAAACAACACAATCTATACATGTATACATGTTTATGTCTAAGTCTTGGCTAATAATTTTGATGCCAACATTTTTTCTAAAAAAACTAATTTTGGAAACCCTCAATAACAACCATCTCCTCCTCCTCCTCCCTATGATTATCACCACCACCATCATCATCATCATCATTGTCATTGTTCATCACACAGTCAGCCAGATGTTTAGACTGGGTTTGGCATTTTTCTCCACCTATCAAGTCCTTCCCAAAGACCTGAGAAAGGCAGATGTTGCCTGATAATGTTAAAAGAATCGTCGCAGGATGTAAGCTGATCCAAGGAAAGCTGCCATTCGCAATTGACTACGGATGATTCTGTCAATGCCAAATACAGGTAGTCCTCGACTTACGACCACAATTGAGCACAAACATTTCAGTCATTAAGTGAGGCCTTGGTTAAGTGAGCTTTGCCCCATTTTATGACCTTTCTTGCCACCGTTATTAAGGAAATCACCGCAGTTGTTAAGTTGGTCAAACGGTTGTTGAGTGACTCTGGCTTCCCCATGGACTTTGCTTGTCAGAAGGTCGCCAAAGGGAATCACGTGACCCTGGGACACCCTGACCGTCATAAATATGAACCAGTTTCTAAGTGTCTGAATTTTGATCCCATGACCATGGGGATGCTGCAATGGTCAGAAGTGTGAAAAACAGTCGTAAGTCACTTTTTTCCGTGCTGTTGTAACTTCGAACGGTCACTAAATGAATGGTTGTAAATAGGGGATTCCCTTTACCTTAGGCTGTCCGTCATAACTTCAAAGATTCATAAGCAACCAGTCGTAAGTCAAGAACTACCGTATTTAAATAGAAGAGTTTGTAGGTCTTTGGTTATTCGGGTCTTCTCCCGCGTAAAATTGGAAGTGTCTTGGCGACGTTTCGACGAAGTCTCATTCGTCATCTTCAGGCTGGTGTTTTCGGCTTCGTGCTTCCAGGAGCTTCTCTCATTGATAAGTTTCCACCCCATTGCTTCTTGTTCTGCCTTCAGGTACTTTGCAAAATAGCTTGACTCCCTCATCTTTGTGGTAGCCCCTCAAATATTGGAAGACTGCTATCATGTCTCCCCTAGTCTTTCTTTTCATCAAACTAGACATGCCCAGTTCCTGCAACCGTCCTTCATACGTTTTAGCCTCCAGTCCCCTCATCATCTTGGTTACTTCTTTAAAAGCACTTCAAGAAGGATTAACTACAGAAAGGCAAGCAAGAGAGATAAGTTCCCAGAAGCTTATTTCTTTTTATTACTATTCCATTATTAGCAATATTCCACTATTGGAGCTGACTTCTTCAGTGTTCTGCAAATGCTAGTAGGATACACTCTGAAATACTGAACATTTACCACATGGTAATGTCCCCTGCCAATGAAAGTGCGTATAGTCAAGGCTCTGGTTTTCTCAGTTGCAATGGATGGCTGTGAAAGTTGGACCATAAGGAAGGCTAAGCGCCAAAGAATGGAGGCCTTTGAACTCTGGTGCTGGAGAAGACTCCTGCAAGTCCCTTGGACTGCAAGGCGATCCAACCGGTCAGTCCTAGAGGAGATCAACCCTGACTGCTCTTCAGAAGGCCAGATCCTGAAGATGAAACTGAAATACTTAGGCCACCTAATGAGAAGGAAGGACTCCCTGGAGAAGAGGCTAATGCTGGGAACGACGGAGGGCAAAAGAAGAATGGGACGACAGAGAACAAGGTGGCTGGATGGAGTCACTGAAGCAGTCGGTGTGAGCTTAAATGGTCTCTGGGGAGTGATAGTGGAGTGGTGGAGCAGTAGACTAAAGTGCTGTTAAGTAGTACTTAGCTGCCAGCTGCCTGCAATTACTGCAAGTTCAAATCTCACCAGGCTCGAGGTTGACTCAGCCTTCCACCCTTCCGAGGTAGATAAAATGAGGACCCGGATTGTGGGGGCAATAAGATGACTTTGTATGAAAAAGAACACCACTTGAGCGGGGGGGGGGGGGCAAAAGCTCTACTAAGCAGGTATATATAAAAGTATGAAGGCTATTGCTTAACACATTATAAGCCACCCTGAGTCTCCGGAGAAGGGCGGCATATAAATCAGACAAATAAATAAATAATAAAGATAGAGGACAGGAAGGCCTGGAGGAACGTTGTCCATGGGGTTGCGATGGGTCGGTCATGACTTCACAACTAAGAACAACAATGCAAAGTCCTCTTTCAAACATGCCAATAGTCAGAAGCGGGTGAGATCTCTGAAATGGCATGCTTTTTTTAAAAAAATGAAACAAAAGCAAGTATTTCAAAATCATGCTTTTAAAGTCAAGAGCCATATTTTTAATTTTATTTTTTTTTTAATTGAAGCACAGTAATTGTGCATTTTGGGGCTGGAACCATTCGGAGGTCTGAGTCACTGAACCGGCTGAAAGTTGCATTTGTCTCATTTCTGGGTGCATTAATTGCCATCCAATTATATTAATCAAAATAATTGCTATGCTCCCCGCCCCCCCCCCCCCGCCCCCGAGGCTAACAATAAGTTTCATCGGGCCTCTAGGTGCTAGAAGCAGAACTTGCCCAGCCTACCACATTCTCCGCCCCCTTCCCCCCCCCACTCCCCCAGTTTTTGGAAACTTATTAATGCAAGATCATCTTTCCCGTAGCCAAAATCTCATTCTTGGCGCTGTAAGAAAAGCATAATATGCATCAAAATATTAATTTTACACAGCATTCCTTCGAAAGTGGAAACGGCTTCCTAGGCCATGCATTACCTCCATGAAAGGCTACTGCGAAGGGATGGACTGCGCCTCCCAAGAACTGGAAAGAATATACCGTATTTTTCGGAGTATAAAACGCACCGGACTATAAGACGCACCTACCTTTTTTGGTGAGGAAAAGAAGAAAAAGAAATCTGCCTCTGCCTCTAAGCAATTTTGCCTCATTGCAGCAAACAGCAAACAGCCTGCTTTACTTTCATTTTCGTTTTCAGCATAGCTTGATTAGCACAAAGGTAAAAAAAAAAATCTGCTTCAACAATTTTCTTCCTTGCAGCAAGCAGCAGAGGCCTGCCCAAAACAGCTGAGAGCAAATCAGCTGAGAGACGGGAGGCCGATCCAATCAACTTGTGCTAATTAGGCTGTGCTGAAGCTGAAAGGAGCTGTTTTTTTCTTGCTCTTTGCTGCAAGGAGGTAACTGCTGGGAGGCAGAGGCCAAAGGGTGGGGGCCAGTGGGTGGGTGGGGCTACATTTGGTGTATAAGACACACCTAAATTTTCAGCCCCTTTTAAGGGGGGGGAGAAGGTGCGTCTTATACTCCGAAAAATACGGTATGTTCTGATCTAGGCTTATTTAGAAAGGATAAAGCACAATCTTAGTCCCGCAAATCCTTTTATTAATGCGGCTGTAAATTACTTTCATTTACAGTCCACAAGGCTTGATAAACAGTCTTTTAGAGGAAGGTTATCAACACCCACCTAACTCACATGGAACGCTGCCAGAGAGCTAATTTCCAGACGCAGAGCAAGGCCAAACTTGGCACAGAGTCACAAACAAAATTTTCCAATCTTGAATCGGCTAGATGAACTAATTGCTTCCTGCCAAAGCTCACATCCTGTTCGCTCTTCTTTTATGTCTTATGGGAGAGGCCGATCATCTCCAAGCCTTACTCCCAAGTCGACCCTGTTTTCTAAATTGTTCTTGTCATCTGGCAGCTCTGTGCATGCGCACACTAGGAATAGGCACTCGCTGTTCTTCTGCCTCGCTGTTGTCAGACTCTGGAGGCTGCACATAACTATCAGATGGCCTTGGCTCCCTTCTGCCTCTGATGCAGAGCCCTCATCTGAGCTTTCCCCAGCCCCCAGGACTGGCCCAAGTTCCTCCCCAACCTCCTTGCTGGCCGCCGGCGGGCCACAACAATATATTCAGGAAAATGACTGGCTCCTCTTATCAAAAGGGCTTTAAACTAAAATTGAGAAAAGAGGGGGACCCAATTTTCATGGCTTTTAGAATCTAGTTCCAAGGGGAAACAAACACTAGATAACGGATCACAGAAGGAGCTAGAGAGAAAGGAGAAAAGAAGAAATAAAACTTGGAATTAAGGAAAAACTTTTTTAACAGTGAGGACAATTAACCAGTGGAACGGCTTGCCTTCAGAAGTTGTGGGTGCTTCATCACCAGGAGGGAGAGCGGGGATTAAGAAGAAACTGGACAGCCACCAGTCTGAAAAAGTATAGAGTCTCCTCCTTGAGCAAGGGGTTGGACAAGAAGATCTCCAAGGTCCCTTCCAGCTCTATTCTGATTTAGAATAGGGATAGGGATAGGGATAGGGATAGGGATAGGGATAGGGATAGGGATAGGGATAGGGATAGGGATAGGGATAGGGATAGGGATAGGGATAGGGATAGGGATAGAATGGAATGGAATGGAATGGAATGGAATGGAATGGAATGGAATGGAATAGAATAGAATAGAATAGAATAGAATAGAATAGAATAGAATAGAATAGAATAGAATAGAATAGAATAGAATAGAAGCTGGAAGGGAACTTTGAGATCTTCTAGTCCAGTTTAATCTGGTTTAATAGTTTAAATAGTTTATATAATGGTTTAAAAATAGTTTTGCTTCGTTTAGACAGTTTAGCCTAGTCCAGATTAAGTGATCTTCCCCAATTCTTTGTCTTCTATTTTACTATCTCCTGCTATTGCCCATCAATTATTCAACTTTTTTCTTCTTATTGTTATTAGTAGTAGTAATCTGTAGCTAGATTCAGAGTCCGGTGACAACTTTATTTTTTTTTTTTTTAATTTATCTTTCTCCTGGTGTCTGAATTTCTGGATTTGCCCAATGCAACAAACTCCATCCTAACAGAATGACCCTTGTAGGACATGTAACAGTAACAGAGTTGGAAGGGACCTCGGAGGTCATCTAGTCGAACCCCCTGCTCACGCAGGAGACCTGTACTAGGGATTCGAACCGCCGAACTGCCGGCCTTTCTGATCGACAAGCTCAGTGTCTTAGCCACTGAGCCCCCTAGTCAGGCTAATATGATTTGACCAAGCTGAGCCCAAGGGAGGGGTCAAACATGTCATTAGTCATGAATCCTTTTGTGTCCACGAGAGATGTAAATCCAGCCCGCCTTGAATTCCTTTGACTCTTATCTACCACCAAGTTGGCCATCAGTTGTTGCAATTTCTTGTAGACAACCTAAGCTTGCAACTGCTTGGATCTCCTGATTTCCCTGGTGTTTGACAGCCCCGGATGAGGCAACTCCAAACCACAAATCAACCAAGTTTCATGCCAGCTGAGCATAACGTGTTATACAAATCTAGACGGAAAGTCTTCAACGGACTTGCGTCGAACAGCCCGAGGAATGTGTGAATCCAGAAAAAGGGGTTAATTCACGCCACAGGTTGAGCACGTCCGTGTGAAACACAACCGTTGTCACCCGAGCCATCCGGACCGAGAACTGCATTTTTTTTTTTCCTGTCACAGTGATGTTTGATGTCCCTTAACTTAGCAATGCATTGCTTTTCCTCGCTGTTCACGCTTGGCCACTCAAGCTTCCCACAGCATTAAAGCCAGGTTACTCCGATGGAATATGGAATTAGTTTCAGCGAGGTTTACTTTCCTCTGTCGAAGGAAAACATTTTGTTGATTTGCTGGCAGGCTCCGGAAAGGAAATAAATGGAAATGTGCACGGAGGTTTAATAAAGCAAAAGGCCGTGTTAAAAGGGCCGGAATGATAATTTTCAAACCTGGCCATGGTCCCAGGCTAAAGAGCGAGATCAGGTGAACTGACTGCAAAGGCAACATGTCAGCAAAAGTAAGCCATTCAGCTGAAGGAAGAAAACATACAGCATACAGAATAACGAAATGATGCTTGCTGGGTTTGTCCCTTATGGAGCAAATAGCTCTGAGAGAAGGACCAGTTTTCTTTTCTATGGATCCCTCCCCCCATCATTGTGACATCTCTGAAAGGTCAGAATAGAGCTGGAAAGGACCTTGGAGGTCATTTAGCCCAACCCTTGCTCAAGCAAGAGATCCTATACTATTTCAGACAAGTGACTGTCCAGTCTCTTCTTAAAAGCCTCGAGTGATGGAGCACCCACAACTTCTAAAGGCAAACAGTTCCACTAATTTAATTATCCTCACTGTTATTTCTTCTTAGTTCTAGGTTGCTTCTCTCCTTGAGTAGTTTCCACCCATTGCTTTTTATTCCGCCTTTAGGTATTTTGACCCCCAGTTCTTTGGAGCAGGTCCTTAGATATTAGAACCCTGCTATCATGTCACTCCTAGTCCTCCTTTTCATTAAACTAGAACATACCCACTTCCTGCAACTGTTCAAAAATATGTTTTGGTCTTGAGGCCCCTAATCATCTTCGTTGCTCTTTTTTTAAAAAAAAAAATTAGATTTATATGGCGCCCTTCTCCGGAGACTCAGGGCGGCTTACAATGCATTAAGCAATAGCCTTCATACTTTTCTATATTTTTTACAAAGTCAGCTTATTGCCCCCACAAACTGGGTCCTCAATTTACCTACCTTAGAAAGGATGGAAGGCTGAGTCAGCCTTGAGCCTCGAACTTGCAATAATTGCAGACAGCTGAATCTTAATAACAGGCTATTAGCCTGTTGAGCTATCTGAGGCTCTTTTCTGCACTCTTTCCAACGTCAGAACATCTTTTTTTTTATAGTGTGGTTACCAAAACTGAATTATTCTGATTCTCACCTCCTAATTATATAGCTGTAGAGGTAGATGTCGATGTCGATGTCGATGTCGATGTCGATGTAGAGATGGATGGATGGGTGGGTGGATGGGTGGATAGATGGAGATAGAGATAGAGATAGAGATAGAGATAGAGATAGAGATAGAGATAGAGATACTGGAGAGAGACAGAGGGGATGGATGGATGGATGGGTGGGTGGCTGGTGATGGAGATGGAGATACTGTAGAGAGATGATAGATAGATAGATAGATAGATAGATAGATAGATAGATAGATAGATAGATAGATAGATGATAGATAGATAGATAGATAGATAGAGATGGAGAGAGAGAAAGAGATACTGGAGAGAGAGATGGATGGATGGATATGGATATGGATATGGATATGGATATGGATATAGAAATCTCACATGATGCACACGTGCCCATGGGCGAAGAGAGAGTGGGCACATGGAGCATGCACTTCTGAACCAGTAGGGAAGGTAAGTAGATTTCACTCCTGTATAGATAGAGATACAGATAGAGATACAGATACAGATACATACAATCTAAAATTTGCAACACAAAACGCATTTTAGGGATGAGCAAGCACAACTAAAGGCCATTACAGACAAGTTTGCATTCAATTGCATTTGAGATACAGAAACTCACTTATGGTTAAGTGAGTTTTGCTCCATTTTATGACCTTGCTTGCCACAGTTTCTTAAGTGAACCACTGAAGTTGATTAGTTACTAAAACAATTGTTAAGTGAATCTAGCTTCCCCATTGACTTTGCTTGGCAGAAGGTTGCAAAAAATGATAAAATCACCCCAGGACACAAGCAACCGTCATCAATATGAACCAGTTGCCAAGCAGCCGAATTTTGATCATACGAACCACAGGGATGTGCGATGGTCGTAAGTGTGAAAACACTCAGAAGTCACCTTTTTTAGGCGCTTGGCACCTGGATCATATTTATGACGGTCGTGGTGTCCCAGGGTCATGTGATCCCCATTTGCGACCTTCTGGCAAGCAAAGTCAACAGGGAAGTAACACACCGAACAGCCGTGTGACTCCGTTAATAGCTGCAGTGATTGACTTAACAAGGGTAGCAAAACAAGGTCACAAAATGGGGCAAAATTCACTTAGCAACTGTCTTGCTCAGCAACAGAAAATTTGGGACTCCATTGTGATCACAAGTTGAGGACTACCTGGAAAGGAAGGAAGGAAGGAGGGAGGGAGGGAGAGAGGAGGGAGAGAGGAAAGGAAGGAAGGAGAGAGAGAAAGAGAGGAAAGGAAGGAAGGAAGGAGAGAGAGAGAGATGAGAGGAAGGAAGGAAGGAAGGAAGGAAGGAAGGAAGGAAGGAAGGAAGGAAGGAAGGAAGGAAGGAAGGAAAAGAAAGAAAGAGCAGGAGATAGAGAGGGAAGGAAGGAGGGAAGGAAGGAAGGAGGGAGAGAGGAAAGGAAGGAAGGAGAGAGAGAAAGAGAGGAAAGGAAGGAAGGAAGGAGAGAGAGAGAGATGAGAGGAAGGAAGGAAGGAAGGAAGGAAGGAAGGAAGGAAGGAAAAGAAAGAAAGAGCAGGAGATAGAGAGGGAAGGAAGGAGGGAAGGAAGGAGGGAGGGAAAGAGGAGAGATAGAGAGGAAAGGAAGGAAGGAGAGAGAGAGGAAAGGAAGGAAGGGAAGGAGAGAGAGATGAGAGAGAGGAAGGAAGGAAGGAAGGAAGGAAGGAAGGAAGGAAGGAAGGAAGGAAGGAAGGAAGGAAGGAAGTGAGATAGAGAGAGGAAAGGAAGGAGGGAAGGAAGGAGGGAGGGAGGGAGAGAGGAAGGAAGGAAGGAAGGAAGGAAGGAAGGAAGGAAGGAAGGAAGGAAAAATAGGGAGGGAGGGAGGGGAAGGAAGGAAGAAAGAAAGAGAAAGAAAGAAAGAAAGAAAGAAAGAAAGAAAGAAAGAAAGAAAGAAAGAAAGAAAGATAGAGAGAGGGAAGGAAGGAGGGAAGGAAGGAGGGAGGGAGAAAGGAGAGAGAGAGGGAGGAAGGAAGGAAGGAGAGAGAGATGAGAGGAAGGAAGGAAGGAAGGAAGGAAGGAAGGAAGGGGCTGCCATTTCCTATGTAAACTTATTATGCCCCTTGTCGAACTTCCCCTTCCCCTGGTCCTGTTAGGAAGAGAACAACAGCCGTGTGTTCATCGGAAGCCCCCTTCTGACATTTCCAGACTTATTAGCCAGTTTTCACACTGACTTCAATCAAACCCGCTTTAATCCTCCAAGGAAAGAGCATTTTTAATTCAGTGATGGGCTGATAAGCTGGGAGCCAAAAAGAAAAAAAAAAGGAAAAGGAAAAAAAAGTGATTTACACGTAGATGAATTGCGGTTACAACATGGAACTCTGAGCATTAGAAGCCGATCTGACTTTCCTATCTGTCATTTTATTCGCCACATTCATTTTTGCTTTGCCATTACCCTTCCTGATTAGGATCTTTCAGCACCATTGGGCTCCTGCTTTCACAGTTTTTAATCTGCCTTTAATCCCATAGATTTTAAATATTCCCCAGCACCGAGAGACTGGAGGCAATTAACTGCCCTTCTGATGCCTTCTTATCAGTTGCCTCCTTATATCTCTCAGAAGCAGCCTCAAGACACTCGCGGGCTGACAAATACTACCAACATTTCGCAGAAAGCAGCCGCGGGAAAAAGGGGAAAGTCTATCTCACGGAGAGGGAGGAAGAGGAGGAGGAAGAAGAAGAGCAGGAGAAAACGGAACGAAACACATCTTTTAGCAGAAACGCGCTTTGCAACGCGACATAGTCAAAACTGTAAATACGACTTTGATCGTTGCATTGGGGGGAAAATGTGAACAAGAATGGAGAATAACATTTACATTTTTCAAGGCCTTCTTAAAGGAACAGGGGCTAAGTTCAGAAGAAGCTAAAAAGGATAAGAGGTCTTCATTTTGAACCCGGTTTCTAAGGCCTATGAAAAGATACATCCATGTCGGTCCCCAAAGGTGCTTTTTTCAAAAACCAGCTGGGCTTTTGATCCTGGAAGACATTATGCTTCTCTTCCAAGAAGCTTCTTCAGTTATGTGGTATTCAGCCGGTTCGGCATGATTCGGATGAACCAATAGAAGAGATTGCAGATGGGCCCATCCACCCATCCACCTGCCCCAGCTTTATGCTGTCTTATTTAGGCATGTTTTCGAGGCCAGGCACATGTGCAAAAGGCTCACGAGTGAGCAAAGCACATGCGCCGAAGGCTGGGCACATGCATAAACGGCGCATATGCGAACTGAGTGTGCACACACGGGGCGAACCGGTGGTAAAAGTAAGTGAAACCCACCCCTGATGGGAAGTGTAATGTAAGAAAGTACAGTTGTTTTTTGAAAAAGCACTTTTGGGCTCAACATGCCTATCCTTTCATAGGCCCTAGAAAAGAACCGAAGAAGCTTCTTGGATGAGAGGAGAAACATCTTCAAGGAAAAACAAAGCCCAGTTGCCTTTTGAAAAAGCACCTTTGGGACAACCATGACCTGGATGACTGAGAATCTACATAGACAGGTTGATGATTTTTTTTAAAAAAAATATTTATTCTTTTTTTAAAAATTTAATTTATACGCCGCCCTTCTCTGGAGACTCAGGGCGGCTTACAATGTGTTAAGCAATAGCCTTCATACTTTTGTATATACCTGCTTAGTAGGGCTTTCGCCACCCCCACCCCCTAGCAGTGTTCTTTTTTATACAAAGTCAGTTTATTGCCCTCATTTTACCTACCTTGAAAGGATGGAAGGCTGAGTCAACCTTGAGCCTGGTGAGATTCGAACTTGCAGTAATTGCAGGCACCTGGTGTCACTTTAACACCACTTTAAGCTGCTGCACCACTAAGGCTATCTTTAACATGGATAGGTGCTTAGTGGGCAACGTATTGTCTGGGTCAATTTACTTTATACATGATAATAATACTAATAATAATTTTTACATGTACATAATTAGTAGTGGTTTTCACATACCTTCGCTACTGCTTCGGAACTGTGAGCACGTTCGTGCGTGCTTGCTTCGCTCGTGTCCAGTGCTTCTGCGCATGCGCAGAATATCCATGATGACGTCCGGGTAGGTGAGCCAAGCCTCCTGTCGCCACTACCAGTTTGCCCGAACTGGGGTGAACCTTCAGTCTCAAGAGACTATGGTATCATGCTCTGGAAAAAGGTTCTAAAGGAGCATCTGGTGTGACTAAAAAGGCCAATTCGAGAGTGGCAATCGCTTCCACACTTGAGGGCAGATACATTCCTTCCCCTACCCAGCCCCCAGATTTCACTGGTTCCGGGACTGCCTCTTTGCCTCAGCCTGCCAAACAAGTGTCTCTTTGAATTGGAGAAGGCCATGCTACGTCTTTAGCCTCCAAGCTGAACGATCGGAGGTCAAGATTTCCCAGTTGTTAATGTCCATTCCCAGGGCCTTTAGGTTCCTCTTGAAGATATCCTTATATTGCAGCTGTGGTCTCCGTCTGAGGAGCTTTCCCTGCACTAATTCTCCATACAGGAGATCTTTCGGAATCCGACCATCAGCCATTCCCACGACATGCCCACCACTGTACGTAATAATAATCTTTCAACTTCTAATACTTATGTATATATAATAATAATACATTGCATTACATTGGCAACCTTCAGTCTCAAAAGACTAGAGTTCCTAAAACAGCATCTGGTGTGATTTTTAGTCACATCATAATAATAATATATTATATTATATAGCAGTACACTTAATAATATTTTCCCAGGTTCTAACGTCTACCTCTATTCTCTCTAGCCACTAATAGAGCAAGTCGCGTATCAAAAGGTATTCTATATCTAACGACACGTTGATGCTTTATTGGCAAAGAACATGGACATGGTTTCTTCAGAAGGTTTTACGACAAGCGGGTCCTTTGTCTTGATTGGGTTTTGAGTTAATCTTGAATCTTGATGACTACATGAATGAGGCCCTGTGGTTTTCTTGGCGACATTTTCAGAAATGATTTGGTGTTTCTTTCTTCCTGGGCTGAGGGAGAGAGAGAGAGAGAGAGGAACTGACACAAGGCTAACCAGATGGTTTCATATCCAAGACAAGATTTGTAGTCTCTCTGTTTCTGGTTTAGTTTCTTTAACCACTACATCGGTATAATTCAAAGCTGGCAACTTTAAGGTAGGCTGGACTTCAGCTCCCAAAATTCCCCAGCTAGCATCCTTCTAGAGCAGTCGTCCATAACGTAGCACGCTTGATAGCAGTCTTTCAATATTTGAATGGCTCCCACAAGGAAGAGGGAGTCAACCTATTCTCCAAATCAGGGATCTCCAACCTTGGCAACTTTAAGACTTGTGGACTTCAACTGGCTGGCTGAGGAACTCTGGGAGTTGAAGTCCACAAGTCTTAAAGTTGCCAAGGTTGGAGACCCCTGCACCAAAGCACCAGTGGGCAAGACAAAAAGATGGCAACTTACCAGATCAAACCTAAAACTACAATAGTGGCCAAAATTGTGGAAACCTTTTGGGAAAAGTGTATTTTCTAAAACTAGTTAATCACACCACTTCGCATTTGGTTATTATTCATGATTAATGTCAGTATTATTTTTAATTTATTGTATGTCTATTGCTGGTCAATGACCGTAATAAAGTTTTTATTTATTTACTTGTTTGTTTGTTTGTTTGTTTATTTATTTATTTATTTATTATTTATTTAATAACACCACTTTTGGGGGGAGGAGTAGTACCATAAAATTATATATCAATGGAAAGATAATGTAATCAAGAATGTAATGCAATAACTTTTATGAAGGATTTGCTATTAGAAATAGCAGTGACAGTATAAAGAAGAAAAGGGAAACACGTAGAAAAAATGAGATATACAAAAATTACCACCATAGAAAAAACAAGATCTACAAAAATGATCAGTTAATCCTTAGTTGGTTAACCTTTAGCATGAATGACGGCCTTACGACGTCTTCCCGTGGAATGAACCAAGTCTTTTTGTTCTGCAGCTGTTCTAATGTGAAACCAAGATTGAATGATGGCTTCTATTAACTGGGTTTTATTGCTGGGTCGCTTCTGACTAACCAGTTTCTTTAATCGGCTCCATCGATTTTCAATGGGGTGAAGGTCTGGGCTATTCCCAGGCCATTCCAGCAGTGGAATAGGATTATCTTGAAGCTCCCCCAAAAAGTGATGCTATTAGCCATCAAATCTCAAAAATACACTTTTCCCGAAAGGTTTCCACAATTTTGGCCACTACTGATAAAGAGCACTTCTCTGACAGTGAGAATAATTAATCCATGGAAAAACTTGCCTCCAGAAGTTGTGGTGCTCCATCACTAGAGTTTTTCAAGATGAATTGATATAAGATTTCCTGTTGAAGCAGAGAGTTGGATTAGAAGACTTCCCAAGGTCCTAGTCTATGTCCTAAGTTGCCAACTTTAAAATATACTACACTACATAAACCTGGGTTTCTCACATCACAGCTTTCTGGAGTTCATTGCACTGTAATCAAGAAGGGCCTTGCATAAAACAGATGATGCATCCCTATTTAAATAAAGGAAGGAAGGTTGTAATACCATGTTTCCCCAAAAATAAGACCCTGTCTTATATTTTTTTGAACCCTGAAATAAGCGCTTGGCCTTATTGCCACGTGCTCAAAAGCCCGATTGGGTTTATTATCAGGGGATGTCTTTTTTGGGGGGAAACAGGATATTTAGGAAGCATTAAAATTCCCCCAGTATTTATTTATCTATTTATTACATGTATTTATATGCCGCCCTTCTCCCGAAGGACTCAGGGCGGCGAACACAAGTTAAGAAAGATGTACAATAAAATCCCATTTTAAACCAAATAACTAATTAATAATAAATAATAAAACCCAGAATCAGAGTCGGCCTATTTGCTTGAACAGCCAAGTCTTCAGGTCCCGACGGAAGGAGCGGAGATCAGGTGCCATCCGGAGCTTGGTAGGTAACTCATTTACAGCAGGCATAGAAAGGGTTTTTTTAATCAGTTGTAGGTATTTGGTAAACATTTGCTACAGGCAGAGATTAAATGGTGGCATTCAGCCGGTTCATAACAGATATCACGGATGGGACGGCCCACCCGCCCCAGCTCTAAACTGTCCTATTGAGGCTGGGTGCATGTGGAGAAGGCACATGAGCGAGCAAAGCACATATGCGGAAGGCCAGGAGCATGACCAGATGGCATGTGGATGGCATATGTATGGTTCGGGCAAATTGGTAGCGGCAACTGCATGGAAGGTATGTGCACGGCAAACCGGTAGTAAGAATATGTGAAATCCACCTCAGCAGAGATTATAAATGGATCAAGAAGCAATATCTGAGCTGGCCAGACCAAGCAATTGGTAAGGTCAGGTCAGGGGTGAAATCCAGCAGGATCTGACAGGTTATGGAGAACCGGTAGCGGAAATTTTGAGCAGTTCGGAGAACCAGCAAATACCACCTCTGGCTGGCCCCAGAGTGGGGTGGGAATGGAGATTTTGCAATATCCTTCTCCTAGGACTGGGGAGGGGATGGGGATTTTGCAGTATCCTTCCCCTGCCACACCCACCAAGCCACATCATGCCCACCAAGCCACACCATGCCAACCAAGCCACGCCCACAGAACCAGTAGTAAAAAAAATTGGATTTCGCCACTGGGTCAGGTGTTTCATTGCTTCTGGACTCCTTCTCATAATGCTGAAGATAAGAAGAGACTTCTATTTTTCTGCCCTACTCTCAAGATATTTTGCAACAATTTCAACGTTCTTGAATTTACATTGAGGTCAACAAGTCGCAAAAGTCTTTTAAAGCTTTATACGTCTCTCTCGCATTCTAGATCAGTGCTTTTCAAACTTGGAAACTTCTTTACGATGTCTGGTCCTCAACTCCCAACATGCGGAATTCTGGGAGTTGAAGTCCACACATCGTAAAGAAGTTTCTAAGTTTGAAAAGCACTGTTCTAGAGCCTCTCCCAGTCCTGATCAGAATCCCCCATAGAACCCTAAAATCAGAGTTTCATGTTTTTCAGTTTCGAGCAAAGAGTCCAGAAGTGGTTTCCAAGAAAGTAAAGAATTTAGAAATAGTTTCCAGTAGAAACAGATACAAGAAAGTTGTACAGAAGAATGGAAATGGCAAAATTGTCTGTTTTAATTAAAGAAAAGATTGTATCTAGCTTTGTTTCTACTGGAAAGCATTTCAGGACTTGTTACTTGCTTGGAAATCACTTGTGGACCTTTTGCTCGAAACTGAAAAACATTAAACCTTGATTTTAAACATTAAACCTTGATTTTAGGTTTCCATGGTTTGAATTAGTTTATAATTATAGAATGTTGTCTAGCTATACTGTTTTTGCAATCTACTGCACCGAAAAAAATTGGCATTCATTACTCTTTTTTTCTCTTTGCACTTTTCACTTTTTGTTTCTTATTTCTCTAACTTTTGTTTCTTCTATATTTTTATTTTATAATGAAACATTATCTTATTATCGCATAGTGAAACATTATAAGATAAAACACAACTTTCTTTTTTAAAATACATTTTTAAAAATGTATTTACATTTTAAATACATTTTTTAAAATGTATTTTAAAAAAGACACTTGTGTGGAAGGCAACACTGTATTTTGTATTTTCATCTGGTCTGTCAGGTGCAAAGAATGGGACCATATAC
Organism: Masticophis lateralis; assembly: GCA_030761175.1. NCBI lineage: Eukaryota > Metazoa > Chordata > Lepidosauria > Squamata > Colubridae > Masticophis > Masticophis lateralis. The sequence goes on along the minus strand of JAUDYJ010000006.1, from coordinate 7,081,881 downwards.
CAAGTTCTTGTTAGGATGATTTATTGATCATGCCTATTCCTAAGAATCTCATCAACTAATGGTCAACACTAAATTGGCACCAGATAAGAGTCGATGTAATTTAAGAGAGGTTGGATCACTTATGGGAATATAATGACTCTTGGCTGATTACTCTTTTGACTCCCTCCCTTCCCACCCCCCACTCCCAGATTCTGGATACTCTTCTCCTGGTGTCTGCTGAGAGCTGTCTGTCTGTCTGTCTGTCTGTCTATCGTCTATCATCTATCATCTATCCATCCATCATCTATCTATCTATCTATCTATCTATCTATCTATCTATCTATCTATCCATCCATCATCTATCTATTTATCTGTCTGTCTATCTATCTATTTATCTATCCATCCATCCATCTATCATCTATCTATCCATCCATCCATCCATCTAGAATCTATCTACCTGCCTATCCATCCATCCATCCATCCATCCATCCATCCATCCATCTATCCATCTATCATCCATCTATCTATCTATCCATCCATCCATCTATCATCTATCTATCCATCCATCCATCCATCCATCTAGAATCTATCTATCTGCCTATCCATCCATCCATCTATCCATCTATCATCCATCTATCCATCTATCTATCTATCCATCCATCCATCTATCATCTATCTATCCATCCATCCATCCACCCATCCATCCATCTAGAATCTATCTATCTGCCTATCCATCCATCCATCCATCCATCTATCATCCATCTATCCATCCATCCATCCATCTATCCATCCATCCATCCATCATCTATCTATCTCTAGCTGTCTGCCTATCTCAGGGGTAACTCAAGGTCCAGGGGCCAGATGCAGCCCACAAGGTGTTTAGATCTGGTCCACGGGCCCACCCTGAAAAAAGTGAAGGACCGTCCTGCTGTGTGCTTCTGCCAACAAAACTGGAGCTTGGGAGAGCTTGCATGCAGCCCTCATGCTATGTTTTCACTGGCAGAGGGTTGCAGGAGGTTGAAAACAGAGCTCAGTAGCCCATTTTCACTGGCAGGGCGCTTGGGCCCCAACATATATGATGTCGAGATGGCCATGCCCACCCTAGCTGCGCCCACCCCAGCCCCCCAAGGTCAAACACAACCCTAATGTAGCCCATAATGAAATCGAGTTTGACACCCCTGGTCTATCTCTTTCTATGTCTATCGACAAATAGAGGACAAATCTATCACCAATCTATCTCTATCAGTCTGTGTCTGTCTATCTATCTATCCATCTATCTATCCATTCATCCATCTATTCATCTATCCATCCTTCTATCCGTCTAGCCATCTAGCCATCTATTTATCTATCTATTTATCCATCTATCCATCTATTTATTTATTTATCTATCTATCTCTATCCATCTATCCATCTATTTATCTGTCTATCCATCTATTTATCCATAATCCATTAATTAATTAATTAATCCATCTATCCATCTATTTATCTATTTATCCATCTATCTACCCATCTACCCATCTATCCATCTATTTATTTATTTATCTATCTCTATCCATCTATCCATCTATTTATCCATTTATTTATCCATCTATTTATCTATCCATCTATTTATCCATCTATTTTTCCATATATCCATCTATCCATCATCTATCATTTTCTTGCACTTCTGGCGGCCTCGACCATAGTTATTTGATGCTCTTATGGTGCATCTTTAATGTTATCTCTCTCCATGTTCTTCTGGATCTGCCTCGTGTTCTCCTCTTTTTGTATATGCCTGGCACACGATGGAATCCCAAGACATTCTCTCCACACCACTTTATTTGCTATTTTTGTATGCAGTGTAAGGTTTGTGCTATTCCAAGTCTTTCTCTTTATGATCTCCTTTTTTTGATTTTATCCCTTCTGGTCATTCCAGCAGTTTTCCTCAAATATCTCATTTCTTTTGCTTATGCTTTATTTGCAAGTGTCCATGTTGGGCACTGGTAACGTAGGGTGGGGATCAGTGGTGGGATTGAAATAATTAACAATTGATTCTCTGCCCTAACGATTGGCTGGGTGGGCATGGCTATGGTGGGCATGGCCAGGGGGTATGACAGGCAGCACTCGGCCTCCTGTACCCCCCTGAGAGCAAAAACTGGCTGCGGAGGTGCACTGCGCCACCACGCCCCATTTTGGGCCTAGTAGGCCTCTCTGCAGCCTCCTGGGAGCAAAAACGGGCCACTGGGGGGGAGCGCACACCGCACTCCCCCGCACCCCGTTTTGGGCCTAGTAGGCCTCTCTGCACTTCCCTGGGAGCCAAAACGGCTTCCCTGGGGACTCCTAGAAGGGGTGGGGTGGGGTGGGGCCAGCCAGCAATTTAACAACCAGTTCACATGAATTGGCCCGAACCGGCTGAATTCAACCACTGGTGAAGATGAATATTGCTTTGTAGAAGCAGCTTACTGACATTGAACAAAATACAGTACAGGTAGTCCTTGACTTACAACAGTTCATTTAGTGACCGTTCAAAGTTAGGACGACACTGAAAAAAATTGACTTATGTCTCATCTTCACATTTACGACCATTGCAGCATCCCCGCAGTCATGCAATCACAATTCAGATGTTTGGCAACTGACTCATCCTTATGACTGTTGCAGTGCCTTGTGGGGGGGGGGGGGGGGTTTCCATGTGATCAGCTTCTGCGACCTTCTGACAAGCAAAATCAACGGGGGAACCAGATTCGCTTAACCACCGTGTTACTCCTGCAGTGATTCCCTTAACAACAGCAGCCAAGGCAGGCCGTAAAATGGACGTTGGACATAGCTGAACGTCCCTTTTATGTTTGATGCGTCGCCAATCCTACGTTTGGGTTGATAGCAGTGTGATAGGATGTACTGAGTGTCAATCATTTTATTTGTCTCTCTTTGGTCCCGCCCCTCTTCTCCGTTCTCCGTCAGTCTTTTTCACGAAGTCTTTCCCCCGATCCTGAAGCTTATTCTTTTTCTTCAATCTCCTTTGAATTTTCCAGCGATTCCCTTAACAACAACAGCCAAGGCAGGCCGTAAAATGGGCGAAAACTCACTTAGCAAGTGTTTCATTTAGCAACAGAAGCTTTGGGCTCAATTGTGGTCGTAAGTCGAGGACGACCTGTATAAAACATCAAAAGCGTAAATAAGGATCTTAAGTTCCCAAAATGGGAGACATGACAGCAGTGTTATTTTTCCAAAGCACCTGAAGGCCAAACAAGAAATAATGGATGGAAACTGATCAAGGAGAGATTCAACCTAGAAATAAGGAGAAATGTTCTGACAGGGAGAGCAATCAACCCATGGAACAGAAGTTGCCTTCAGAGGTTGTGGGAGCTTCATCACTGGAGGCTTTCAAGAAGAGACTGGACTGCCATCTGTCAGAAATGGTGTTGGATCTCCTGCTTAGGCGGGGGGGTTGGACTAGATGACCTACAAGATCCCTTCCAACCCTGATAATCTGTTAATGCTCTGTTAAATGAAATTAAGATAACACTAAGCTGGGTGGAGCTCCAACATGCCACACCCTGATTAGGGTCCCAGAGTAACCCTAAGGAACGAATGGAACATACTGGAGTTTTCCAGAACTTTCCATCTTGAGGAAGAGAACGTTTGATATATTTTATTTCCGCTTTCCCATACCTTTGTGGATTTTGGTGGAAAGAGAGATGAAAGGGAGCTTTTAAAAAAATAGGGCACGATGATTACACAACCTTGAGGGGATCCCCTTGTTTCTCGGGCCGATGAAATGTTTACCTCGATTTCAGCTTTGCCTGAACATTTTTTTAAAAGATGCCGGCGTGTCTTCATTCCCATCCCTGTTCCTTCTGAGCTGCCAGCTTTAGACTAGGAATTATGGTAATATGCCAGTTCTGAGCCCTCGGCAGGATTTGCAACAGAGAAATCACATCACTCTATGCTGATTAACAATTCCATTCCATCCAGAGATTTATATATATATATATATATATATATTTAAAAAACTATCTTACATTTTGCTTTTTTTAATAAGAACGATCGCTATCTCAAATTGAGTCCCAGCAAATTTTAATAAAGGCCCAAGGTTGAGTGGCATTTTGCATGCTGATTTAGCTGTGATTGCTGCCTTTTGATGAGGCAACCAATGTGCTCCTTTTTTTTTTGCAAAGCTAGGTTTGCCATCCTCCTCCCGGTTTCCTCTTTTTTTAAAAAAAAAAAATAATAATGTATTTTTTGAAAAAAAAAAAAAGAAAAAAAAGATCAACAATAAGGAAGAGGAGGAAAAATGAAGAAGGGTTAAGAAAAAATAATAATAATAAACCTCGTCTTGCTGCAGCTTGCAAATCTTTCTTCCCCTGTGATTGATTACTGAATAAACACCTATACACTGTGCCTTCTTTCAGTCTGCTGCTACCTACTTCCCTATAGCCAGATGGATGGTTTTGAATTTTCCTTTTTTTTTTTATCCTTATTTAATAGGGTCTCCTATCAAAATTTGGGTCTGAACTGAAATACTCGAATCATTTTTGAATCATTCGGACCTTGCCAAAATCATCCATAGCTTTGGACTCTCTCTCCCCCCCACCACCCTCTCTCTCTCCCCCCACTTTACTCTCTCTCTACTCTTCGTCCCTCCCTCTACTCTCCACTCTCCACTCCCTCCTCTCTTCCCTCTCTCTTCCTTCCTCCCTTCTTCCTCTCTCCTCTCTCCCCTACTCTCATCTCTCCTCTCCCCCCTCCTTCCTTCCCTTTTCTCTTCTCACTCCCCTTTCTCTTCCCTCTCTCTTCTCTTCCTCCCTCCCTCCTCTTCTCTCTCTTCTCTCCTCTCCCCCCCTCCCCTCTCCCCTCTCCCCTCTTCTCTGTCTTCTCTCCTTCCCTTCTTCCCTCTCTCCTCTCTTTTTCTCCTTCTCCCTTCCTCTCTTCTCTTCCTCCCTCCCTCCTATCTCTTCTCTTCCTTCTCTCCTCTCTTCTTTCCTCCCTCCTTCTTCTCTCTTTTCTCCACTCCACTCCTCTCCCCTTTCCCCTCTTCTCCCGGTCTTCTCTCCTTCTCTCTCTCCTCTCTTTCCCTCCCTCCCTCTCCCTTCCTTTCTTCTCTTCCTCCCTCTCTCCCTATCTCTTCTCTTCCCTCTTCTCCCTGTCTTCTCTCCTTCCCTCTCTCCTCTCTTTCTCTCCCACTCCCTCTCTCCCTTCTTTTCCTCCCTCCCTCCTATCTCTTCTCTTCCCTCTCTCCTCTCTCCTCTTCCTCCCTCCTTCCTCTCTCTTCTCTCCTCTCCCCCCTCTCCCTTTTCCCCTCTCCCCTCCCTGTCTTTTCTCCTTCTCTCCTTCCCTCTCTCCTCTTTCTCTCCCTCTCCCTTCCTCTCTTCTCTTCCTCTCTCCTATCTCTTCTCTTCCCTCTCTTCTCTCTCCTCTTCCTCCCTCCCCCCTCCCTCTCTCTCTGTCTCTTTCTGTAATTCCTTTGAAAGCCAAATGCCCCTACAGTATAGAATAGTTAGATATGTTCTCTGTGACGTCAGTACATCTCATTGGCTGTACATGCTTGTGATGTCATTATGCTTTCTATTCTATTCCCTGACTAAGAATCCTAGAAGCCAAGATTGCTTCTAGCCAGTCAGGGAACACACAGAGATTGATTGATTGATTGATGATCAAATTTAATTAATTAATATTTAATTAGGATAATTAATCAGTGGAATGACCTGGCTCCAGAAGTTGTGGGTGCTCCAACACTGGAGGTTTTTAAGAAGAGACTGGACAAGTATTTGTCTGAAATGGCATTAGGTTTCCTGCCTAAGCAGGGGTTGGACTAGAAGACCTCCAAGGTCCCTTCCAACTCCGTCCTTCTGTTTCCCATATAAGGTATGAAATGAAGAGACGGTCACATTGGGTCACTACACCCCACGCTTCCCTAGTCTCTTTTCTCCAAATGAAGAATTGTGTTCTTTTCTCCACAAATCCAGGGGGTTGCCAGGGAAAATCCAGGGAAAATAGTTTATTTAAGCAAAACCAACGCGGCCCACCCTTTTTGACTGTTCTTTGTGACCGTAAAGAATCATCAACAGGCAGAGGTCCAACACGGCGTTTTTTTAATCAGCTGCTTCTCAGTCCTGTTCTTAGTTTGTGACTGTTTTTCCGAAGAGGAAGCCAAAGGCTCCAAAAATTCCTCCTTCGCGATGGGCATAGCTTGTCCTCAGAGTAATGCAATTCGTATGAGGGCCCGATCAAAGCAGCAAAGTAGTCAAAGCCTCGCTCACCATAAGAGGAACGAGGATGTGAAATAAAATTCATCTGACCTCAACTTGGAAACTGTCTGTCAGTCTGTATGTATGTAATGTCTGTCTGTCTGTTTGTCTAGTGCCGTGATGGCGAATCTATGGGACGCATGCCAGATGTGGCACGTAGAGCCTCTCTGTGAGCACGCTCGCCATCGCCAGCTTCTGGTTTCGTCGCCAGCGGGTCTTCGTGGGTACCAGAGGGCCGTTTTTTGAGCCTTTTTTGGACCGTATTCTGGGCCATTTTTAGGCTTTTAGGCCATTTTCAGGTCATTCTCAGGCCATTTTTGGCCCTAAAATGGCTCAAAAAAACAGCCAAAAATGGCCAAAAAACAGGCATGTGCGCACCAGCCAGCTGGTGTTTGGGTTTCCGGTGTTCCGGAACGCACAGATGCACACACATGTACATGCATTCTGGTTTGGGCATTCGGTGCCGAAAAGGTTTGCCATCACTGGTCCAGTGTTTTGATTTTCAGAACATCCCCAGCCAACAGAAGCAATAAATAAGTTGTCCTAAGTAAGTAGGGCAGTCTTTTTGCACAAGCATTTCATAATAGGAATATAGAAACCGCAGAGAGATAACACGGCTTGCAGAATCAGAATTAGGTTGTAAATAGTCACAAATGTTATTGTTTATAGCTTACGGTGACAACCCAGGAGATTTGACCTCTGTGTAACTCGGTGAGGATAGGACAGGCTGTCAGAATCTATATATATATGTATTTCTGAGGTAGGTTATATGCAGCCATCATCTGTGTGATTTATAATAATTAATAAACCTTCCTCTGAATTCAGGAGAATGCAGGCCTCGGAGATACTTATGGAGAAGGGCAGGTGCCTTTTCCCCAAATCTAATTAAATTCCAGTTACCATCCCTGCATTGTTTACAAAATGATCCACCAGAAATGAGATTAAAATGATCCGTTACGTAGCTTAACGTAGAACAAAACAGAGCTTTTCAAGTAAAGTTGATTCGATTTTTTTTTTCCAGGAATCTTTAACTTTTGAAGAGGCTTCCTTCCTCTTCATACTTCATACTACAGACTTCGTACTACAACCCCAATGGGGATACGAATTTCTGTTGTTAAGTGAGTCATACCCGGTTTTATAACCATTTGGGCCTCAGTTGTTATGTATAGAATTTTTTCTTATGTATAGGGGTGTCTATAGGGACAGTCAGGAATGTCATCGTGTCTGTGGAGATTCTCAGTCATCCAGGTCACGATTGTCCCCAAGGTGCTTTTTCAAAAGGCAGCTGGACATTATTTTTTTCCTTGAAGATGTTTTTCTTCTCATCCAAGAAGCTTCTTCAATTCTGACTGAATGGTGGAGAAAGGAAGGATGTATACCCCTTGTTATAAGGAATATAACAAGGATTTATACACCTTGTTATAAGGAAACCTAACAAGGATTTATATTCCTTGTTGTAAGGAATATAAATCCTTCCATCCTCCACCATTGTTGTGGCCCACCAGTGGCCAGCAGAGCTGGCTGCAGAGTTAGACAATGAGGAGTTTGGGGAGGAACTTGGGCCAGTCCTGGAGGCTGGGGAAAGCTTGCACGAGGGCTCTGCATCGGAGGTAGAGAGTGAGGCAGCAGTGAGGCAGAGGAAAGGCAGCAGTGACGCAGAGGAAAACTGGAGCCTGTTCCCAGTGTGCACATGCACAGATCTGCCAGAAGATGGGAACAACTCAGAAAGTAGGGTCGACTTGAGAGTAAAGCCACACCTTGGAGGCGATTGGCCCCTCCCATAGAAAACAAAAGAGGAGAGAAAAGGGAGTGGGCTTTTGCAGGAAACAGTTCATTCATTCCGTGACTCTGAGAGACTCTGTGCCATGTTTTGCCTTTTACTGCATTTGGAAACAAGTTACATGGCAATTTGCCAAGCGAGATAAGGTCTGTGTTGATAAACATTCCTTTGAAAAACTGTTTGGACAGGCTTTGCTGACTGTGAATGAAAGTAATTCACAGTCGTGTAAATAAAAGAGGTTTTGCCGGGACCAAGACTCTGCTTCCTGCAGAACAGCCATTCAGTCAGAACTGAAGAAGCTTCCTGGATGAGAAGCAAAATTTCTTCAAGGGAAAAAAAAACAAACAAACTCCAGTTGCCTTCTGAAAAAGCCTCTTTTGGGACAGCCTTGTCTAGAAAAAAAAAGACTCGGAGGGACTTCTTTAAGAAGTTTTTGCTTTTAACTCGAGAGAACAAAATTCATAACTAAACTCATCCTCTCTGTGAGGTGCCTTGAATACAACTTCTTCCAATTTACATAACTGTGAATCTCCTGTGACATTTTGAATGCAAATCTCCTCGCCCTGGTTCTTCGACATAAACATTTCTGATGCTAATTTCTACCTGCAAACTCCCTTGATCTAAGCCCTTTTTAAAAAAATAATAATAAAAAAAATAGAACTACAATTGTGTACATACCACTTCCAGTAGTGTATCTTTTTAATGTACTGTTAGACCAGGGGTCCCCAAACTTGGCAGCTTTAAGACTTGTGGACTTCAGCTCCTAGAATTCTCCAGCCAGCTGGCTGGAGAATTCTGGGAGTTGAAGTCCACAAGTCTTAAAGCTGCCAAGTTTGAAGACCTCTGTGTTAGAGGGCTGGTTTGTGCAGGTGTAGGAACAGAGACAAAAAGCCTACTGACAACTTAAGTACCAATAATGGAAAATATTTGTAGCTCAGGGTTGACACGAGGCCTGCTTGTTTTCTTGGAGATGTTTCATGACCCAACTAAATAACATCATCAGTGCAAGTAGGGAGTAGGGTTTGCTTTCAATTTATAGTCTAGTGGCTTGCCCTATCACCTTTGGTGGAATGGCTCTGGGGTTTCTTTGATTGGGCTGTTTGTTGATTGAGCCTCGGTGGCGCAGTGGTCAGAGTGCAGTACTGCAGGCTACTTCTGCTGACTGCCGGCTGCCTGCAATTTGGCAGTTCGAATCTCACCAGGCTCAAGGTCGACTCAGCTTTCCATCCTTCCGAGGTGAGTAAAGTGAGGACCCAGATTTTTGGGGGCAATGGGCTGACTCTGTAAACTGCTTAGAGAGGACTGTAAAAGCATTGTAAAGTGGTATATACAGTAAGTGCTATTGCTATTTTCGGCTTGTTTGGCAGTTTTACGATTGGGGCACTGTTTACTTGATCTGATGTTAATCTTGGAGTTAATCTAAACTCATCTGAGTGGAAAGCAGTGGTGCGTTCCCCCGGTTCAGGGAGAATTGGTAGTAAAATGGTGGGAGGCACTGCCCGCTGACCTGGACGTCATCATAGGTGATCTGCACATGCGCAGAACAGCGTGAGGGCGTGATGCGAACTGGTAGTAAAGGTAAGTAGAACCCACTCCTGGTGGAGTGCTACTGGAGTCTTTCTCTTTGGGACTGGTTGATTATCTCTTCTGCATATCACGTAAATATTGTTAATGTCTATGTGTCTGTTGATGGCTGATTTGTCAGAGTGCCATCAATAGGCACATAGACATTAAGAACATCTATAGGCAATGCAGAAGAGAGACCATCACCCAACCCAAAAGAGAACAAAAAGGCCCCAGCACCTCTCCACCAGCATCAGCACCCAGATCACCATAGATTAACTCCAAGGTTAACTTCAGACCAACAATCCGGTAAACTAATCCCCCAGTCAAGAAACTGCCAAAGAGCCAGATTCGCTTAACAACCATGTTACTAATTTAAAACCGCAGTGATTCACTTAACAACTGTGGCAAAAAAAGAAAGATTGTAAAATGGGGTAAAACTCTCTTAGCGACTGTCTTGCTTAGCAACAAAAATTTTGGGCTCAGTTGTGATCATAAGCGGACAGGGTACCTGTATGATAACCGCATCATGAGCTGTGATGGCGCAGTAGTTAGAGTGCAGTACTGCAGGCTACTTTTGCTGACTGCCAGCTGCCTGTAATTTGGCAGTTCAAATCTCACCGGCTCAAGGTGGACTCAGCCTTCCATCCTTCCGAGGTAGGTAAAATGAGGAGCCAGATTGTTGGAGGCAAGAGGCTGGCTCTGTAAACTGCTTAGAGAGGGGCTGTAAAGCACTGTGAAGCAGTATATAAGTCTAAGGGCTAGATTCATAGAAGGAAGAATGCAATATTGCAGGCTAACTCTGCCTACCGCTAGGAGTTCGATCCTGACCTGCTCAAAGTCAACTCAGCCTTTCATCCTTCTGAGGTGGGTAAAACGAGGACCCAAATTGTTGTGGGCAAGATGCTGACTCTGTAAAGTGCTTAGAGAGGGCTGTAAAAGCACTGTGAAGCAGTATATAAGTCTAAGCGCAATGCTTAACGCATTGTAAGCCGCCCTGAGTCTCCGGAGAAGGGCGACATATAAATCGAACCAATAAATAAATAAATAAACAAATAAACAAGCAAACAAATAAATAAATAAATAAATAAATAAAGTATATAAGTCTAAGTGCTATGGCTAAGTGGGAAGGAGGGAGGGAGGGAGGGAGGGAGGGAGGGAGGGAGGGAGGGAGGGAGGAAGGAAGGAAGGAAGGAAGGAAGGAAGGAAGGAAGGAAGGAAGGAAGGAAGCTTTGGTGGTGCAGTTAGAATTCAGTATTGCAGGCTAACTCTGCCTACTGCTAGGAGTTCAATCCTGACCAGCTCAAAGTCAACTCAGCCTTCCATCCTTCCGAAGTGGGTAAAACAAGGACCCAGATTGTTGGGGGCAAGATGCTGACTCTGTAAACCCCTTAGAGAGGGCTGTAAAAGCTCTGTGAAGTGGTATATAAGTCTAAGCGCTATTGGTATCACAATGACACAAGAAAAGTACAAAAGGGGCATCTACGGGTGGGAAGTCACAAGGCCACAAAGCAATGAGGGAAAGTGGGGGTGGGGGGCAGGAGACCATCTCCCCCCACGCAGAAGTGAGCCAAGGACTCTTCCAAAAGAAACCCAAGTGAAATCTTCAACCATCCTAAAAAATATAAAGCTATATTCAATGAGCAAGCTCTTTCATAAGGGAAGAAATGTTTTCGGAGAATATTCAAGACAGATTTTGGCACAGCATTAACTCAAGTCTTTTCTTCAGGACTCTGTGAAAATAGACTTTGCATCCACAACAACAACCACATCAAAAAGTATGCCAGCATAAAATTGTCTACTTTGGCCAATCTACGGCTATCCATCTTTAGCAATGAGTGAGCCGGTCCTGGCAGATTTAATGGTAGTTAAGAGAAGCTGATTAGGCAATTCCCTTGGTTAGGTTCCTCCTTCCACCCAACATCTCACCTCGAAGGAAAACACCCATAATCCACTCTTTTTATCCTGGGTTAGGCTTGGGCTGGGCCCAGTGATGAAGAAATGAGTGTCTTCTCCTTCATTATTTCCATTTGTGTTCTGCTAAATCCATAAAGACAACGATTTGCCACCGTCCAATGAAAACATACATCCAATCCAGATGTTCATGGGTAAACCAAATTAAAACCTAATTGCGACCGGAACACACTCAAAATCATAGAAATGGTGGTAGACTTTAGGAGAAACCCTTCTATACTTCCACCTCTTACAATACTAGATAGCACAGTATCAACAGTAGAGACCTTCAAATTTCTAGATTCTACCATATCGCAAAATCTAAAATGGACACCCAACATCAAAAACGTCATCAAAAAAGCACAAGGAATGTTCTTCCTGCGCCAACTCAGAAAGCTCCAACTGCCCAAGGAGCTGCTGATCCAGTTCTACAGAGGAATGATGGAGTCTGTCATCTGCACCTCCATAACTGTCTGGTTTGGTTCTGCAACCCAACAAGACAGACACGGACTTCAGAGGATCATTAGAACTGCAGAAAAAACCATGGCTACCAACCTGCCTTCCATAGAGGACCTGTATACTGCATGAGTCAAAAAGAAGGCTGGGAAAATATTTACAGGCCCCTCGCATCCTGGACATCAACTGTTTCAACTCCTACCCTCAAAACGACGCTATAGAGCACTGCACACCAGAACAACTAGACACAAGGACAGTTTTTTCCCAAATGCCATCACTCTGCTAAACAAATAATTCCCTCAACACTGTCAAACTATTTACTAAGTCTACACTACTATTAATCTTCTCATCGTTCCTATCACCCATCTCCTCCCATTTATGACTGTATGACTGTAACCTTGTTGCTGGTATACTTAAGATTTATATTGACTGTTTCCTAGTATGATTTGATTGCTTATTTGTACCCTATGACTATCATTAAGTGTTGTACTTTATGATTCTTGACAAACATATCTTTTCTTTTATGTACATGAGAGTATATGCACCAAAGACAAATTCCTTGTGATTCCAATTACGTTTGTCCAATAAAAAATTCTATTCTATTCTATTCTATTCTATTCTATTCTATTCTATTCTATTCTATTCTATTCTATTCTACCCTACCTTACTCTACCCTTCCGTACCGTACCCTATCTTTTCCTATCGTATCGTATCGTATCCTATCCTATCCTATCCTATCCTATCCTATCCTTTCCTATCCTATCCTATCCTATCCTATCCTATCCTATATTATCCTATCCTATTCTATTCTACCCTACCCTACCCTACCCTACTCTACTCTACCCTACCCTACCCTACCCTACCCTGTTCTATTCTATTCTATTCTATTCTATTCTATTCTATTCTATTCTATTCTATTCTATTCTATTCTAAAACTCAAATTGTTAAAATTAGAAAAAGGAGAAGGGAAAGGAGGAAGTACGAATACAGGTGGTCCTTGACTTAGGACCACAATTGAGCCCATTGCTAAGCAAGACCACTGTGACGTGAGCTTAGCTCCATTTCACTTCCTTGCCATGGCTCTTCATGACCCGGGGACACAGCAACCGTCATAAGTACGAGTCAGTTGTCAAGTGTCTGAATGGTGATCACATGACCATGGGGATGCTGCAAAGGTCATAAGTGTGAAAAAACGTTCATAAGTCACTTTTTTCAGTGCTGTTGGGCATTGAATGAATGGTTGTAAGTCGAGGACTACCCATAAGAGAGCCAAAATACAGTTAAAATGGAAACTGGAAAGTGACCATTAACTCCAGGTAGTCCTCGATTTACAACAGTTCACTTATGTGAACTGTTGTAAAAATTGAAAGTGACTCAGGATCATTTTTCACACTTATGACCGTTGTGGCATCCCCATGGTCACGTGTTCTAAATTCAGATTTCTTGGCATGTGGTTTCACATTTATGACGGTGGCGGTGTCCCGGGGTTACGGGATCCCCTTTTGCGACCTTCTGACAAGTAAAGCCAATGAGGGAAGCCAGATTCACTTAACAACTTCGGTGATTCATGTAACAACTGTGGCAAGAAAGGTGGTAAAATGGGGCAAAACTCACTTAACAAATGTCTCACTTAAACATCTGGCTCGATTGTTGGTCATAAATCGAAGACTTCTCTACTTGTAATCTCCCCCGTTATTCCCCCATCTTCTAATCATCATTCTGCCCATCATTTCTCATATCGTGGGACTTCAAATACCAAAACCCAGAATGATCCGTAATTCTTATGAGCTTTGCGAGCCGATTCCTTCCTCCTTATGTCTGATCCAGGGGTGAAATCCAGTAGGTTCTGACAGGTTCTGGAGAACCGGTAACAGAAATTGTGTGTAGTTTGGAGAATCGGCAAATACCACCTCTGGCTGGTCCCAGAGTGGAGTGGGAATGGAGATTTTGCAATATCCTTCCCCTGGAGTGGGAAGGGAATGGAGATTTTGCAGTATCCTTCCCCTGGAGTGAGGAAGGAATTGGGATTTTGCAGTATCCTTCCCCTGGCGTGGGGAGGGAATGGAGATTTTGCAATATCCTTCCCCTGGAGTGGGAAGGGAATGGAGATTTTGCAGTATCCTTCCCCTGGAGTGAGGAAGGAATTGGGATTTTGCAGTATCCTTCCCCAGGATTGGGGAGGGGATGGAGATTTTGCAATATCCTTCTCCCAGGAGTTTAGTTTAGTTTAGTTTAGTTTATTTGGATTTATATACCGCCCTTCTCCTTGCGGACTCAGGGCGGTGTACAGCCAATTAAGAACAAACATACAGACATACACAAGTTAAAATTTCTTAAAATAATAATATAAATGGCCATAAAATTTAAAAATTAACATATTTAAAATACAACTCTAAAATACTAAAATGTTATAGGAATCAGGCTAGGCCGGCGAGCTGAAAGAGATGGGTTTTTAAAGCCCGCCGAAAGGTGGAGTGGGGAAGGAATGGGGATTTTGCAGTATCCTTCCCCAGGATTGGGGAGGGGATGGAGATTTTGCAATATCCTTCCCCCAGGAGTGGGGAGGGAATGGGGATTTTGCAGCATCCTTCCCCTGCCATGCCCACCAAGCCATGCCCACCGAATTGGTAGTAAAAAAATTTGGATTTCACCACTGGTCTGATCCTTTGCCACCTCGATCATAGTATTTATAATTTGCTCGGCTTCTATGAGCCCATTTTTTTCTCAAGTCATTTAAACCTTAAAACATACCCCTTTATTTGTTATTTGGGAGAAAAAGCAGTCAAAGCTCATCGCCGAGCCGAATCCGGGACCGGAAGAGTTAGAAAGTTTTCTTTTAAAAAAAAAAGTCACCACCAGATGACAAAGTTAATGAGATTTCCATGCGCAGAGAGATTAAATATGATTAAATGTTCCCACTCCGAGGAAAGGAAAGCAGGGAGAGGAATATAGACACAACACAGACTGTACAAAGTTCCCAACTCCTGCGAGTTCTTAGTCATACGTCTTAAAATAACTATCATTGTTGCCGGGCTTAAAGAAGCATTGGAGAAAGATTTGGCGTGGAATTAAGCTGATTTGTTCTCGCTTTAAAACAGAAACCAGAGCAAAGAAAGAGCTGTTAGTCAACATTGTCTTAGAAGATAATGGCTCCAAGATAAAGCTTGTATATGGGTCAATGGGAAAGCATCCTACTGGTTGATTGACAGCTCTCTTGATCTCGTCCCAAAAAGCTCAGCTGCTTTTCATGTTACCTTCCTTCCTCTTTTTCAGCTCGACTAGTTTATTTGGAGGATATTAAGTGACAAAGGTGCTTTTTTTCAAGAGGCAACTGGACTTTCCGGTTTTTCTTTGAAGATGTTTCGCTTCTCATCCAAGAAGCTACTTCAGCTCTGGCTGGATGGTGGGGAATGGAAGGTGTTATACTCCTTGTAGGTAGCTGGTCGTTTGCATCCTTTTAGAGAGTCATTGAGGCCACCTGGAGGTTTATCTGTGTCCTCAGTGTCACCAGAATAATGCAAATTCACAGAACTCACAGCCTTAGGCAGGACTACAACTCACAGTCTCCCAGTGATTGGACTAAACTCATCCAGCTGGCTTTCATGCCTAAGGCAGGACTAGAACTCATGATTTCCTGTTGATTGGCCCAAAGTCACCCAGTTGGCTTTCATCCCTAAGACAGGACTAGAACTCACAGTCTCCTGGTGATTGGACCACTCATCCAGTTGGCTTTCATGCCTAAGGGAGGAGTAGAATTCACAGTCTCCTGGTGATTGGACCAAACTCATCCAGTTGGCTTTCATGCCTAAGGTGGGACTAGAACTCATGATTTCCTGTTGATAGGCCTAAAGTCACCCAGTTGGCTTTCATGCCTAAAACAGGACTAGAACTCACAGTTTCCTGATGATAGGCCGAAAAACATCCAGCTGACTTTCATGCCTAAGACAGGACTAGAATTCACAGTTGCCTGGTGATTGGACCACTCATCCAGTTGGCTTTCATGCCTAAGGGAGGACTAGAACTCACAGTCTCCTGATGATTGGACCAAACTCATCCAGTTGGCTTTCATGCCTAAGGCAGGACTAGAACTCACAGTTGCCTGGTGATTGGACCACTCATCCAGTTAGCTTTCATGCCTAAGGGAGGACTAGAACTCACAGTCTCCTGGTGATTGGACCACTCATCCAGTTGGCTTTCATGCCTAAGGGAGGACTAGAACTCACAGTCTCCTGGTGATTGGACCAAACTCATCCAGTTGGCTTTCATGCCTAAGGCAGGACTAGAACTCACAGTCTCCTGGTGATTGGACCACTCATTCAGCTGACTTTCATGCCAAAGCAGGACTGGAACACAGCATTACTACCAACCTGTCTTCCATGGAGGACCTGTATACTGCACGGGTCAAAAAGAGGGCTGTGAAAATATTTACAGGCCCCTCGCATCCTGCACATAAATCGTTTCAACCGGTAGTAAAGGTAAGTTTCACTTACCTTTACTACCGGTTCGCAGCAGGAGTGCATGTGCTTCTGTGCGTGTGCACATCAGCTATGGTGATGTCATGGCGGGTGGGCGGAGCCTCCCTCCGGTTTTACTACCGGTTCTATAGAACCGGACCGAACCGGGAGCAATCCACCACTGACTCCTACCCTCAAAAAGTCGCTATAGAGCACTGCACACCAGAACAACTAGTCACAAGAACAGTTTTTTCCTGAACGCCATCACTCTGCTAAACAAATACTTCCCTCAACACTGTCAAACTATTCACATTCGGTTGCATTATTATTGCTATTGGTCTTCTCATCATTCCTGTCACCCATCTTCTCCCACTTGTGACTGCATGCTTTGTTGCTTGTTGATTTATATTGATATTGATTGTTTCCTAGTATGTTTTGATTGCTTATTTGTACCCTATGACTATCATTAAGTGTTGTCCCTTATGATTCTTGACGAACGTATCTTTTCTTTTATGTACACTGAGAGCCTATGCACCAAAGACAAATTCCTTGTGTGTCCAATCACACTTGGCCAATAAAGAATTCACTTCTATTCTATTTCCTGGTGATTGGACCAAAATCACCCAGGTGGCTTTCATGCCAAAGATGGGACTAGAACTCACAGTCTCCTGGTTTCTAGCCAGGTGCCTTCACCACTAGACCAAACTGGCTATAACGTTAACTTCACCACTAGCCCAAGGCTGCAAGAAAGGGACTTAATTAGCACAGGGCTTGATTAACAAGCTGGAAAAGTATTAACCAATCCGCAGTTTATACTGTATATTTACATCCACTACCATTCCTCAGTCAGCTTTTATTAATTTAATCGATATTCCAAATAATGTCCAAGACTTAAACTTATACTTCAGCAGTACAAATATCAGATGTTTAATTTCAGGATTTAAAAAAAAAACAATTTAATAGATTTAAATTGAACTGCATCTTTTCATGTCGACAAAAATTATAATTTAAAACCAGCAAACATAGCCATACATATCTTTCTTAAATCACTGCCAGAGCAATAAACCTCAAACTTAGAATTTGTCTCGGCTTGGTTTTCTCAAGGCAGCTAGGAAGTAAGAGAAAATCTAAGAATGGAATCAGTCGAAGTCCTGAAGAGAAACTGTATTTGCACATGAGACTGGATAAATTAATCTGAGCGTCGTGCAATCCTGCCACTTTATGGTATTAGGCAAACCCAGGGACATGGATTAATACAATAACCAAATTTATTTATTTATTAAGCTTATATGCCGCCCTCTCTCCGACAAGGACTCAGGGCGGCTCACAGCAATAAAACAAGTAAATAAATCAATATTTAAATGTTAAAACTATTAAAATTCCCCTTAAAATTATTAAAATTCCCCTATTTCAAGCAAATAGGCTGACTCTGATTCTGGGTTTATTATTTATCATTAATTAGTTATTTGATTTAAAATACGATTTTATTGTACATGTTTCTTAACTTGTGTTCGCCGCCCTGAGTCCTTCGGGAGAAGGGCAGCATATAAATACATGTAATAAATAATAAATAAATAAAAAAATAAAAAACCTCTTCAGTCCCATCCGGCCTGGTGAAATAACCATATCTTAAGGTCACGGCAGAAGGAGAGCAGGTCAGGGGCCACGCGGAGCTCCAGGGGGGGTTGATTCCATAAAGTGGGTGCACCCACAGAGAAAGCCCATTCTCTAGGAGTCGCCAGTCGACACTGCCTGGCCGACGGCACTCCAAGAAGGCTCTCCCTGTGGGAACACACCGGGCGATGGGGAGCTGTAGCCGGCCACAGATGGTCAGTCAGATACCCCAGGCCTAAGCCATGTAGGGCTTTATAGGTGATAACCAGCACCCTGAATCTCACCCGGAGAGCAACCGGTAGACAATGCAGGTCGCGCAGGAGGGGTGTAACATGAGAGTGTTGGGACACTCCCATCACTACCTGCGTGGCTGCATTCTTTACCAGCTGAAGCCTCCGAGTGGTCTTCACGGGCAGCCCCATGTAGAGAGCATTGCAGTAGTCGATCCGGGAGGTCACAAGTGCATGAGTGACTGTACAGAGGTCATCACGGTCCAGGTTGGGGCGTAATTGGCGCACCAGACAAATTTGTGCTAATGCCCCCTTGGTCACGGTCCCAACATGATCTTCCAAATTAGGCATGATCTGCGAATACAACAAATGGACCACAAAATATTATTTCTGAAGTGGGAGTCAACCTTAAGCAAGAAGAAGCAACACCAAAGGAATCTAAATTTTAGGAATGTCTATAGAGATTCTCAATCATCCAGGTCATGATTGTCCCAAGAGGCAACTGGACTTTCTGATTTTTCTCTGAAGAGCTTTCGCTTCTCATCCAGGAAGCTTCTTCAGTTCTGACTGGATGGTAGAGAATGGGTTATAACCCTATTCTCCACCATTCAGTCAGAACTATAGAAGCTTCTTGGACGAAAAGTGAAATGCCTTCAAGGAGAAACAAAATCCAACTGCCTTTTGACAAAGCAACGTTGGGCCAAATTTTAGGAATATGATAACATTTGAGTACTTCAAATTTAGAGAAGTCCAAAGCCAGGTTTGACTGTATAAACATCTTGTGCCTTATATAATCTATAAGACCATACATTATAGGGCCACACCTGCAATACTGCATCTAGTTTTGGTCATCACATTACCAAAATCATGTTGAGAACTTTGGAAAAAGTACAAAGAAGAGCAACTAAGATGATCAAAGGCCTGAAGACTAAAACATATGAAGAACAGTTGCATGAATTCAGTATGGCTAATCTAAAGAAAAGAAGGACTGGGGGGGACATGATAGCAGTATGTCAGTATTTGAGGGGCTGACACAAAGAAGAGGGGGACAAGCTATTCTCCAAAGCACCTAAAGGCAAGACAAGAAGCAATGGATGGAAACTAATCAAGGAGAGAAGCAATCAGAATTAAGGAGAAACTTCCTAACAGTGAAGACAATTAACTAGTGGAACTCCTTGCCACCAGACGTTGTGGGTGCTTCATCACTGGAGGTCTTTAAGAAGAAAATAAGAGTAGAATAGAATAGAATAGAATAGAATAGAATAGAATAGAATAGAATAGAATAGAATAGAATAGAAGTTGGAAGGGACCTTGGAGGTCTTCTAGTCCGTCCCCCTGCTCAGGCAGGAAACCCTACACCACTTCAGACAAATAGTTATCCAACTTTTTCTTTAAAACTTCCAGTGTTGGAGCATTCACAACTTCTGGAGGCAAGTCATTCCACTGATTAACTGTTCTAACTGTCAGGAAATTTCTCCTTAGTTCGAGGTTGCTTCTCTCCTTGATTGGTTTCCATCCATTGCTTCTTGTCCTGCCCTCAAGTGCTTTGGAGAATAGCTTGACTCCCTCTTCTTTGTGGCAGCCCCTGAGATATTGGAAGACTGCTATCATGTCTGCCCTAGTCCTTCTTTTCATCAAACTAGAGATACCCAGTTCCTGCAACCGTTCTTCATATGTTCTTCAGACTTAAGAAGAGACAGTCACTTGTCTGGAATAGTCGAGGGTCTCCTGCCTGAGCAGAGGTTTGGACAAAAGACCTCCAAGGTACCTTGATTGATCTTTCAGAGAAGTCACAGTGATTTAGTTCCTTCTAATTTAGTGAGAGGAGGGGGAGGAAGGATCCATAGAAAAGGAAATTGGTCCCATCTTTCTAGAAGCACTCAGAGCTATTTGCTCTATAAGGGACAAACCCCACAAGCAGTATTTCCAGTGGTGAAATCCAAATTTTTTACTACCACTTCTCTGGACATGGCTTGGTGGGTGTGGTGTGGCTTGGTGGGCATGGCCTGGTGGGTCTGGCAGGGGAAGGATACTGCAAAATCTCCATTCCCACCCCACTCTGGGGCCAGCCAAAGGTAGTATTTGCCAGTTCTCCAAACTGCTCAAAATTTCCACTGACTGGTTCTCCAGAACCTGTCAAAATGTACTGGATTTCACCCCTGATTACTTCCCATCAGGAATTTAGACGTCAGGATGCTCATTTAACCTTAAATTCAGGAAATAGGCCAGGTTTTTGCAGCGTGATTTGCCACTAGAACCAATAAGGTTTTTAAAAAGCTACCCAAGCTTATTATGGTTTGTTAATGCATCTTCTTTACCCAATCTTGGAATGAGCCCAAAAAATGTTGCAGGCTGGAATGGCCTGCTTAATATTTAATAATTCTGTTAAATTTCTCCACACTGCTGTGAAAATCGGAGGGTAACAAATTTCCCAACTAATAAATTTTATTAAAGGTATAAACTGTGGACAGCTGTAGCTCATTTCATCAGAGGCATGAAATGGCTAGCTCCTGATGTAGGATTTAAATAGGGATGAGAGGGAGAGAGGGAGAGGAAGGAAGGAAGGAAGGAAGGAAGGAAGGAAGGAAGGAAGGAAGGAAGGAAGGAAGGAAGGAAGGAAGGAAGGAAGGAAGGAAAAATAGTGAGGGAGGGGAAGGAAGGAAGGAAGGAAGGAAGGAAGGAAGGAAGGAAGGAAGGAAGGAAGGAAGGAAGGAAGGAAAAATAGGAAGGGAGGGGAAGGAAGGAAGGAAAAATAGGGAGGGAGGGGAAGGAAGGAAGGAAGGAAGGAAGGAAGGAAGGAAGGAAGGAAGGAAGGAAGGAAGGAAGGAAGGAAGGAAGGAAGGATGGAAAAATAGGAAGGGAGGGGAAGGAAGGAAGGAAGGAAGGAAGGAAGGAAGGAAGGAAGGAAGGAAGGAAGGAAAAATAGGGAGGGAGGGGAAGGAAAGAAGGAAGGAAGGAAGGAATCAGTGGAAAAACTTGCCTTCAGAAGTTGTAAAACTTCCACCAGTGGAAGTTTTTAAGAAGAGATTGGCCAACCATTTGTCGGAAACGGTATACGGTCTCCTCCTTGAGTAGGGGGTTGGACTAGAAGACCTCCAAGGTCCCCTCCAACTATAATATTCTGTTATATCTGTTGTATCTGTCAAATTTGTTACATCTGTGCCATACATCTCCTTGATCCTAGCTCTTATGTAACTTTAAAAAAAAATAATTGTTTTTATATTTATCTATCTTATCATTGGTGAGCCGCCCAGAGTTGCCTTATCGATGAGATGGGCTGCATATAAACTTAATAAACAAATGCACACAATAAATATGTGAATAAAGTTGTTGGATCAATATCTCCATCGAGGAGGGGAAAATATTAATTCAGGCCAGCATAATCACAAAATAATCAGCCCCATTTTTCCTCAGAAGCGAAACAATCCCAAAAGTTAAGACAGCGGAAACAGGGATTCGGCCTAACTAGGAAAAAATAAAAAAAATAAAGAAAATTGCTGAGCTATTAAAAAAAGAAAGCAGTTCTTTATATAATTGATATTATAATGGAAGATGGTATACTTTTCAATAATGATAGATATTATCACATACGTTTATTTGTACACGATTATAATGATTATGATGATATTTATATTTTAACACTTTGGATACCTAGAAAACACACTGTTCAATATAGAAATGGAATTTGGGAGGAGCCTGGATAGCTCAACAGACTAAAAGCCTGTTATTAACATTCAGCTGTCTGCAATTATTGCAAGTTCGAATCTCACCAGGCTCAAGGTTGACTCAGCCTTCCATCCTTTCTAAGATAGGTAAATTGAGGACCCAGTTTGTGGGGGCAATAAGCTGACTTTGTATAAATATACCAAAGTATGAAGGCTATTGCTTAACGCATTGTAAGCCGCCCTGAGTCTCCGGAGAAGGGCGGCATATAAATCTAATTTTAAAAAATAAAATAAAATAAAACAATAAAAATATTTATACTATAAAAAAAAGAAAGCATTTATGTAGAAGGTTTTTTATTACTATTAGTAGTAGTATTGCTTTCTTTCTTTCTTCCTTTTTTTTTTTAAAAGGTGGCATTTTTCAAACAAAATGCAAACTCGGCAAGTCTGACCAGAGGGTTAAAGTTATGTCGGGAGTATTAAAGTCTTTGAACTATGTCTAAGTTGTTCGTTGTGTTTATACGGAGGAAGGAAGCTGTCAGCCTGTGTTTGTTCAGAGTGAATCAGTTACAATGGGTCTCAATGGCTAGGGGGCATGAAGGGGGCGGGGGGGGGCGTCCGGAGGTGGGAGACAGGGAAGATTTGGACTCAAAGGCTTCAGCCTCTGCTTGGTCCAAAATATTTTTTTTAAAAAAAAAAAATAAAGAACATCTTCTTGTAATAACAGGACAAAACGCTGCTTATGATATCACAGAATATTGGTTACAGCGGGGAGGGAGGCAAGGACCAAGGGGCGGCATTTGTATGGCAGCCTTAGTCTACCCTTAGGTGTAAAACAAGGGAAATTGATTGACAGATGGCTCAGACTTGCCAAGAATTTGCTGAAAACTTGGGGAGAGAGAGAGAGAGAGAGAAGGAAAAAATAGAGAATGTTTGTAGGAGCTAAAACCTACCCATGCATCTTCCAGGATTGAACTTTGCAGACACGGTTGACTCCACCTCAGATATTCAGAGTAACAGAATTGGAAGGGACCCTATAAGTCATCTAGTCCACCCCCCCACGCAGGACACCCTACCCCATTTCCAACTAATGGCAGTCCAATCTCTTCTTGAAAGCCTCCAGAGATGAAGCTCCCACAACTTCTGAAGGCAAGTTGTTCCGTTGGTTGATTGTTCTCACTGTCAGAAAATTTCTCCTTATTTCCAGGTTGAATCTCTCCTTGTTCGGTTTCCATCCATGATTCCTTGTCTGGCCTTCGAGTGCTTTGGAGAATAGCTTGACCCCCTCCCCACTCTCTGTGGCAGCCCCTCAAATATTGGAAGACTGGTCTCCTGTCTTCCCTGGTCCTTCTCTTCACTAGACTAGCCATGCCCAGTTCCTGCAACCGTTCATCGTATGTTTTTGCCTCCCGTCCCCTAATTTCTTTTGCTAGACAAAACATTTAGGAAGTGGGTTTTGCCCAGTGGGGAAATATAAAATTTATTACTACCAGTTCTGTGGGCGTGGCTTGGTGGCCTGAATTTTCCCCGCCTAAACCCGAAGGAAAGAAAAATACTATATTTGCTCTTGAATGAAATAAGGCCATATGGAAAAGCAGCTTGGGGAAGTAATCCCCCCAAAGTCAGATGTGCTTTCTTGGCAACTACGGACAGAAAAGCATTTTTCTGAATATTCAAAGTGCAGCATTTTGGAAATGGGTGAGGGCGACCAGGAGAGTTGGAGGGGGAGAGAGGCGCTTATGGAAAAGTGCACCTGGATTTTGCATTCATCTGCATCTAAACCTCTTCCATCTTGACTATCTTACTTCCTGGATTACCATCCTGCCCCCCTGTCAAATTGCAGCTCACGGAGCTTTAAGCTCTGAGCATTAGATTTTTTGAGCTTAATTTCAGGAATTGCTAACTCTCCAGCCTCTCATGTCTTTTATGGGCATTTGATTCTTTGGCTAACTCCTCCACGTTTTCTGATAAATTTCTATGGAGATTCTCAGTCCACCAGGTTGTGGTTGTCCCAAAGGTGCTTTGTTTTTCAAGAGGCAACTGTGTTAAATCCAGACACGAAAAGAGAGGCAGGACAATCGTAGTGAAGTAAAACCCTCATTTATTGGCGGCAACAGGGAACAACAACAAATACCAACAAACACAGGACTGCCCAAGGCTGCACCTCCTTTTACCGGGAGCTGTCCAGCCTGTCAGCCACTGATGCTTGTTCATTTTCGCCGGCGGGAAAATGAACCAATGAGTGAAGGCTGATGTAAGGCTCACTCCTACTTGCATATTCAACAAACTGGAGTTTCTGGGTTTTCTTTGAAGCTGTTTCGCTTCTCATCCAAGAAGCTTCTTCAGCTCTGACTGGATGGTGGGGAAAGGAAGGATTTATACTCCTTGCAGATGGCTGGTCATTTGCATCCTTTTAGAGAGTCCTTGAGGCCACCTGGAGGTTTATCTGTGTCCTCAGGGGTCACCTGAGTGATGCAAATGGGTGTGGAGTCTTCTGGGAACTGTCGAAAGGACTGTGTTGTAGATTGTAGATAGGTGATATCGTATCCTTCCCCCCCTGTTGAGAGAAGGCTGTTTAATTTTTAAAGATGGCCTCTTTTTATTTACTTTATTTATTTATTTATTTATTTGTCAAATATGTACAAGATAACAGATAATTTTTCTGAGGTTTTCACAGGTGTTTGTATGTAGGTCTTTGGTTATTCGGGTTTTCTCCCGCATAAAATTGGAAGTGTCTTGGCGACGTTTCAACGAAGTCTCATTCGTCATCTTCAGGCTGGTGTTTTCGGCTTCGTGCTTCTAGGAGCAATGTGTGATCGCAGCTGTTTCTTCCTTTTAACGGCTAGTGGGGGCGTGAACTGATTGGGTGGGAGCTTGGCTGTGTTCTGATTGGGTGGAGGTGTGTTCTGGTATATAAGTATAAACATGGATATGAACGAAAGAAATGAATACAAATAAATGGGAACAGTAGGACAGGGACGGTGAGGTCCATGGGAGACAGTTTAAGGTTGAAACTGGGGGGGGGGGGGTTTGAGGATGTAACAACGGAGTCAGGTAGAGCATTCCAGGCGTTGAGCACTCTGTTGCTGAAGTCCTATTTTCTGCAATCGAGTTTGGAGCAGTTTACCTTGAGTTTGTATCCATTGTTTGCCCATGTATTGTTGTGGTTGAAGCTGAAGTAGTCATTTTTTTTTATTGAAAAAGTTTTACATTACAGTTTATCTTTAAAACCCCTTTCCCATCCCACCCCCCTACCACCTCCACCCTATCCCCCCTATCCCTCCCCAATCCCCCCCTTGACTTCCGCTATTAAACAAACATTAACATTCAATATTTAACAATTTTTTTAGGTGAGATCCAACTAAGAAAAAGCTATAACCTTATTTTATAACCAGTTTTAACCTTTGGTAATAAAAAAATTTTTTTTCTTTTAAACCAATGCATAACAATATAAATCAAATATAAAAAACTCTTAACTCTTAACAATCTATTAAAAAAAAATCTAGTAAAATTATTTTGAGCATCATAAGATTTAAATTGAAGTGTCATTTAAGTAATATAAATATATAACGTTAACTATAATTCCCAATATTACATAAATCAAAATCAAACAGTACATAGTACATTTCTCTTTAAAATTAAATCTGAATATTAAAAATATAAGTTCAATTACATAAAATATGAAATTCAATACATTTCTCTTTTAGATTAATTCTAAATATGAAAAATATAAATTCAGTTAAGTGCTAATTGAAACTTCTTACTTTGGTATTTATTCTTCATGTATTCTACCCATTTCTTCCACTCCCTAGCAAAAACTTCATGGGTCCTTTCTTTTAGGTATGCAGAAATTTTAGCCATCTCTACAAAATTAGACATCTTCAGCATCCATTCCTCTATAGTAGGTACATTATCCTTCTTCCAATATTGACCAATCAATAATCTAGCTGCGGTAATCATGTATAAAATTAATCTAGTGTCAGTTGCTGAACAACCCTTAACTATTCCCAACAAAAAAAACTGAGGAAAAAACTCAAGCTTCTTCTTCAAAATGTTCTGCATTACCCACCAAAGTTTAATCCAAAATGCTTTCAATTTTCTGCACGTCCACCAAATATGAAAATATGTTGCATCCAAACAATCACACCTCCAACATTTAGGTTGAACATTTGGATACATACATGATAACTTCTTAGGATCTAAATGCCACCTGTAAAACATCTTATAAAAATTTTCCCTCAAGTTCTGTGCCTGTGTAAATTTAACATTCTGGACCCAAATCTTTTCCCATGTTTCCAACATTACAGGTTCTTCAAAATTTTGCGCCCATTTAATCATACAATCTTTAACTAATTCCCCCTCTGAATCTCTTTCTAACAGTAAATTATACACTCGTTTAATATGCATCAGCCCTTTACATTTTATCTGAGTCACCAAATCTTCTTCATGTAACATTAGTCCAGTTTTCTGATCTTCTCTCCATCTTGCTTGAAGTTGAAAATACTGCAACCAGGTTAAGTTCACTCCTTCTTCCAACAGGGTATTCAAAGATTTCAAGCTCCATCTGTCCCCATCATTGAGAAGTATCTCTTTATACAACAACCCCCCGAGTGACTTTATATTTGGCATAATCTGCCCAAGATCCAACCACAAAGGTATTTTGTAATCCAATTGAAGCTGGTGCTTCTTCCAAACTCTCATCAGAGCATGTCTTAAAATATGACTATTAAATACACTGTCTCTCTTATCTTCATAAAGTAGATATGCATGCCATCCAAATTGCAAGTCATGGCCTTCTATATTCAAAATTTCTATTTTTGTTGTTCCAATCCAATCTCCAGAAGCTGAAGTAGTCATTGACAGGTAGGACATTGTAGCAGACAATTTTGTGTACTATGCTTAGATCGGACCGCAGGTGGCACAGTTCCAGATTGTCCAAGCCCAGAATTTCAAGCCTGGTGACATAAGGGATTCTACTATGAGTAGAGGAGTGGAGGACTCTTCTCGTGTAATACCTCTGGACCCGCTCAATAGTGTTAATGTCCAATATATAGTCTGGATTCCAGGCAGATGAGCTGTATTCAAGAATTGGTCTGGCAAAGATTTTGTATGCCCTAGTTAGCAATACAATTTATTTATTTGTTTGTTTGTTTGTTTGTTTGTTTGTTTATTGTGATTTATATGCCACCATTCTCCCGAGGGACTCAGGGCGGCTTACAAAAACAACAATATCTGATACAAATCACAATAAAATTAAAATCAACAATTTAAACAATTGTTTAAATTAAAACAATTTAAAATTATAACAATGTACACCCAAAACGGATCAGTTAAGCTGACGAAAGAGCCACGTCTTCAGCTCACGACGGAAGGAAAGGAGGTCGGGGGCTATCCTGAGCTAGGTGGGCAAATCATTCCAGAGGGTCGGGGCTCCCACAGAGAACGCTCTCCTCCTGGGGGCCATCAGCCGGCATTGTCTGGCCGACGGCACCCTGAGGAGCCCCATTCTGTGAAAGTGCATGGGACAGTGGGAGAGCAGCAGGAGATGGTCCTGCAAGTACCCCGGGCCTAAGCCATGAAGGGCTTTATAGGTAAGCACCAGCACCTTCAAACGGATCCGGGACGCCACCGGCAGCCAGTGCAAATGAAAAAGAAATGAAAAGCTAAAGTTTTCCAAGAGCCAGTTTGGTCTAGTGGTTAAAGCACCAGATTAGAAATCAGGTGACTGTAAATTCCAATCCTGTTTTAGGCATGAAAGCCAGCTGGATGACTGTGGACCAATCACCAGGAGAGTGTGAGTTCTAATCCCACTTTAGCCATGACAGCTGGTTGGATGATTTTGGACCAATCAGTCTCTCTCCTCCCAACTCACCTCACAGGGTTGTTGGGAAGGAGGGAGTAGTATAAGCTATCTTTGCTATTCATAAAAATAACAAAGACAGGTTATAAATAAATATATACATATATATGCGTTTCCCCAAAAATAAGACCCTGTCTTATATCTTTTTGAACCCTGAAATACGTGCTTGGCCTTATTGCCATGCACTCAAAAGCCCGATTGGACTTATTATCAGGGTACATATACCCTGATAATATATATTATATCTTATTTTGGGGGAAACAGGGGACGTATACATACATGATGTCAGCACTTCAAGCTGCATTTTCTCTAGTGCTGACATAAGAAGGAGAAGCGGAGGCATCTGGAAAGGGATGTTTGACTTTTCACCTACTTATTTTCCCTGGAGATAATATCCCCTAGGAGATGGGATGGGAGGGGGAAATTCCTTTGAGCTGGAGCAGTAGATTAGGGGTAGAGTGACTTGGAAGATAGCCAATGAGTGCAGAGGAGTGGGGAAAGGAAAGGGAGGGTTTGGGGTCAGGAAGTCAGTGTTGGCTACGATGGAGTCGGAGTTAGAATGTCGTGCTTAATAAATGAAAGATTTTCATCAAAGACTTTGTTTGAAATGCAATTTATTTGAGACGACCTCAAAACCTGACACATACATACATACATACATACAGGTAATTCATTTAGTGACCATTCAAAGCTACCACAGGACTGAAAAAAGTGACTTATGATGCTTTTTCACACTTATGACTGTTGCAGCATCCCCATGGTCACGTGATCCAAATTCAGACGGCTCGAGGAATTGAAAAATAAAGGCGAGTCAGAATACTGCGAGATATGAAATAAATTTTATCAATGGTTGGAACAGAAAAGAGGGCCGAAAAACAAGAACTGACTAGAATTCATAAAATGGAGAATTAAAGTTATGTATGTAACTACAATAGAATGATAATGGATAAAGCAAATAAATATAGATAGAAGAAGGATGTCTTTATATATGTAAATACTGAACAGACCAATTGTATATAAGTAATAAGATATATATGATATTTATCTTTCATCTTAACTGTTGTGACCCAGGGCCAAGTAGGTAGTAGTCGATGCAAACAGTTCCAAAACAAACAGACTTTATTAGAACAGCTGAGAATTAACTCATTCTCAGCATAGTCCAAACTAAATCAAAACAAATTCTTCATAACACAAATTCTTCAGTCTAATCACCAACCTTGGTATAATTAGGCAAACTGCTGACCAGAGATAAGTGCAGCAAGACTATCAACGTTGTTTTCCAACAAACAGGCCAAGAGCCGTTGCTTGTCTTTTAAGCCTTATGGGAGGGGCCATCATCTCTTGGCCCTACTCCCGAGTCGTCTTCTTTGCTTTAGCTGCTCTTGACTTCTGGCAGCTCTTCTCATACCTGCACTAGGAACAGGCTCCTCCTGTTCCTCTGCCTCTCTACTGTCAGCCTCTGGAGGCTCCGGAGTCCACACATCACCCCCACGATGGCCCTGGCCCTATCTCTGTCTCTGACACAGAGCCCTCATCCGGGCCTTCCCCAGCCTCCAGGACTGGCCCATGTTCTTCCTCAGCCTCATCGCTGTCTGAATCCGCTGCCAGCTGGCGGACCACAACACTAGTATGCATGGCAAAGAGAATGCCAGGAGGGTTACACTGTTGTCCAATGTTTTAATATGTTTGTAATAAAACTTTTTTTAAAAAAAAAAAATTAGAAGGCTAAGCAACTGATTCATATTTATGACGGTCAGAGTGTCCTGGGGTCATGTGATCCCCTTTTGCAAATTTCTGCAGAGCAAAGTCAATGGGGAAGTCAGATTCACAACCGTGTGACTAAGTTAACAACTGTGATCAGAGGTGGGTTTCACATGATTTTACCACTGGTTCGCCGTGCACCGAAAATGTGAACGCATGCGTGTGGCATAGAAAACATGGCTAAATAGGATGGCACTGAACCCGCTGAATACCACCACTGATGATGATAGATACACTTAACAACTGTGGCAAGAAAACTTGTAAAACGGGACAAAGTTCATTGAACAAATGTTTCACATAACAACAGAAGTGTTGGGCTGTTGTGGTCATAAGTCGAGGACTATCTGTACATGCTTACATTCATTCATACATAAAAGGATTAGGTTATCTTATGGGTGCCCCTAATAGTACCCTCTTCCTAACTCACAGCTAAGACCTAACTTGCAGTTGTCCCATCTGAAAAAATAATTTTGGGACTGAAGCAAAGTAATCTTGCTTCCATATCTTCTTCATATATGTTATACTCCTAGAAATGAAGTAGTAAATCGTGCTATCTGATGATATAGAGCCAAATTCAGTAGTATCGCAGGATCTGATCTATATAGCAGGTGGCAACATATGACTGGAGTTTATCATCATTTAACCCAATCTGACAGTTGACTCCATGCCTAGAGTATTTCTTAATTTGTTGACATATTACATATGTAATATGACATATTGTCATATTACATAGACAATAGCTGACACCTGACATGCAGCAGCATCTGGAATTTTAGGTTCAGCCCTGGCTGGATAAAATTTAATAAGGCCTAGGTCATTGATGGCTAACCTTTTTGCCATCACGTGCCAAAAGTGGGGGAGGGGAGCAGGGGGGGTCAAGCACATGCGTGCCCACACCCATAATTCAATGCACTCCACCACCTGTGCATGCTCGCGCGACCCCTCTGTGCGACTCCCATTTTTGGCATATGATGGCACAGTGGGCGTGGTAGGCCCATTTTTTTCCCCTCCCCAAGCTCCAGAGACTTTCTAGGAGCCTGGGGAGGGCAAAAACGACCTTCACCACCCCCACCCCAGAGGCCTTCCAGAGGCTTAAAATGGCCCGTTTCCTGACTTCTGGTAGGATCGGAAGGCCCGTTTTTTGCTCTCCCCAGGCTCTAGAGGTTTTCTAGGAGCCTGGGGAGGGCGAAAACGGCCTTCCCCACCACCGCCCAGAGGCCTTTCGGAGGCTGAAAATGGTCCGTTTCCCAACTTCTGGTAGGACCAGAAGGCCCGTTTTTTGCTCTCCACAGGCTCTAGAGGCTTTCTAGGAGTCTGGGGAGGTCCAGAGGCCAGAAACTGCCCATTTCCCAACTCCCAGTGGGCCCAAAAGGCCTGAAAATCAGCTGGCCACGCATGCGTGCACACTGGAGCTGAGCTAGGGCAACACTCGCATGCCCACAGATATGGCTCCACCTGCCAGCTGCGGTACACATGCCATAGGTTCACCATCACGGGCCTAGGTCAATGATTCCCAGCCTTGGCCACTTGAAGATGGGTGGACTTCAACTCCCAGTATCCTCCAGCCAGCATGGCTGACCAAGGAATTCTGGGAGTTGAAGTCCTTTCATCTTCATATGGCCAAAACTGGGTAACACCAGGCCTAGATGACACTGTCTTTGACTTAGCGTGTGCTGTGAGCTCTGTCATCAAGCTAAGCCACCTCATGGGCAGAGTCTGGTCCATGATCCAGCTCTGGGTTTTGTTGCTGTGTTTGAGGTATAAAGTTTTGTGTGAATCAGACTTATGGGCACACCTGTATGGAAAATGTCCCCAAATATTGACACTGTGCATCTCTTGTTTGGAAGAAGACAAAATAATCAAATGAGCAAAAAGACATCAAATAGTAATAATATTATAATATAATATAATATAATATAATATAATATAATATAATATAATATAATATAATATAATATAATATAATATAATATAATATAATATAATATAATATAATATATTATATTATATTATATTATATTATATTATATTATATTATATTATATTATATTATAATACTATGCAATGCAATGCAATGCAATGTTCTACTCTACTCTACTCTACTCTACTCTACTCTACTCTACTCTACTCTACTCTACTCTACTCTACTCTACTCTATATAGTTCTATTATTATAAGTTATGTAAGGCAGAGAACACACTTAATACTTCTTCCTCCTCCTATTTTCCCCACAATGACAACCCTGTGAGGTGGGTTGGGTTGAGGGAAAAGAACTGGTCCAAAGTCACTTAGTCAACTTTTATGTCTAAGGCGGGACTAAAACTAACAGGCTCCTGATGATTGGCCCAAGGTCCCCTGGCTGGCTGTCATCCCTAAGGCAGGACTAGAATTCATAGTCTCCTGGTGATTGACCCAAAGTCATCTGAGCGGCTTTCATGTCTAAGGTGAGACTAGGACTCACAGACTCCTGGTGATTGGCCCAAAGTTACTTAGCTTGGTTTTCATGCCTAAAGTGGTACTAGAATTCTCAGTCTCCTACTTTCTAGCCTGGTGCCTTAACCACTAGACCATACTGGCTCAACCTCCAACCCTTGTGTCTTACCCATGTACATAAGGGACAGAATATGCATATACATGAAGTTTAAGGATACAGAATGAAAACTGGGTTCAGCTAACCTCAGGGCAGCCAACCTGGGGCCCAATTCCTGTTGTATTTAAGTCATTTATGTTAACAACAACATATACACCAGAAGTGGGTTTCAGCAGTATGATGATGAATCAGTTTATGATCAGTTCTAGAGAACTGGTAGCAGAAATATTGAGTAGTTCAGAGAACCCGTAGTCAAAATTCTGACTGGCCCCGCCCCCATCGATTCTCTGCCTCTCAAGTCCCAGCTGATCGGGAGAAAATGGGGATTTTGCGGTAACCTTCCTCTGGAGTGGGGTGGGAATGGAGATTTTACAATATCCTTCTCCTGGAGTGGGGTAGGAATGGAGATTTTACAGTATCCTTCCCCTGCCACACCTACCAAGCCACGCCCACCAAGCCATGCCATTTTTTTTTTTATTTATTATTATTACTTCGATTTATATGCCACCCTTCTCCAAAGACTCAGGGCAGCTTACAATGCATCAAGCAATAGCCTTCATACTTTTCTATATACCTGCTTAGTAGGGCTTTCGGCCCCCCTAAGCGGTGTTCTTTTTTATACAAAGTCAGCTTATTGCCTCCACAATCCAGGCGCTCATTTTACCTACCTCGGGAGGATGGAAGGCTGAGTCAACCTTGAACCTGGTGAGATTTGAACTCAGAGTCATTGCAGGCAGCTGGCAGCTAAGTGCTACTTTAACAGCACTTTAATCCACTGCACCACCAAGGTGCCAAGTGTGAAAACATGGCGAGTTCACTTAGTCTTTTTTAAGTCGGGGACCTTTTTTTTCCTGACCACCAAACCCCTTCCAGGCAATCATCTTAAGCTCTGAAGCATAAGATTTGATTACTCCTTTTTATCACTCCTTTATCTGCCCTACTGACAAACGCTATTAAACAGCCGCCCAGCAAGTATTCATGGCGAACAATATAACAATAATACTTCTTCCCTAGTTAACCATGCAGGAAATGTCATTTGCCAATTATCATTTCCAATTATCCAGTATTAATTTAAGAGACGCAGTTATCAGTCCAGTTACAATATTCTTGTTATTATATGCCCTTTTCTATTCAGGAAAGAATGCATCCTTTTCTTTGCAAGGCTGCTGGCTTTTTTTTCTTTTTCCCCCTTTTTTAAGGGCAGAACGTTAATACCGATCAGTAAATTAGCTTAAATTAGCCCCCAGTCCTCCCTCTTAAGTGGTCATTTGGCTGCAGTAAAGTAGAAAATGTTCTATCAACCTGGAGCGGCTAGGATGGGAGGGTCCGTGCGTCCATCAAAGTATTTTAAAACTTTTTTTTAAAAAAAAAAGCGGTACAGAGAGTTCTCGATTTACAGCCATTCGTTTAGTGGCCCTTCGAAGCTACAACAGCAGCAGTGGTGGGTTTCAAAAATTGTTACTACCGATTCTGTGGGTGTGGCTCGGTGGGCATGGCTTGGTGGGAGTGGCAGGGGAAGGTTACTGCAAAATCCCCATTTCCTCCCAATCGACTGGAACTCGGGAGGCAGAGAACAGATGGGGGCGGGGCCAGTCAGAGGTGGCATTTGCCGGTTCTCCGAACTATTCAAAATTTCCACTACCGGTTCTCCAGTACTGGTCAGAACCTGCTGAAACCCATTTCTGAACAGCAGTGAAAACTTTTAGAGTTATCACTGTCTTCACACTTAACAACCGTTGAAGCATTTCCCTGATCATGTGATCAAAATTCGGGCTCTGTGCAACTGGCATGTATTTATTTATTTATTTATTTATTTATAATTAGACTTCTATACCGCCCTTCTCCTGAAGGACTCAGGGCG
Source organism: Masticophis lateralis (assembly GCA_030761175.1). Lineage (NCBI taxonomy): Eukaryota > Metazoa > Chordata > Lepidosauria > Squamata > Colubridae > Masticophis > Masticophis lateralis. Next base: position 7,047,892 of record JAUDYJ010000006.1, on the reverse strand, counting down.
GTGTACAGCCATATTGAAACACATAGAATTACAAAATTTAAAACCAATTAAAATCAAATATATAAAATTTGGCTCAAAAGTTTTTCTTCCCCTTCCTTCCTCTCTTCTCCACTTCTCCTTCCCTGTGTCCTTCCTATTCCTTCCTTCCTTCCCTCTCCCTCCCTCTCCCATCCTCTTTTCCCCCAGCCTAAGTTGCATGAGCAGAGGGATACAATCAAGATCAAGGGAGGTGCTAATACCACTGTAATAAGCCTTAGTAAGACCACACCTAGGAAACTGCATCCAGTTTTGGTCACCACACTATAAAAAATGATGTTGAGACTCTAGAAAAAGTGCAGAGAAGAACAACCAGAAGGATTAGGGGACTGGAAGCTAAAATGTATGATGAACAGTTGCAGGAACTGGGCATGGCTAGTCTAGTGAAGAGAAGGACCAGGGGAGACATGATAGCATCTTTCAATATTTGAGGGGCTGCCACAGAGAGGAGGGGGTCAAGCTATTTTCCAAGGCACCTGAAGGCCAGGCAAGGAATAATGGATGGAAACTGACCAAGGAGAGATTCAACCTGGAAATAAGGAGAAAGTTTCAGACAGTGAGAAGAATCAGCCCATGGAACAGAAGTTGCCTTCGGATCAGAAATGGTGTAGGGTCTCCTTCTTGGGCAGAGGGTTGGACTAGATGACCCACAAGGTCCCTTCCAACTCTGGTAATCTGTCAACTTCAACCCTCATTTCAGTTTGGGGTTGGCAATGGGATTTAACGTAAAAGGCAGAATTTACAAACCAAACAAATATGAATGACTATATTATATTTAGAATGAGATGAGGAAGGCAGATAAGTAACGCAAATTGTTTATCTTTGACAGCTTTATACTAAAGTTGGGTCACACACGCAGGCATGCAACCCCCGCTTGGGTTGTGTTTGTGTGTATGTTTGTATGTGTGTGTGTGAGAGAGAGACAGAATCTTACAGACCCACAGAGAGTATAGTTAGTGGAGTTGTTGGAGATCCTGGTTCTCCTCCCAGTTCAGCCACAAAAACCCCAGCATGAATTTGGGCTAGTCTACCTCACAGGGATGTGGTGGCTCAGTTGCTAACATGCTGAACTTGTCAATCAAAAGGTCGGCAGTTCAGAGGTTCGAATCCCTCATGCCGCATAATGGGATGAGCTCCCGTGACTTGTCCCAGCTTCTGCCAACCTAGCAGTTCGAAAGCACATAAAAAATGCAAGTAGAAAAATAGGGACCAGCTTTGGTGGGAAGGTAACAGCGTTCCGTGGGCCTTTGGCATTGAGTCATGCCGGTCACATGACCATGGAGACATCTTCGGACAGCGCTGGCTCTTCGGCTTTGAAACAGAGATGAGCACCGCCCCTAGAGTCAGGAACGACTAGCACATATGTGCGAGGGGAACCTTTACCTTTATCTCACAGGGCTGTGAAGACGGAGAAAAACTGGGGGAGGAAACATTTTGCCTTGCTCTCCTGTATATCAGTTTACTAACTAATAAATAATATACCTAACACATTAATTGTTTAATTGTTTTAACTGTCAGGAAATTCCTCCTTAGTTCTAGGTTTCTTCTCTCCTTGGTTAGTTTCCATCTGTTGCTTCTAGTCCTGCCTTCAAATGCTTTGGAGAATAGATTGGCCCCTTCCTCCTGTGTGTGTTGCATTGTGTGTGTGTGTGTGTGTGTTCACATAACACACTTAATCATATTGTGCAAGATTCTAAACTTTGTTAATGGTATGTGTGTGTATTGCGGGGGGGGGTTGTGATTGAGTGTCTTGTGTGACCCCATCTCTCATTTGCTTAGCTTCTGGTTTATCCTGTTGTATAAACCCCGGAAGTGGGCTAATTCTGGACCCAGATTAAGTGTCTTGGGGAAACACAGCCTGTGTGATTTATGGGCCACAGTTGGGCCATAAGGAGATGATGGATCGTGCGTGGGATTGACAGGCAGAAGAGGGAATGGGGGAATCGGAAGTCAAGGGGACAGGAGAGTGGGAGATAAAGCCTGAACTTCCAATGACTTAAAATCAGCAGCAAAAATGTTGGTTGAAATTCTCAGGCAGCTAAATATATCCAAAGAAGCCCTACAAAGAAGTTTTCCATCTTCTTTTTTTTTTTAATTTGATTTGTATATGCCGCCCTTCTCCGGAGACTCAGGGCGGCTTACAATGCGTTAAGCAATAGCCTTCATACTTTTTTTATATTTTATACAAAGTCAGTTTATTGCCCCCACAAACTGGGTCCTCATTTTATCTACCTTAGAAAGAATGGAAGGCTGAGTCAACCTTGAGCCTGGGGAGATTCGAACTTACAGTAATTGCAGACAGCTGGTGTTAATCACAATGCTTTAGTCTGCTGAGCCACCGAGGCCCCTTACAGTGCTTACAGTATGTACTACTTTACAGTGCTTTACAGCTCTCTCTAAGCCATTTACAGAGTCAGCCTATGGCCCCCAACAACCTGGGTCCTCCTTTTACCGACCTCGGAAGGATGGAAGGCGGAGTCAACCTTGAGCCTGGTGAGATTTGAACTGCCAAATTGCAGTCAGCCGGCAGTCAGCAGAAGTAGCCTTGCAGTACTGCACTCTAACCAATGCGCCACCATGGCAATAGGATTGTTTTGGCTTTTTCGGCAGCTGCAGCACACTGTTGGCTTATATCCGAGATGGCGAACCTATGGCACAGGTGCCACAGATGGCACGCAGAGCCATTTTGGTGGGCACGCAAGTGTTGTCCTAACTCAGCTCCAGCGTGCATGCGTGCATCAGTCAACTGATTTTCAGGCCTTCCGGTCCCACCGGAAGTCGGGAAACTGGCTGTTTCTGGCCTCCGGGAAGGCCTCCGGGAGGGGGGGATGGGGAAGGCTGTTTTTGCCCTCCCCAGGCTCCTAGAAAGCCTCTGGAGCCTGGGGAGGGAGAAAAGTGGGACCCACCATGCCATCGTGTGCCAAAAGCAAGGGGAAGTGCGGGGGGAGGGGTCACGTGCGCGTGGGCAGAAGGGTGGGGCGCATTGAATTATGGATGTTGGTACACACACCCGTGACCCCTCACGATCCCCCCGCTTTTGGCACATGACGGTAAAAAGGTTAGCCATCCCTGGCTTATATTTAAGGGATCGTCCACTAGGACTCCAAGATCCCTCTCACAGTTACTATTACTGAGCCAGGTACCACCTATTTATTCCAGGGGTCTCCAACCTTGGCAACTTTACGTCTTGTGGACTTCAACTCCCAGAATTCCTCAGCCAGCGTACGCTGGCTGAGGAATTCTGGGAGTTGAAGTCCACAAGTCATAAAGTTGCCAAGGTTGAAGACCCCTGACCTATTCTATACCTGTGCATTTGTTTGCTTGTTTTCTTGCCTAAATGTAGAACCTTACTTTTCTCACCATTATCAAAGTCCTGTCAAAAGGAAATTGGGGAACCAGTTGAGGGTGTCTATTATGAGAAGCTAGGCCCGATGGAGGTTGGACTTTCCCTGCTCATTTTCGACAGGTTAAGATGGCGGAGGGTTGGAACATCAAAGCGCCAAGTGTTTTTCTATCCGTTAAAACTACAAAGAGACCTCACAGGCAGGTCTTATCCGGCCTTGTTTAAAAATTCAGCTGGGAAACAGCCGATCGAAAAACAGTACTTTGGGTTTTACTCTCTTTAGCCACAAAGGTGTCTAAAAATAGGAGCTGTGGATGTGGCTTTTCGGTAAAAGGTGGTGCATCACAATGTCAGGCTTCCTCACTTCTGTGCTGTTTTTCCCACCCACGCAACCATTTTCGTCTCAGTCAACCTGGAGAGAGAGGTGTACGGTTGCTATCCCCGAGAAGAGACAAGTCTTAGCCATTTTGTGTGTGCCTGAAAGCGGTGTTGGCAATGTCACCACAATCAGCACCAGCTCAAGAAAATGGCTTCTGAGGCAGGGTGGTGGTGTTTTTTTTCCCCAACAAGTCTCCAGTCCCCTTAATCATCCTGGTTGCCCTTCTTTGCACTTTTACTAGAGTTTTGTTGTTGTTTTGTTTAATCTCAGGGGCTGCCCCGAAGAAGAGGGAGTCAAGCTATTCTCCAAAGCACCTGATGGTAGGACAAGAAGCAATGGGTGGAAGCTAATCCAGGAGAGAAGCAATTTAGAACTAAGGAGAAATTTCCTGACAGTTAGAATCAGTGGTGGGACTCAACCAGTTCACACCACTTCGGGAGAATCAGTTGTTAACTTTCTGAGCAGTTTGGCAAACTGGTTGTTGGAAGAAATCATTAGGGCAGAGAACCGGTTGTTAAATTACTTGAATCCCACCACTGGTTAGAACAATTCATCAGTGGAAGGACTTGCCTCCAGAAGTTGTGAATGCTCCAACACTGGAAGTTTTTAAGAAGCTGTTGGATAACTATTTGTCTGAAGTGGTGTAGGGTTTCCTGCCTAAGCAGGGGGTTGGACTAGAAGACCTCCAAGGTCCCTTCCAACTCTGTTATTCTATTCTATTCTATTCTATTCTATTCTATTCTATTCTATTCTATTCTATTCTAGTGTCTCAACATCTTTTTTTATAGTGTGGTGACCAAAACTGGATGCAGTGCTCTAGATGTGGTCTTACTAAGGCTTTATAGAGTGGTATTAGTACCTCACTTGATCTTGATTGTAGCCCTCTGTTAATGCAATTTAGGATTGCATTGGCTTTTTTGACTGCCACCGCACACTGCTGGCTCATATTTAGCTGGTTGTCCACTAAGACTCCAAGATCCCTCTCGCAGTTACCACTATTAAGCCTGGTTTCACCCAGTCTATATGTGTGCTTTTGGTTTTTCTTGCCTAAGTGTAAGACTTTAATTTTCTCTACATTGAATTTCATTTTGCTAGATAGGGCCCAGAGTTCAAGTGTGTCCAGATCCATCTGGATCTTGAGCCTATCTTCTAGGGTGTTGGCTATTCCTGTCAGTTTAGTATCATCCGTAAATTTGGTAAATTCCCCTTTTATTCCCTAATCTCATTGTCATCTCATAGATAGCAATAGAGATCACGTACGTCAGTGGTGGGTTTCAAAATTTTGTACTACCGGTTCTGTGGGTGTGGCTTGATGGGTGTGGCATGACTTGGTGGGCGTGGCTTGGTGGATGTGGCAGGGAAAGGATACTGTAAAATCTCCATTCCCTCCCCAATCCAGGGAAAGGATACTGTAAAATCTCCATTTCCTCCCCAATCCAGGGGAAGGATACTGTAAAATCTCCATTCCCTCTCCCACCCAGGGGAAGGTTACTGCAAAATCCCCATTCCCTCCCCAATCCAGGGAAAGGATACTGTAAAATCTCCATTCCCTCTCCAATCCAGGGGAAGGTTACTGCAAAATCCCCATTTCCTCCTGATCAGCTGGGACTCGGAACCCAGAGAATAGATGGGGGGGGGGGAGAGGGGAGGCAGTCAGAAGTGATATTTACTGATTCTCCAAACTACTCAAAGTTTCCACTACGGGTTCTCTAGAACTGGTCAGGACCTGCTGAAACCCACCTCTGACATACGTCTTTACGCAGACAAACAGTGTGGAAATCCACAGGTGGGAGGGAAATACACTAAAAGTTGTAGAACTGCAAAAAAAAAAAAACCTTGGACAGTAAAAACAAGAAGAAAAAGCCTCAAAACACTTAATGATAGCAGTAGCATTTGGCTTTCCATTAAAGGAGATTATTTTCAATTCAGGGTGAAATGTGGGGTCATTGTTGCTCTCTAACCTTGGTTGTTTTCATGCAGATGTTTCTTTCCTTCTCTTACTTCAAAACAGTGAAATGCGGGGGCAAATGTAATTAAAAAAATATTAGAATGTGCAGAAATGGGTAGACTAACCCTTACTATTAAGGAAAAAGAAGAAACTGAATATTTTTTGATATGATATTTTGATTTTGGGACATGTTTTATCAATAGCTAGGTAAAAGAAGCAGAGGTTAGAAAGGAACAGATATGAAAAGACAAAATGTTAAAGTGGAGAGTTGTTAAAGAAGATGATGTTAAGTATTATTGTTATTATATTAATATTCTGTTTCCCCCAAAATAAGACATCCCCTGATAATAAGTCAATCGGGCTTTTGAGCACATGGCAATAAGACCAAGCACTTATTTCAAGGTTCAAAAAAATATAAGACAGTGTCTTATTTTCAGGGAAACACAGTAGATGATAGATGATAGATAGATAGATAGATAGATAGATAGATAGATAGATAGATAGATAGATAGATAGAATCAGACAGACAGATGCAGACACACAGATAGATATAGATAGAAATAGATAGAAATAGGTAAAGACAGAGTTATCTTTAAGATAGTCCTAGAAAGATAGATGGTATGTAGGTAGATAGATGAGAGAGAGAGAGGGAGGGAGGGAGGGAGGGAGGGAGGGAGGGAGGGAGGAGAGAGAGAGAGAGAGAGAGAGAGAGAGAGAGAGAGAGAGAGAGAGAGAGAGAGAGAGAGATAGAGATAGAGATGCGATGGATGGATGGATGGATGGATGGATGGATGGATGGATGGATGATAGATAGAGATAGATAGAGATAGATGATAGAGATAGATAGATAGATAGATAGATAGATAGATAGACAGACAGATCGACCTAGATAGATAGATATAGTAGATAGATAGATAGATAGATAGATAGATAGATAGATAGATAGACAGACAGACAGACAGACAGACAGACAGACAGACAGACAGATAGATGATGGATAGATGAGAGAGAGGGGGGGAATGGATGGATGATAGATAGATAGATAGATAGATAGATAGATAGATAGATAGATAGATAGATAGATAGATAGATAAATAGATGATGGATAGATGAGAGAGAGAGAGAGAGAGATGGATAGATGGATGGATGGATGGATGGATGGATGGATGGATGGATGATAGGTGATAGATAGATAGATAGATAGATAGATAGATAGATAGATAGATAGATAGATGATAGATAGATAGATAGATAGATAGATAGATAGATAGATGAAACATGGGTATGCTATTATATTATCAATATTATGGTGATGAATATGATAACAAAGATATGTAATATGACCACTTAAACATAACTGTACCCAGACCACACACTGTTTGATGAAAATTGAATGATATATAAATAAAACAAATAAAACATGGGGTAAAAAAAACTGGGGCCGAAGGACAAGAAAGGTTTTCAAATTGTCAGTTAGTCCTTGGTGGTGAATCACAAGTCACTAGCATAATTTTTTGTTTGAGTTTATGTCTATAGTTTCCTGCTAATGCCTGTATAACAGGGCAGGTCTGGAACAGGGAACCGCAGCGAGGAGGTGATAGGAAACACTCGGAGATCGTTGAACCCACTTGCTGAAAAAAAAATTAGTCTTTTCCGTGTCTCTGTCCCTGCTAAACTTTTGTAAATGTGAGGAAACGAGAGTCTTTCGAGGAGCGGGGTACCTCAAAATTTGGGGCACTAGGGACTGATTCTGTGGAGAGAGCTTTTTCCGTTGTCCTGATCTAGCCTTTGCAAGTAGTGATAAACCAGGGGTGAAATTCAGCAGGTTCTGGAGAACTGGTAGCGAAAATTTTGAGTAGTTCAGAGAACCGGTAGTGGAAATTTCGAGCTGTCCCCAGAGTGGGAAGGGAATGGGGATTTTGCAGTATCTTTCCCCTGGAGTGGGGTGGGAATGGAGATTTTGCAGTATCCTGCCCCTGTCACGCCCACCAAGCCACACCACGCCTACCAAGCCACGCCCACAGAACCGGTAGTAAAAAAAAAATTGGATTTCACCACTGTGATAAACCATTTACTTACGAGTAAAACAAAACCCGTTTTATAACAGGGCAGGAACAGTCTTTTATTCACGCGGACAAACAAAAAAATCAAACGTAAGTAGTCCCAATAAACCTGGGTTTGGCCAAGAAATCTGAATTGCTAGTTGTATACTAGAAAACGAACAACAACCGGCCCCTCCCAAACCCCTCTTATTTATTTCCCAGCCAGGGTGGGGCTGGCTAGCATCTGCATCTGCCTTTCCCTGAGAGCCGGCTTATTGCTTTCCTTTGTTCTCCTCTCCTCTCTACGCATACAAGTGTCTGGGATGGGCCCCATCTGTTCCTCTCCCTCACTCAGTTCAGGCCTGAAGATAGCAGCCTCTCCACCTGGGGGAGATGGAAGGCCCCAATTCTGTCTCTCTCTCTGATGCTGTTTCCTTATCAAAACCTTCCAAAGGCTCCGAATCTGGCCCAGGCCGTCCCTCAACCTTCTCCTCATCTAACTCGTCTGACAGGCCATAACATCTATGGACCGGAGGAGACATGGTTTCATGTGCTGCCTGCACCCCCCGGATGGGGCTTCGCTTGCTTGCATGGACCGGTTTCTGGCATGCCGTGGCCCGCTGCGGGCCCACGGACCAGGGGTTCGTGACCCCTACTTTAGAGCAAGAAGTGAGATATAGAATTATCTGCATTCTCTTCTCTTGTAAAATTCACAATTTTTCGGGAGCAAAAGGCATTTTTAACATATAGCTCCTTATAGGTAGTCCTTGATTTACAACAGTTAATTAATGACCGTTCAAAGTTACAACGGCACTGGAAAAAAGTGAATCGTGTCCATTTTTCACTCTCACGACTCCTGGCCACATGATTAAAATTCAGTCGCTTGGCAACTGACTCATATTTATGACGGGTGCAGGGACTCCGGGTCATGTGATCAACTTTTGCGACCTTCTGATGAGCAAGGACAATGGGACAGACAGATTCACTTAACATGCATGTTACTAACTTAAGAACTGCAGTGATTCGCTTATGATGACACTCAGCTGTACATCTCCACCCCTGACCACCCCAATGATGCCCTCGAAGTGATGTCCCAGTGCCTTGAGGCCGTGCGGGTCCGGATGGGGAGGAACAGGCTTCGTCTCAACCCTTCCAAGACCGAGTGGCTGTGGATGTCGGCGTCCCGGTATAGCCAGCTAGTGCCATCGCTGGCTATTGGGGGTGAGTCATTGGCCCCCACAGAGGGGGCGCGCAACTTGGGTGTCCTCCTGGATTCACGGCTGTCCCTGGAAGGGCATGTGGTGGCCGTGGCCAGGGGGGCCTTTTATCAGGTTCGCCTGATGCGCCAGTTGCGCCCCTTTCTGGATCGGGACTCCATGTGCACGGTCACTCATGCACTCGTCATGTCTCGCCTGGACTACTGTAACGCTCTCTACATGGGGCTCCCCTTGGGGTGCACCCGGAGGCTCCAACTGGTCCAGAATGCGGCCGCGCGGGGTGATTATGGGAGCGACAGGGCGCTCCCATGTGACACCTCTCCTGCGCGAGCTGCACTGGCTTCCGGTGGTCTTTCGGGTGCGCTTCAAGGTGTTAGTTTTGACCTTTAAAGCGCTCCATGGCATGGGACCGGGGTACTTGCGGGACCGCCTGCTGCTACCGATAACCTCCCACTGGCCAGTACGCTCACACAGAGAGGGCCTTCTCAGGGTGCCATCAGCCAAGCAATGTCGGCTGGTGGCCCCCAGGGGGAGAGCCTTCTCTGTGGGGGCACCCACCCTATGGAACGAGCTGCCTCCAGAAGTTCCTTTGATCCCGGACCTCCGCACTTTCCGAAAGGCCCTTAAGACCTATTTATTCCAACAAGCCGGCCTTGCTTGATTGTTTTTAATGGGGTTTTTAACAAAATTATTATTTTTTTTTAATTTTGGGGGGTTTTAAATTGGGTATTTTAATGGGGTTAGTATTTTATTTGGAACGCCAATGAATTTAATTTAATTTTATAATTCTTTTAATGTTTGTATTATATGTGTTTTAAATCTGGTTGTTCACCGCCCTGAGTCCCCCTCCCGGGGAGAAGGGCGGTATATAAATTGAAATAATAAATAAATAAATAAATAAATAAACAACTATGGCAAGAAAGATATTAAATAGGGCAAAGCTCACTTAACAACTGTCTGGCTTAGCAATGGAAATTTTGGGCTGAATTGTGGTCATAAATTGAGGATTACCTATATATCATAATTTCTGGCTAAATTGGCTGGTTCACTCTCCATATTAAGGATTAGCAACCTGCAGTTCTTGGATTATATATTGCTAAACCCTCAATTTATGACTTGTCACCTAGCAACCATTCAAAGTTATGATGGACCTGGAAAAGGAGACGTGATCCAGATCGGATTTGATCTTGATTCTTTCTCTAACTACTCCTATGGATACCCTTGGCTAACTGTATGTCTTTGTCTCCAAAATGGTGGAACTACAATTCCCAGAATCCCATAAAACTGGTCATACCATTTAGAGCTGCTGCAAATTGAATTTAGAAGCAGCTGGAAGCGTATGTTGTGCATTTAAAAAAAAATTAGCTCATTACTGCTGAAGGTTTCATTCCATTTCTTCAAATTGAGCAGGTGCTTAGCAACGGAAATTTTGGGGTTCAATTGTAGTCATAAGTCGAGGATACCCTCTGTGTGTATGTGTGTAGAGGGAGAGAGAGGGAGAGAGAGAGGGAGAGGGGTGCGAGAGGGGAGAGAGTGGAAGGGAGGGAGAAAGGGGGAGAGAGGGAGGGAGGGAGAGAGAGGGGGGGGAGAGGGGAGAGGGAGGGAGAAAGGGGGAGGTAGGAAGAGTGAGAGAGAAAGAAAGAGGAAGCCAGGGAGGGAGAGAGAGAAAGAGGGGGGAGGGGGAGGGAGGGAAAAAGGGGGGAGGGAGAGAGAGGGAGAGGGAGAAAGAAGGAGAGAAAAAGAAGGAGGAAGAGAGAGAAAGAGAGAGAGGGAGGGAGGGGAGGAAGGGGAGGGAGAAAGAAAGAGGGTGGGAGGGTGAGAGAGGGGGGGAGGGGAATATATATAGAGAGAGAGACATTTGAGTGCATATATTGGCTCAGTTGCATATCACACTTAAATACGAGACAGGAGGAAAAAAATTGAATCCATGGCTGCTGGGGACAAAGGATTCAGATGAATGAAAGGAACCCCCCTCCCCTTGAACTCCAATCTTTGAATAGTCACAAAAATTCCAGAACTGAGTAGATGTGAGGATTTTTTTTTTAAATTTTTTTTTGCTTTTCCCTCCCTCTTTTTGGAAGGAGGTCAGTGAAGTTTTATGGCATTTTGTTATATTTCAATTTATATGCAAATAGGCAGGTTAATCACAGAAGGAGTCACATCAATGAAAGCCGCCGCAGATTTTTGAAAGATCAAAACTTCCGGGGTGACAAGTAGGACTTTTCCAACTGTTGTTAGCATAATGGTTCATATATTCAGATCTTTGGGCCTTTTTCTCCATTTCACAATGCTCTGAAAATGCACCCCATCCTTATTAATACTGGGAGTTGGGGTGGGGTGTGGGGGGAGTCAAACACTTGCCGTTTCCAAAGCAGACGTAACTTTCCCCAGCAGTTTTCGGATATTTCTTCATCGGAAGATCCTTGCGGCATAATATGCTAAATTAACCTGTTTGCCGCATCGATGCCAGGCATGGAACTGTCAATCAATCAAAACGTTTTTCACCACAGATGAAACCAGCAGGAGAAGAAAAGAAGAAGGAAAAAAAAAAAAAGCCCAGAAACCGAAGATGAAAAATTACTCAAGCTCAGTCTGTTCGGAAAATACAACCGGTTGGTTGTCCCTTGACCTAGTTACACGCTCGTTTGCAGTAAATAATAATAAATTATAATTTAACTCTGTGCTATTTTGTCTGGCCCTATGTGCACACTTGGTTGTATATTTGGAGATGACTAGTAGCTTAGTCAAAGAATTGAGGCCTTTGAACTAAGTCAGGGGTCAGCAACCCACAGCTCTGGAGCCGCATGTGGCTCTTTCATCCCTCTGCTGCAGCTCCCTGTCACCAGTTGGCTCTACAGTTGATAGGGCTCTTGGTTAGGATAGGTAGAGGAAAAAGGATGCCGTACTAGGAGGAAATGCTATGATGGGGGAACCAGACTTCTGGTCAGCAGAGGAAAAAGGACACCACACTAGGTGCAGACTCTATGGTGGGGGAACTGGACTTCTGGTTGGCTCCAGAATTGGACGGGGAACTTTTGGTTAGGACCTTTGCGTCTCTGAGTGATTAAGGTTGCCGACCCCTGAACTAGGTCAGACTAGGAAACCAACATTATGTGCATTGGTGTGACCTTATTGTAAAGCTATAGTAACATATGCACTTCTGTTGGCAGAATGCGCTGCCAACACCTGCCAACAAAAGTGCTTATAATCAAGGTTTTCCCAGTTGCAATGGATGGCTGTGAAAGTTGGACCATAAGGAAGGCTGAGCACCAAAGAATGGAGGCCTTTGAACTCTGGTGCTGGAGAAGACTCCTGCGAGGCCCTTGGACTGCAAGGCGATCCAACCGGTCAGTCCTAGAGGAGATCAACCCTGACTGCTCTTGAGAAGGCCAGATCCTGAAGAAGAAACTCAAATCCTTTGGCCACCTAATGAGAAGGAAGGACTCCCTGGAGAAGAGCCTAATGCTGGGAATGATGGAGGGCAAAAGAAGAAAGGGATGGCAGAGAATGAGGTGGCTGGATGGAGTCACTGAAGCAGTCGGCATGAGCTTAAATGGACTCCAGAGGATGGTAGAGGACAGGATGGCCTGGAGGAACATTGTCCATGGGATCACGATGGGTCGGACACGAGTTCACAACTAACAACAACAATAGATTAGTCTCAATTTTGCCCCATTTACAAATGGGCTTTTTAAAAAATCCTTTTTAATATTACAGTGGTACCTCACTACTCGTCGTTAATCGGTTAACTCACCGTTAGTTGATGAATACCGAAAAGGATGGGTACCAAATGTCTATGGAGATTCTCAGTCATCCAGATCATGATTATCCCAAAAGGTACTTTTTCAAAAGGCAACTGGACTTTGTTTTTCCTTGAAGACATTTCGCTTCTCATCCAAAAAGCTTCATCAGAACTGAAGAACTGAAGAAGCTTCTTGGATGAGAAGCAAAACATCTTCAAGGAAAAACAAAGTCCAGTTGCCTTTTGAAAAAGCATCTTTGGGGTAAGTACCAAACAGATTTTTTCCCATAAGGAATAATGTAGTGAGTCACAAGGCAGTCAATTTTGGCTTGTGAGTTGAGTACCAAACAAGCGATGAGTACCAGGACAAAATTGTTGTGTCAAAATGCATCGAGTACCGAATTTAATGCGTTTCAAAGCAACTGAGTACCAAGGTACCACTGTAATTTCAGTGTTTTAGCTTTTCATGTCTGGTGCTTTTAAAGTTCTAATTCTGTAATGGTCTTATTAACTTGTTTATGACATTGTAAGATACCCCAAACCGCTTGGTAGAGAAATGGGTGGTATACAAATACATAAATAAACATTACATGTATGGTTTATCTTTCCACTAGGACGTAAAAGAGGCATGTGTGGTGAGTTCACCCTAATTCTTGCCTTATTACAATTACTCTGGGAGTTGAATTGGGGTATGAAATTTATTTATCTATTTATTGGTTTGATTTATATGCCGCCCTTCTCCAGAGACTCAGGGCGTCTTACAATGCGTTAAGCAATTGCCTTCATACTTTTGTATATACCTGCTTAGTAGGGCTTTTGGCCTCCCCTAAGCGGTGTTCTTTTTTATACAAATTCAGCTTATTGCCCCCACAATCTGGGTCCTCATTTTACCTACCTCAGAAGGATGGAAGGCTGAGTCAACCTTGAACCTGGTGAGATTTGAACTTGCAGTAATTGCAGGCAGCTGGCAACTAAGTGTTACTTTAACAGCACTTAGTCCACTGCACCACCAGGCTCTTGGTGTGTAAATGGTGTGTAATGTGTAGTTCTCCCATAAATCCAATCTGAATGGAAGCTGATTGGGAGCTGAATGAATTTAGAATAACAGAGTTGGAAAGGACCTTGAAGGATTTTTAATCCAACACCCTGGTCAAGTAGAAGACCTTAGATTATTCCAGAGAAATGTCTATCCAATGTCTGTCCAAAACCTCCAGTGACGGAACACCCATAACTTCTGGAGGCAAGCTGTTCCAGGGATTAATTGATCTCAGTGTCAGGAAATTTCTCCTTAGCTCTGGGTTGGATCTCTCTTTAACAATCTAATGCAGGGGTCAGCAACCTGCAGCTCTGGAGCCGCATGTGTCTCTTTCACCCCTCTGCTTCGGTTCTCTGTCACTCAAAATATGCGTCACAACTGCCAATGTGTGACACCCGCCGGCACACGATTTATTGCGCTTTTCAACCCCCGGTAAGCCAACCGTGGATAAATCCAAGAAAAGAAAATTTTCAGAAGAAAACAGAACATTTAATTCAGCTACATATGCTAGTCTTGTGGCCACTCAAGAAATAGTCAACACAGAAAGGGTTTTGTGGCTCCCGATGTTTTCTTTTCTGTGGGAAATGGGTCCAAATGGCTCTTTGAGTGTCTAAGGTTGCAGACCCCTGATCTAGTGTTTCTTCCAACTTTAAAGAAGTGTGGATCTCAATTCCCAGAATTCCCAGGCCAATCATGGTGGCTGGGGAATTCTGGAAATTAGAAAATAGAACGATACAATTCAAAAGGACCTTGGAGGTCTTCTAGTATAACCACTACTCAAGCACAAGACCATATACCATTCTGGACAAATGACTATCCAATCTTTTCTTGAAAACCTCCAATGATGGAGCACCCACAATATCAGGAGGCAAGCTATTCCATTGATTAGTTGTTCTCACAATCGGGAAATTCCACCTAAATTTTAGGTTGGATCTCTCTTGAATGATCTTCTACCTGTTACTTCTTATCCTGCCCTGAGGTGCTTTGGAGAATAAGCTGACCCCTCTCTTCTCTGTGACAGGAATGGAAGTCTCCATCTTTGACCCCATCCAATATTTGGACCTTCTTGCATTTTAATTTTTTCAGTCCACAAAACCTCTCCCAACATGGATCACCCAACATCTCCTCAGCTTCATTCCACTGGATAATTCCATAATTCCTATCCAAAGTTTCCACTTTCCTTCTATTTCTTATTATTTCCTAATTTGGGATGGTCGATTTGTCCTCCTCATGGATGTCAACTGAGCTTTTCTTTGAATCTCTGGTAACAACTGTGGAAGACCAAATCATGCCAGCCACAAAGGGAGATGAATTTCAACTCGCCAATCCAGCCAAGACATCTCAGGGCTCGGTTCCCAAATTAAAACTTCTGAACAATGCTGAACACCAGAAAAAAAGCAATTCCTCTATCAGATCCAGAAAATCAGCTTTCCCAGCTTGGCATTGTCTAGTTGTACGTGGACTGCCAACCTCAATAGTCCCTGCCAAGAGTTGAAGCTTCACATGGTTGAAGGGTACCAGATGGGGGTAAAGGTTGAGAGAATAAAACCAATTTGCTGTTGAATGAACGAGACATCTGGAAATGTCCATGGATATTCTCTGTCCTCACAAATATTATGCCAAGGATTAGAAGGGGGAAAAAAACAAAGGGTCACTGGATACATGTTTTGTGGCTTATCTTCATCGTTCTGCTTCTTCTCCATGACTACATTAGAACATAGAATGTTGAATAATATAGTGGAAGGGAGTTTGGAGGTTTTCTAGTCCAACTGGATGGATGGATGGATGGATGGATGCTTGGATGGATGCTTGGATGGATGCTTGGATGGATGCTTGGATGGATGGATGCTTGGATGGATGCTTGGATGCCTGGATGGAGGGATGCATGGATGCATGGATGCTTGGATGGATGGATGCTTGGATGGATGGATGGATGGATGGATGGATGGATGGATGGATGGATGGACGGACAATATGCAATCAATTTGTTCTCAGCTCCTAGCAACCACATACATTTTTTTCTATGACAATCTATTCCTAACTTGGTCTTTCAGATCTTCTAATGGTATATGTAACTGAATTCATACAATGTGTTGTTGGCTTTTATTTAGTGTTTGGCATCTACATAGGTCATACAATCACAGATATACAAATCTAGTTCAAACAAAACATCAGCAAATATATATAGCTATTCGATAAATATATATATATATATACAGCAGTTCGATTCTCACTGGTTCAAGGTTGACTCAGCCTTCCATCCTTCCAAGGTGGGTAAAACGTTGGAGGCAATAGGCTGACTCTGTGAACCGCTTAGAGCAGTGGTGGGGTCCTCCCGGTTTAACAACCGGTTCGGTGATCACTGCGCGCACGAGCGCAGTTTGAAGAAATCTTCACTTCTGCGTTTCTTTGGAGGACAAACACAGCTGAGTCACGGCAATCTGCTCTGCCGCGCGAATCAGCTGAGAAGATAAAGGTAGGAAAAAACCGCTGATTGTCGGGGCAAACCGGTTCGCTCCCAGCTGAGCTCTGTCACTTAGATCATTTGAGATTTGTTTACGAGTGGCTCTGGCTTCTTGCATCTGACAAGGGTTAAGCCTGACTTTCCTTAAGGAGTTGAAGATAGGGTACATGGTGCTCTCACCCATGTTTCTCCATACAATAATCCTTTGAGATAATGGGACTGAAGTGGAAGGCCCAATGTCACCAAGGAGCATTCATGCCTGAGAGTAGATCTAAATCAGGATCTTCCTACTCCCTAGTCCAACACCTCCACCACTGGACCATCCTGGCTGCCGTGAATGTTACATATGAAGCCAAGCAAAAATGAAAAAAATTAGATCCATAAAGGTAAAGGTTTCTCCTGACTAGTCATGTCCAACTCTAGGGGAGCTGTGTTCATCTCCATTTCTTAGCCGAGGGAGCCAGAGGTGTCCGTATATACTTCCGAGGTCATGTGGTCAGCATAGCTATATGCCAAAGGCACATGAAATGCTATTATCTTCCCACTGAAGGTGTACCTATTTATCTACTCACCTTCGCAGGCTTTCAAACTGCTAGCTGGGCAACAGCTGGAGCAAGGAACTGGGGCTCACCCTATCATGTGGTGCTCGGGTCTCTAACTGTTGAGCCAATGCATTGATAGAACTTGTAAAAACTGAACACTGGTTAGCTATACGGGCAGGCTTGAACCAACTGGTTCCAGCTGGTAATCAGCACCCTGCAAAATCTACACACTCTTATATGTCTTGAAAGCCACAAACTTAGAAAAGTTCCTGAAATAAACCTTTATGACAGGTGTGGGGAGCCAAGCAGCTGCCACAGCATAATTTAAGTCCACATCTGACCTCCAAATATGTAGAGCAAGGAAGAAGAACTACACCATGTGAATTTTGAGCACAGCCACATTAAAAAAGAGAGATGGTATCTATATTAAGGCACAGAAAAATGGTTTAACATGCAATGGTCCACATGCATGTTGGACAATCTTAGTAGTATCACTTTACATTGTTCCCAAAGGAATTTAGTTGGTTCCTGACGGGTAAAGTATGACAGAGAAGGACATGATAGCAGGCATGATAGCCAGGGCTCTCCTCCTTTAGAACAACTTGGCCACAATCCTCCCATCTGCCCAGTGGTGGGATTCAGCCAGTTCGCACCACTTCGGGAGAACCGGTTGTTAACTTTCTGAGCAGTTTGGTGAACTGGTTGTTAGAAGAAATCATTAGGGCAGAGAACCTGGTTGCTAAATTATTTGAATCTCACCATTGTATCTGCCCAAATCAAGGATGTCTCCCACTTTCCTCCATTTCCATGATCCTCCAGAATCTGGTGAAAGTTACTATGTATAGTTATTATATTGTAGAGGATCATGTTGTCCTATGATTGTTATGTTGTTATGGGGTTGTTTCAGTGGTGGGATTCAAAAAATTTTACTACCGGTTCTGTGGGCGTGGCTTGGTGGGCATGGCATGGCATGGCATGTCTTGGTGTGCGTGGCTTGGTGAGCATAGCAAGAGAAAGACCAGGGGTGAAATCCAGCAGGTTCTGACAGGTTCTGGAGAACCAGTAGCGGAAATTTTGAGCAGTTTGGCAAATACCATCTCTGGCGGGCCCCAGAGTGGGGTGGGAATCGAGATTTTAAAATATCCTTCCCCCAGGGATGGGGAGGGAATGGGAATTTTATAGTATCCTTCCCCTGCCACACCCACCAAGCCATGCCCACCAAGTCGCACCACGTCCATCAAACCACGCCCACAGAACCGGTAGTAAAAAAATTTCGATTTCACCACTGGGAAGTATACTGTAAAATCTCCATTCCCACCCCACTCCAGGGGAAGGATACTGTAAAATCTCCATTTCCTCCCCACTCCAGGTGAAGGTTACTGCAAAATCCCCATTTTCTCCTGATCAGCTGGGACTCGGAACCCAGAGAATAGATGGGAGGGCCAGTCAGAGGTGGTACTTACTGGTTCTCCAAACTACTCAAAATTTCTGCTACCAGTTCTCCAGAACTGGTCAGAACCTGCTGGATACCACCTCTGGATTGTTTTGCTATTTCTGAATTTCTAGTAGACTGAGATGATGATTCAAATAGAAGATAGAAAGATGATAGATGATAGATGATACATTGATAGGTAGGTAGGTAGGTAGGTAGGTAGGTAGGTAGGTAGGTAGGTAGGTGGATGGGTAGATGGGTAGAAAATAATAGTATTGGATGGATGGATGAATAATGGATGGATGGATGGATGGATGGATGGATGGATGGATGGATGGATAATGGATGGAAGGACAGACGGACAGACAAAAAATGGATAGAGAGCTGGACAGATAAACCAATGGATAGATGCCAGAGACAGAAATAATGGGATGGATGGATGGATGGATGGATGGATGGATGGATGGATGGAAAGATGGATGAACAGTTGGACAGTTGAACAGATGGGTAGATGCTAGAAAAAGAGAAATAACTGGATGGATGGATGGATGGATAAAAAGATGGATGGACAAAAAGATGGATGGATGCAAAGATGAATAGACAGATGGACAGATGGATAGAGACAGAGAAATAGTGGGGTGGATAGATGGATGGATGGATGGATGGGTGGACAGATGGACACACAAGGCAGACAGACAGGCAAGCAATAAAATGGAGCTTAATTGGAGTAAAGTCCTTCAGAAGAATTTAGGAATGATACTTAGTACCATGTTAAAAGCACACATACAATGCACAACCATCTGATCATTGAACCAGATCCAGCAAGGGTCTTCTGAACGTGCTTCTGAAGTCAAGTCATCCTTCCTATCTTTTATTCACACTTTTTTTTTCAAGCATGTTGCCACACTCTTTGGGCTATTGTTCGAGTTTGAAAGTGCTTGCAGCCAGGTGTGTCACTGGGTAATGTGGCTTTTGCTGCAACTCCGCATTCATCGTTTGGTAGATGTTGAGCCCCTGACACAGACCACCCACCCACCCACCCCTGCTTACAGGCAAGAAGAGAAACTTGAGAATCTTTCTATCAATTTAGAATATAGAATAGCAGATTTGGAAGGGACCTTGGAGGTCTTCTAGTCCAACCCCCTGCTTAGGTAGGAAAACCTACACCATTCAGGCAAATGGTCATCCAACATCTTCTTAAAAACTTCCAGTGTTGGAGCATTCACAACTTCTGGAGGCAAAGTTCTTCCACTGATGAATTGTTTTTACTGTCAGGAAATTTCTCCTTAGTTCTAAGTGGCTTCTCTCCTTGATTAGTTTCCACCCATTGCTTCTTGTCCTGCCCTCAGGTGCTTTGGAGAATAGCTTGACTCCCTCTTCTTTGGGGCAACCCCTGAGATATTGGAAGACTGCTATCATGTGTCCCCCAGTCCTTCTTTTCATTAAACTAGACATATCCAGTTCCAGCAACCGTTCTTCATATGTTTCAGCCTCTAGTCCCCTAATCCTCTTTGTTGCTCTTCTCTGCCTCTAGTCTTTCTAGAGTCTCAACATCTTTTTTACATCGTGGCGACCAAAACTGGATACCTTATTCCAAGTGTGGCCTTACCAAGGCCTTATAAAGTGGGATTAACCCTTCACGTGATCTTGATTCTATCCCTCTGTTTATGCAGCCTAGAACTGGGTTGGCTTTTTTAGCAGCTGCTGGCTCATATTTAAATGGTTGTCCACTAGGACTCCAAGATCCCTCTCACAGTTACTACTAGTAGTAGTAGTAGTAGTAGTAACTGTAGATAGTAGTTACTAACTGTGATCCCTCTCACAGTTACTACTACTATACTACTAGTAGTGATGGCTAACCTTTTTGCCATTGCGTGCCAAAAGCGGGGGGAGCACAGTAGGAGTCACACTCATGCGTGCCCACATCCATAATTGTATGTACCCCTCCACACACACACACACGTGTTCCCCCTGCTTTTGGCACGTGATGTCCCGGTGGGCCCGGTAGACCTGTTTTTTTGCTCTCCCCAGGCTCCAGAGCCTTTCTAGGAGCCTAGGGAGGTCAAAAACAGCCTCTCCCCCCCCAGAGGTCCTCCGGAAGCCGGAAACAGTGTGTTTCCTGACTTCTGGTGGGCCCAGAAGGCCCAAAAATCAGCTGTCTGGCGCATGCATGCGTGTCGGAGCTGAGCTCAAGTGCCCACCGATATGGTTCCGCGTACCACCTGTGGCACCCATGCCATAGGTTCGCTATCACGGACATATACTGTACCTGTGCATTTTGTTTTTCTTGTCTAAATGTAGAACCTTACTTTTTTTCACCATTGAATTTCACCAAAATTTTTCTATCAGTGTATTTTGTTGCATGGTTCTAGATCAGCTGGACTTTTGGAGCAGAGTGAACATTTAATTTTCTCCTGCCTGTATGTCAACTAACTTTCAATGAAGTCGTAGGTGCGAACAATGGGATTCAAGCACTGATATTCTCCTTCAGTCCTTTCAAAGGAATCAATATTTCGCTGCCTATAGAAGAAGAAAAGAGATCAAAACACTCCTAAAGGAGGAAAGGGGGGGGAGAATAAAAGGCAAAGTGTAATAAAACTCAGAATGAATATCTTCAAAATAGCAATTTTAATCACAGAAGCACAAAGAACTCGCAGACTTTGATAAGGGACATAAAATATTCTGGCCATTAAAAAAAAGAAGAAGTAGTTCACCAGTTTTCCATTTCAATTTACTTCTCTATAAATCAGGGAGCAATTTAATCAAATATTCTTCCAGTTTAATTGTTTTACCTTGCTTTTATGTTAAATTTCACTGATTTAACTGCCAGCACAGGACTGCATATTATGGAGGAAAATGTCAGCGGACGGGCCATAATTAGTATAAAATTCAAACATTAAGTAGGAATGTGCAAGAAAAAAAATACTGCTAGGTTACTAGTTTGTGGAACAAATCAATGTATAAAAGCAACATAGTACCCACTGGGCATCTGGCCCTATTTTAACTTGATTTTATTTTTATTTTTTTAATTCATTCTTAAAAATTAAATTAGGTTAATAACATTAAAATAATTAAGAAGCTGGAAGGTATTTTTAAAGCAAAGTGCATAAGAGATAAAATATCCCTTTTTGCGGGATTATAACTGCTGAAAATTAAAGTTGGTTGCCTGCCATTTTGTGATGGGAAATAGATACAACCTGTAGCAGAAAAGCTAACACTGTTTGTTGTTCAGTTGCTAAGTTGTGTCTGACTCTTGGTGAACCCATGGACCATAGCATGCCAGGCAGTGGTGGGATGCTGCTGGTTTAACAACTGGTTCGGTGATCGTGCGCTGCACACGCTACGCACACGTGCACAATTTTACAAATACTAACCTTCTGTGTTACCACTTGGGAGTAACACAGCTGAGGCGCAGCAATCCGCTCTGCCGCGCCAATCAGCTGAGAAGATAAAGGTAAGTAAAGAGCAGGGGCAGGTGGGCAGGCTGACCTGATCAGCGGAGTGAACCGGTTCACTTCCAGCTGATCGTCGGAGCTACCGATTCGACCGAACCGGTCTTAACTAGTAGAATCCCACCCTGATGTCAGGACCCCTGTCCTCCACTGTCTCCTAGAGTTTTTGCAAATTCATGTTTGTTGTGTCAACGACACTATCTAACCCTCCCATAAATTCCAATAGCTGAGGGCTTTTTAGCGAATTGCATGAGTCAAAACCTCCTACGATTAAGCATAATATGGATTCATGGCTTGGTCGCTTAATTCCAAAGCACACAATTGTTTGTTAACACAGGCTTGGGGTGTTGTGCGAATCCAGATAACGTAATATTTTAGGGAAGAGTTGTGCAATTTGTGGGGAGAGGGGAGGTGTTGAAATATGTTGGGTTGAGAACAGAATGAAAGATCAAAGATGGTTTCCATAGCTGAGGTAAATCTAATCTCTTTATTCACCTTAACCACTATACCACACTGCCTCTCTTTTTATGTTGTGTAAAGCAGAGAACCAAGTTAAATGATAATTGAGCTTCACTGAATGTAACAATTGGATTTTATTAATCCAGGTTTAAGGAGAGGTCATCCTGTTGTGCGAATGCAACGTAGGTGTTACAATCGTAATTGTGCGCCCAATAACAGGCGGAAATCGAGGAGTATCTGCACTTCAAGGTCAAGACCAGAGTTGAGATGTTGATGTGGTCCTTCACAAACATATATACACATATACACAGCTTGAGGGGGGGGAGGAAATAATTAAGCCAATCTCTTCATTACATGCTAGATTTCTTCATGTGGGGAATTCCTCTCCCTGAAATACTAGTTTTCTTCCTGCGGGGGAATTTCTTTTCCTCCATGCATTCATCAAATATCTCTCCCCTCGCCCAGTTGTATCAGTAGTCAGTGGAAGATACTTATTGTTCTGCCCAGCAGCTACATATTTTACCTTTCATCTGCTGCAACAGAGATACTTTAGGAATTAGAACAGCTAATCATTCTTCTCTTTTCTTCTTGTCACACAAGCATCCTCGTGGCAGGCAGCTCTGCCCCATAAGCAAAGGACGAGAACGCTTTAAAACACCCTCATCTTTGAGATTAACAAATGCAAATATTTCCCCTTTTTTCCCCAAAAAACCCCTTTTTTTCCTGTTAAATCAATGGGGAATTCAGGGATGGTAGCAAGAGACTAAACTATTTAATTAAAAGAAGGGGTGCATCCAAAGCAGAAAATTATGCCAGCAATCAACCTGTGAGAATGAGAGAAGGTGGAGAAAACACATTCACATTAAAAAAAAAGTTTTTGTGTCTTCTTTAATGCATTTTAAATGTTTTCTTTCTTTCTTTCTTTCTTTCTTTCTTTCTTTCTTTCTTTCTTTCTTTCTTTCTTTCTCTCTCTCTCTCTTTCTTCTTTCTTCTTTCTTTCTTTCTTTTTCGGCCTGTGGAAATTTTTTTTCCCCTTGGAGTTTTGCATTATAACTATTTTTGAATAAAATAAAAAAATATTTGAAGAGAAATGTAGAATCGCTGTACCAAATGGAGAAAAACTAGGTTAGAAAAATAATTTCGGTTTTGGTTCGGTTGGGGAAAAACAAACACACGCCCACATAAAAACACACTCGTAATGTGACACAATGATGTAATAATAAATACTCCCAAAACATCCAGAGGTTGCTGGACTATAACTCCCAGCATTCCAAGGAATGACCGTGTTAGCTGGGGCTTCTGGGAGTTGTAGTTCAGCATCAGCCGGAGGGCTGAAGATGCCATTTTTCTGCCCTGTCCTTTTCCGTGTTGGCCATTAAGAGGCAAAATATCTGAATTTTGTGGATTTCTCTCGTATATTTCCAGCAGCAATTTTTGTTTTATAGACAACTTGGATAAATATGTTTGCATATTTACTTGTTGCTCTAGCACAACCAGTGGTGGGATTCATCCGGTTCGGGCCGGTTTGGGCAAACTGGTAGTTAAATTGCTGACTGGCCCCACCCCTTCCCACCCCACCCCTTCCAGAAGTCCCCACGTGCCCCATTTTTACTCCCAGGAGGCTTCAGGGAGGCCTCCTAGGCCCAAAATGAGGCGGGGGGCAGCCCATTGGGCCTTCTAGGCCCAAAATGGGGCATGGGGGGTGGCGTGCCCCCCATGGCCCGTTTTTGCTCCCAGGGGGGTGCTGGGAGGCTGAGTGCTGCCTGTCACACCCCCTGGCCACACCCACCAAGGCCACACCCACCCAGCCGGTCATTAGGGCAGAGAATTGGTTGTTAAATTATTTGAATCCCACCACTGAGCAAAACGGATTTTCAAATGCCAAAGGAGAGGTCAAAACGATGAAAGAATAAAATTATGGGGTTATCATGACTGAATAACACTATCTAATTCTAGATAGTCAGTTTACAACCATTCCTCTAGTGATCATTTGAATTCTCAACAGCACTGAAAAGAACAGACTAGTGAAAGTTTTTCACGCTTAACAACCATTGCAGCTTCCCCATGGTCACGGGATCAAAAATTGACCACTTGGCAACTGGCATGTACTTATAACGGTTGCAGTATCCCGGGTCATGTGATCCCCTTTTGTGACCTGACGAGGAGAGTCAGGGAAGGGGGGGGGAAACCAGATTCACTTTACAATTGTATTACTAACTTAACAACTGCAATGATTTCTGTGGCAGCAAAAGTTGTAAAATGGGGCAAAACAACAGCTGTCTCACTTAACAACAGAAGTTTGAGACTCAGTTGTGGTCGTAAATCTTGGATTTACCTGTAATGAGAGGTTTACCATAAGTAATGGACTTTCTCATTCCCTTATTTAACTCTGTCAGGATAATTGACCGTTTTGCTGACTTGAACTTCTGAATGGCCTCGGGCCTCAGGTGCTCCTCAGGCAGAGTAATAAAGAAGAAGAATGTTTCCTCAGATTGGGGTTTCCCAAATGTTAAGGCGTACCTCCCTTGGGGAGATGCAAACACAATCCAGGCAAGGTGCGAAGAAGCTTTTCGTGAATAATTCCAGTTTTCCTGAAGATTCATTGCATCGTTTTCACTGCACGATAGTGTTCATCTTGATTGTTAGGGGAGATGTGTAGATTAAGAATACACTAAAGGAAAATAGGATAGTGTAGGAAGAAAAATCAGTCCAGTTCTGAGCTGGGAATAAAATGGAGGCAGCTTAAAGAAAGAAGGTTTATTGATGAGTAGAAGAACCAACAACAGCATGCAGTTCTGGGGCAGCTGACAAAATGACTGAGGGAGCAGATGGATTTTCAAAGGCTTCTGGGGTTTTGTGTTTGAGATGCTCCAGGGGGTTGTGCAATATAGTGATCCTTGTGTCTTTCACTATTCTAATGGTGGTGGATTAATCCTATCATATCCAGTCCTTAGAATTTGGGTGGGGGGTGTAAATTCTTAATCCCATCAGCTGCAGGGGCTGAAGGTGTTTTGTTTATGAATAGATCGGCACAGTCTTTCTTAATAAGTTCAAAATATCCATCTCTAAAGACTTGAAGTTCTGCTTGAGGCTATTAAGAAAAACTGGGGCTGCTTCCTGCCTTTGTTAAGTTTTTTTTTTTTCTCCTTTGGAGAAATGTAATATTTTGCCTCTTTTTAATATTAAGAATAAAGAATATTTTAATCTGGGAAGGGGAAGAGGCTTCTTACAATGGTGAAAGGTTTAGGAATCTCTGACTTAGATAACACTGCTGCTTGCAATGCAATAATAGAATAGAATAGAATAGAATAGAATAGAATAGAATAGAATAGAATAGAATAGAATAGAATAGAATAGAATAGAATAGAATAGAATAGAATTTTATTGGCCAAGTGTGATTGGACACCCAAGGAATTTGTCTTGGTGCATATGCTCTCAGTGTACATAAAAGAAAAGATACATTCATCAAGAATCATAAAGTACAATACTTAATGATAGTCATAGGGTACAAGTAAGCAATCAAATCATACTAGGAAACAGTCAATGTAAATCATAAGGATACCAGCAACAAAGTTACAGTCATACAGTCATAAGTGGGAGGAGTTGGTTGATAGGAACGATGAGAAGTTTAATAGTAGTGTAGTAGTACCTACAAGGGTGAGGACTCTTCACTGTTTATGAGATTACAAGTGGAGTCCTCAGGGCTCTCTGAGCTTGGGTGGCTGGCTTGATGACATTTCATGACCCAGCTAAGTAACAACATCATTGCAAGGGAGTATGGGGTTTGCTTCCTGTTGATATAACAATAGGTTGCCCTGCCATTGTTGGTGGCGGCAAGGTTTTCAGAATTGGTGGGAATGTGGGGGTTGATCAGTGATGGGCTGCTACTGATTCAGACCAGTTCGGACGAACTGGTAGTTGTTACCTGCGCCAACCCCCCCCCCGCCCGCCCTCCGGTGCAATCCCATTCTATATCGCTGTGGTTTTTTGACGCCGCACACTTGCTTGGACGGCGTGCATGAGTGAATTGCTATGTTTGTGATGCCGCATGCATGCATGGACTCACATTTCCGGTGCTGGGCGAACTGGTTGTTATAGTATGTGACGCCCACTTCTGATGTCGGTGGTTTTCTCCAGCAACACCGGCAGGGCAAGCTATTCTATATAAACAAGAGGCAAACCCACACTCCCTTGCACTGAAGTTACCTTGTCAGGTTTAACCAGGGGTGGGCAAATGTGGCTCTTTTACCACCTGTGGACTTCAACTCCCAGAATTCCTGAGACAGCTGTCTCAGGAATTCTGGGAGTTGAAGTCCACAGGTGGTAAAAGAGCCACATTTGCCCACTCCTGGGTTTAAACCATTTTCTCCCAGATATTAGGATGATCCAAACAACGTTGGCTTTGTGTAAGATTGTGAAGCATTGGTTACGCCCAGGTCTGGAGTCCCAAGCGTATTAAAGTGCTCCATTTCCTGGCTCTATCAATATCCCTAGTAGCAGTTTTACTTGGTGCCTTTCAAGTCCTTGACTTCCAACCTTTCGTTTACTGACCCTTCAAAGTTACAAGGGTATTCAAAAAAAGTGACTTATGAGTGTTTTTCCTACTTGCAACCATTGTAGCATCTCCATGGTCAAGGGCTCAAAATTTGGACCCTTGGCAACTGGTTCATATTTATGACGGTTGCCATATCCCGGGGGTCATGTGGCATCTCCTTTTCTGACTTTTTGACAAGCAAAGTCAAGGGGGAAGCCAAATTCCCTTAACAACAAGTTATTAACAACGTGTTAATAACTTAACAATTGCAGTGATTCACAAAGATCATAAAACGAGGTAAAACTCACTTAACAATTGTCTTGCTTGGCAATGTAAATTTTGGGCTGAAGTGTGATCATAAATCGAAGATTACAAATGTATATCGATTTTGTACTGTTTTAATTGTTTTAACAGCTGTAAATGGGGTTTTTTTTATGTTTTATGATGTATGTTGCCAAGATCATTTGTTGAGATGGGCAGCTATAAATACAGAGAGACAGAGAGAGATGATAGATTATAGATAGATAGATGGATAGATGATAGATAGATAGATAGATAGATAGATAGATAGATAGATAGATAGATAGATAGACACCCTGTTTCCACCAAAATAAGACATCCCCTGATAATAAGCCCAATCAAGTTTTTGAGCATATGGCAAGCATATGGCCAAGCGCTTATTTCAGGGTTTAAAAAAATATAAGACAGGGTCTTATTTTCAGGGAAACACAGTAAGTAGGTAGGTAGGTAGATGATAGATAGATAGATAGATAGATAGATAGATAGATAGATAGATAGATAGATAGATAGAGACAGATGACAGATAGATAAATAGGTAGATGATAGATACAGATGACACAGAGAGAGAGAGAGAGAGACATGATAGATAAATGATATAGATAGATATAGATGACCGATAGATAGATAGATAGATAGATAGATAGATAGATAGATAGACAGAGATAGATAGATAGATAGATAGATAGATAGATAGATAGATAGATAGATGACAGAGAAAGAGAGATGACAGATAGATAGATAAATAGATAGATAGATGATAGGTATGGATGAGATAGAGAGAGAGAAAGAAGGATAGATAAATAGATGACAGATAGATAGATAGATGGTAGATATGGATGATAGATAGATAGATGATAGATAGATAGATGACAGACAAACAGACAGGTTCCTTTTGTGAATGCCCTTCTTCTCCATCACACAATGCTACATCAGATGAGGATAAAGACAAACACACTTCCAAATCCTCGCCATGGGTTGTCATACATGGGAATTCTATGCTGATAAATCTGGCAGGTCCCAAGCAGCTGCTTATCATGTAGCCTAAAATCCTGGAAACCAACCCAAAAGAATATTTTTGAGCCTTAATTCAGAGCCAGAAACTCTGATCTGAATTAAGCTTCTTCAACTGATAACTGCAAGAATGCTGGTTTTTTTGTTGTTTTTTTTTTGTACAGGTCAATCTTTCCACATTCTTCAAGACTGTATGGCCTGAGGAGGCTTCTGAAATGCTAGTCCGGACTGGTTCTGTCATTTCTAAACCTCGCTCAAGAGAGGCTAGAACTAGGTAGCTGGCTTGTTTGTCTCCAACGTTTGAGAGCTTTGTTTCACGGCAAGAAAACCCAAAAACCAGGATGAATTAAGCAGATAATCAAGGAGAGAAGCAACTTAGAACTAAGGAGAAATCTCTTGAGAGTGAGGACAATTAACCAGTGGAAGGACTTGCCTCCAGAAGTTACGAATGCTCCAACACTGGAAGTTCTTAAGAAGATGTTGGGTAACCATTTGTTTGAAGTGGTGTAGGCTTTCCTGCCCAAGCAGGGGGTTGAACTAGAAGACCTCCAAGGTCCCATCCAACTCTGTTATTCTATGATAATTCCAAAGATGGAAAAAGTCTGAGGCAATAACACTAGGATCCCTACCAACACCCATGTATCCAAACCAGCGCGCATGGATGGAGGTTATAATTAACACTTGAGTAAATTAATAATTATTGTTATTGTCGTTGTGCTACCAATCCACGGTTCATGGAGCGGAGGAGACATGAAAGAAAGGAGGCAGGAAAAATTAAGATGGGAGGCCATCAAAGGTATCACTTAATGAACATTTAATTATGGACGCTGTACGTACCGTACTTAGGAGCTTAATGAATTAGTGTTATTATTCGCTTCATTTCAATACTGCCCTTCCGAAATAGCTCAGGGTATTTTACATTAAAATATAAGCAGTTTATACAACATCATCAGTGCTAGAAGGGAGTAAGGTTTGGTCTCTTTATGTACTAGAGACGAGATGGCGAACCTATGGCACGCCAAGCCATATTGGTGGGCATGCAAGCGTTTCCCTAGCTCAGCTCCAGGTGGCACGCAGAGCCATATTAGTGGGTAGCCAGCTCAGCTCTGGGGCGCATGCATGCGTGCGCTGGCCAGTTTATTTTTGGGCCTTCTGGGCCCACCAGAAGTCGGCAAACGGGCTGTTTCCAGCCTCCGGAGGGTGTTTTTGCCCTCCCCAGGCTCCTAGAAAATCTCTGGAGCCTGGGGAGGGCAAAAAACCAGGGCTACCGGGCCCACCGTGCTATCACATGCCAAAAGTGTGGGTAGCATGGGAGGGGATCGCATGTGAATGCATGAGGGGGCTGGAATTA
The DNA here is from genome assembly GCA_030761175.1 of Masticophis lateralis. NCBI lineage: Eukaryota > Metazoa > Chordata > Lepidosauria > Squamata > Colubridae > Masticophis > Masticophis lateralis. The sequence continues at coordinate 7,018,604 of JAUDYJ010000006.1, read as the reverse complement.
TAGGTGTGAGCACGCGCACACATGACCACTCCACACTCGCCTTGCTTTTGGCAATTGATGGCAAAAACATTCACCATCACTGTAGTAGAGATTTGCTCTGTCACTATTGGTGGGACAAAACTGGGTAGTTCCCCAAGAGCCCATCAAAAAATGATCGAGTGGCAAATGGTTATTAAGTGAATCCCAGTTCGGTCCGGTAAATAAATAGACATTTTCCACTGAGGTGTTCCAGGGATCTGGTCATTTCTTGCCTGAGCAGAAATCATGTATCAGGGAGAAAGTGGCAAACACAATATAGTAAAAGGACCACGAATGTGTTTTACACCAACTTTCCTCTGTTGTGTGTCACTTCCTATGGCAGTGATGGCTAATCTTTTTGCCATCGCGTGCCAGGAGACGAGGGGGTGGGGGAGGGTCACGCATGCATGTGCCCATGCGCATGCGTGCACAACCCCACCCCCACCCCTCACCCCCGTTCCTGGCACATGATGGCCTGGTAGGCCCGTTTTTCTTTCTTACCCGGTTCCAGATCCTCTCTATTTATCTGGGAAGGGCAAAAACAGCCTTTCCCACTCCTTCGGAGGCCCTCTAAAGGCCTGAATTGGCCCATTTCCCAACTCCTGGTGGGACCGGAAGTGACATTTTTTGCTGTCCCCAGCCTCCAGAGCCTCTCAAGGAGACTCTGGAGGCTGGGGACAGCAAAAAACATTACTTCCTGTTCCACTGGGAGTTGGGAAACAGGGCCTTTTAGGCCTCCGAGGGAGTGGGAAAGACTGTTTTTGCCCTTCCCAGATAAATAGAGAGGATCTGGAACCAGATAAGAAAGAAAAACGGGCCTTCTTCCCCAGCCCCCAGCCTCTCCAGAGGCAGGAAACAAGGCCCAAAAATCAGCTGGCCGGCACACGCATGCGCCCCAGAGCTGAGCTGGCGTGCCCACTAATATGGCTCTGCGTGCCACCTGCGGCCTGCGTGCCATAGGTTCGCCATCACAGTCCTATGTTTTTTTTTCCTGCCTTTTCGTTGCCTTCAGCATCAATTCTTCACACACATACATACACACATACACAAAAGAAAAAAAAACCTTGTAATATATATTTTACTCTGTAGGTTGTTTTTTGACGCCTACCTAGCATTTGCAAACAAATCAAGTTTTATTGATGGGAGGGAGGGAGGGAGGGAGCAAATCCTACCCTTTAATACCACCTCTTTGGAGACGAGAGCCATCAAAATAGCTGGTCATCCAGCAGTGACCTCGCCTTCCTTGCCTGATTCCCTGTTTCCTCGCACATCTTAGAATTGCCTTATTAAGGCAGTCAGGCGTGGCAGCTCCCAAAGGAAGGCATTTGAGTTTAGCTGATAAATCATCATTTTGCCCAGCTCTTGGGAAGGGGGGGAAATAAATAAATAATAAAGAGGAAGAAACTCTGAAGAGTTTTGGGCTTCTGGATGATTTGCGTTTTGAAATGTTCTTCGGCGTTTTAAAAGCTGATTTCCTTCCTGCTATTCCTCATATAATTCTGCTCAATTTTGCTATGCTGGGTCTTTTCAGCCAGCGCCTGAGTTTTGACTGCCTGAGTGGAAAAATAAAACCGGCGTTTTAAAAAAAAATGTTGTTTTTTTTTTACATTCCAGTTGTAAGTGTGATTCAGTGATCAAACACCTGAACGTAAATCAGGCTACCATGGGGATACTGCAACGGTCATAAGTGTGAACAATGGTCCTAAAGTCACTTTTTTTCAATGTTGTTGTAACTTCAAAGAGTCACTAAATGAACTGTGGTATGGGCTACCTGTATTTCCCATTGTTGCAGTTCAAAGTGAAAACATATGAAGGACAGTTGCAGGAACTGGGTATGTCTAGTTTAATGAAGAGAAGGACTGGGGGACACATGATAGCAGTCTTCCAATATCTCAGAGGCTGCCCCAAAGAAGAGGGAGTCAAGCTATTCTCCAAAGCACCTGAGGGTAGGACAAGAAGCAATGGGTGGAAACTAATCAAGGAGAGAAGCAACTTAGAACTCAGGAGAAATTTCCTGGCAGTTAGAACAATGAATCAGTGGAACAACTTGCCTCCAGAAGTTGTGAATGCTCCAACACTGGAAGTTTTTTAAGAAGATGTTGGATAACCATTTGTCTGAAATGGTGCAGGGTTTCCTGCCTAAGCAGGGGGTTGGACTAGAAGACCTCCAAGGTCCCTTCCAACTCTGTTATTCTAAATTCTAAAGTAATTAAAGACAATCCATTATTTTCCCCCCCAGAAAAGATGATGTTCAAACTGGAAATCTGCCTATCAAAACTTGGACAGAATAACCTCTCTTTACAAATTTCCCCTCTCCCCTCCCTTAACAAACTATGTTTCACAGCTCCTAGCCAAACCCAGAACTGACTGCAACTCTCTTCATTTGGAGAGCCCTAATCTTAGAAGCCAGCCTAAAGGGATTTTTCATCCGTTGAAATCCCACAATAATTGAAACTGTCTTTTAACTGATAGCCAAGCTATAATGACTACAGGCAGTCCTCGGCTTACGACCACAATGGAGCCCCAAAATGTATGTTACTAAGTGAAACATTTGTTAAGTGAGTTTGGCCCCATTTTTTTCTTGCCATACTTGATAAGTTTACAGAAATTTGTTAAGTGAGCAACAAGGTTGTTAACTGAACCTGGCTTCCCTGTGGACTTTGCTTGTCAGAGGCTCTCAAAAGGGAGATCACGTGACTCCAAGGCATTGCAACTGTCATAAGTATGAACCTGTTGCCGAGCATCCAAATTTTGATCATGTGACCCTGGAGATGCTGCAATGGTTGAAACGAATGGTCCCTAAGTGAGCTTGTTATAAGTCAAGGATTCTCGGTAAAAGTCCTTCCACCAGTTTGGCGGTGATTGGCCCAAAGTCACCTAGCTGGCTTTCATGCCTAAGGCGGGACTAGAACTCACAGTCTCCTGGTTTTTGGTCCAAAGACACCTAGCTGGCTTTCATGCCTTAAAGCGGGACTAGAACTCACAGTCTCCTGGTTTTTGGTCCAAAGTCACCTAGCTGGCTTTCATGCCTTAAGGCGGGACTAGAACTCACAGTCTCCTGGTGTTTGGTCCAAAGACACCTAGCTGGCTTTCGTGCCTAAGGCGGGACTAGAACCAGTGGTGGGATTCAAGTAATTTAACAACCGGTTCTCTGCCCTAATGATTTCTTCCAACAACCAGTTTTCCAAACTGCTCAGAAAGTTAACAACCGGTTCTCCCGACGTGGTGCGAACTGGCTGAATCCCACCACTGACTAGAACTCACAGTCTCTTGGTGTTTGGTCCAAAGTCACCTAGCTGGCTTTTATGCCTAAGTCAACTTTGCTCTCAGATCTTTTCGTGGCTCAGGGTTGGAGGAAAGGAAAGGAAAGGAAAGGAAAGGAAAGGAAAGGAAAGGAAAGGAAAGGAAAGGAAAGGAAAGGAAAGGAAAGGAAAGGAAAGGAAAGGAAATTAACCTTTTAAGCAGTGGTGGGATTAAGCCGGTTCGTATCATTTTGGGAGAACCGGTTGTTAACATTCTGAGCAGTTTGGCAAACTGGTTGTTGGAAGAAATTATTAGGGCAGAGAACCGGTTGTTAAATTACTTGAATCCCACCACTGCCTTTAAGCCCCCGCCCCGCCCCACCCTACCTTGCACAACCTCTAGTTTTGCACAACCTCTAGTTTTGGAGACACACCGCTCTGTCTTATCATAGCCGGAGGCAACTTTCAAATCCTTTCTTTTCTTCTTTGCCCGTTTCCTTGTTCCAATTTTATTTGGGGGGTGGGAGGGTGGGAGGTGATCTCATCAAGGACCACAACTTGGGTTGGAGCCGGCCTGCTCCGGGGTCTTTGTTGTTCAGTGAGGTAAAACGTAATGGGCTCCCACGTTGTGTTGGAGACAATAATCCACTCTGTCTCCTCTTAATTGGAGTAAATAGCCCCAGCCGTACAATAGCCGGTTCAGAGCAGACTTGAAGGCTGAGCATTGGGGCAAGGAGGGAATTGATTTTGTCCAACGATAATGGTGTTTACTTGGGGAAGAGAGGCAGCCCCCTCCCCGCTGCCTCCTCTTCCCCCCACCCCACCCCACTTCAGTGGGTTTTGGGCCCCTCCTTAGGTTAAATCTCTCTTGTCCCATGAATATCAAATACCCGAGTGGCTCATCACCGGCAAGCAAAAGGTCTGAGGCTCTGCCTTTCCCTGCCACTTAAAAAGGGAAGGGAAGGATCGTTGACGCCCCTTGTCAAGTCCCTGAGGTGACAGTAAAACTGAGTTTTTGGGGGCGATGGGCTTGCTCTAAACCTGGTATAATAAAATACAGTTCTTGAGTTCGGGCCTTTTGGCAATAGCCAAATATGCAGTATTGCCCAACATGATAGTCAGGTTCTTACAACGTGTTAAGATAAAAGTTGGAGTGTCACAAGGTAGCTTTATTTTGGCTTAGATTAAGATGGCCTGCAAATCTAATCTAACATTCTCTCTTAATGTTTTTGCTTCCTTCCTTCCCCGTCCCCTGTCCCTCCTTCTCTCTCTCTCTCTCTCTTTCTTTTTTTCTTCCTACCTTCCTTGCTTTTTCTTTTTCTTTCCTCCACTCTTTCTTTTCCTTCCTTCCTCTATCTCCCATACCTCCTTTTCTTTCTGTCTGTCTTTCTCTTTTTCTCTTTCTTTCTTCCACTCTTTCTTTTCCTTCCTTCCCCTATCTCCTGTTCCTACTTTTCTTTTTTCTTTCTTTCTTTTTCTTTCTTCCTTTCTTTCCTTTCTTTCTTTCTTTCTTCCACTGTTTTTCCTTCCTTCTCCTATCTCCTGTCCCTACTTTTCTTTTTTCTTTCTTTCTTTTCTTTCTTTCTTCCACTCTTTCTTTTCCTTCCTTCCCCTATCTCCTGTCCCTACTTTTCTTTTTTCTTTCTTTCTTTTTCTTTCTTTCTTTCCTTTCTTTCTTTCTTCCACTCTTCCTTTTCCTTCCTTCCCCTATCTCCTGTCCCTACTTTTCTCTTTCTTTCTTTCTTTCTTTCTTTCTTTCTTTCTTTCTTTCCCTTTCTTCCTTTCCTTCCCTTTGTCTTTCTCTTTTCCTTCCCTCCTCCCCTATCTCCTGTCCCTCCTTCTATTTCTTTCTTTCCTTTTTTTCTTTTTCTCACTTTTTCTTTTTGTTCTTTCCCCTTTCTCCTATCTTTCTTTTTCTTTCTTTCTTTCACTCACTTACACTTTTCCTTCTGCCTTTCCTTCCTTCCTTGCCTCCTTCCTTCCTCTCTTTCTCTTTCTTTCTTTCTCTCTCTGCCTTATCTTCATTCATACATACATGCACTGTCCTCACAATGCTGTTCCATCTATCTAGCTATCTAACCAAACTTGCAATTCCTGAGTGAGATTTCTAGGGAGAAAGAAAGAAAGAAAGAAAGAAAGAAAGAAAGAAAGAAAGAAAGAAAGAAAGAAAGAAAGAAAGAAAGAAAGAAAGAAAGAAAGAAAGATCTACTAGCTATCCACGTGTTTTATAAATATAAATTAACTGAAGGGACTGGTTTTGCATGCAAAACCAGCTCAAATTAAACTGGCAGTGGTGGAAGTTTTTAACTGGCTTGGTTAACTCTCTTGTGTAAACAGTCTGATTAAGTGCGAGAACCTCATACCTCTCCTATAAGAATTAAATTGCTTCACCTTTTCAAGAGTTTCTAAATTTCTATTCGTTCAAATGAGTCGTGATAGGAAAAAGCACCCGATAATTTTTGTACATGGCACTATGCGTTTGGGTCAATGGTGAAATCCAAATTTTTTTACTACCGGTTCTGTGGGCATGGCTTGGTGGACATGGTATGGCTTGTGGGTGTGACAGGGGAAGGATACTGCAAAATCTCCATTCCCACCCCACTCTGGGACCAGCCAGAGGTGGCATTTGCCGGTTCTCTGAACTATTCAAAATTTCCACTGCCGGTTCTCCAGAACCTGTCAGAACCTCCTGGATTTCACCCCTGGTGTGGGTCCAAAAAAAGTCAAAATGTCAGGCAAATTCACACAAACAAATTTTGGCTCTTCTTTAATATGCTTGTCAGCGTTCCAAGTAACACCCCAACAAAAGAAGACTCTGAGGCTTGAAGTTCCTCAAAGTTCCATTTTATTAGAAATGTCATATTGGCACATCTGGGAAAACCCAAATCTGAAAGCTTCCAGCTTTTCCCCACCCAAAAGAAAATCCAAGTCCCTGCCCAGCATCCACATATCCATCACGTGGTCCAATCAATGCACCATTCCAACTGGAGATGTCTCCCAGTTCCAGCCATCTTGCAGGGCAAGATGTCCTTGACTCTCTGAGAAAGGAATGTTATTATGACTATACATCACCCATGCTCCATACCATGCCCCCTCCCAGTTTCCCATAGCACTAAATGTGGCAGCCCTGAAGATCCAAAGAAAAAGATGGCCTCCAGGGCTGGCAATGCTACAACTCAGAGCTCTCCTGATCTCCAGAAGGACAGTAAGATGTGGAAGGAAGGAAAGTACAGGTAGCCCTCGATTTATGACCACATTTGAGCCCAACATTTCTGTTTTGCTAAAGAAGACAGGTGTTAAATGAGTTCAGCCCTGTTTTTCTTGTCACAGTTGTCCTGGAAGCACGAAGCCGAGAACACCAGCCTGAAGATGACGAATGAGACTTCGTCGAAACGTCACCAAGACACTTCCAATTTTACGCGGGAGAAGACCCGAATAACCAAAGACCTACATATAGATATAGATATAGATATAGATATAGATATAGATATAGATATAGATATAGATATAGATATAGATGTAGGTCTTTGGTTATTCGGGTCTTCTCCCGCGTAGAATTGGAAGTATCTTGGCGACGTTTCGACGAAGTCTCATTCGTCATCTTCAGGCTGGTGTTCTCGGTTTCGTTCTTCCAGGAGCAAGATATAGATATAGATATAGATATAGATATAGATATAGATATAGATATAGATATAGATATAGATGTTTTCTGAGGTTTTTGCAGGTGTTTGTATGTAGGTCTTTGGTTATTCGGGTCTTCGGGTCTTCTCCCGCATAAAATTGGAAGTATCTTGGCAAAGCCCATATCTGTCTGGATGCTCCCTAGGTCTACGCTTCTTGCCCTGCGAGATTCCCCCCTCTCGCGGGTTTGGCCCTCCACGTTATCGAGGGCCTACCTTAATGACGGGTTTTGGGACCCCGAGAGGTGGCATGTCGCGAAACGGGGATTGAGGGATTTTTAAGTGCTTTTTTAAGGGGTGTTTTAGGGGGTTCTGGGGTGGGGGAGGGTGCGGGTTTGGGGGGAAACCCGGGGGGGAAAGGGACAGGCCCGGCAGTCTGTGATGCCAGGGGGGTTTAGTTTCTGGAGGTAAGAGGGCTCCCATTGAGCCCTCTGTTGAGGGTTGTGTGATAACTACACTATGTGGGAGGGGCAGATATGGCGAGAGCAGGGGACCATATCGTGTGGTGGGGGCACGCACTCGCTGTCTTCGAGCGATTGCTTGCCCCAGTCCCCGGAGCTACTCCCGTTCCCCGGGTTGTTTAGAGTCTCAGGACCCGAGGCTCCGGCTGTTGTTGTGCAATGCGAGGTCCGTTGTAAATAAGGCCCCCCTCATATGTGATCTTCTTCAAGAGGGGGGTGCGGACCTGGCTGGTATTACCGAGACCTGGTAAAACCCTCGTGGAGATGTGCCCACCGGGTTTCCTTGCATTCCACCAGCCGAGAGCCCAGGGCAGGGGTGGGGGAGTAGTGGTCATTATTAAGGAAGGTCTGGGTCCGAGGGAGGCCACTGTACCTCAGATAGCCGGGTGTGAGTCCATCTTTGTGAGGTGGGGTCCTGGTGGGCAGATGGGTCTGTTAGTCACGTACCTGGCTCCCTGCCACGTGGCAACGACCCTGCCCGAGCTTCTCAATGTTATAGCCGAGGTGGCGGTTGATACCCCCAGGCTTATAGTCATGGGGGATTTCAACCTGCCATCTATCGGTGAAACATCTGAGATGGCTCGGGAGTTCATGGCTTCCATGACGGCCATGGACCTGACCCAGGTAATTCAGGGCCCGATTCACATTGGTGGACACACCCTGGACCTAGTTTTCGTCTCTGGTCAGTGGTTGAGTGGTCTTGATATTGGGGATATAGGTGTGGAACGCTTGTCATGGACTGACCACTCGCTCCTTCAACTCGACTTTCTGACTGCTGCACCCCACCGCAGGGAGGCGGAACCAACCAGGTGGTTCCGCCCCAGGCGCCTGATGGATCCTGATAGGTTCCAGACGGAGCTTGGGCCATTCCCTGAGACACTGACACGCGACTCGGCTGAGGACCTGGTGGCTGCCTGGGACAGGGCAGCCAGTGGGGCCTTGGACCGTGTCGTGCCTTTGCGGCCTCTGACCCGGCACCAAACTCACTTATCTCCTTGGTTCACCGAGGAGCTGAGGGAGATGAAGTGCCGGAAAAGATGCCTAGAGAGCGGTTGGAGGGCCATTCGCTCTGAATCTGACTTGACACTAGTAAGAGCTCATATTAAGACTTACTTAGTGGCAATAAAAGCGGCGAAATCTAATTATTATCTCTATTATCTATTTATCTATCTCTATTAACTATCTATCTCTATCTCTTTCCATCTATCATCTGTCTATCATCTAGCTATATCTAGCTATATCTAGCTATCCATCTATCTATCTATCTATCTATCTATCTATCTATCTATCTATCTACCTATCTATCTCTATTATCTCTATCATCTATTTATCTATATCTATCTATCTCTATTAACTATCTGGGCTGAGTTCGATCCTGTGGCTCCCGAGGACGTGGACAGGATCCTGGGAAGACTGAACGCTACCACATGTTTATTGGACCCGTGTCCCTCCTGGTTGGTGCTGGCCTCCCGGGAGGTTACACGAGGCTGGCTCCAGGAGATTATAAATGCTTCTCTGGGTGAGGGTGCCCTACTGACCGCTTTGAAGGAGGCGGTGGTGAGGCCCCTCCTCAAGAAGCCCTCCCTGGACCCAGCTGTTTTGGCAAATTATCGTCCAGTCTCCAACCTTCCCTTTCTAGCGAAGGTTGTTGAGAGTGTGGTGGCGTGGCAGCTCCCCCGGTACCTGGATGAAGCTGTCTATTTAGACCCGCTCCAGTCCGGCTTCAGGTCTGGTTACAGCACTGAAACGGCATTGGTCGTGTTGGTGGATGATCTCTGGAGGGCCCGGGGTAGGGGGTACTCCTCTATCCTGGTGCTGTTAGACCTCTCAGCAGCTTTTGATACCATCGACCATGGTATCATGTTGCACCGGTTGGAGGGATTGGGGGTGGGGGGCACCGTTTTACGGTGGTTCTCCTCCTACCTCTCCGACCGGTCGCAATCTGTGTTGACAGGGGGGCAGCGGTCGACCCCGAGGCGCCTAGTGTGTGGGGTGCCACAAGGGTCGGTCCTCTCGCCCCTTCTGTTCAACATTTATGTAAAGCCGCTGGGTGAGATCATCCGTGGTTTTGGGGTGGAATTCCATCAGTACGCTGATGACACCCAGCTGTACATCTCCACCCCAGACCACCCCAACGATGCCGTGGAAGTGATGTCCCAGTGCCTTGAAGCTGTGCGGGTCTGGATGGGGAGAAACAGGCTTCGACTCAACCCCTCCAAGACCAAGTGGCTGTGGCTGCCGGCGTCCCGATATAGCCAACTGACTCCATCGTTGGTTATTGGGGGCGAATCATTGGCCCCCATGGAAAGGGTGCGAAACTTGGGCGTCCTCCTGGACCCACGGCTGTCTTTAGAGGATCATACGACAGCTGTGGCCAGGGGGGCTTTCTATCAGGTTCGCCTGATACGCCAGTTGCGGCCCTTTCTAGATCGGGACTCCCTACGCACAGTCACTCAGGCGCTCGTCACGTCTCGCTTGGACTACTGCAATGCTCTCTACATGGGGCTCCCCTTGGGATGCACCCGGAGGCTCCAGCTGGTACAGAATGCGGCTGCGCGGGGGATTATGGGAGCGACAGGGCGCTCCCACGTGACACCTCTTCTGCGTGAGCTGCATTGGTTGCCGGTTGACTTCCAGGTGCGTTTCAAGGTGTTGGTAATCATCTTTAAAGCGCTCCATGGCTTAGGACCAGGGTACTTACGGGACCGCCTTCTGCCACCAATTGCCTCCCACCGGCCGGTTCGCTCCCACAGAGAGGGCCTCCTCAGGGTGCCGTCAGCCAGACAATGCCAGCTGGCGACCCCCAGGGGGAGAGCGTTCTCTGTGGTAGCCCCTACCCTCTGGAACGATCTTCCTCCAGAACTGAGAACAATTGCTGACCTCCGGACTTTTCGTCGGGCTCTGAAGACTTATCTCTTCCAACTTGCCGGACTTGCCTGATCCCTTCTACTTTTTAAATTTTTTAGAGTTTTATTCTGTTTTATACTCTCAGCCTAATTTATATTGGTTTTAGTACGTTTTTAACTTTTTTGTATTGGTTTTTAATTGGCTGTTCACCGCCCTGAGTCCGGCAGGAGAAGGGCAGTATAGAAATCTAATTAATAAAGAAAGAAAGAAAGAAAGAAAGAAAGAAAGAAAGAAAGAAAGAAAGAAAGAAAGAAAGAAAGAAAGAAAGAAAGAAAGAAAGTTTCGACGAAGTCTCATTTGTCATCTTCAGGCTGGTGTTCTCGGCTTCGTGCTTCTGGGAGCAAAGGTGTTCTCGGCTTCGGGCTTCGGGCTTCACCTTCGGCTTCGTGCTTTGGCTTCGTGCTCCTAGAAGCACGAAGCCGAGAACACCAGCCTGAAGATGACAAATGAGACTTCGTCGAAACGTCGCCAAGATACTTCCAATTTTATGCGGAAGAAGACCCGAATAACCAAAGACCCCCCCTCCCCCCCATATATATATCAGCCTCCCCATGGTCAAATAGTCAAAGTTGACCCGTTTGGCAACTGGTGTGTGTGTGTGTGTGTGTGTGTGTGTGTGTGTGTGTGTGTGTATAATTTATTTATTTTATTTTATGCAATTTATATGCCGCCGTATCTCTGTAGATTCGGGACGGCTCACAACAAATAAAAAACAAACCCAGCAAACATAGAATACATACACAAAGTATGCAAATATATAAATATATAATTTAAAACATATATTAAAACCCACTAAAATAATCCACCCCCTCAGTCCAGGTTGGATGATGTAAACAACCATGTTTTTAATTCGCAGCGGAAGACGCGAAGGTCAGGAGCCAACCGAAGCCCCAGGGGGAGTTGATTCTGCCCCTGGGGGCCGCCAGCTGGCATTGTCTAGCTGATGGCACCCGGAGAAGGCTCTCCCTGTGAGAACGTACCGGGCGATGGGCAGCTGTTGCTGGCTGCGGTGGTCCAACAAATATCCTGGGCCTAAGCCATGTAGGGCTTTATAGATCATCACCAGCACCTTGAATCTCACCCGGAGGGCAAACGGTAACCAATGCAAGTCGCGCAGGTGGGGTGTAACATGGGAGTATCAAGACCCTCCCATCACACCCGTGTGGCCTCATTCTGCACCAGCTGAAGCCTCCAAATGGTCCTCAAGGGCAGCCCCAGGTAGAGAGCATTACAGTAGTTAAGACTGTATATATACCAGTTGCCAAGCCCATCAACCTTGATTATTTGACCATGGGGAGGCTGCAACTTTTTGCGTGAAAAAGTCACGTCAGTTTTTTCCGTGCCGTTGTAACTTCAAACGGTCGCTAAACGAACAGTTGTAACTCCAGGACTACCTGTATGTATGATTTCCATTCATGTGAAGATGCAGCTATCCCTGAATATCAGAGCCAGAGAATAATGAATTGTCCTCTGGTTCTTTCCGATACTCTGGTTGTCCTTGGTTGGAAACAGGAAGCTGCCAAACTAAACTTCATCCTGTGCTCATTTGCTTTGATTGAAATGAAAGACACAGGAAGAGTAGGAAAAAAAAAACCACATCACAACCACCTAAAATAAGTCCAGGTGTAATTTGGCCAGGATGGGCTGCTTAATCACACCTATGATTGACCTGTTTGTTCCACCAGCAAACATCTGGAGGAAGAAAGTAGCACACCTCAATACATCCATGGGAAGGCGTAACAGAATAACAATAACAGAATAACAGAGTTGGGAGGGACCTCAAAGGTCTTCCAGTCCTACCTCCCTATAGCATTCTGGACAAATGTCTCTCCAATCTCTTCTTAAAAGCCTCCATGAATGGAGCATCTACAACTTTTGGAAGCAAGTCATTCCATTGATTAATTGTTCTCACTATCAGAAAATTTCTCCTTAGTTCTAGGTTGCTTCTCTCCTTGATTAGTTTCCATCTGTTGCTTTTTGTCCTGTCTTTAGGTGGCTTGGAGAATAGGCTGACCCCCTCTTCTTTCTGGTAGCTCCTCAAATATTGGAAGAGTGCTATCATGTCATGCCAGTCCTTCTTTTCATTAAATTAGGCATATCCAATTCCTACAACTCTTCTTCATGTTTTAGCCTGCAGTCCCCTAATCATCTTTGTCGCTGGAGTGGGTTGGGTTGGGTTGGGTTGGGTTGGGTTGGGTTGGGTTGGGTTGGGTTGAGTTGAGTTGGGTTGAGTTGGGTTGGTTGGGTTGGTTGGGTTGGGTTGGGTGAATCAGGACAGAACAAACTTTCCTCTTTTCTCTGTTCTGTGATAAGAATACAAAACCCCTTTCCCCACAGATTGGGGGAAAACCCAATTCCCTCTCTCTGACAAAAAAAAAAAGAACGTTCAACAACATAAAATCAAGAACTCTTTAATTCTTGGCCCAGTAACCAATCATGTTTCATGTGCCGTCACTTTGCCATAGCTCACTTTTTGTTTTTTCAACATGGAGAAAAATATGAAAAGGTTCAATCTTATAGAAATAAAATCCATCAGGAGCCTTTAAAATCACATTAAGGTTCTCCTTAATGGTGGTAAGTGTGAAAAATGGTTACAAGCCACTTTTTCCCCCCCCAATGCTGTTGTAACTTCAAAGGATCACTAAACAATCTGTTGTAAGTCAAGGACTACCTGTAATGGACTTTGGGTGGATTGACTCTTCTCAATGGGTATTCCTGTAAATACCTACAGTAGTTAGCAAATCAGCCCTTTGAATTGTTTGGGAAACCTATAACACCAAGATTGTTATACATATATATATATAGTTTTTATTAAGACTTTTTTTTTCATAAACCAGGATCAGATATCTCTCCCTAACTACTGACACAAAGTAGGCTTCTGGTGCCATTCCAAGTGCCTGCCTGCCTATCTATCTATCTATCTATCTATCTATCTATCTATCTATCTATCTATCTATCTATCTATCTCTATTATCTATTTATCTATCTCTATTTTCTATCTATCTATCTATCTATCTCTTTCCATCTAACATCTGTCTATCATCTAGCTACGTATATTTAGCTATATCTAGCTATCCATCCATCCATCTATATCTATCTATCTATCTATCTATCTATCTATCTATCTATCTATCTATCTAACTAACTAACTAACTAACTAACTAACTAACTATCTCTATTATCTCTATCATCTATCATCTATTTATCTATCTATATCTATCTATCTCTATTATCTATTTATCTATATTATCTATCTATCTCTATCTCTTTCCATCTATCATCTGTCTATCATCTAGCTATATCTAGCTTTATCTAGGTATCCATCCATCTATCCATCCATATCTATCTATCTATCTATCTATCTATCTATCTATCTATCTATCTATCTATCATCTCTATAATCTCTATCATCTATCATCTATTTATCTATATCTATTATCTATTTATCTATCTATTATCTATCTCTTTCCATCTCATCTGTCTATCATCCAGCTATATCTAGCTATCCATCCATCCATATCTGTTTATCTATCTATCTATCTATCTATCTATCTATCTATCTATCTATCATCTCTATTATCTCTATCATCTATCATCTATTTATCTATATCTATCTCTATTATCTATTTATCTATCTATTATCTATCTCTTTCCATCTCATCTGTCTATCATCCAGCTATATCTAGCTATCCATCCATCCATCCATCCATATCTGTTTATCTATCTATCTATCTATCTATCTATCTATCTATCTATCTATCTATTTATCTATCATCTGTCTATCATCTATTTATCCATATCTATTTCTATTATCTATCTCTATCTGTCAATCATCTGTCTGTCTATCTCTATTATCTCTATCTATCATCTATCTATCTATATCTATCTATATTTATTTGTCTAGCTATTTATCTCTATTATCTATCAATCTATCAATCATCTGTCTATCATCTGTCTGTCTGTCATCTCTGCCTGCCTGCCTGCCTTCCTGTGTGAAAAATGTTTTCCCAAAGCACGTACCATTTGGGGTACCCCCCTCCCAAATCCCACGAAGTACTAATTGGTCATAAAGAGCATACCAGCTGTAGTTAAGAACTAGCAGGCTGCTGAGAAGAAGACCAAAGGGTAAAGTGAAGCTCCCAGAGAAACCACTCTGCAAACATCATCAGTGTCCTGTAATATGGCAAGCCACGCCCCAGCCAAAGCCATAGATTCCCAAGAGCAGACAGCAAAGGTTGGGCCAATATTTGCCTTCCCATTTTACTGGGCAATCTACGTTCCGAATTTTTGTTAAAGTATCCTCAGATCCTGCAGAGGTTCTCTTGATGCGCTTTTGAGCAGGGTTGGTTGGAAAGCTCCTGTTTGTACTGCTTTTCGCTTGAGTTTCTTGGGAAAAATATCCCCTTGTTATTCCAGTTCTACTCCAATGTGGTCAGTGTTGCTTGGTTATTAAAATAAACATGACACACTGTTTAAGGGAAGATGGAATGTTCATGTTAAACAATTTTTAAAAATAAGTAGCATAGGTGGCTGGATTTTGATAAGAGTATCACAGAGGCCCCTTCCTTTCTTTCTTTCTTACTGCCTTCCTTCCTTCCTTGTTTGCTTGCTTGCTTCCATCTCTCCCTTCCTTCTTTTCTTCCTCTTGTTCTTCCTTCCTTCCTTCTCTTCTTCCTTTCTTCTTTCCTTCTTGTTTTCATGCATTTTCTTCATTTTCCTTTTTTCCTTCTTTCCTCCCTTCCTTCATTCCTTCCTTTTTATGCTCGAAATAGAAACAGATGAAACTTAGAATGTAGTTTGAAGATTAAATAACTGTAGTTATAGCAAAGGCTTGTAATACCAAATGTAATGCAAAATTTTGAGGCTGCAAATGTAGTTTGCGTTTCACTGCACTGGAAAGAATTGGAAGTCAGCGCTTTTTTTTTTCTTGCTTTTTTTTATCCTCCACTCTCCTTTTTTCGTCCTTTTAAAATCCTTACTTGCATTAAAGTTTATACTATAATAAACTTCCCAACCGGTTGGGAAAGTAGATAGATTTCACCCCTGCTATAATCCCTTTTATCGGGATGGAGTTGGGGCAACTGAATGGAGCTGAGGATTTACTGGCTAGATGCCCTTCCTGACACCTACACAGAGTTAGCAGTAGATATTTTCTCTTTGCATTCTGAGAGAGAAACATCTGCTAAGATTGAACTCTCAACCTCCCAAATGGGAGGTCAGTGTCTTCACCTCTAGGCCACTGAGCCACTTCTAATAAAACAAGGAAATAAATATATAATAAAATCAGTTCAACCCTAAGATAGTCCCATATATATTGGACCAGAATAAGAGAATAACAGAGTTGGAAGGGACCTTGGAGGTCTTCTAGTCCAACTCCCTGCTCAAAAAAGAGACCCTATACCATTTCAGACAAATGTCTGTCCAATCTCTTCTTAAAAACCTCCACTGTTAGAGCATTTATAACTTCTGGAGGCAAGCCATTCCACAGATTAATTGCTTTTCTCGCCATGTACATGTATACATTTGAACTGGACTGTGTTGTTTCTCTGTGTCATATAATATATGTGGGTATGTGA
Organism: Masticophis lateralis; assembly: GCA_030761175.1. Taxonomy (NCBI): domain Eukaryota; kingdom Metazoa; phylum Chordata; class Lepidosauria; order Squamata; family Colubridae; genus Masticophis; species Masticophis lateralis. Next base: position 7,002,720 of record JAUDYJ010000006.1, on the reverse strand, counting down.
GTATGTGCATATTTATTTGTTTGTTTGTTTGTTCATCATGTTTATGTAGTGTATATTCAGGGGTGGATTCAAATAATTTAACAACTTGTTCTCTGTCCTAATGACCAGCTGGGGTGGACGTGGCCATGGTGGGCATAGCCAGGGGGTGTGACAAGCATCACTCTGCCTCCTGCACACCCCTGGGAGCAAAAACGGGCCATGAGGCAAATGCATCTCACCTTGCACCCCATTTTGGGCCTAGTAGGCCTCCCTGAAGCCTCTCGGGAGCAAAAACAGGCCGCGGGGGGCACACCACACACCACCACACACGTCCCATTTTGGACCTAGAAGGCCTTCCTGCACTTACCTGGGAGCCAAAATGGGGTGCTTGGGGACTCCTGGAAGGGGTGGGGAGGGGAGGGGAGGGGCCAGCCAGTAATTTAACGATCGGTTCACCCGAACTGACTCAAACCGGCTGAATCCCACTCCTGTGTATATTGGAAGTGGTGACCCTTTGAGAGCTGTATGCAACGAAATTTCATTTTAATCCATGCCGATTCGTGTACATTTAAAGTGAAAATAAAGTTATTCTAAGTCTAAGTTCTCACTGTCAGGGAATTTCTACTTCTTTCAAGGTTGGTTCTCTCTCTCAAGAAAGCGCCATTCCGATCAAATGAGATTCCGAGTTCCCTAAATGAAATTAAGAATGTAAATGGAATAATAACCTTTTGACATCATTAGGTGGGGGCAAATGAAAAATTCAAAAGGTAAGGGAGGGAGAACAGCTTAAGATCCTGCTGAATTCCTGGAACCCAGCTGCAAATCTGAAGTTGAGCAGGTCAATATTTAAGAACGGCCCATCACTGGGAGCACATCTATTTACCTGATGTTAGCCAGCATGCTTACTTAACCCTTGCCAAAAGATACATTAGTCTAACAGTACATCAACTGGAAAAGCATTAGGTTCCTCAAAGAGTCCATCTAATCTTCGATGGTTTTCAGGACTGTGCCAGTCAATGCCACACAAAAAAAAATCCCTTCATCTTCTGGCATTTTTTGCATTCTTGATAAGATATGTTACAGTTGTGAAAGGAAGCTACAGTTAGTGTAGGAGATGACCAGGCTGAACCGAAGGGAGGTGTCAAACATGTCATGAGTCTGTCAACTCGCTCCACTGATTAGTTGTTCTCATTGACGGGAAATTTCTCCTTTGTTCTAGTTGCTTCTCTCTTTGGTTAGTTTCCATCCAGTGGTTGGTTGTCCCCGGTTCGGACCGGTTTGCAAGAACCGGTAGTAAAATTGGTGGGAAGCTCCGCGATCCCGTTGCAAACCAGTAGTAAAGGTAAGTAGAACCCACCCCTGTTTCCATCCATTGTTTGTTGTCCTGCCTTCAGGTCCTTTGGAGAATAAATTGAACCCCCCCCCCCTCTTTTTTTGTGACAGCCCCTCAGAAATTGGAAGGCTGCTATCCTGTTGCCCCCTAGTCCTTCTTTTCATTAAACTAGACATACCCAATTCCTGCAAACTTTTCATTAAACTACCCAATTCCTGCAACCGTTCTTCCTATGTTTTAGCTTCCAGCCCCTTAATCATCCTTGTTGCTCTTCTCTGCACTCTTTCCAGAGTCTCAACATTTTTTTTTACATCATGGTGACTAAAACTGGATGCAATATTCCAAGCGTGGTATTAACACTTCATGTGATCTTTATTTATTTATTTATTTATTTATTATATTTCTATACCGCCTTTCTCCCGCAGGACTCAAGGCGGTGTACAGTCAAGAAAGAATAAAAGATACATAAACTTCATAAAATTGATAATTAAAATTATAGCATAGTTTAGCCCAAATAAATAAAACCCAGAATTAGATAATATTTTAATCTTTCCCAGTTAACGTGCTTAGCCCTGCCTGATTGAACATCAGGGTCTTGAGGGCACAGGGGAAAGCACGGAGATTAGGGATGTTTCGTATATCAAGGGGCAGTTCATTCCAAAGGGTTGGAGCCCTTACAGAGAAGGCCCTCCCCCTGGGTCGCCAGTCGGCACAGTTTGACTGACGGTACCCTGAGTAGTCCCTCCCTATGAGAATGAACTGGTCGGTGGGAGGCTATTGGTGGCAAAAGACAGTCTCATAAGTACCCAGGCCCTAAGCCATGGAGCGCTTTAAAGGTGATAACTAACACCTTGAATCGCACCTGGAAGACCACCAGGAGCCAGTGCAGCTCGCGTAGGAGAGGTGTTACATGGGTGCAACGAGATGCACCCATAATCACCCACGCAGCTACATTCTGGACCAGTTGGAGCCTCTGGGTGCTTTTCAAGGGGAGCCCCATGTAGAGAGCATTGCAGTAGTCCATACAGGAGGTGACTAGGGCATGAGTGACTGTGTGCAAGGCATCCTGATCCAGAAAGGGACGTAACTGGCAGATCAGGCGAACCTGATAAAAGGCCCCCCTGGCCATTTATCCCTCCAGCCTAGGACTGAAGTTCATCAGGGCAAGCAGTTTGACTGGGCAATACTTAAACTTTCAACATGAAAACCAGGGTTGGGATTCAGCCGGTTCGGATTGGTTCAGGCAAACCAGATGCTAATTTTATATAGTAGTAGTTGCAAAGACTGGCTGGCCACACCCACCCCGCCCTTCCCCTCCCAATAGTCTCCATATGGCCCGTTTTGGATGTGAGGTAAGTGCAGGGCCCATGCAGAGGCTCTGGGAGGGCGAAAAACGGACCTCCCGGAAGTTCCAGAAGTCCAGAAACGGGCCTGTTTCAAGTCTCCAGAGAGCCTCTGGAGCCCAGGGGAGGTCATTTTCGCCTTCCCAGAGGCTCAAGGAAAGCCTCCAGAGCCTGAGGATGGCAAAAAATTATCCTGGCCTAGGATATCCTGGTTAGGATATCCTGGTTAGGATATCTGTGAAAGTCAACTTGGTTTTTCAAGAGCAAGTCTTTCAATGCTTTGAGTGGTCCTAGAAATACCCTTTAGGTCCCTAACACCTATCCCGCATGCGCACACACACTCCTTTCTCAAAATTAAAAAAAACAGAACTGCAATTTTAGAGCCTGCTCACTTTGGAGAACACAGAAGGGCTACACACAACCCTTCTAATCACAATCATGGCATGCCATATATATATATATGATTGAGACACATACCCACCCAACTCTAGGCCTGCTAAAGCCACCAAATCCTCCAGAAAAAGCTGGTACAGCTTAGCAAAGCGGACTTGAAATGACTGCCCACAAACACACTTTCACAGATGTCCTAACCTTCAAAGGCCAGGATAACCGTTGTGGAAGGAAGCAGCTGCCTTGATGGTTGACAGAAAATGTTCTACTTGTAACCAGCACCTCTTGTGAAGTAGCATTTCCCGCTTTGTAAAATGAGTCCTAGGGGATCCCTCCATCTTGACAAGCCATCACCGAATCACGGAATCATAGACTTGGAGAAGATTTTGGAGGTCTTCTTGTCCAATCCCCTATCTTGGATGGAGATCCTCAAATTATTAAAGACATATGGCTCCCCAAGCTTGGTTTGAAAACTCCCAGTGATGGGGCGGCATATAAATAAATAAAAAAATTTTTAAAAAGGACTCCCTGTATCCCAGCAGAATCAGAGTCATTGGGGGATCTGGGTTTTTACCATCATGGACTTTAGCTGAAGTCACATTGTCTCAGCTAAACAGCAGCAAAGAAAGGCTTTCAGGTCAGGTTAGGTCTGAAGGGGGCTGCCACAAAGATGAGGGGGTCATATTATTCTCCGGAGCATCAGAATGGCAGGACAAGAAACAGTGGCTGGAAACCAATCAAGGAGAGAAGCAACCTGGAATTAAGGAGAAACTTCCTAACAGTGAGCAATTAGTCGGTGGAATAACTTTGCCACCAGAAATCATGGCTGCTTCATCACTGGACGTTGTTAAGAAGAGACTGGACTTCTCTGAAATGATATAGGGTTACATGCTCCAGCAGGGAGCTGGACTAGAAGACTGAAGAGAAGGACCAGGGGAGACGCAGCCTTCCAATATTTGAGGGGCTGCCACAGAGCCCTCCTCTCAAGCTGTTTTCCAAAGCACCTGAAGGCCAGACAAGGAGTAACGGATGGAAACTGACCAAGGAGAGATTCAACCTGGAAATAAGGAGAAAGTTACTGACTGTGAGAGCAATCAGCCAATAGAACAGAAGTTGCCTTCAGAAGTTGTGGGAGCTTTCAAGAAGAGACCGGACTGCCATCAGTCAGAAACGCTGCTTGGGCGGGGGGAGGGGGGGTTGGACTACATGACCTACAAGGTCCCTTCCAACTCTAGTCTAGTCTTGTCTTGTCTTGTCTTGTCTTGTCTCTATAATATTCTATTCTATTCTCTGTTCTTCTCTATTTTCTATACTACTCTACTCTACTCTAATCTAACCTAATCTATTCTACTCTGCTCTGCTTTGCTCTGCTCTGTTCTGTTCTGTTCTGTTCTGTTTTACTCTACTCTATTCCATTTCATTATTCTATTCTATTCTATTCTATTCTATTCTATTCTATTCTATTCTATTCTATTCTATTCTCTATTCTTCTCTATATTCTGTTATCTATTCTATTCTACTCTATTCTACTCTACTCTACTCTATTCTATTCTATTCTATTCTACTCTACTTTACTCTATTCTAATCTATTCTACTCTACTCTACTCTACTCTACTCTACTCTATTCTATTCTAATCTATTCTATTTTACTCTACTCTACTCTACTCTACTCTACTCTACTCTACTCCTATTCTATTCTACTCTACTCTACTCTACTCTACTCTACTCTACTCTACTCTACTCTACCCTTCCAGCACCTAACTCAGGTTGGCCAGAAAGGCGAAAGGTATAGGTACAGTGAATTTTTCTGCCAGCTCTATGTGCCGCATGAATTGCCAGTGGGATCTTCGGAAGGAATGCCTCAGATAAAAGAAATGCTTCTCCCAAGTCACGTTTCAATGTCCTTTTGTCTCTCTGCCCGAAAGACCCTTGGGAGAACAAGAGGCCCCACCCCCCTTACCTATCACAGGTGGCCGGGCCCTCCAACAATTCCATCTTTCAGTTCCCCCGACATCTGCTGCATTGTTTCCTCTCCGTCTCTCTTTCTCTCCACCAACCCCCTCTCTTCTCCCCCACCCCCACCCCCGTCCCCATTGATCTGCCTGCAAAACAGACCACAAAAAAAAAAAATGTAAAGAGGAAGCTTCGGTACCTCGAAGGTGCAAAACGGGCTGAGGGAAAACAACGTCTGGCCTGAGAAACAGCTCAAATGGCTTTCCTGACGCAGCCCTGGAGGTAAGCAAGAAAAGGAGAATGATGACAAGGCAGACACTGTAGGACTGGCGAGAGGTTGGAAGAGTGAGAGTTCTGTGAGATCACGGAATCCGCAGTGCCCTGCTAGGGCACCAAACCTCATATCAAAGCCCATCCTGACAGATGGCTGCCTAACTTTGACTTTATTTATTTATTTATTTATTTATTTATTTATTTATTTATTTATTTATTATCAGATTTGTATGCTGCCCTTCTCCTGTAGGACTCGGGGCGGCTCACAACAATCAAAACAACCCGACAATGGAATATAAGTTAACTAATATTAAAACCAAATAAAATTCCCCAAATTAAAATCGGCAACAGATCAGGGAAGTTGCTGAAAGAGCCATGTCTTTAGGTCGGCGCAGAAGGTGTGGAGGTCGGGGGCCATCCGGAGCTTGACGGGCAACCCATTCCAGAGGGTCGGTGCGACCACAGAGAACACCCTCATCCTGGGGACCGCCAGCCGATATTGTCTGGCTGAGGGGACCCAGAGGAGGGCCGCCCTATGTGAGCGCACAGGGCGGTGGGAGGCCGGTAGGAGGTGTTCCTGCAAATACCCCATGCCCATGCCATGAAGGGCTTTATAGGTGAGTACCAGCACCTTGAAGTGGACCCAGAGGACCACTGACAACCAGTACAGCTCGTACAAAAGTGGTGTCACACGGGAGTAGCGGGAAGCACCCATAACTACTCGCACGGCCACATTCGGGACCAGTTGGAGCCTCCGGGTGCACCCCAAGGGCAGCCCACTTGATCACCCCGTGGGAAGGGACTCTCTACCAACTCCCCCTAGAATGAGTTGTCCTCTCAGGTTGATTTGATGGTTCTCCTAACATTCGAGCTGGATTTGCGACTTCTTATTCTGCGTCTCATTTTGAGGCAAGCAAGACAGAAGGCAGAGTGGCATCCTGGATGCTCCCTTGAGCTGGAAGGTTTTTTTGCAAACATTTCATTAAACAATCAGTAATGTATATTGGACATTAATACAATTATTATATACATATATATATATATATATATATATATATATATATATATATATATATATATATATATATATATAAAAGAGCCTGTGGCCTGGGGCTTAAATCAACTGCCTTGCAGGCAGACGGCCCAGGTTCAAATCCCAGTAAGGGTATGACTGTCTGATGAGAGCAAATAAGCTCGAAATAGATCTATAACAGCCTCCCTTTATTTATAGAATTATCAGCAAAAATATTAAAAACATAGAAAAATAGCTTGTCGGCTATATGATACTGTCTGGACGGCCCATGAGATTGGGCTGAAAGGCAAAAATTGGAGATTTGTGATATCTCCTCCATTCGTGGTAATCCAGGATGACTCAATACAACAAACATATATATATATATATATATATATATATATATATATATATATATATATATATATATATATATATATATATATATATATATGTTTTTCCTTTAAGCCAGGTTTTTCGTACGTAGCCAAGATTTTTCTGAAACCACAATTGAGCAAAATCACATTCACTACATTCTGGGTTCTTTCTCCATCTTTTCACTCTGGCAGCAAACAGGATCTTGTGCTGCATTCTGGGAGACCTATATAGCTATTTCTGGCTTGTTAGCCATCCTCAATAGGCCACACCCACATCTCATGTTCCTCCCTGAAAAGGCCCAATGTCTCTTTTCTTACTTTTCGTAGTGAATGGAGGAACATGAGATGTGGGTGTGGCCAGAAGAACCCAGAATGTAGTGAATGTGATTTCGCTCAATTGTGGTTCCAGAAAAATCTTGGCTATGTAGGAAAAACCTGGCTTAAAGAAAGAACACACATTAAATCTACGAAAAGTAAGAAAATGTGTGTGTGTGTGTGTGTGTGTGTGTGTGTATGCATCATTCTTTAGGCCAGGCTTTTCCTACATAAATCAAGATGTTTCACAGCCATAGTTCAATAAATATTTGACCGTTACAGGGAGGAGTCATGAGAAAGGGGGTGTGGCTAACCGATGAAGGCAAACAAGCCAGAAATAGATCTATCTTAGTCTCTCCTAAGTCTCCAAACAGACAGCAAAATGCTGCTTTGATGTCTTAGAAAGCCTAGAAACTAGTGAATGAGATTTCACTGAACAATGATGCACATAAAGACCTATGAAAATAAAATTATATATATATATATATCCGATAATGTATATCAGACATTAATACAATTAAGCAGGTCCAGAGGTATTTCACAAGAAGAGTCCTCCACTCCTCTGCTCACAATAGAATCCCTTCTGCCACCAGGCTTGAAATTTTGGGCTTGGACAATCTAGAACTGTGCTGCCTGCGATCTGATCTAAGCACAGTACACAAAATTGTCTGCTACCACGTCCTACCTGTCAACGACTTCTTCAGCTTCAACCTCAATAATACACGGGCAAACCATCGATACAAACTCAAGGTAAACCGCTCCAAACTCGATTGCAGAAAATATGACTTCAGCAACAGAGGGGTCAACACCTGGAATGCTCTACCCGACTCCATTGTTACATCCTCAAACCCTCACAGCTTCAACCTTAAACTGTGTACTGTGGACCTCACCCCATTCCTAAGAGATCCGTAAAGGGGGTGTGCATAAGCACACCAGCGTGCCTACCAGTGGTGGGTTCCTCCCAGTTCGGCTCGGTTCGGCCGAGCCGGTAACGGTGATGATATGATGTCACCGAACTGGTTCTGCCCCACCCCACCCCCTGCCCCCACCCCCCCACCCCCGCATTATTCTTACCTTTTATTTGGCCCCGCCCCCAATCTATTGCTGCTTCCTGAGTCCCAGCTGATGGGCTATAAGGAAAAAACCTGTTTAAACTCTTGCCACAGGGCTTCAAAAGGCCGCCCTACAGCTTATCAGTGGTAAAAGGCAGTTCGGTGGTAGACCAGTGCCCCCAAAAATAAATGAGTAGACCGGTGCCTGCAAAAATAAATAGGTAGACCAGTGCCTGCAAAAATACATGAGTAGATCAGTGCCTGCAAAAATAAATAGGTAGACCAGTGCCTGCAAAAATACATGAGTAGACCAGTGCCTGCAAAAATAAATGGGTAGACCAGTGCCTACAAAAATACATGAGTAAACCAGTGCCTGCAAAAACAAATGAGTAGACCAGTGCCTCCAAAAACAAATGAGTAGACTGGTACAGCTCTGAAAGCAGTTAAAAGCCTGGTAGACCAGTACCTCTGCTAAATCCTAAAGAATTGTCACATGACCATCAAGCCACGCCCACAAAATAAACCACGCCCACAGAACCAGTAGTAAAAAAATTTAGAACCCACCCTTGGTGCCTTCCATCCCTGTCCTACTGTCCCCATTTATTTGTACTCATTTCCTGTGTTCATGTCCATGTTTATCCTTATACCTATCTTGTACATGTTTGACAAAATAAATCAAGAAAAAATTAAAAAATAAATAAAGCACTGATGAGCTTACCTAGTTTGATAATGGAATGTCTGCAAGCAAAAAACCAAGCTCAAAGAGACCCCACAATCCTCCTCCTCTTCCTCAGCCTCCTCCCCCCACAAACCACACTCCCTTCTAGCATTGATGATGCAGGAAACCACTGGCCATCCATAAACTCATGGTGCCATATAACATGACATGACATGAAAAACGGCACGGGGAAGCAAAGCAAGGGAGACAAGAAGGGAAAGCAATGTGGTATTTCCAATCTTTTTTAAAACAAAAAACAAGAAAAGCAGAATGAAATCATGAAACTCAATAAGGCGTTACTGTAGGAAGGAAGGAAGGAAGGGAGGGAGGAAGGGAGGGGAAGGGGGAAAGGAGGAAGGGAGAGGAAAGGAAGGAAAGGAAGGGAAAGGAAGGGAAGGGAAGGGAAGGGAAAGGAAAGGAAAGGAAAGGAAAGGAAAGGAAAGGAAAGGAAAGGAAAGGAAAGGAAAGGAAAGGAAAGGAAAGAGCCTTGGTGGCACAGCAGACTAAAGCACTGTTAAGTAACACCAGCTCCCTGCAATTACTGCAAGTTTGAATCTCACCAGGCTCAAGGTTGACTCAGCCTTCCATCCTTCCGAGGTAGGTAAAATGAGGACCCAGATTGAGGGACAATAAACTGACTTTGTATAAAAAAGAACACCACTTTGGGGGCAGGGGGGCGAAAGCCCTACTAAGCAGGTATATACAAAAGTAGGAAGGCTGTTGCTTAACGCATTGTAAGACGCCCTGAGTCTCCGGAGAAGGGCGGCATATAAATTGAACCAATAAATAAAGGAAAGGAAAGTCTTTCCTGACTAGACTAGACTAGATTAGATTCTGTAGAATCAAAGGACCGAAAACAATGCACAGAGAGGAGAAGTAACAAGCAGGATTGTGTTTAAAATGAACAGGAAGAGATGAAACCAACTCAAATCTTTTTCTGAAAGTAAAACACGACTGAAATGAGAGAGAAGAAAAAGGAAGGAAGCAGGAGAGTCCATTATTCTGTGTGGGGGAAAGCAAGGAAGAATTTAGCAAGAATAAAAGTTAGCAACAGATGGATGGTTATTCCAAGGTATCCGCAGCTGTGCCTTGTTATATGGGCAAAATAATGCAATTCGGATTTTGGCGAAGGGACCGAGGCTCTTAATCCCCCTGCACAACTTTTTCCAGATTGAGGCTGTCTTTGCACATGGCATTACAAATGTGGAATTTAGGATAATTTGTTTGTCTTTAGCCAATCTTATTTTCAAAAGAACTGCAAATTCGCCAAAACTAGTTACTCTTCCCAAGGACTTGGGATAGACAGATGTGGATGTTTGATGGCGTTAAAGGGTCTAGGACAGGGATATCCATCTCCTGGTCCATGGACCCACACCGGGCCACAGCATGCCAGAAACCGGGCCGTGCAGAGAAGCATCCGAGAGATGTGTTGTGATCCTCCAGCAGCCTGCTGAGCTGGGAGTGGAGTCAGACAGCGATAAGGCTGAGGAAGAACATGGGCCAGTCCTGGAGGCTGGGGAAGGCCCAGATGTGGGCTCTGCGTCGGAGGCAGAGATGGGGCCAGGGCCATCTGGGAGTGATGTGCGGATTCCGGAGCCTCCAGAGGCTGACAGTAGAGAGGCAGAGGAACAGGAGGAGCCTGTTCCTAGTGCACGTATGAGAAGAGCTGCCAGAAGGCAAGAGCAGCTAAAGCAAAAAGGACGACTCGGGAGTAAGGCCAAGAGATGATTGGCCCCTCCCATAAGGCTTAAAAGACCGGCAACGGCTCTTGGGCTCTTTGTCGGAAAACAACGTTGATAGATTTGTTTCTTGTCTTGCTGCATTTATTTCTTGTCGGCGTCTTCTGCTTTTGAACTTTTGTCAAGAGAAGCCTTTGGCAGGTTGCCTAATTAGACCAAGGTTGGTGATAAGGCTGAAGAATTGTGTTATGAAGAATTTGTTTTGAATGAGTTTGGACTACGCTGAGAATGAGTTAATTCTTAGCTGTTCTATTAAAATCTGTTTGTTTTGAACTGTTTGCATCTGATAATTCCTAGTTGGGCCTGGGTCACAACAGGATGCAGGCGGCACATGAAACCATGCCACTTCCAGTCCACGGAAAAAAACTCCCTCCACAGAACTAATCCCCGGTGCCCAAAAGTTTGGAGGCAAACTGGTCTAGGATGTTGAGGGGCTGCACCCACATTGTCCCAGCCTCAGCCAATTCACAGCCAGCTTTCCTCCACTGCTGGTCCTCCCCTGGCGATTCTTCACAGCCAATGCCCCCCAGCCAGAGGTGGTATCCATCCAGTTCGTACCAGTTCAGACGAACTGGTAGCGGCGACTGCGGGTGGCACCTGCCCTGGTATAATGCCCTCCTATTTAGCCATGTTTTTGAGGCCGGGGGCTTGTGTACCTGGTGAACCAGTGATAAGAATATGTGAAACCCACCGTGCCCCCGGCCTTCCACTCCCAGCCATCTGTCCTGGTGCGGCCACTGGTTGGCATCTAAATGTCCCAATGTGATGTTAAAAGTATTGTCGCAGGATGTAAGCCATCCCAAATCAAACTGCCTTTGGCAATTGACAGAATAGAATAGAATAGAATAGAATGGAATGGAATGGAATGGAATGGAATGGAATAGAATAGAATAGAATAGAATAGAATAGAATAGAATAGAATAGAATAGAATAGAATAGAATAGAATAGAATAGAATAACTTTATCATCACTTTGAATGTACGCTAATCGACATATATTAAAATGAAATTTCGTTGCACACAGTTCTCAAAGGGTCCCACCACCAATATACACTACGTAAACATGACAAGATAGATAGATAGATAGATAGATAGATAGATAGATAGATAGATAGATAGATAGACAGACAGACAGACAGACAGACAGACAGACAGACAGATAAATGTATTGTTTATTTATTTATTGGTTCAATTTATATGCCGCCCTTCTCCGGAGACTCAGGGCGGCTTACAATGCATTAAGCAATAGCCTTCATACTTTTGTATATACTTGCTTAGTAGGGCTTTCGTCCCCCCCCCCCCAAGTGGTGTTCTTTTTTATACAAAGTCAGCTTATTGCCCCCACAATCCGGATCCTCATTTTACCTACCTCGAAAGGATTGAAGGCTGAGTCAACCTTGAGCCTGGTGAGATTCGAACTTGCAGTAATTGCAGGCAGCTGGTGTTACTTAACAGTACTTTAATCTGCTGCACTACCAAGGCTCTTTTTAAATAAATAAAAATAAATAAATAAATAAATAAATAAATAAATAAATAAATAAATAAATATGCATATGCCCACATATATTATATAACACAGAGAAACAACACAGTCTCGTTCGGATGTATACATGTAGATGGCGAGAAAGACGAATCTCGCTGGTGAATTTGTCAGTGCCGATGGAGTTCAGATGGGGCTCCAGACGTTTTGGGAATTGCACCCATGGCATTTATTTTTATTCTGGTTGAGTGCACCATTAGTCAAGTCTTTTCCCTGGACCTCGATAAGCAGATGTTGTTGTCTGAAAAGTCTCATCGTAGGATGTAAGCCGTTGCCAGTAAAGCTGCCTTTTGCAATTGACTGATGTTGATTCTGTCAATGCCGCCGACGGTGTTCAAGGGATGCTCCAGATGTTTTGGAACCCTATGATCACTCTTTGGATGGAAGCTGTTAAAATTAGACATGATGTGGAAAAGCAACACACACACACACACATGTATCTTTCACTTCTGTCAGTTTGCTTGCATACGTAGCCCTCAACTTATGTCTACAATTGGGCCCAAAATTTCTGTTGCTAAGTGAAACATTTGTTAAGTGAGTTTTGTTGCTCCATTTTATAGCCCTCCTTGCAAGAAGTTGTTTAGTGAATCCCTGCAGTTGTTAAGTTAGTCACACGGTTGTTAAGTGAATCTGGCTTCCCCCAATCGACTTTCCTTTGTCGGAAGGTCGCCACAGGGGATCACGTGACCCCGGGATACTGCGACCGTCGTAAGTGTGAGTCAGTTCCCAAGCCTCTGAATTTTGATCTCGTGACCTCGAGGATGCTGCAATGGTCATAAGTGTGAAAAACGGTCAGGTTTTTCCAGTGCTGTTGTAACTTTGAATGGTCACTAAACGAACTGTTGTAAATCGAGGACTAAATGTGTTGGTTGTAATACTCGTCATTGTTTTCTATGAATAGCAATGGGATTAGCAATAATTCCCCTGAAATAGCCTTCAGAAAGGCTATTGTCCAAAGAGATTCAGGCCCTCAATTGCTTTCCTTTGGATTCCACTTTCGAAATATCTGACGTGTTTGAAGTTTAACAGAAGGACTAAGTCGTCTTTGGCTGAATAGAATCCTTAATTGTTCATTTAATTCCACTAGCAGTTCATCCTATTTTGCCCTCTTCCAAATCAAAGAAACTGTGAGGTGGTTAGAGAGCCATTCCCTTATATAATTATTCTTTCCAAGTTAATTATAAGATGCTGCAATTAATTATATTTAATGATTAACGTTGAAAATGCTGGAGGAATAAGCACAAAGTTTTCCCATAGTAGATAGGTTTAGACAAGTTAAGAATTGTTTCTCCTTCTTCTCCTTCTCCTTCTCCTCCCACTCCTACTTCTTCTTCTTCTTCACCTTCTCCTTCTCCTCCTCTTCTTTTTCTTTCTTCTTCTTCATTGTCTTCATCTTCATCTTTCTCTTCTTCTTTTTCTTTCTTCTTCTTCTTTTCTTCATCTTCCTCCTCTTCCTCGTCTCCTCTTCTTTTTCTTTCTTTCTTTCTTGCTTCTGCTTCTGCTTTCTTTCTTGCTTCTGCTTCTGCTTCTCCTCCTCTCCTTTTTCTTTCTTCTTCTTCCACTTGTTCTTCTTGTCTTCATCTTCCTCCTCTTCTCCACTTCTTCTTTTTTCTTCTTCTTCATTGTCTCCATCTTCATCTTCCTTCTCTTCTCCACTTCTTCTTTCTTCTTTTTCTTCTTCCTCTACTTGTCTTCATCTTCCTCCTCTTCCCCATCTCCTCTTCTTTTTCTTTCTTTCTTTCTTTCTTGCTTCTTCTTCTTCTCCTTCTCCTTCTTCTTCTCCTCCTCCTTCTTCTTCTTCATTGTCTTCAACTTCCTCCTCTTCCTCTTCTCCTCTTTTTCTTTCTTTCTTGCTCGCTTCTCCTTCTCCTTCTCCTTCTCCTTCTTCGTTGTCTTCATCTTCTTTTCCTCCTTCCAACAAAAGTAGAAAAATTAAAAAGAGGCTAGAGAGAGTACGAAGAAAGAATGCCGCAGGGAGGTGTCAAAATAATAATTACTGTTATTATTATGTCCAAACAAGCAAGTGTATTTCCTTTAGAGTTCAATTGATGCTCTCTACTGCCTCCACACCCAAATTTTTATTACTTTAATTGGGTCCTGTTCGTCATTTACTTTGTTGTTCATGTCTTCAGTAATTAAGTTTAGTTTTAATGTTATAGGCATTTGATACATATACTTGCAGCTGGATTAAGTCAAATGTATGATTAAGTTTTCTCCCATCTTCAACCATTGAGGTCTTAGCATTATATATCTAGACTTTCCTTAATCTGATACCCTGAAAGGTATTGGAAAGGAAACATTTTGGAGGAACCAATATTTTCCTGATCTTAAGTGCCATCATCCAAAATTTTGCTCTGTTATGGTGGAGTTCTTGTCAGACAATAAGAAACATGCATGGAAAGTCCACTACCAGTATCTAATACAGTTAAGTTAGTAACATTAAATGACTCTGCCTCCCCCGTTGTTTTTTTTAGTTTAGTTTCATTTAATTTATGGTCATTGCCCCTCATACAACAAAATTAAATGCCATCTTCTGTGTACATTATACATACAAAAGAAAAGAAAAACATCCTTCATATTCTATACAATTGAATTGAAAACCCCTGATATTGCATTAATATTGCACTATATAGTAGAATTCAATATAGTTACTGCTGTTTTTCAGCCTCTTTGT